>CM051456.1:43410746-43496011 GCA_028274465.1 Plantago ovata | reverse complement strand
TAAAAAGAAATAATAGGTAACTACATGATTGCTGAAATAGGCATTCAACAAGTAATTCCTTCAAAACGGGCATTTGTTAGGAAACTTGATCACTTGCTGAGACGGGCACTCACTAAGAGAAAAACCTTAAAGATTTATGAAACAGGCATTCAGACAATCAAAGATACTGAAACAGGTATTCAAGTATCAAAAGAAAATTCTGAGACGGGAACTCAGAAAAGAGCAAACTCACTTCTCAGATTCTACCAAAAGATATCTCAAGACAAAAAGAATTTGCTGAGACGGAAACTCAGAAATGTTTTTTAATTTAAGGAAATATGAGATATCTGATTAAGGGGGAACTTTCAGCAAATAACAAGGCTGGTTACACAAACTCGCTGAAAAGATTCTTGTTTACTTCAGAAAGCAATCAAATTCCATAAATCTAGGTAAAATCAATTTGTGACGTTAATCGGGCACAGATAAACTCGCTAATAATCATGACATGAAATACAATCGTGGCCATTGATTAAAAGTAGTTTTTGATCTGACGGTTAATATTGCAAAGAGAAAGAGTGCTCTGACGGTTTTTGGTAGAGGGCCACTACGCATTTAATGCAAAGGCTCCACTAACGCTGTTGAATCTCTGATTTACCCTTGCTGAGAACTCAAAATCGATTGAGCTTCTTGCACATCAGAGATACTATATAAACAAGGAGTTAGAGAAAGACAAAATTCTTTAACTCACATTTCCTTTCTCTGCAAATTTTATAGCCTGTGCCTGAATTCACTGTACCTTCGGTCAAAAAGCAAAGTAATATTTTTCGTACATTTCTCACCCTATATAAGAAATGGCACCAAAGAGACAGTCCTCTAAGACTTCAAAATCATCAAAGGTTGACAGTGCTAGAAAAAGCACTGCTCCGGTGATAACTCCGGCAACCAACACAGTGAAAATTGTGTTGAAAAACGACCGAATAACAGAAAGACCCATGCTGCCTGCATATCTAGACACTGCAAAGTGTGAGATGATGATGCAATGTGGAGAATTTTCAAAGAGAAGTATATCCGATACTTTTATGAACAAGAACTTGACGGTGAAAATGAGGAGGCGCTTGACCTAATAAAACAACAAGGCCTTACTCTCTTCATAACTGCTCGCCCTAAGAAAGTGAGTATGTTAGATACAATGGAATTCTACAACAATGCAGAAATCCAGACTCTAACTGATGGTAAAGGAGTCACTGAAAAAGTGATTTCCACCACAGTTCAAGGTGTGCAAATCGTCCTGAAATGGACTGATTTAGCCGACATCTTTCAGATTCCGACCACTGGAACTGAAGATGACATCACTGCCACTAACGAAGAAATCGAAGCCTTCTACAGTGATGTCAGAAACGAGAAAATGAAGAAAGGAGAGATTGCTCCCGTGACTTGGACAAAGCATGTTAAGAGAAAGCATCTCTGCCATTCACTTGGTCTAGTAGCTCTGCTACTAATCAAAGGCTTAGACTCCCAAGTCGGAGGAATAGACCAAGTAGGCTTGAGAAGGTGGGCGCTGCTGATGCATATACATGACAACAAAACCGAGCTCAACTGGGCAAAGTACATTTTCAACAGACTTGTTGATTGTGTTACTAAATTCAAGGTCAAGGTTGAAGACAACAAGGTCTCACCTACCTTCCCAGTCATGTATGGACTAAAAATATGCTATATCCTTGAACACTTAAGGATTCAGCTGAGAAACCCATGCTGATTAAGAATCAGTATGCAATGTGGGAAAAGCCTTCTACAAGCAAAATGCACCTAAGCTTGCTGATAAGAAATCAAAGAAGACAAAAGCTGCAAATGTTGTCAGCACAAGTCAACAAGAAAGGTATACAACAGCTGCAGATGTTGTCACCACTACTCAGCAAGACAATGCTCCAACAGCTGAAAAAGTTGTTGATGAAACTGCTGTAGATGGTGATCAAGATAAGTGTACAACAGTCGTTGCTGAAAATGCAACTACTGACGCTGCTGCTGAAAAGAAACTGGAGAAATCCAAGAAGAAAAAGAGGAAAGCTGATGATGACACTCAGACTGCAGCGTCATCAGCTAACCCCGTCCCTAAGAGAAAATGGACAAATAACCCAAGGAAGAAAACACTGGCTCGCAAGTCAGTACCAATTGTCCATGATCTTTCGGATGATACTCCAGGAATTGCTGAAACACAAGCTCCAGTAGATGTTGATGAAGTGGTTACTGAAACCTACTTCAGCAATGTTGAAGTATTTGCGGAAGCCTTCAACAATCAACTTAATGTTGATACATCTGCTGAGATGAGACCACAAGGCAGTGGAAACGAAAATCCTGCCTCAATCCCAGATATCTACATTGTAGGTAATCTAGATGATCAGACTCTGGAACCAGCAAGTGATATTTTTGCTGATCTAAGAACCGCAGCACTTGCTGATGCTGCTGATGCTGAAAAGATGGTTGCTGAACAAGCAACTCATCAAGTTTCTGAAGAACCAGTTGCTGAGACTGCAATGGTTCAAGTCCTAGAGATTGCTGAAACACCACAAGAGACATTATTCGACGACGCATCTCGTGATGCTGAGAATACTGGACCCAGTTCACCGAAAACATCCATTGACAAAGTTCAGCTTGTGTTGACAAAACTGAGTCAACAAATGGAATTGGAGATTGAAGACACCTCCAACAAATCAATAGATGTTTTCATGACAAGTAGTGAACTCAAGGGTCAAGATGTCTCTGTTCAACTTGTCAATTCAGAGACAAGGGAGATTGTTGAACCCGCACAGCTTTCTCAAATAGAGCAAGAAAAGAAGTCTGTTGAAGAACCAGTCCCAGATTTTGAAGAAGCTGTTGTTGCTGAAAGGACTGAGTCACCACCTGCCCTTCTTCAGCAGGTAGTTAACTCAACCATAAGCAAAACTTCACTATCTGAAACTCATTCTTTTGATAATATAATGATTTCTTTTCAGACTTCTCAAGATACAAGTCAGAAGGTTGCTGAAGCCTCTGCACTAGAATCAACACCTCCTACTCAGTAGGTAGATAAAGTTTTTGGTAATTCAACTAAGTTTCAAAACTTAGTGCTTGTATCTAACTTAAAATTATTTCAGGATGAACAATTCAAGGATGCTTCTCAAGCTCCTGAAGCAATGGAAATAGTACCAGCACAAACAAGTGTGCAACATGAGCTTGCTGAATTTCAGCAGGTAAATCATGTTCCATCTTTGGACTCTAAAACTATTCTCCAAAACTTTCCTGAACTTAATTTTATTCTTTTTCAGGCTCAAAAGGAGACCACTGAAGTGGTTCACATCACTGAAGATCCAAAAGTAAGTTCAGAGGAACTTTACTCAGACTTCAAGAAAACTACCTTGACCAGAGTTGCTAAGTCTGTCAGCAATTGGCAAAGGTACAGAAGGATGGACTTTTCTGACCTTCACCTTCATTTGTCCAACGTGAAAAAGCGCATTTCTCTGCTGAAACTCGAGACGTTTGTGCACTCAATACTTCTAGAAGAGTTGACATATTCTCAGCTCATGAGCTCCAGTCTGATTGGTCTAATCAGAGAGAATATGGAAGCCAAATTTAAGAGTGCCTCTCCAGCTGAACAAGCTGCGATGCTCAAGGGTTCTTTTGTACCCTTGGTGGCTGATCCCCACGAAATCAATGAAGAAGAGGAAGTTACAAGTATCGCACTGTACAAACATCTTGAGTTGGTCATACTGACGGACGATGATGAAGAAGAAGAGGATGAGAACATTCCTAAAGATCCAAGTGATGATGAAGGAAAAGATTCTAAGGACAAAAAGGATGACGATGATGATAATCAAGCTCCTAGTCCCGATGCTGGTGGACTTAAACTGACAGTTGTTGAGACTGAACGTCATGACACTGAAAATCAGCAAGCTGATCAAACACCAAGTCAGTAACAAGAATCCAATCCTGCTCCTGCTGAGACAAGTACTCCAGCAACTGAACAAGTCGCTGAAACAGAAGAAGAGTACGCCAGAAAGCGTGCTGAATTGAAACTAGGCTAAAACAAGCTTTCTGATGCCGAGTTATCTTTACTCGATGCAAAGGTCACTGATCCAAACCTTGAAGATGAAGAATTGGATGAAGATTATCAAAGAGAACTCCAAAACAGTCTACAGATTCATGCAAGGCACACGCAGAATCTAGATATTGCTCAATCTTCAGGAGTGAAGCCTCTGGAAGTCCCCTCCCTTCCAATTACTACTGGTGAAACTCCAGTTATTGAGTCTCAAACGTTTCCCTCAGCAACTACTCAATCAAAAGTCACTACTGGTGAAACTCCAGTTGTTGAGCCTGAAGCGTTGCCATCAGCAACCACTCAACCAAAAGGAAATGAAGTTGCAGATTTAGGAACCAAGGTTGCTGGCCTTGATGAATCTGATGACGAAGAAGATCTCTCAGCAAATGAAGATGATCAATCAAAGAAAGCTGAACCCGCTGTGGTCACAATTCCTCCTCCTAATGATGAAAATGATGAAAATGATGACATAAGAAGTCATTTGCTGACCAGAGATGGTCAATTCGCTACTGAGCTTAAAGTCCATTCCTTAGCCCCGACTTTAGTGCCGTTTCCACATGTGGATGATTTTACTCCAAGAATTTTGGCACTAATGGAAGTCCACAAAGCCTGCAAAGCAGAAGATGATGCACTGCTTGCTGAGAGTCCGCTTGACATAGGCAAAATACTGGCTACTGTGCTGAAACACACTACTTCTCTTACCATAACTCAGAAAGACATAAGTCTACACCACAAAAGCTATGAAGAAGATGTCAGTCAAACACTCAAACTGGCAAATTCTACATTGAAAAAGGCTCAGACTTTCATTGAAGACAAAGTCGAAAATGAGCGCAGACATGAGGAGAATTTGGTGAGTATCAATCAAGAATATTCAAAGCTGACCTCTGATCAGCAGGCAATTATCATGAATTACAATAGCCTAAGCACTCTTGCTGAAAATTGCAATGAGTTCTTTTCTCTGCACATTACTCCAATGATGCAGTCCATGTCTAAGGAGGAAGATAAACAAAGAAAATCTTCAAGAAAGAAAACCCATTCTGAAGCGCCACTGACAATAGAACCTCTTGCTGAAAGAGAGCAAAGTTCTAAAAGACAAGCTGAAACAGATTCTGAGTTGAATTCAGCAAATCCGAAAAAGAGAAAACTTCTGCTGAAACTCATGAATACTGTCACACTGAGAGTCATCAAGATCTGAATGAAGATGATGATGATGATGACAATCAGACAATAGCTCAAGCAATAAGAGCTAGACCAATTACAGTCCTAACTCCGCCTGGCCACTAATGAAACGCGGGATTGTCAGTTCTGGATCAAGCAAATAAATTTGTTATTTAGCCAAAGACAATTCACAACTACAAAGAAAACCGTAGTGTAGCAGTAGAATAACCTCGAGTGTCGATCTCTAAGGACTATAACTAGCTTTATCAAATCTAATTTAGAATATAAAAACAGCAGACGGTATAGCAAAGGTTTTTCTAACAGATGATGGAGATTGGTGATAGTATGGTCCTTCAAAGCATAACGGGTTAATAATCATGCGTAAATTCCTCGGTTTTGCATGGAGATCTTTGATCAATAAATTGTCCTGTTGTAATTATCAAACACTACGAAGATAAATAGATAGGTCAAAAGACTATTAAATTGTCCAATTGTGTTCCGTAATTATTCAACACTACGAAGATATAGATATGCTAGTCTAATGAATTGTCCAATTGTGCATAATAATTAATCAACATACGAAGATATAGATTCCGCTAGATCAAAGAAATAAAGCAATAACACGGAGTATAATGCGCGATATAGCCATTAGCATAATTATCAACCCTTCGCTAAGAATTCACATACTATCACCAACGAGAAGTTTAGCTACTCATAGTTGTCATGCAATCAACAAAAATCATAGAAGAAAACATGTTGAAAGATATATAAAAATAAGTAGAAAAACTGTAAGATACAACGTTACCGAAGGTTGTCAGTCTTCGAAGAATCGCGATCTTACAAGCTCCAAACTGCTATGAAAAAGTGTCTCCTAAGCTATGAACCCCCAGAACAGGCTCTAGGAAGTTCCTACCTAAAACTACAGAGAAAGGTGAGAGAATAGGTCTGGAAAAGTATGAATTTCGGAGAAAAACTGAGCAACTATATATAGGCCTCGAATTTGTGTGGGGCGAAGGGCCCCACACACCGGGCGACTCGCCTGGTGTGGGGCGATTCGCCCCACGTCCCGGGCGATTCGCCCAGGAGTAATTTTCCGGAATTTCCGCGTTTTCGACGCGTTTTTGGATTTCTTCCCCTTTTCGGACTCGGTTTCTGACTTCTAGTGGCCTTCTAATCTCCAGATTCGACCCCTAGACTCCAAATCCTATCCGGAAACCTTCAGATACTCCAAATAGGCTTCTGGAACACCAATTCCTTGTCAACTTCAATATAATTGCCCGGAAATCCTCGTTTTTCAACGAAAACATGTAAAATAAAAACTAAAGGGAAACGTGACACTATTCTAATAAAATGCACTAAAATATACCTAAATTACCATAGAGGATGGCTAAAATAGGTGAAAAAGACTCAAATGAAAGTGTAAAATACACATTCATCAAACTCCCCAAACCGAACCTTTGCTTGTCCTCAAGCAACTAAGCTAGACTCTAATGCAAAAAACAATGCAAGACACAAAATGGTGTCTCATGCCAAATAAAATTAACTAATCTAACGAATCTATCAAAAAACATATGAACAAGAACCATATAAATCAAAGCATGAATATAGGTTGAAGAATACCTCGATTGACTCATACACATCCACATAAGCACTTATGTCAAGACAAGATAGTCTCTCGTAACATTCTCTACCTGGACCTAGTCAGTGACGACGTAATGAAACATGTTAAGGTACGAATGGTTGTCCCGTGCCTATGAAACTGAGGACTTACTGTTGTTCACCAAGTTTAAGACTTTCCCTCAAAGAGGTCGAACCAGTACTGGCTCTCATCAAACGAAGGAGGGTTCACTATAAAAGATAACTCTCCCCTATTCTATCCATCTCTCAAGCAAAGTCTTAAGCTAATCACCACTTCCTGAATGGCAGGACGAGGGTGGTCTAGAACAGATGACACTCAAAAACAAAAGAAAAGAAATAGAAAATTACAACACGATTTCGAACATTACAAAAATTGGAAAAAGAGACACAACACTTTGCTAAACTGCTATTTGGCTTTCTTTTTTAGACCCTCCTTTGCTTTTTTGGGGTCTTTTCTCTTTTTTTTCTTTTTTTTTCGATTTTTTTAGCCAGCAGTAGCATAACAAAAAGAGAAACAAAATCACTCACACGACTTCCCCAAACCTATTCGAAAGAATAGGTTGGAGTGCAAAATTTACGAGAAAGGAAAATAAACTCACAATACGGAAATGAAAAACGAAAAACAAGTCTAATGATGGTGGAACCCCCTCCCCAAACCTATTCGGAAGAATATGTTATAAACAAAGGATCACACAACCTCACACTACCTCCTTCCTAGGCATTTAGCAATCTCAAAGCATGGTGAAGACTTGTTGCCTCTTAGGTACATAATTACTCGGGAAAACAACCATAAGACCCTAACATGCATCATCCTATTATAAAGGCCTTCGTGAACCGCAGTAGAGAAAACACCACTAAGTGATGTCGAGACTACCAAGCTTAACTAAGTGCAATACATAAATGTGACAATCCAAGCGAGAAAAACCTCAAACAAATTCATAAGATGAAGCATATGATTAATGGCATAGTTATTTGATCTACCCAATAAAAAAGTTCAAAAATTCGGCAATAAACTCCATATAAAACATGCGAGACTATCCTAGGATGAATGTAGTGAATGCAACCTAAAAAACTAAGAAAGCAGTAAACGTGCAAATGCAAATGCAAACAAAGAACAAGATACCATACTCAACATCACAAAGCCAAACAATACTTAACATCATGGTTTACATCCCATCCCCCTCATAAAACTTAAGCTAGTCCCTAGAAAAAGAGAATGAGTAAATAAAAAGTGATACTAGATGTTACCGAACGGTTTGGCCTCGGTCGGCTGAGTATTCAAGAATGGACTCAAGAGTACCTCCCCACGGTGGCCGCCATTCTCTTGGTCCGATGTAGAAAAGAGACCTAGGAAGCTTCAAAGATCTCACCATGGTGAATGGACTGGTTTGCTTTGCAGGCATATCCAATAAGGACTTCATCAATAGGAGGACATTCAGTTTGACTTCATCGAGGTGCTTGTTTAGTGGTGGCTCATGTGTATCTTGCTTGTCAAGCTTTCCACCTCGGAGGAGTAGATTCACCTCTTTGTACTTAAGAACCTCAGTAGTAACGGAAGGAAGTGGCTTTGGATTGATACGAATGTCTGCGAGTAAAGAAACAGGGGAGCTGGGGTCATCCAGCTTACTGGTCATGCGTGATGAACGTGGATGTCGTGCTCCGGATTCAGTCAAATAAATTTGTAATTAGCCAAAGACAATCCACAACTACAACGAAAACCGTAGTGTAGCAGTAGAATGACTCGAGTGTCGTTCTCTCAGGACTATAACTAGCTTTATCAAATCTAATTTAGAATATAAAAACAGCAGACAGATAATAGAGGGGTTTCTAGCAGATAATGGAGATTGGTGATAGTATGGTCCTTCTTAGCATAACGGGTCGATAATCATGCATAAATTCCTCGGTCTTGCATAGAGATCTTTGAATCAATCTAGTGTCCTGTTGCAATTATTAAGCACTACGAAGATAATTGGTCTGACAAGTCAATCACTATTGTCCTAATGTGTTCCGTAATTATTCAACACTACGAAGATAAACTCGCGAACAGGTCGACGAGGGTCCAATTGTGCATAATAATTAATACAACATACGAGGATTTAGGTTGTGCCTGATCAACGAAATAAAGCAATGACACGGAGTGTAATGCGCGATATAGCCATTAGCATGATTATCTTCCCTTCGCTAAGAATTGACATACTACCACCAACGATAAGTTTAGCTACTCATAATAGGCATGCAATCAACAGAAATCATAGAAGAAAACATGTGGAAAGAATATAATAAAATAAGTAGAATAAAACTGTAAGATACAAAGTTACCGAAGGTTGTCAATCTCCGGATGATTGCGATCCTACGAGCTCCAAACTGCTATGAAAAAGAGTCCCCTAAGCTACGAACCCCCAGAACAGGCTCTGGGAAGTCCCTACCTAAAACTATAGAGAGAGGTGAGAAAGTAGGTCTGGAAAGATATGATTTTCGGAGAAAACTGAGCAACTATATATAGGCTTCGAATTATTGTGGGGCGGTTCGCCCCACCTCTGCGTCGGTTCGCCCAGGAGAGAAATTCGCGGAATTCCGCGTTTTCGACGTGTTTTTGGATTTCTTCCCCTTTTCGGACTCGGTTTCTGTCTTCTAGTAACCTTCTAACCTCCAGATTCGGCCCCTAGACTCCAAATCCTATCCGGAAACCTTCAGATACTCCAAATAGGCTTCTGGAACACCAATTCCTTGTCAACTTCAATATAATTGCCCGGAAATCTTCGAATTTCAACAAAAACCTGTAAAATAATATCTAAAGGGAAACGTGACACTATTCTAATAAAATGTACTAAAATATAGCTAAATTAACATAGAGGATAGCTAAAATAGGTGAAAAAGACTCGAATGAAAGTGTAAAATACACATTCATCAAACTCCCCAAACTGAACCTTTGCTTGTCCTCAAGCAACTAAGCTAGACTCTAATACAAAAAACATGCAAGACACAAAATGGAGTCTCATGCCAAATAAAATGAACTAATCTACTGAATCTACCAAAAAACATATGAACAAAAACCATATAAATCAAAACATGAATATAGGTTGAAGAATACCTCGATTGACTTATACACATCCACATAAGCACTTATGTCAAGACAAGATAGTCTCTCGTAACATTCTCTACCTGGACCTAGTCAGTGACGACGTAATGAAGCATACTAAGATACGAATGGTTACCCCGTGCCTATGAAACTGAGGACTTACTGCTGTTCCACCATGTAAAGACTTTCCCTCAAAAGAGGTCGAACCAGTACTGGCTCTCATCAAACGAAGGAGGGTTCCCTATAAAAGATATCTCTCCCCTGTTCTACCCAACTCTCAAGTAAAGTCTTAAGCTATTCACCACTTCCTGAATGGCAGGACGAGGGTGGTCTAGAACAGATGACACTCAAGACAAAAAAGATAAAAAATAGAAAAACACGATTACGATCATTACACGGATTGGAAAAGACACAACACTTTGCTAAACTGCTATTTGGCTTTCTTTTTTGGACCCTTCTTGCTTTTTTGGGGTCTTTTCTTTTTTTTTTTTCTTTTTTTCTTTCCAGATTTTTTCTTTTTCTTTTTTTTTCTGGAATTTTTCTTTCTTTCCTTTTTTAGCCAGCAGTAGCATAACAAAGAGAGAAATAAAATGACTCACACGACTTCCCCAAACCTATTCGAAAGAATAGTTTTGAGTACAAAGTTTACGAGAAAAAATAAAATCACGATACGAAAATGAAAAACAGAAACAAGTCTATGATGGTGTAACCCCCTCCCCAAACCTATTCGGGAGAATAGGTTATAAACAAAGGATCACACAACCTCACACTACCTCCTTCCTAGGCATTTAGCAATCTCAAAGCATGGTGAAGACTTGTTGCCTCTTAGGTACATAATTACTTGGGAAAACAACCATAAGACCCTAACATGCATCATCCTATTATAAAGGCCTTCGTGAACCCCAGTAGACAAAACACCACTGAGTGATGTCGAGACTACCATGCTTAACTAAGTGCAATACATAAATGTGACAAGCCAAGCGAGAAAAACCTCAAACAAATTCATAGAGATGATGCATACGATTAGTGGCATAGTTAGTTGATCTACCCAATAAAAAAGTTCAAAAAATTCAGCAATAAACTCCATATAAAACATGCAAGACTATCCTAGGATGAATGTAGTGAATGCAACCTAAAAAATCTAAGAAAGCAGTAAACGTGCAAATGCAAATGCAAACGGATAAAACATGCGAGGTACTATAATCAACCTACCAATGTCAAGCTCCAAACTAACAATACTAGATCACTTAAATCCCATCCCCCCTCATGAAATTAACGCTAGTCCCTAGCAGTAAGAAAATGAGGAAATAAGATGTGATACTAGATGTTACCCCATGGTTTGGCCTCGGTCGGCTGAGTATGCTGCTTGTGAGTTATTGGGCCTGCTCTGGGAGCTTTATAGAGTGTCATCAGGTCTTCTAGTATGCGTGGTAGTTTCAATCATAGGCCGGAAAGGAACAACTCCTCCATTAGTATCATCATTGCCCGTATGGCCTTCATTGTCACTACTGTCACGCACATCGTCACTAGTAGAGTTGCAGTGTCGAAGGGAATCTTCAAGATTGGCCGCTTCTGTTATGTAATCCTCCATCCTGAAGCCCTCCAATAGGATGTGAACCGTTGAAGGGGAAAGGGCAGTGGTATCAGGACCTCCCCCTCCAACGTTTTACACCACGAGAAGGTTTCAGTAAGCTGCTCGGATACTTAGAAGTCTTCTACCATTTTTTTCAATGTCGACCACATTCTCTACTGTTGATCCGACCGATGTCTATATGATGCTCCCTTTAGAGGCAGGCAAGGGGTACCCCTAAGAGGGGTCGGGCACCCATGTCGTTATGTTTTGGAACCAAGCTAGCGCTTCGGAACCTTCGAGCAACTGCGGACTCAAGATTGAATCCGTCGCGGCAAGACTGTCCCGGTGCCTTCCAGTTCACTCGAACTTTGCAGTTCTCGTGATGGAGTGCTGACGTAATAATGGTTTGTCCCTTCGGTGGTGCATGAATAGGCATAGGAGTCCTCACTCCAGGTGTACTCTAGCTCCTCCTCTTGGATAATCCACGACGTTGTTGCAAGACCCCTTGGCTCGAACACACATCTAACGAGGTCACTCTTCTTGACATGGTTGTAATCGATCCCCCTCCAATATTTCATAGAAATCATACGGGAATGCTCCTTTCCCATGGCATGGCTCCTGCAAACAACAGTTAGTACCTCACATGACACAAAACTGACTCATGCATATGCTAATGTAAGAGCAAAACACACAAGTGATACGATCAACAATCGAGCTCCCCAAACCTTTTATGTCTAGCCTAGCTTTCACAACATGCAACATACCAATGTAACTGCTACATGCAATACATCACATCATCCTCTTGCTAGACAACCAATACCCTAGATAACTAGGCTCAATTCATACCATAGTAGCGAAAAATTCGATCATCATAAATCCTCATACTCAACAATTAAGCATTCTAGCGTCAAATCCACCAATATTACTTCAATAAACACAATCATATGCAAGAAATCAAAGATAAAGACATATTGCATAACAAGATATATCATCTAGTAGCAAAACTCCCAAATCAACAATTCAAGCAAAATTGAGCATGCAATTGATAGTAAATAACACTTCTAATCACACAAACAACATACCCATGCATCAAACAAGCATAATTGAAGCTCAAATTAGAAAACCCCCAAATTCGAAAATTAGGGTTCTTAGAATAATACCTCAGATCTAAAAATCTAATGCATTAGGACGAAATCTGTTCGGATGGAAAGATAGATCATGTAATACGCTTCGATTTAAGCTAAAGAACACTAAATTTGGTCAAGAAACGAAGAAGTTATGAAGATTTGAAGTTGAAATCGCGATTTTCAGTTTATTTGGGAGGAGGAATGATGAAATATGAAGAAAATGAGGAAAAGGGGAAGAAATCCGTGTTTTTGAACATCTGGAGGTGCGGGGCGATTCGCCCCGTGCTCTCCGATGCGGGGAGACGGTTCCTGTTGTCAGAAAATGCGGTTTTAATCGTCGAAACCAATTTTTTCAAAAATACTCGAAAAATCTCACTCAAACACAAGCATATACGACATAGACATGAACAAATTCGCATACGAGAAGAAAATAGTTCAATAATGAATGCATGCAGAAAAGCAGTTAAGAAAGCGATAAAATTCCGGGTTGCCTCCCGGATAGCGCCATTGTTTAAAGTCTTTGACTCGACTCCTGTCTGCGCCTATCTCTTCTTTTTGCGGGTACTAGGCTTCCCCTTTATTGATCTCCTCTCCATGCCACGAACCTGTGAATAAGAAAGAATATAGGCTGCAAGACCACAGTAGTGAGTAGTGAAAGAAATATCAGGCGGTTCAGGTGGATCTCGTATGGCTTGCAACACGTGTTGCTTGCCATCCACTTCAATGGTGCAAGTTCTTTGGTAGATGTTCATCACGGAGCATAGTTTGGTCAAGAACGTTTCCCCTAAGAGTATGACATCCCCCGTCCCAGGTGCAGATGCCGGCATAACTACGAAATTGGTGTATATAGATGCTTCACCAATCTTGACCAACACATTTTTCACAACGCCCTCGGGTCTCATAAAGGATCCATCCGCCAGTTGCACAATAGCCCTTTGCTCAGATAGTTTTCCAAGGTTGCTCTTTTCAAACACATTCAAAGGGATTATGCTTGAGTAGGATCCCGTGTCTAGTGTGGCACGAACATCTTCAAGCTCACCAATCCCTACCTTAACATCGAAACTTTTAGGGAGTGGTTCGGGATCCTCTTGCTCCTCATCATTTGTGTCAGAACCAAGGTCCTTCTCTTCTTCCTCAGCCTGTAGGAGTTCTTCCTTCATGCAACACTCGCACTTAACAAACTTTTTTATGGTGATTTCGTCAGTTACATTACCAGCCAATGTAATGGCGTTCGACTTCATAGTGTTGCTAGGCAGTTTGCCTTGTTCCCTACTTGCTCCTCGGTCGATCAACTCTTGCATCTTTTGATGGGCAAGCCTAGTGCTCTTTTCCAACCTATCGAGCGTTGCCCTAGTCTTCTCAGAATCTTCTTCATAACGTTTGAGAAAACTTTGTGTGTGATCAATCATCTTTTGCAAGTTCTCCATCAGTTGAGCCGTCTTCGACTTCGGTGGCTCTTTCGGAGCGGGGTTTTCACTGTGGTCATTACCATAGTTTAGCCTACTACAGTCTTGGTTAGGGCCATAAGTTTGGTTAGCCGGTGCATATCCTTGATTGTTACGGTATCCTCTTCTCCAAAATCCACCTCGAGGATTCCTACCGTCTTGTTCGTAGCTAACTGCTTGAGTACCAAATTCCGTAGCAAAGGCTTCTTCTTCGCCTCCTCGAGCCCAGTTGCCATCATCGTACGCCAGCTCTGATCTACACATATGAGCTCCATGCCCATAGTTCTTGCATATTCGGCATGCTTCGTTCGAAACAGTTGTTCCGGTGGCGCTCTTGAGGACTTGCTTCAATTCGTTGGTAAAGCACTCGAATTGATCCCCATTCCCCCTATACATAGGGGCTTCTTGAGTCGGTGGAGCTTCAGGTCCACGTCTCCTAACCATTGCTCTTGGGTCCTTGAACTGCGAACCCTTAGCAAGTCTTTCGAAAACTGCCCAGACGGCTTCTGCGGTTTCCTCCCAAATATTGCCTCAGCATTGGAAATCCACCACTTGTTGGTTCTCGAAGGTTAGTCCATTGTAAAAGTGTTGGACTAGGTCAGAAAGTTCAAAACCATGGTGAGGGCACTTGTTCGTGAGATCTTGAAATCTCTCAAACGCGGTGTAGATGGTCTCATCATAGTCCTGCTTGAATCCAGTGATATGCGCCTTTAGCGCGGTAGTCAAGGTGTGGGGGAAGTATTTCTCCATGAAAGCTGAAAAAACCTTCTCCCAAGTGTCCAGCGAACCTGCTGGTAGAGAACTCAACCATGACTTGGCTCTGTCGCCAAGTCCCATAGCAAAAACCTTCATCCTCAACTCATCCGTTGTTATGTCAGCTCCGGGTCGTGGGAGTTGGTTGACGAAATCATCAATATCGTGCAAGTACCCCATCACATCTTCCCTTGATAAGCCATAGAACCTCGGAAGTTGTTGGAATGCGTGGTTCTTGATTTCCAGATCTCGAGTTGCGGACGAAAGAACAATCGCCGGTCCCCTCATACGATCCTTGGTGGGTTGAACCCATTCTTTCAGTGGTCTAGCTTCTGCCATTCCGTCGATTTCCTTGAAAAGAATGTGTAGAGATTCAGAGAAATCGGTATCCTCTATTTCCTCTAGTGCGCGCCTTTCAAATAGTCCCCTTCTTTTGTGGTAGACTCTGTCGATCTCAGCAATTGAATCAGCAAGCGGTGTTCCTCCAGAACGTGTATGCGGCATACACTATATGTAACAGACTAGGAAAGCAGTATCAGAGAGAGATTAAAAAGGAAAACTAAAACTAATAGAATTAGGAATCTAAAGCTGAAAATATAAACAAATTAAACAGAAAAAAGGAGTATAGTCCCCGGCAACGACGCCAATTTGATGAACGCGGATGTCGTGCTCCAGATTCAGTCAAATAAATTTGTAATTAGCCAAAGGCAATCCACAACTACAACGAAAACCGTAGTGTAGCAGTAGAATGACTCGAGTGTCGCTCTCTCAGGACTATAACTATCTTTATCAAATCTAATTTAGAATATAAAAACAGCAGACAGATAGCAGAGGGGTTTCTAGCAGATAATGGAGATTGGTGATAGTATGGTCCTTCTTAGCATAACGGGTCGATAATCATGCATAAATTCCTCGGTCTTGCATAGAGATCTTTGAATCAATCTAGTGTCCTGTTGCAATTATTAAGCACTACGAAGATAATTGGTCTGACAAGTCAATCACTATTGTCCTAATGTGTTCCGTAATTATTCAACACTACGAAGATAAACTCGCGAACAGGTCGACGAGGGTCCAATTGTGCATAATAATTAATACAACATACGAGAATTTAGGCTGTGCCTGATCAATGAAATAAAGCAATGACACGGAGTATAATGCGCGATATAGCCATTATCATGATTATCTTCCCTTCGCTAAGAATTCACATACTACCACCAACGATAAGTTTAGCTACTCATAATAGGCATGCAATCAACAGAAATCATAGAAGAAAACATGTTGAAAGAATATAATAAAATAAGTAGAATAAAACTGTAAGATACAAAGTTACCGAAGGTTGTCAATCTCCGGATGATTGCGATCCTACGAGCTCCAAACTGCTATGAAAAAGAGTCCCCTAAGCTACGGACCCCCAGAACAGGCTCTCGGAAGTCCCTACCTAAAACTATAGAGAGACGTGAGAAAGTAGGTCTGGAAAGATATAATTTTCGGAGAAAACTGAGCAACGATATATAGGCTTCGAATTATTGTGGGGCGGTTCGCCCCACACACGCGGCGGTTCGCCCGGTGTGGGGCGGTTCGCCCCGGAGAGAAATTCGCGGAATTCCGCGTTTTCGATGCGTTTTTGAATTTCTTCCCCTTTTCGGACTCGGTTTCTGTCTTCTAGTAACCTTCTAACCTCTAGATTCGGCCCCTAGACTCCAAATCCTATCCGAAAACCTTCAGATACTCCAAATAGGCTTCTGGAACACCAATTCCTTGTCAACTTCAATATAATTGCCCGAAAATCTTCGAATTTCAACCAAAACCTGTAAAATAAAATCTAAAGGGAAACGTGACACTATTCTAATAAAATGTACTAAAATATAGCTAAATTAACATGGAGGATAGCTAAAATAGGTGAAAAAGACTCGAATGAAAGTGTAAAATACACATTCATCAATGGGAGGCGGTTCTCCCCCCATGCTGGGCGACTCGCCCCCCACCTCCAGGGGGGCGTCGCCTTCCAATCCTTTCTCCTCTTCAAGTTCTCGAACCCCTTCTACTTCAGCACAATTCAACAAGTTGAATTCTTCCGTAAGATGCTCAGTTACTTCAACTACTTCAACAACTTTTGCTATACGAAGGTCATCTTCAACTTGCTCGGCATGTGCAATTTCATCTTCCTCACTGATTTCTTCGGCTTCAAAATACTCCTCGGATGAGCTTCTTGCTTCACCTCGATCTACTTCCTTTGCGGTGATGTGAATTGGTATGACCTCATCGGATTGTGTTGAACCTCTGGCGTACTTACGGAGGACTTCTTCTGCCTCGTCGACCGTACATTCTCCCAGACCGCCGCTCAACCGATCCACTCTAAGTCGTTCCTCTTCACGGAATCCACCAACGAAGCACCAAATCAACTCCCCATCTTCGAAACGGTGATGGGGGCACTCACGTTTATACATCTCAAAACGTTCGTAGGCGTCACAAAACTGCTCATACTCTCCTTGCTCGAAATATTGGATCCTATCACGTAAGGCAATCATCTCATGATAAGGCATGAACCGCGCCAAGAACTCCTCTACTACTTGGCCCCAAGTTTTCAGCGATCCTGGTTCTAACCTTGCAATCCAACGCCTAGGCTCATACCCAAGAGTAAAAGAAAATAATTTCCTGCACAATTGGTCCTTCGTAAACCCTTCTGCTGGAATTCTTTCTATTTCCTCCTCATAGGATCGAATGAAACTCCATGGGTCCATCCCTACTCCATCTTCGTACCTTGGTAAGTACCTTACCATGGACTCCGTCACCTCATACCTCCTTAACTCATCTTCCTGGTATACGGAAGATCCTCTCCTCACCTGCGAGAATTGGGGTGTCATGCGAGCGCGCATGGACATCATATCTGTATTTCTGTAGTAAGAGCAACTCAAAACTAAAAATTAGTTCTATTAGCGTAATCAAACACAATATCACCAAAAATTCCGAGAGCACAAACACGCAAGGTAACCAAGATCAGATTAGATGAATTTACTGAAGAAGATATGAGGAAAGAAATAGGGTAAGAAAGTGAAATTTTTGAGAGACAATCCAAGAGCTGTTCTGGGGGTTGAATGCTGAAAATATAAACAAATTAAACAGAAAAAAGGAGTATAGTCCCCGGCAGCGGCGCCAATTTGATGAAACGCGGGATTGTCAGTTCCGGATCAAGCAAATAAATTGTTATTTAGCCAAGGCAATTCACAACTACAACGAAAACCGTAGTGTAGCAGTAGAATAACCTCGAGTGTCGATCTGTAAGGACTATAACTAGCTTTATCAAATCTAATTTAGAATATAAAAAACAGCAGACGGTATAGCAAAGGTTTTTCTAACAGATAATGGAGATTGTTGATAGTATGGTCCTTCAAAACATAACGGGTTAATAATCATGCGTAAATTCCTCGGTTTTGCATGGAGATCTTTGATCAATAAATTGTCCTGTTGTAATTATCAAACACTACGAAGATAAGTAGATAGGTCAAAAGACTATTAAATTGTCCAATTGTGTTCCGTAATTATTCAAAACTACGAAGATATAGATATGCTAGTCTAATGAATTGTCCAATTGTGCATAACAATTAATCAACATACGAAGATATAGATTCCGCTAGATCAAAGAAATAAAGCAATAACACGGAGTATAATGCGCAATATAGCCATTAGCATAATTATCAATCCTTCGCTAAGAATTCACATACTATCACCAACGAGAAGTTTAGCTACTCATAGTTGTCATGCAATCAACAGATTTCATAGAAGAAAACATGTTGAAAGATATATAAAAATAAGTAGAAAAACTGTAAGATACAATGTTACCGAAGGTTGTCAGTCTCTCCGAAGAATCGCGATCTTACAAACTCCAAACTGCTATAAAAAAGTGTCTCCTAAGCTATGAACCCCCAGAACAGGCTCTGGGAAGTTCCTACCTAAAACTACAGAGAAAGGTGAGAGAATAGGTCTGGAAAAGTATGAATTTCGGAGAAAAACTGAGCAACTATATATAGGCCTCGAATTTGTGTGGGGCGAAGGGCCCCACACACCGGACGACTCGCATGGTGTGGGGCGATTCGCCCGGGAGTAATTTTCCGGAATTTCCGTGTTTTCGACACGTTTTTGGATTTCTTCCCCTTTTCGGACTCGGTTTCAGACTTTTAGTGGCCTTCTAATCTCCAGATTCGACCCCTAGACTCCAAATCCTATCCGGAAACATTCAGATACTCCAAATAGGCTTCTGGAACACCAATTCCTTGTCAACTTCAATATAATTGCCCGGAAATCCTCATTTTTCAACCAAAACCTGTAAATAAAAACTAAAGGGAAACGTGACACTATTCTAATAAAATGCACTAAAATATAGCTAAATTAACATAGAGGATAGCTAAAATAGGTGAAAAAGACTCAAATGAAAGTGTAAAATACACATTCATCAGCCACTCAAAACATTTCTCTTCAGACTCAAGATCTTCAGCAAGAGATCAAGAAAATGCAATGTCAAGAAGAAGAATGCAAAGACAGGAAGAAAAGAGGCTAGAAGATGTATTGGCAAATGATTTCTTTCCAACTGCTGTACTGAATCAAATGTACACTTGGATTGAATTGAAGGTGAAAAGGAAAGAAAGGGATCCTCCTCCCTTCCCAAGAAACATTGTTGGGAGATGGCTGAATCTGGAAGTCTTGGTAAGAAGAACATCAATTTGCAAACAAATGAAGCAAGAACCTGATCTGATTAAACCAATTGATGTTTCCTATTACTCTGACCCTTTAACCAAGAAGTCAAAGAAGAAATATGGCTTGATTCCTTATGAGTATTTCTATCTCATTGCCAAGGATCAAGAAGAAGATCTTCTCTGGTTAAGGAAGATTCATGCTAACAAGGGAATTTCAGATAGACAACTTCTCCATGCCAGCAATTGGGGCATGCACTTGTGGATGTTGCACTACAAAGAAATGAATGTTGAAAAACATCATTATACCGCCTGCAAGAACGCAACGATCATTCAGCTCAAAGTCCGTAAGCTACTTGAAGATTACGAAAAGGACTGTGTTGAATTTTTTGCACTTGCTGAGAAGAGTGTTCGGGAGATTCTGAGAAAATATTCTGCTGAAAGAGCTTAAGTCCCTTGTAAAAGCTCTGTTTAGTTTTGTTTGCTGATTTGTGTAGTTATCTCTGAACTTTCTTGTAAACTTACTGAAAGATAACTATCAGCAATAAAGTTTTTGACTCTTATTGGTGTTTGATTATGCAATCTACTTATGCTTACTGTTTTATTATTCAAGTATGCTTGCATTAATCAACTGATTTATTCAACATCAGAAACCTCTAAAAAGGTAACAATTAATTTAGCCATGGATTGCTAACATCAAAAAGGGGGAAATTTGTTAGGAAACTTGTAATTTTGATGAGCAATTAACCATGCTAAATTAAGGAAAGTCCAATAAGTAGTACTCTTAAGGTCCATAGGAATTTAGAATTTTAGAGGACATTGTAAAGAGGAACGTTTGTTGAAGACTTAGAGTAGGTGCTAGATAGGTGTGTTTTACCGCTTATGATGTATCTTGTTTTCTGAAAAGAAAAACAACCTATTGAAGCATTTTCTGATGATGTACTTTGTTTACACAAACAAACTATTGAAGCATTTAGAACCGTTCAGAAACTTGAAGAATTCGAAGACTGAAGACTAGAAGATTTCTGAAGACTGGTATCTACAAAGGCACATGTTGCTCAGAAAGTGAAAACTTCAGCAACAGCTTGCATATGTGAAAATCTAAATGATAGAGTAGGTTGTGCTTGCTGAAACTGAGACTGAACACTTGCTGAAAAATATATTTGACCTCCTTGCTGAAAGTACTTGCATTTGCGCTCCAACGTTCATGTTTGAATCTCATGCAAATGAACATTAAATGCAAAGCATGCACGCGAAGGACATGAAGACTAGAAGACAAATAAAGGACGCTGCTGAAAGTACAAAAGCAAGATAGTAACATCTTAAGGAACAAAGCCTTAGAATTTGAAATTCAAAGGGCTCCCTTGATTCACTATAAATAGAGGTCATCCGGCAAAGAGTTGAAGTGTGTCAACAACGTGATAAAACTCTCACTTGTGCTTAAACTCACATACCCTTCAAACACTCTTTACTGCCATTGATCCGTTCCAAGACTTAAAGCTTGAAAAAGCTTGAAAAAGTGTTCTTTCTTTCGAACAAGACTTAAAGCTTGAAAAAGCTACTTGTGAAGAAGTAGAACATACACGGCTAAGAAATTAGTTAAGTGTTCTTTCTTTCGAACAAGAACAAGTCTTGACACCAGAAACATTCAAACTTGTTTACTGCAAAGTATTCAAAGTTTTGTTTCTTAGATTACTTGTTGTAGCTGAATAAGTTATAATCAAGTTATCTCATCCCAAACCTCTCTAACTGAAAATACACCCTTTCAGGCGTGAAATTCAAGGGGAACTTAATCGAGCATAGTGTTGCTGATTAAAAGTCCCAAGTTTGGTGGAGAACAAGGTTTCGTTCTCTAGTTAGGTTGGAAACGAAGCAAGTGTGCTTTGGTTTCTGTTGAATCGCTCTAGATAGGTGTTGTAAGGAACCTCAAACTTGTCTTAGTGGATTCAGTCCTAGAAAGGACAAAGTGGATTAGTTGAGAGATTACGCCACTCTCAGATACCACTATAAAAGTGTTTGTGTGATTTACTTACTGCATTTAGTTTTCAGCAAAGCATATCTATCTGTACACAGTCACTCTGTTCACTTGCTGAAACTATCACTTACTGACTTCCTCTCTCTGGTTTTAAGTATCAGCAAAACTGGTTACTGAAAAGTAAATTGCGCTTGCTGGGAAAGTTAAGTATCAGCAAACTCATTACTGAAAAGTAATAAGTCCTTGCTGAGAAAGTTTTTAAACGATGAAAGTTTGAAAAGACTATTCACCCCCCTCCTAGTCTTTTCTTGTTGTTTAAAGGGACCAACACTTTGCTTGACTAGCCTGTCATCAGTTAGCTGCTGCACATTATCACAAATGTGTGAGCCACAAGTTGTATCTAATACCCAACCATTGGAGTAAAAAGTAGTCATGTTTATTTCAATAACAAACATACCTGAGCTAGATGTCGATGGCTTCGAAGCTCCTTCCGCTATCATTAGCGGGCTGTCTCTCTTCCAGTGCCCTATTTGTGCGCAATGAAGACAAGCCTCCACATGGATCTTGTAACGACCCGACCAATCCGGCCAACGTGGTTACTTCTGGACGGACCCACGCACGTCCCCACATTATGATATTGTCCGCTTTGGGCCTGAGCCCGCACGGATTTGCTTTTGGAATCACCCAAAAGGCCTCATACCATGTGAGAGTGGCGGTCAAACATATATACCCTTTATTCCACTCAGTCTTAAGCGATGTGGGATGCGGGGCATTACAAACTACCCACCTTAAAGCCTCGACGTCCTCGTCGAGCGCCTTAAGTGGTGGGGGTGACAAACTGACAATAACCTTTACCAACCGTCCACCCGGTGCAGGCTTTGTGTTGGTCTAGGCTCTGATACCATTTGTAACGACCCGACCAATTCGGCCGGCGTGATTACTCCTGGACGTACTCACACACGTCCCCATGATGAATGTTGTCAAGGTCAATCAAATAAATTTGTTATTTAGCCAAAGGCAATCCACAACTACAACGAAAACCGTAGTGTAGTAGTAGAATGACTCGAGTGTCGTTCTCTCAGGACTATACTAGCTTTATCAAATCTAATTAAGAATATAAAACAGTTGATAGAAAGCAATAGGGGTTTTCAAGCAGATAATGGAGTTTGGTGATAGTATGGTCCTTCTTAACATAATGGGTCGATAATCATGCATAAATTCCTCGGTCTTGCATAGAGATCTTTGAATCAATCTTGTGTCCTGTTGCAAGTATTAAGCACTACGAAGATAATTTGGTCTGACTAGTCAACTCTGTTGTCCTAATGTGTTCCTTAATTATTCAACACTACGAAGATAATTGGTCTGATGGTCGACTAGTGTCCATGCGTGCATAATAATCAATACAACATACGAGAATTTTGGTTGCATCTGATCAACGAAATAAAGCAATGACACGGAGTATAATGCGCGATATAGCCATTAGCATGATTATCTTCCCTCGCTAGAATTCACATACTACCACCAATGATAAGTTTAGCTACTCATAATAGGCATGCAATCAATAGCAATCATAGAAGAAAACATATTGAAAGAAGAATAAAATAAGTAGATAAAAACTGTAAGATACAAAGTTACCGAAGGTTGTCAATCTCCGGATGATTGCGATCCTACGCGCTCCAATCTGCTATGAACAAGTATCCCCTAAGCTATGGAACTCCTAGGACCGGCCCCGGGAAGTTCCTACCTAAAACTATAGAGAGAGGTGAGAAAGTAGGCTTGGAAAGATATGATTTTCGGAGAGAAAACTGAGCACTATATATAGGCCCCGAAATATCACGGGGCGGTTCGCCCCATGGCTCCGGCGGTTTGCCCCCCAGTATTTCGCGGAATTTCCGTGTTTTTCGACGCGGATTTGGATTTCTTCACCTTTTCGGACTCGGTTTATGACTTCTAGTAGCCTTCTAACCTCCAGATTCGGCCCCTAGACTCCAAATCCCATCCGGAAACCTTTAGATACTCCAAATAGGCTTCTGGAACACCAATTCCCTGTAGACTTCAATATAATTGCCCCGAAATCTCCGAATTTCAACCAAAACCTGTAAAATAAAATCTAAAGGGAAACGTGACACTATTCTAATAAAATGTACTAAAATATAGCTAAATTAACATAGAGGATAGCTAAAATAGGTGAGAAAGACTCGAATGAAAGTGTAAAATACACATTCATCAAACTCCCCAAACCGAACCTTTGCTTGTCCTCAAGCAACTAAGCTAGACTCTAATACAAAAAACATGCAGGACTCAAAATGGAGTTTCATGCCAAATAAAATGAACTAATCTACTGAATCTACCAAATAACATATGAACAAAAACCATACAAATCAAAACATGAATATAGTTTGAAGAATACCTCGATTGACTTATACACATCCACATAAGCACTTATGTCAAGACAAGATAGTCTCTCGTAATATTCTCTACCTGGACCTAGTCAGTGACGACATAATGATGCATGCTAAGATACGAATGGTTGCCCCGTGCCTATGAAACGGAGGACTTACTGCTGTTCCACCATGTTAAGACTTTCCCTCAAAAGAGGTCGAACCAGTACTGGCTCTCATCAAACGAAGGAGGATTCCCTATAAAAGATAACACTCCCCTATTCTACCCATCTCTCAAGTAAAGTCTTAAGCTATTCACCACTTCCTGAATGGCATGACGAGGGTGGTCTAGAACAGATGACACTCAAGACAAAAAAGATAAAAAATAAAAAACACGATTACGAACATCACAAAAATGGAAAAGACTCAACACTTTGCTAAACTGCTATTTGGCTTTTCGTTTTTGGACCCTTCTTTGCTTTTTTGGGGTCTTTTCTCTTTTTTTTTTTCTTTTTTTCTTTTCAGATTTCTTTTTTTCATTTTCTTTTTCTCTTTTTTCTGGAATTTTTCTTTCTTTTTTTTCGATTTTTTCTAGCCAGCAGTAGCATATCAAACAGAGAAGCAAAATGACTCACACGACTTCCCCAAACCTATTCGAAAGAATAGGTTGGAGTACAAAATTTACGGAAAAAGGAAAATAAACTCACGATACGAGAATGAAAAAACAGAAACAAGTCTAACGATGGTGTAAACCCCTCCCCAAACCTATTCGGAAGAATAGGTTATAAACAAAGGATCACACAACCTCACACTACCTCCTTCCTAGGCATTTAGCAATATCAAAGCATGGTGAAGACTTGTTGTCTCTTAGGTACATAATTACTCGGAAAAACAACCATAAGACCCTAACATGCATCATCCTGTTATAAAGGCCTTCGTGAACCGCAGTAGAGAAAACACCACTAAGTGATGTCGAGACTACCTAGCTCAACTAAGTGCAATACATAAATGTGACAAGCCAAGCGAGAAAAACCTCAAACAAATTCATAGAGATGAAGCATACGATTAATGGCATAACTAGTTGATCTATCCAATAAAAAAGTTCAAAAATTCGGCAATAAACTCCATCTAAAACATGCAAAACTATCCTAGGAAAGCAGTAAACGTGCAAATGCAAAAAAAATTCACGAGTTTTTCATAAGCAAGATAAGTATAGAGATAACCAGCGATAACCTCCTCCCCAAACCTGAACGTCGTCGCTCGTCCCGAACGCCGAAAGTGGATCCAAGGTGAAAGCTAATGCTTGTATAAGTGACCTATAATACTCAATCAAACTCGTGAGATAAAATCTAAAGCGGTAAAGAAAGCGACAAAAATTCCGGGTTGCCTCCCGGATAGCGTCATTGTTTAAAGTCTTTGACTCGACTCCTGTCTGCGCCTATCTCTTCTTTTTGCGGGTACTAGGCTTCCTCTTCATTGATCTCCTTTCCATGCCACGAACCTGTGAATAAGAAACAATATAGGCTGCAAGACCACAGTAGTTAGTAGTGAAAGAAATATCAGGCGGTTCAGGTGGGTCAGGTAGGGCTTGCAACACGTGTTGCTTGCCATCCACTTCGATGGTGCAAGTTCTTTGGTAGATGTCCATCACGGAGCGTAGTTTAGTCAAGAACGTTTGCCCTAAGAGTATGACATCCCCCGTCCCAGGTGCAGATGCCGGCATAACTACAAAATTGGTGTATATAGATGCTTCACCAATCTTGACCAACACATTTTTCACTACGCCCTCGGGTCTCATAAAGGATCCATCCGCCAGACGCACAATAGCCCTTTGCTCAGATAGTTTTCCAAGGTTGCTCTTTTCAAACACATTCAAAGGAATTATGTTTGAGTAGGATCCCGTGTCTAGTGTGGCACGGACATCTTCAAGCTCACCAATCCCTACCTTAATATCGAAACTTTTAGGGAGTGGTTCGGGATCCTCTTGCTCCTCATCACTTGCGTCAGAACCAAGGTCCTTCTCTTCTTCCTCAGCCTGTAGAAGTTCTTCCTTCCTGCAACACTCGCACCTAATGGCCTTCCTGATGGTGATTTCGTCAGGTATATCACCAGCCAATTTCGTCTTCACAGTGTTGCTAGGCAGTTTCCCTTGTTCCCTACTTGCTCCTCGGTTGATCAACTCTTGCATCTTTTGATGGGCAAGCCTAGTGCTCTCTTCCAACCTATCAAGCCTTGCCCTAGTCTTCTCAGAATCTTCCTCATAACGTTTGAGAAAACTTTGTGTGTGATCAACCATCTTCTGCAAGTTCTCCATAAGTAGAGCCGACTTCGACTTCGGTGGCTCTTTCGGAGTGGGGTTTTCGCAGTGATCATTATCATAGTTTAGCCTACTACGGTCTTGGTTAGGTCCATAAGTTTGGTTAGCCGGTGCATATCCTTGATTGTTACGGTATCCTCTTCTCCAAAATCCACCTCGAGGATTCCTACCGTCTTGTCCGTAGCTAACTTCCTGAGTACCAAACTCCGTAGCAAAGGCTTCTTCTTCTCCTCCTCAAGCCCAGTTGCCATCATCGTATGCCAACTCTGATCTACACATATGAGCCCCATGCCCATAGTTCTTGCATATTCGGCATACTTCATTCGAAACAGTTGTTCCGGTGGCGCTCTTGAGGACTTGCTTCAATTCGTTGGTAAAGCACTCGAATTGATCCCCATTTCCCCTGTACATAGGGGCTTCTTGAGTCGGTGGAGCTTCAGGTCCACGTCTCCTAACCAGTGCTCTTGGGTCCTTGAACTGCGAACCCTTAGCAAGCCTTTCGAAAACTGCCCAGACGGCTTCTGCGGTTTCCTCCCAAATATTGCCTCGGCATTGGAAATCCACCACTTGTTGGTTCTCGAAGGTTAGTCCATTGTAGAAGTGTTGGACTAGGTCGGAAAGTTCAAAACCATGGTGAGGGCACTTGTTCGTGAGATCTTGGAACCTCTCGAACGCGGTGTAGATGGTCTCATCATAGTCCTGCTTGAATCCAGTGATTTGCGCCTTAAGCGCGGTAGTCAGAGTGTGTGGGAAGTATTTCTCCATGAAAGCTGAAAAAACCTTTTCCCAAGTGTCCAGTGAGCCGGCTGGTAGAGAACTCAGCCATGACTTGGCTCTGTCCCCAAGTCCCATAGCAAAAACCTTCATCCTTAACTCATCCGTTGTAATGTCAGCTCCGGGTCGTGGTAGTTGGTTGACGAAATCATCGATATCGTTCAATTACCCCATCACATCTTCCCTTGATAAACCATAGAACCTCGGAAGTTGTTGGAATGCGTGGTTCTTGATCTCCAGATCTCGGGTTGTAGGCGAAAGAACAATCGCCGGTCTCCTCATACGATCCTTGGTGGGTTGAACCCATGCCTTCAGTGGTCTAGCTTCTGCCATTCCGTCGATTTCCTTGAAAAGGAGTCGCCTTCTTTGATGGTAGACTCTATCGATCTCAACAATTGAATCAGCAAGCGGTGTTCCTGCAGAACGTGTATTCGGCATACACAATCTGAAACAGACTAGGAATGGTGATTAGAGAGAGATTAAAAAGAAAAACTAAATCTAATAGAGTTAGGAATCTAAAGCTGTAAATAAAACAAATTAAATAGAAAAAAGGAGTATAGTCCCCGGCAACGGCGCCAATTTGATGAACGTTGTCAAGGTCAATCAAATAAATTTGTTATTTAGCCAAAGGCAATCCACAACTACAACGAAAACCGTAGTGTAGTAGTAGAATGACTCGAGTGTCGTTCTCTCAGGACTATACTAGCTTTATCAAATCTAATTAAGAATATAAAACAGCTGATAGAAAGCAATAGGGGTTTTCAAGCAGATAATGGAGTTTGGTGATAGTATGGTCCTTCTTAACATAATGGGTCGATAATCATGCATAAATTCCTCGGTCTTGCATAGAGATCTTTGAATCAATCTTGTGTCCTGTTGCAAGTATTAAGCACTACGAAGATAATTTGGTCTGACTAGTCAACTCTGTTGTCCTAATGTGTTCCGTAATTATTCAACACTACGAAGATAATTGGTCTGATGGTCGAGAAGTGTCCAATCATTCATAATAATTAATACAACATACGAGAATTTTGGTTGCATCTGATCAACGAAATAAAGCAATGACACGGAGTATAATGCGCGATATAGCCATTAGCATGATTATCTTCCCTCGCTAAGAATTCACATACTACCACCAATGATAAGTTTAGCTACTCATAATAGGCATGCAATCAATAGCAATCATAGAAGAAAACATATTGAAAGAAGAATAAAATAAGTAGATAAAAACTGTAAGATACAAAGTTACCGAAGGTTGTCAATCTCCGGATGATTGCGATCCTACGCGCTCCAATCTGCTATGAACAAGTATCCCCTAAGCTATGGAACTCCCAGGACAGGCCCCGGGAAGTTCCTACCTAAACCTATAGAGAGAGGTGAGAAAGTAGGCTTGGAAAGATATGATTTTCGTATAGAAAACTGAGCACTATATATAGGCCCCGAAATATCACGGGGCGGTTCGCCCCATGGCTCCGGCGGTTCGCCCCCCAGTATTTCGCGGAATTTCCGCGTTTTTCGACGCGGATTTGGATTTCTTCACCTTTTCGGACTCGGTTTATGACTTCTAGTAGCCTTCTAACCTCCAGATTCGGCCCCTAGACTCCAAATCCTATCCGGAAACCTTCAGATACTCCAAATAGGCTTCTGGAACACCAACTCCTTGTAGACTTCAATATAATTGCCCCGAAATCTCTGAATTTCAACCCAAACCTATAAAATAAAATCTAAAGGGAAACGTGACACTATTCTAATAAAATGTACTAAAATATAGCTAAATTAACATAGAGGATAGCTAAAATAGGTGAGAAAGACTCGAATGAAAGTGTAAAATACACATTCATCACCCCACAATATGATATTGCTCGCTTTGGGCCTGAGGCCGCATGGATTTGCTTTTGGAATCACGCAAAAGGCCTCATACCATGTGAGAGTGGTGGTCTAACATATATACCCTTTATTCCACTCACTCTTAAGCGATGTGGGATGCGGGGCATTACAAACATAAAATTGAGTGGTAATTGTCAATAGTGGGGATTGAACACAAGCCAAATTTATGGAGTACAAGCATACTAACCACTTGAACTAAGAAAATAAAGAAATTTTCGAATTTGAAAGCAACGGTAGTCGATAAATGCAGAATAACAGACTTTGGCGCCACAACGCTTACAAAATCAAAAGAGTAACGGTTCAACGGTAACTAAAATAATTCAAAATAACCAAACCAACGGATAGTGAAGTATTTAAATAGCTTTTCTTCTTATTTCGAAAGAACAAAAATTCCAATGTAACACCCAATCCTAACTCTCAGTCGCTGGATGCCTAGTCTTGTTTGTCTTCAAAAGAATCTACAAGGAAGAGATTTTGAAAACATAAAGAGTGTGAGATAAAGGATCTCAGTGAGCTTCGAATTTTAACGAACAGGAAAGATTAACTGTTTTTAAAAGAAAGCGTAATGAATAAGACAACAGATAGAGACAGACAACAGAACAGAGAAGACACACAGATAACAGAACAGAGCAGATTTCGTTGGTGCAGCCCGCCTTATTGCTCCTACTCCCAGATTGCCCTTGTAACTCCCTCCAGAGATGGCCTTCTCTAGACAGAAACAGAGCCCCGTGTACTTTGGGGAAACAGATCCTACGACCCTAATAGACCTCAGCGACTTCTGCCTCGCGTCTAAAAGGGAATAGACTAGAAAACAATCAAATAAACTCGATAGTCCACACTACCCAAGTCTACCTAATCATAACCTAATCGATCGACCAAACAGACACAAACAGAGCAGACAACAGAGCAGAACAAACAAAACACAACAGAGCTCGAGAAATCGAGAACAATCCTACAAAAGAGTTAGCACAAAAATAGAGTAAAGTCTTAAAAGTTGATGCAGAAAATAGTCATATTTAGGACTACATACAGTTACGAAAGCATACAGAATACAATACACGTAAATATATATATATATATATATATATATATATATATATATATATATATATATATATATATATATATATATATATATATATATATATATATACATACATAACACATTGCCTTCCAGGTTTTGCAAATAAATAACTTTGGGGTGAACACTCACCTTAAGCCTTGCAAGCAATGATCCACAAAAGCACAACGAACTAAGAGCTAACGGTCGGAGCACCTAAACAGAAAGTATCTAGTTACTAACTAGGAGTTTGAACGAAAGCTAAACAAATGAAAATAAAAAGGTGGAGAAGGATTGGCAAAGGGAGGGGCTCGAACTCGGGACCTCTAAGTTAGTCACACAACTCTTATCCAACTAAGCTAGAAGACAACTAGTTAATTCACCAAGACATAAATCAAATCACTAGCTTTTAGAATTTGTAACAACCCGACAAATCCGGCCGGCGTGGTTACTCCTGGACGGACCCACACACATCCCAACAGTATGATATTGTTCGCTTTGGGTCTGAGCCCGCACGGATTTGCTTTTTGGAATCACCCAAAAGGCCTCATACCATGTGAGAGTGGTGGTCTAACGTATATACCCTTTATTCCAATCACTCTTAAGCGATGTGGGATGCGGAGCATTACAAATTACCCCCCTTAAAGCCTCGACGTCCTCGTCGAGCGCCTTTAGTGGTGGGGGTGACAAACTGAGAATAACCTTTACCAACAGTCCACCCGGTGCGGGCTTTGTGTTGGTCTAGGCTCTGATACCATTTGTAACGACCCGACCAATCCGGCCGGCGTGGTTACTTCTGGACGGACCCACGCACGTCCCCACAGTATGATATTGTCCGCTTTGGACCTGAGCCCGCACGGATTTGCTTTTGGAATCACCCAAAAGGCCTCATACCATGTGAGAGTGGTGGTCTAACATATATACCCTTTATTCCACTCAGTCTTAAGCGATGTGGGATGCGGGGCATTACAAATCTTCTTCAAATGCTTCACAATTTCACGAGTACGTTTGGACCTCATAGGCCTTTTCGATCTTCTATTGACCGTGAGTGAATCGCAAACAACGGGTGAGTGCACTGGCCCGACTTCGGGCTTCTGGATTGATTCCAGTAGCTTTTCTACATTCAAGATAATCGAAGCCTTAGCTTCTAGCTCCAATCCATATCCAACAAGTTGATAGAGAAAATCAATCAACGACTTGTCTTGTTCGGGCAACAATTCTTCCGGATGGATCCGTTGGATTAGCATAATCTTGATTACTTCGGATCCTTCGCACATTTTTGGTGCGTCCAAAAACAAAGAGAGCTATTTGATAATCTCATATGGTTCCTTGTTGAGACATGGTCTAACCAAATTCTCAGACATAGCATTCAGCAACACTTCCGTCACAAAATTGGCATTTTCCACTGACATTTCATAAAAGCAATCATAACTTGCAGTAGTCAACTCAGTGGGCGGTGCAGGGATTGGTTCGTCTAACAAATACTCAACCTCATTGTGCCATAGCACCTTTCGAATTTCATGGATCCAATCCTTGTAGTTTGGTCATGTCAGCTTTTGCAACTCTAAGTATGCAGTGAGCGTGGAGGACGCTACAACCATTCTTCCTATGGAGAAATAATATAAAATGAAAATAATAAATCAACTATTGAAATAATATTTCTAAAACACAGTCAACTAACTAAATAACAAGGTCCTTTAGCTATTTAGCTCCCACTATTTTCACATATGCATCGCCCCAAAACAAATACATACGAGTAATAGTCAAACAATTACTTTAGTGGCCAAGATCCAAATTACTACTATGCAATGCCCCTGCTGGGGCTGGATGCATAACGTAGCAAAACTTGGTATGACTAATCCAATTTCACATGCAACTCTTGGTTGGTTAAATCTAATTCAACCTGATGCCCCTCGCATTGCAAATCTTGGGTGATAAATATGATGAACGAGATTGTCAAACTCGAACAATCAAATAAATTTGTTTTTAGCCAAAGGGCAACTCACAACTACACAAAACACGTAGTGCAGAGGTAAGATGACCTCGAGTGTCGATCTCTAGGGACTAAACTAGCTTTAACTAAATAGCTACTATATAAATTCAGAAAACAAATTTAACAATAGTTGACTTAACAATATATGATGAGAGTTGGTGATAGTATGCTCATTCTAAGCATCAGGTTCTAATTGTGCATGAAAGTGCAACTCATACTGCTTTAAAAGTAATTCGAATTAACAAACACCAAAAATAGATTTATAGACGTGTATTTTGAAAGCTTCCTATCTATACTAATACTTGGCTAAGGTTGCCATTCTTAGTTCAAGCGGTACTTGTAATCGAAGATATTGAAAACGATGATCTTGAATTGTCCTAGTGTTTCTAACACTTCTCTACGAAGATATTGACTTAGTCGGATCAAAGATTCGAATATAACAATAAAACAAGTAAAAGACTCTGAAACCCAATCATGCATAATATGAACCCTAGCTACGAATTTACATACTATCACCAACTAGATGCTTAGCTACTCATATAAAAATCATAAACCACAATGGCAATCATATAAGAAAACATAGTTGAATTGAAAGACAAATAGCAGAAATTGTGAGATACAAAGTTACCACCAAAGGTTGTCAATCTCCGGTCAATTGCTAAACTCACAAAGATCTAGCAAGGTGAGATCAATTGATGTCCAAATCTCTACCCAAAGCTCCAAAATCGCTAAGAAACAATGGTTCTAAGAGAAAAAATACCCAGAACAAGCTCTAGGGTTTAAGTCTGCAAAATAATGATCTAAGATATGAAAATTCGCAACCTTTACAATTATATATATAGATGTCGGAAGCTCCCCGGCGGACCGCCTGGCACGGGCAGCAAGTTAGCCAGTTTTTCTTCTAAGTTCGAACAGAGATTTCGGGCGCGTCCGAAATCGGATTGGCACGTAAGACCCACCGTTGGATATCTCTTCGAGTTAGCTACGCGTAGGTTGTAACCTCATCCCAATCAAATATCGTATGAAAGACTGGTGCCCAAAATACTGAGACTATGCAAATGGAACTTCCAGATTTCACTTCAAAGGCTCCAAAATCTTCACCCGAGCTCCGAATGAACTACCGTTTCCGCCTCATACAAGATATCTCGAATCTTTCATGTTCTCCTTGGCCTTGGGAACGTCTTTGAGCTCCGAAACTTGGTCTTTTGGCCTGGAAACACGTTCCGGTACTCCTTGACACACCACGGGTGATCTTGTTGCACCAAAACTTCAATGTTTTACATCCAAATGTGCGATTTTCACCTAAAACCTGAAAATAACAAAAGAAATGGAAAAGTGACATTATTCTAACAAAATTCACTAAAATGCATGCAAGAGGATAGCTAAATTGGTGAAAAAGAACCGAATGATAGTGTAAAAAACACTGTCATCAAACTCCCCAAACCGAACCTTTGCTTGTCCTCAAGCAACTAGCTAGACTCTATGCAAACTACATGCAACACAAAGAGGAGTCTCATGCCAAACAAGTAGAACTAATCGATTGTATCTACCAAATGCTTATGAACAAACACCATACAAATCATAATATGGAAGTAGGTTGAAGAATGCCTCGATTGAACCTATACATATTCACATATGCACTTTGTTAAACAAGGGAGTCTCTCGTAACATTCTCTACCTGGACCTAGTCGATGACGACTGAGGTCTTACTACTGTTCACCAAGTGAGACTTTCCGTCAAGAGAGGTCGAACCAATACTGGCTCTCATCAAACGATGGAGGGCTCCCTAATAGACAACACTCTCCTATTCTACCCGACTCTTAGAGCAAGACTCTTCATCACTTCCTGAATGACAGGACGAGGGTGGTCTAGAATAGGCCTCGGACTAGGCGACACGAAAACACAAGGAAGAATTTACAACTCGATTACGAACTACTACAAAAGGTGAAAAATAATGCAATACTTTGCTAAAACTGTTTTTTGGCTTGCTTGGACCCTTCTTTTGTTTTTTTGGGTCTTGTTCTTTTTTCCTTTTTCTTTTCCAGATTCTGGAATTTTCGAATTTTTTTTCTTTTCTTTTTTTTTTTTTTTTTTTTGGTATATAGCCAGCAGTAGCACAATGAAAGTACAATGAAAGGAAATAACAATGACACTACTGATGAACGTGTATTTTACACTTTCACTTGAGTCTTTTTCACCTATTTTAGCTATCATCTATGTTAATTTAGCTATATTTTAGTGCATTTTATTAGAATAGTGTCACGTTTCCCTTTAGTTTGTATTTTACAGGTTTTGGGTGAAAAACGAGGTTTTCCGGGCAATTATATTGAAGTAGACAAGGAATTGGTGTTCTAAAGGCCTATTTGGAGTATCCAGAAGATTCTGGATAGGATTTGAAGTCTAGGGGTCGAGTCTGAAGGCTAAAAGGTCACTAGAAGGCAAAAACCGAGTCCGAAAAGGAGAAGAAATCCAAAAACACGTCGAAAACGCGTAAAGGGCCGAAAAAACCTCCCGGGCGAGTCGCCCGGTTGTGGGGCGAATCTCCCCACACCAGGCGAATCGCCCGGTGTGTGGTGTCCTTCGCCCCACACCTGCCGAATGCCTATATATAGTTGCTCAGTTTTCTCCGTTTTTCATACTTTTCCAGACCTTTTCTCTCACCTTTCTCATTAGTTTTAGGTAGGAATTCTCCAGAGCTTGTTCTTGGGATTCTTAGCTTAGGAGATACTTTTTCTTAGCGTTTTGGAGCTTGTAAGATCGCGATTCTTCGGAGATTGACAACCTTCGGTAACATTGTATCTTACAGTTTTTCTATTTATATTTATATATCTTTCATCATGTTTTCATTCATTCGTGGTATGATTTCTGTTGATTGCATGACATCTATGAGTAGCTAAACTTCTCGTTGGTGATAGTATGTGATTTCTTAGCGAAGGGTTAATAATTATGCTAATGGCTATATCGCGCATTATACTTTGAGTTATTGCTTTATTTCTTTGATCTATCTAAATCTCTATCTTCGTAGTGTTGAATAATTACGGAACACGACTGGACAATTCATTGATCAAAGATCTCTATGCAAAACCGGCAAATTTATGCATGATTATTAACCTGTTATGCTTTGAATGACCATACTATCACCAATATCCATTACATGTTAAGAAAAACCTTTGCTAAGTCGTCTGTTGATTTATATTCTTAAGTTAGATTAGATAAAGCTAGTTATAGTCCTTAGAGATCGACACTCGAGGTTATTCTACTGCTACACTACGGTTTTCGTTGTAGTTGTGAATTGTCTTTGGCTAAATACAAATTTATTTGATTAATTGAGTCTGACAAACCAGTTCATCAAATTGGCGCCGTTGCCGGGGACTATACTCCTTTTTTCTGTTTAACTTTTTTATATTTTCAGCATTCAATTCCTAGTTCTAGTAGTTTTTAGTTTTCCTATTTAATCTCTCTCTGATACTCCTTTCCTAGTTTGTTACAGATAGTGTATGCCACATACACGATCTAGAGGACACCGTTTGCTGATTCAATTTCTGAGATCGACAGAGTCTACCACCAAAGAAGGCGACTACTTCAAAGGCGTGAACTAGAGGAAATAGAGGATACCGATTTCTCTGAATCTCTACATAGTCTTTTCAAGGAAATCGACGGAATGGCAGAAGCTAGACCATTGAAAGCATGGGTTCAACCCTCCAAGGATCGTATGAGGGGACCGGCGATTGTTCTTTCGTATGCAACTCGTGATCTGGAAATCAAGAACCATGCGTTCCAACAACTTCCGAGGTTCTATGGCTTAGCAAGGGAAGATGTGATGGGGTACTTGCACGATATCGATGATTTCGTCAACCAACTCCCACGACCCGGAGCTGAAATAACAACGGATGAGTTGAGGATGAAGGTTTTTGCTATGGGACTTGGCGACAGAGCCAAGTCATGGTTGAGTTCTCTACCGGCGGGCTCGCTGGACACTAGATTGATTCAAAGACCTCTATGAAAGATCGAGGAATTTATGCATGATTATCGACCCGTTATGCTAAGAAGGACCATACTATCACAAATTTCCATTATCTGCTAGAAACCCCTTTGCTATCTGTTTGCTGTTTTTATATTCTAAATTAGATTTGATAAAGCTAGTTATAGTCCTGAGAGAACGACACTCGAGTCATTCTACTGCTACACTACGATTTTCGTTGTAGTTGTGGATTGCCTTTGGCTAATTACAAATTTATTTGACTGAATCCGGAGCACGACATCCGCGTTCATCAGGTACTCAAGAAGCTAGCTATGGACAAGACGGTAGGAATCCTCGAGGTGGATTATGGAGAAGAGGATTCTGAAACAATCAAGGATATGCACCGGCTAGCCAAACTTATGGCCCTAACCAAGACCGTAGTAGGCTTAACTATGGTAATGACCACTGCGAAAATCCCGCTCCAAAAGAGCAACCGAAGTCGAAGACAGCTCTACTGATGGAGAACTTGCAAAAGATGGTTGATCACACCCAAAGTTTTCTCAAACGTTATGAAGAAGATTCTGAGAAGACTAAGGCAAGGCTTGATCGGTTGGAAGAGAGCACTAGGCTTGCCCATCAAAAGATGCAAAAGTTGATTGACCGAGGAGCAAGTAGGGAGCAAGGCAAGCTGCCTAGCAACACTGAGAAGTCGATGTCCATTACCTTGGTGGGTGATCTACCTGTCGAAATCACCATCAAGAAGGTTGCTAAGTGCGAGTGTTGCAAGAATGAAGAACCTCCGCTAGCTAAGGAAGAAGAGAAGGGCCTTGGTACTGATGAGAGTGAAGAGGAGCAAGAGGATCCCGAGCCACTCCCTCAAAGTTTCGATGTTAAGGTCGGGATTGGTGAACTTGAAGATGTCCGTGCCACACTAGACACGGGATCCTACTCTAATGTGCTCCCAATGAAAGTGTTCGAGAAGAGTAGCCATGGAAAACTATCTGAGCATAAGGCTATTGTGCAATTGGCGGATGGATCCTTTGTGAGACCCGAAGGCGTTGTGAAGAATGTATTGGTTAAGATTGGTGAAGCTTCTGTATACACCAATTTCGTAGTTATGTCGGCGTCTACACCTTGGATGGGGGATGTCGTTCTCTTGGGGCGAACGTTCTTGACTAAGCTACGCTCCGTGATAGACATCTACCGAAGGACTTGCACCATTGAGGTGGATAGCAAGCAACATGTGTTGCAAGCCATATCTGACCCACCTGATCGCTTCAATGCTTCTCACACTGTTAACTACTGTGGTCTTGCTGTCTATGTTCATTCTTATTCACAGGTTCGTGGCATGAGGAGAAAATCCATGAAGGGGAAGTCTAGTACCCTCAAGAAGAAGAGCTAGGCACAAGAAAGAGTCGAGTCAAAGACTATAAACAATGGCGCTATCCGGGAGGCAACCCGGAGTTTTTATCGCTTTTTTACCGCTTTATTGCATGCATTCATACTTGAACAATTTGCTTTTCTTATGTGAATTTGTTCATCTCTGTGTCGTATGTGCTTATGTTTGTGTTTGAGTGAACTTTTTGAGTGGTTTTATGAGTAAAATGGTTTCGGGGATTAAAAACCGCATTTTCTTTCGAAAGTTTCGTCTTCCCACCTCGGGAGGTGGGAGGCGAATCGCCCCACGTGTCCAGAGAGCTCCGCGCTCTCTGGACGCGCGGGGCGATTCGCCTCACATGCGGGGCGATTCGCCCCACACCCGGGGCGACTCGCCCCGCGTGTTCTGCTGGGAGAAAAACGGGGGTCTCCCCCCATTTTTCTCATTTCTTCATCTCTTCACCCTTCTTACTCCAAAAATTCCCAAATTTTCAAAATATCTTCAATCCTTCATAAAACCTTCATTACTCCATCAAATTGTGTGTTCTTTAGCTTCAATCGAAGCCCGTTACATGCTCTTTCTTTTCATTCGAACAAATTTCTTCGTAGTTCATTCAATCTTCAGATTTGAGGTAATCTCACATGAACCCTAATTTTTCAAAATTGGGGGTTTTTTGATTTATGCTTCAATTAAGCTTGTATGATGTATGGGTTGATGATTTGTGTGATTAGGAACGTTATTCACTATCAATTGCATGTTCAATTAGGCTTGGTTTGTTGGTTTGAGAATTTTGCTATTAAATGACTAAATCCTGTTAGGCAATGTATCTTTTACTTTATTCCATGTTTAAACTTGTGTTCGTTGATATGATAATGATGGGTGTAATGGTAGAATGCATGATTGATGAAGTTAAGGATTTATGATGCTATATTTTTTGTTACTATGGTATGAATTGAGCCTTATGATTCAAGGCATTTGTTGTCTAGCAAGGGCATAATGTGATATGTGCATGTAGTAGTTACATTGATATGTTGCATGATGAAGTAGCTAGACTAGACATTGGGTTTTGATGAGTTCCATTGTTGAAGATATCGCTCGTTTGTTCGCTTGTACATTTGCGTATGCATAAGTCTGTTTTGTGTCATACAAGATACTAATTGCTGCTTGTAGGAATCATGGCTCCACGAGAATCGAAGAAAGCTGGCTCGAGCAAGAAGGGTAAGGGGGTAGAATCAAGCTCCCAACCTTCCCACGACATGTACGAGTTGTCTCTAGCTGGAATAGATGTCCGACAAAGGCTCGAGGCGGAGCTAGCCCAAGGTGGGAGATCGATTATACCGGACAGACGAATGGATATTCCAGATGAAGTAGCTCACTTGGCAGGGTACAGGACGCTCTCTCGATTGGCGAGTAAAAGGAATTGGGGTTGGTATACTTCAAACAGATTCAAGGGGTACGACATGAGCCTCCTCCAAGAGTTCTACGCTGGATTCACTAATCTTGAGGAGAAGGAGGGGGTACTGGTTCGAGGCCTAATTTTACCATGGACGCCGCCTCAATTTTTGCATTCATCCATTTTGGGCAACGGGAGTTCACGGGAAGCAACCATGCCTACGAGTATTCAAGGGCCTCTAGGGGGATAGGAAGTGAAATTACAGACGTGATCTGCAACAGGGAGTACAGGTATCCAGAAACCGGAGCACAACCTGCACGGATCCGTCAGAGTGACATTAGCATCGAGGCTAAGGTGATGATGAAATTCTGCATCTTCAACTTGATCCCTAGAAAGAATGACACTTGGATACAGCCAAATTACGCCGAGCTCCTCTACTGCTTGATAGGCAAGCATTGAATCGACATCGGTCACATAATGTATGAGGAGGAGTATGAGCGCCACTGGGAAAAGAAGAAGAAGCCCTTCATCTTTCCGAGCTTCATCACTGCCTACTGCAAATATTACGGGGTCGAGGACATTGATGAGGGGGATTGCGAGGTCGCTGCCCTTTCACCTTCGACTATTGATGTGCAGCTTGCTACGTATCAAATGAAGAACCCCACGGCTGCCGCTGCTGATGTGGAAGCACCCTTCCAACCGACCGATTCAGATAATGAAAATGATTATGAGGATTCTATGGAAGCTGATGATGGTCGAGCCCCTATCCCGGATATTCCTTTTGTCCATATAGCACCACATGCACCGCCTCGAGCACCACATGGGTGTCAAGGCTTTGACTTCTCTGATTTCCGGGCCCATATCACTGATAGTGTTGCAGCCTTGACCACTACTGTCCAAGGAATGCGACAAGACCTCGACGGGCACATTGCCCAGCGCAACCGCGATTGGGAGATATTTGAGGAGCATCGCCGAGAGGATAGTGAGGAAAGGTGGGAGCAACAACAGCTCATCCAGCGGCAACAGGATCTCCTGTCTGACATGTGGAGAGACTATTATGGGGATAACAATCCCGATAACTAGTCTTTTCACATGTCCACTCTCAGCCAACCGAGGCCAAACCGTTCGGTAACATCTATTATCACTTCTTATTACTCATTCTCTTTTGCTAGGGACTAGCTTAAGTTTCATAAGGGGGATGGGATGTGAACCATGATGTTCAGTATAGTTTGGCTTTGTGTTGATTGGTATCTTGTTTTTTGTTTGCATTTGCATTTGCACGTTTACTGCTTTCTTAGTTTTTAGGTTGCATACACTACATTCATCCTAGGATAGTCTTGCATGTTTTATGTGGAGTTTATTGCCAAATTTTTTAAACTTTTTTATTGGGTAGATTAACTAATTATGCCATTAATCATATGCTTCATCTCTATGAATTTGTTTGAGGATTTTCTCGCTTGGCTTGTCACATTTATGTATTGCACTTAGTTAAGCTTGGTAGTCTCGACATCACGAAGGCCTTTATAATAGGATGATGCATGTTAGGATCTTATGGTTGTTTTCCCGAGTAATTATGTACCTAAGAGGCAACAAGTCTTCACCTTGCTTTGAGATTGCTAAATGCCTAGGAAGGAGGTAGTGTGAGGTTGTGTGATCCTTTGTTTGCAACCTATTCTTCCGAATAGGTTTGGGGAGGGAGTTACGCTATCATTAGACTTGTTTTTTGTTTTCAATTTTGTGTTGTGAGTTTATTTTTCCTTTTTCGTAAATTTTGTAATCCAACCTATTCTTTCGAATAGGTTTGGGGAAGTCGTTTGTGAGTCATTTTACTTTCTTTTTCGTTGTGCTACTGCTGGCTAAAAAAAAATCGAAAAAAAAGAGAAAAAGAAAATTCCAGGAAAAAAAGAAAAAAACCGGAAAAGAAAAAAAATAGAAAACAAGAAAATACCCCAAAAAAGCACAGAAGGGTCCAAAAAAAGAGAGAGCCAAAAAGCAGTTTAGCAAAGTGTTGTGTCTCATTTTCCAATTCTTGTAATGTTCGTAATTGTGTTGTAATTTTTTGTCTTTTGTTTTTGAGTGTCATCTGTTCTAGACCACCCTCGTCCTGCCATTCAGGAAGTGGTGAATAGCTTAAGGCTTTGCTTGAGAGATGGGTAGAATAGGGGAGTGTTATCTTTTTTAGGGAACCCTCATTCGTTTGATGAGAGCCAGTATTGGTTTGACCTCTTTGAGGAAAAGTTTTAACTTGGTGAACAGTAGTAAGTCCTCAGTTTCATAGGCACGGGACAACCATTCGTATTCTAACATGTTTCATTACGTTGTCACTAACTAGGTCCAGGTAGAGAATGTTACGAGAGACTATCTTGTCTTGACATAAGTGCTTATGTGAATGTGTATGAGTCAATCGAGGCATTCTTCAACCTATATTCATGTTATGATTTGTATGGTTTTTGTTCATATGTTTTTTGATAGATTCAATAGATTAGTTCATTTCATTTGGCATGAGACTCCATTTTTTGTGTTGCATTGTTTTTTGCATTAGAGTCTAGCTTGCTTGAGGACGAGCAAAGGTTCGGTTTGGGGAGTTTGATGAACGTGTATTTTACACTTTCATTTGAGTCTTTTTCACCTATTTTAGCTATCCTCTATGTTAATTTAGCTATATTTTAGTGCATTTTATTAGAATAGTGTCACGTTTCCCTTTAGTTTGTATTTTACAGGTTTTGGGTGAAAAACGAGGTTTTCCGGGCAATTATATTGAAGTAGATAAGGAATTGGTGTTCCGAACGCCTATTGGAGTATCCAGAAGATTCCGAATAGGATTTGAAGTCTAGGGGTTGAGTCTGAACGCTAAAAGGTCACTAGAAGGCAAAAACCGAGTCCAAAAAGGAGAAGAAATCCAAAAACGCGTAAAGGGCCGAAAAAACCTCTCGGGCGAGTCACCAGGGACGTGGGGCGAATCGCCCCACACCAGGCGAATCACCCGGTGTGTGGGGCCCTTCGCCCCACACCTGCCGAATGCCTATATATAGTTGCTCAGTTTTCTCCGTTTTTCATACTTTTCCAGACCTTTTGTCTCACCTTTCTCATTAGTTTTAGGTAGGAATTCTCCAGAGCCTATTCTGGGGATTCTTAACTTAGGAGATACTTTTTCTTAGCGTTTTGGAGCTTGTAAGATCGCGATTCTTCGGAGATTGACACCCTTCAGTAACATTGTATCTTACAATTTTTCTATTTATATTTATATATCTTTCATCATGTTTTCATTCATTCGGGTATGATTTCTATTGATTGCATGACATCTATGAGTAGCTAAACTTCTCGTTGGTGATAGTATGTGATTTCTTAGCGATGGGTTAATAATTATGCTAATGGCTATATCGCGCATTATACTTTGAGTTATTGCTTTATTTCTTTGATCTATCTAAATCTCTAAGTCGTCTGTTGATTTATATTCTTAAGTTAGATCAGATAAAGCTAGTTATAGTCCTTAGAGATCGACACTCGAGGTTATTCTACTGCTACACTACGGTTTTCGTTGTAGTTGTGAATTGCCTTTGGCTAAATACAAATTGATTTGATTAATTGAGTCTGAGAAACCAGTTCATCAACTACAACGACCTACCCAAACCTATTCGAAAGAATAGGTTGGAACACAAACTCACAAGAAAAAGAAAAACAAACTCAACACGACTCAACTATACGAAAAACAAGTCATAGTAATGGTAACCCCCTCCCCAAACCTATTCGTTAGAATAGGTTTCGAACAAAGGATCACACACCTCACTCTACCTCCTTCCTAGGCATTTAGCAATCTCAAAAACAAGGTGAAGACTTGTTGCCTCTTAGGTACATAATTACACGAGAATACAACTAAAGACTCTAACATGCAACATTTCATAAGGCCTTCGCGAACCGCAGTAGAGAAAACACCACATAGTGATGTCGAGACTACCAATTTTAACTAGTGCACATACGAATATGACAAGCCAAGCGAGACAAACCTCAAACTATTCCATAGAGATGAAATGTATGGTCAATGGTCACAAACACTTTGTCTATACAATAAAAAAGTTCAAAAAATTTGGCAATAAACTCCACACAACATCATGCAAAAACTAGACTAAGGATGAATGCATACGAACAAACTAAATCCTAAGAAAACGGTAAATGTGCAAACAAAGGCTTTCACGAGTTGGAATGAGAAATATAAGTCATTGGAATACCCAGAGAAAACCCCCTCCCCCTAACCTGAAATTCGTCGTACGTCCCGATCGTCGAAAGTGGATATTGGGTGAGAGCTGGAAGAGTACCTGTAACCTGTATTACTCAATGAAACTCGTGAGAAACTAAAACGGAGGATAAAACGGGTAAAAAGATCAATATGGTTACATACGAGGGTGATTCGTGGTGTCCGAATGAAAATATGGACACCCGGAGCACTGGCGCCCACAGGTGCACCGTCCCATGTGAGGGGCGGTCCGCCTGGGGTGCCCAGGCCTCTGCCTCTCCCGGGCGCACCGCCCCGTGTGAGGGGCGGTCCACCTGGGAGCGGCAGAGGCGCTCGGGCGTTCTGCCTCTCCCAGGCGCACCGCCCCGTGTGGGGAGCGGGACGCCTGTGAGGGGCAGAGGCGCCCATCGTTCTGCCTCTCCCGTGTGGGGGGCGGTCCGCCTGGAAGCGGTAGAGCCTTGGCTCCGAGATAATCATCCCCGAACTCAAAAAATATCAACTTTTTACCTATTTTATCACCAAAACACACTTGAACACAAGAGGAAAAACAACTAAAGACTCAAAAAAGGGAAAACTACAATCTACATATCAAAAAACAAATTGTTCGATGTATGCATGCAATGCAAGAAAGCAATAAAACTCCGGGTTGCCTCCCGGAAAGAGCCATTGTTTATTGTTTATTAGTCTCTGACTCGACTTCTTCTTGTTCTTCAGTTCCTTTCCAGACGGGTAATAGCCTTCCCCTTCATGGATCTCTTTCTCATACCTAGTACCTGAGAATGAAAATGAACAAACGCAGCAAGGCCAAAAAAAACTTATGGGATGAGAATCAATAGAATGTACTTGATGATCAGAAATGGCTCGCAACGTATGTTGCTTGCCATCTACCTCAATACTGCAAGATCCCTTGTAGGTGTCGATCATAGAGCGCACCTTGGTCAAGAAAGCTCTTCCTAAAAGAACCACATCATTCATCCCACACCGCGATGCCGGCATCACCACGAAATTGGTGTAAACAGAAGTGCCACCAATCCTCATTAGTATATTCCGAACAACACCTTCCGGCCTCACAAAGGATCCATCCGCCAATTGCACAATGGCCTTGTGCTTCTCTAGCTCTCCTAGACCACTCTTCTCAAACAGATTCATTGGGAGCACATTAGAGAATGCTCCTGTATCTAGTGTAGCACGGAAATCATCGAGACCATCTATCCCAACCTTAACATCAAGACTATCAGGGATTGGTTCGGGATCTTCATTCTCCTCATCACTCACATCAAATCCCAGGCCCTTATCTTCCTCCTTGGCCAATGGAGGCTCACCTTGTGCACAACACTTGCACTCAGCAACCTTCTTTATGGTGATCTCCACAGGAAGGTCTCCTACTAAGGTTATCGACATCGACTTCTCCGTGTTACTGGGCAACTTCCCTTGCTCCCTACTTACTCCACGGTCGATCAGTTCTTGAATCTTTTGGTGAGCAAGCCTAGTACTTGCCTCCAATTGATCAAGCCTACCCCTCGTCTTCTCTGAGTCTTCTTCATACCTCTTCATAAACCTTTGGATGTTATCCACCATCTTCTGCAAATTTTCCAAGAGAGCAGCTGACTTGGACTTATGTGCTTCGGCTCTAGGAGTAGGGTTTTCACAATGATCATTACCGTAGTTGAGATTACTACGGTCTTGGTTGGTTCCATAGGTTTGGTTCGGAGGTGCATAACCTTAGTTGCTTCGGATCCCCTTCTTCCAATATCCACCACGCTGGTTCCTACCATCTTGCCATAGCTACCCTCCTCACGGACTCCAAATTCTACAGCAAACACCTCTTCTTCTCCTGCTTCTACCCAATAAACACCATCGTTTACTAGTTCAGACCTACACATATGAGCCCCATGCCCATACTTCTTGCATACCCTGCAAACCTCATTGGAAAGAGCCTGCCCCATCGAGCTCTTGAGGGCCTGTCTCATCTCATTGGCGAAGACAACAAACCTATCCCCACTCACACCATTCAACTGCACCTCGGGTTTTTTTGGAACTTCAGTTCCACGCCTCGTGTTCATGCCCCTTGGATCTTTGAACTGAGACCCCTTCGCAAGCCTCTCAAAACACGCCCACACATCCTCGGCGGTCTCCTCCCAAATATTCCCATGGCACTGGAAATCTACCATCTATTGGCTCTCATAGGTGAGCCCATTGTAGAAGTGCTGAACTAGATCAGAGATATCCATCCCATGGTGTGGCCACTTGTTCATGAGGTCTTTGAACCTCTCGAGAGCAGTGTAGATGGTTTAATCATAGTCATGCTTGAAACCACTTATTTGTGCCTTCAGTGCGGTAGTCAAGGTATGGGAAAAATATTTCTCCATAAAAGCAGAAAACACCTTCCCCCAGGTGTCGAGTGATCCGGCCTCCAGAGTGCCCAACCATGATTTTGCTCTATCACCGAGTACCACAGCAAAAACCTTCATTTGCAACTCATCATCCGTAATTCCTGCTCCAGGCCTTGGGAGATTGTTAATGAAATCCTCAATGTCGTTCAAGAATCCCATAACATCCTCCTTAGCCATCCCGTAGAATTTTGGAAGCTGCTGGAACATGTGATTATTAATCTCCAAATCACGCGTAGCAGCAGAAAGGACAATAGCCGGACCTCTCATCCATTCCCAGTTGGTTTGAACCCATGATTTCAAAAGTGGGCGAGCCATCACAAAACCTGGATATCTGTGACAGGAGTAATTCACAACCAAAAATCAGTCCTGTTAGTTCTGACCAAAATTTGGAAATCAACTTCTAAACTAGACAAACTAAGATCACTTATTCCGGAAATTGAATGCTGGAAATATAAATAAGCTAAAGAGTAAAAAGGAGTTAAAGTCCCCAGCAACGACGCCAATTTGATGAACGAGATTGTCAGACTCGAACAATCAAATAAATTTGTTTTTTGCCAAAGGGAAACTCACAACTACACAAAACACGTAGTGCAGAGGTAAGATGACCTCGAGTGTCGATCTCTAGGGACTAAACTAGTTTTAACTAAATAGCTACTATATAAATTCGGAAAACAAATTTAACAATGCTTGACTTAACAATATATGATGAGAGTTGGTGATAGTATGCTCATTCTAAGCATCAGGTTCTAATTGTGCATGAAAGTGCAACTCGTACTGCTTTAAAAGTAATTCGAATTAACAAACACCGAAAACAGATTTGTAGACGTGTATTTTGAAAGCTTCCTATCTATACTAATACTTGGCTAAGGTTGTCAGTCTTAGTTCAAGCAGTACTTGTAATCGAAGATATTGAAAACGATGATCTTGAATTGTCCTAGTGTTTCTAACACTTTTCTACGAAGATATTGGCTTAGTTGGATCAAAGATTCGAATATAACAATAAAAAAAGTAAAAGACTCTGAAACCCAATCATGCATAATATGAACCCTAGCTACGAATTTACATACTATCACCAACTAGATGCTTAGCTACTCATATCAAAATCATAAACAACAATGGCAATCATATAAGAAAACATAGTTGAATCGAAAGATAAATAGCAGAAATTGTGAGATACAAAGTTACCACCAAAGGTTGTCAATCTCCGGTGAATTGCTAAACTCACAAAGATCTAGCAAGGTGAGATCAATTGATGTCCAAATCTCTATCCAAAGCTCCAAAATCGCTAAGAAACAATGGTTCTAAGAGAAAAAATAACCAGAACAAGCTCTAGGGTTTAAGTCTGCAAAATAATGATCTAAGATATGAAAATTCGCAACGTTTACAATTATATATATAGATGTCGGAAGCTCCCCGGCGGACCGCCTGGCACGGGCAGCAAGTTTGCCAGTTTTTCCTCTAAGTTCGAACAGAGATTCCGGGCGCGTCCGAACTCGGATTGGCACGTAAAACCCACCGTTGGATAGCTACGCGTAGGTTGTAACCTCATCCCAATCCAATATCGTATGAAAGACTGGTGCCCAAAATACTGAGACTATGCAAATGGAACTTCCAGATTTCACTTCAAAGGCTCTAAAATCTTCACCCGAACTCCGAATGAACTACCGTTTCCGCCTCATACAAGATATTTCGAATCTTTCATGTTCTCCTTGGCCTTGGGCACGGCTTTGAGCTCCGAAACTTGGTCTTTTGGCCTGGAAACACATCCCGGCACTCCTTGACACACCACGGGTGATCTTGTTGCACCAAAACTTCAATGTTTCTCCATGATTTACATCCAAAAGTGCGATTTTCACCTAAAACCTGAAAATAACAAAAGAAATGGAAACGTCACACTATTCTAACAAAATGCACTAAAATGCATGCAAGAGGATAGCTAAATTGGTGAAAAAGAACCGAATGATAGTGTAAAAAACACTGTCATCAAAATACAATGCTAGTAAGTCATAACCATAAGCAGACCCTAGACGTCCCAATGACGGCAAGATGCAAATCGTGGGCGATAAATACATAATGCCGACAAAGTTCTGCTTAGAGCCCCTTATATATGGAAGGCATCGCAGAAATACATATTAAAGCATACATATTTCAAGACTTATATTACTTGGTGATTTAAGCTTTGAAGGTTGTTATCTTAGTTATCTACAAATACGGGCGCCACCTAACCATCATGCATGAGCGGTCTACACATAACGGATGCCGCCTATCCATTCTAATTCTAAGACGCGGTCAAGCACATAATGGGCGCCGCCTACCCATACATATAAAATGCTGTCCGACAAATAAGAGGGCGTCCTCTACCCTTACATGCAATCTGGTCGAACGTAAAGTAAAATACAACATGCGTGGTATTTAAACATGCATTGACATACAATAGCATATTGAGCATACGAACAAATAATAGTCTATGCGGATAACAAATGACTTAATAATTTCATCATGAAAATTATAATCCCATACTTATAATCTCAATGTAAAAATTTGAAAATTTTGGACTAGATTGAAAGTTCGAAAATTCTAGTGACCAAGTAGCAATTTTCAAAAACCCGAAAGGACCTAATTGTAATTTCCAATACTTGGAGGAGTTAAGGTTAATTTTGAAAAGTAGAAGGACCTATTTGTAATAAACAATAAATTGATAAATTACAAATAACCCCTTCAACTTAATACTAATTAATTCTTAACACCTTTAGTCAATACTAATTACAATTAAGTCTAATTTATATTCAAAATATAATAATTCAATCCTCAAAATTTCCAAACAAATCAATTTTGGGTCAAACCCTAATTTAATAAATTTTAAATAATCAGGACACGAATCCCGCCCCCACTACCCCGCCTGCGACTCGCACGCGGGAGCGCCTACGAATCGCAGGCACGCTGACTGCGAATCGCAGGTTGTGCCTGCAACTCGCAAGCGACGTGCGACTCGCATGTCGTGGCCTACGAATCGCAGGCCTATGCCTGCGACGTCGCAGGCGGTGGTTGGCAGCACAGCCGCGACCCGCCGATTATATAAATAAAAAAAAATTATTTTTTTTGATAAATATATATTCAAAATTTATATAAAAGCAAAACCTTTATAAAATCGAATTAACATAGAATCAATTGTATCCATATAAACTAAACAATCATACAACATATATACATAATCGATTAGCATGCGCTCCGATACCACTGTAAAAAAATATGGTCAGAATTACCCCTAGGGTGGTGCAGCGGCATTTCAAAATGTTATTAACATGCATACTAATTGATCATGGATATAACGTATATTGAATCACATTAGTTAGAAGACTTACACTACTCGAAAAGCAAGAATTAAAACAGAATTGATAGGTGATGAACGTGTATTTTACACTTTCATTTGAGTCTTTTTCACCTATTTTAGTTATCCTCTATGTTAATTTAGCTATAGTTTAGTGCATTTTATTAGAATAGTGTCACATTTCCCTTTAGTTTGTATTTTACAGGTTTTGGGTGAAAAACGAGGTTTTCCGGGCAATTATATTGAAGTACACAAGGAATTAGTGTTCCGAAGGCCTAATTGGAGTATCCAGAAGATTCCGGATAGGATTTGAACTCTAGGGGTCGAATCAGAAGGCTAGAAGGCAAAAACCGAGTCTGAAAAGGAAAAGATATCCAAAAACGCGTCGAAAACGCATTTCAGCCAAAAAAAGCTCCCGGGCGAGTTGCCCGGGATGTGGGGCGAATCGCCCGGTGTGTGGGGCCCTTCGCCCCACACCTGCCGAATTACTATATATAGTTGCTCAGTTTTCTCCGTTTTTCATACTTTTTCAGACCTTTTCTCTCACCTTTCTCATTAGTTTTAGGTAGGAATTCTCCAAAGTCTGTTCTGGGGATTCTTAGCTTAGGAGATACTTTTTCTTAGCTTTTTGGAGCTTGTAAGATCGCGATTCTTCGGAAATTGACACCCTTCGGTAACATTGTATCTTACAGTTTTTCTATTTATATTTATATATCTTTCAACATGTTTTCATTCATTAGTGGTATGATTTTTGTTGATTGTATGACATCTATGAGTAGCTAAACTTCTCGTTGGTGATAGTATGTGATGTCTTTGCGAAGGGTTAATAATTATGCTAATGGCTATATCGCGCATTATATTTTGAGTTATTGCTTTATTTCTTTGATCTATCTAAATCTCTATCTTCGTAGTGTTGAATAATTACGGAACACAATTGGACAATTCATTGATCAAAGATCTCTATGCAAAACCGGGGAATTTATGCATGATTATTAACCTGCTATGCTTTGAATGACCATACTATCACCAATCTCCATTATCTGTTAAGAAAAACCTTTGCTAAGTCGTCTATTGATTTTATATTCTTAAGTTAGATTAGATAAAGCTAGTTATAGTCCTTAGAGATCGACACTCGAGGTTATTCTACTGCTACACTACGGTTTTCGTTGTAGTTGTGAATTGCCTTTGGCTTAATACAAATTTATTTGATTAACTAGAATCTGACAAGTTCTAAACCAGTTCATCAATAGCCCAATCGATATGATCTTCCTAATAGTCGGTGTATTTTCTCCATCGTTGAAGTCGAAGATATCTAATATGCCTTCTAAATTATCTGCAAAACAATAAAAGTTAGTTTCCAGCTTCCTAGAACCTCAACCTTGGTATCCACGGATGAACAGCTTATCGAGAGAATGCTAGGATATTCTCGAGTCAAACTCGGTTGATCGGAGATGGTGGTGTGGGCGGCGGCGGTGGATGAGGTAGGAGGGAGAGAGCTTTTTCTTCTTGAGAGAATAGACGAGTGAATAATAATGTGTGTTGAAAAAGCTCTCTAACCATCTACTTATATAGTAGTCAATAGAAGTCTAAAGAACATTCTTTTAGACTCCTAAAAGGAATAAGAATTCTAATTCTTATTGCACAAGTAAACCTTTATGTTTAAGTTCATTCCCTAATTAAATCATAACTTAATTAGGAAAACTTACCCCTCAAGTTTGAATGGAAGAAGGAGTTTGACTCCTTCCTCCTTTACCCATTCGGCCGCGCCACATGGAGGGAGTATGTGGGTCCCACTTTTGGGACCCACATGCAAGTCTAAGGCAACTCTAACTCAATTAGATTTTCCCATGTGCATATATAAATCTTTAATTAATATATCCTTTTTCATTCCACCTCAATTATATTTCTAAAATATAATCTTTAATTTTATTTTCATAAATACAATTAATTCAATTAATATTCTCATAATATTAATTGTGCCACAACTAATTATAATTAATCTTAATTAATTATAATCCCATCTCTATGGTCATGCAGATAAGCTGAATCACCACATAGTGTGACCCATAGGGCCTCAGTGTATTAAGCTTGTAACATCACTAGGCATCATGGGATTCCTAGACGATCCCATTTGCAATATTAATACATGAGGACGTTTGAGAGGTTTCTCAAAGCTACCCTTTCGTTGTTGAAGCCTGTTGCACTCAATGCGGTGATGGTAAGGTCCTTTCATCTGACTGACTTGAATGCATCTAGGATCGATGAAGTGTCTATCCCAATAATACACTCATGGTGTCTTCAGTGAGCTGCTTGGTTAATGCAATATATCTTATGACCATTCATAAATATATCCATACGTTGGCCAGTGGTTTTACCAACACAACTATGAATGACTTTAGAGTTCTCTCCAATGCTACACATGAGAGATGAATCCTCACAAGATCACTTATCATCGACATTTGTAATGTAGCATTGATCCCATAATGGGCCGTAGCAGGCTGCTTATTCAGAGCGGGCGTTGGATCCCTTCCAAAGACATGGGGCAACAAATGTGATGATAAACTCCTGGAAGTCTAAGGACGAATGGCATCACTTCGACAACTCCGGTTCCCATAGACACTTCAATGTAGAATATACATCGATGGGAGTATCCGGTGGATTCTTCCATTATTCGGAACCCTTCTCGAACAACTATGCGCAGTTATGGGAACATCATGGATTCGTCTAACGATCCGTTCCGTGGTCGTGGGATCGACTCACACTTGCTCTAACAAGTATAACCTCCACGCATACTAGTCTCGATTGCCTCATTCAGACCCCTACATCTGAGATGAGCTTCGACCAGGGAGAGTTTGGGATAGATGATAATTCACATAGTTACCACTAGTTATGTGATCAGTCATCTATCCATAGGGGACATGCTGATATCTATACAGACCAAACAGATAAAGATATAACATGTTGTATGCCTGATGTAATATATATATACGTATGTAAACACAAACATGGATAACAAACATATAATATATTACGTTGACTGTGTAATAGTACATTTGCCCTTAATAAAGGTTGTCTCTAGGACATACATACTATCAGAATTCTGGAGTATCACCAGAGGTTTTTCTCCTTTTTGGATTTGCTGAACTTCTCATAGAATCTGTTTCAACTTTTCTTTTGGAACTTTGCTCTGTTTCAGCAAGAGGTTCACTAGGCGGTCCTGGTAATTTCATCAGCGGGGGGGGGGGGGGGGGAGCAGTTGGAGGCATGTCCCCTGAGCTCTTCTTCTTAAAATGAGGTGTATCTTCCCCCTTAGACATGGATTGCAATACATCAAAGATTTGAGTTGAGAAAAACTCATAGCAATTTTCAGCAAGCTTGTGTAAGCTGTGATAGTGTTCAACCATGTCTTGCTGAAGTCGGTTTGTCTTGGACAATTCCGCCTTAATCATTTATAGATTTTCTTCAGCCCTCTTAGTATCAACAATCTTTTGTTCCATGATTACTTGAGCCTTTTTCAAGGCATTCTTGCCGATTTTCAGAGCTTGACCTGCTTCTTTCTCATAGCTCCTATGTTGTAAGCTTACATCAGCTTGAGCTAGAGTGAGACTTGTTGTGCGTCTCACCAAGACAATCAAGATCTTTTCCATATTGAAGGGCTTCTCAGCAAGTAACTCCTCATCCTCAGCTTTGTATTCTTTGTGCACTTGCAATAGAGATTGCATTCTTGGTGTCCATTCATCCACACAGGGAAATGGCACTAGTGAGGGAGTTACATTGTGGGCTTTTAGTTCAGTGACGAACTGATCTTCTATGCCTTTAAGCTTGCTTCTTTCATAGTTGATGAACGTGTCAGATTCAATCAAATAATATTTGTTATTTAGCCAAAGGCAATCCACAACTACAACGAAAATAGTAGTGTAGTAGTAGAATGACTCGAGTGTCGTTCTCTCAGGACTATACTAGCTTTATCAAATCTAATTAAGAATATAAAACAGCAGATAGAAAGCAAAAGGGGGTTTCAAGCAGATAATGGAGATTGGTGATAGTATGGTCCTTCTTAGCATAATGGGTCGATAGTCATGCATAAATTCCTCGGTCTTGCATAGAGATCTTTGAATCAATCTAGTGTCCTGTTGCAAGTATTAAGCACTACGAAGATAATCTGGTCTGACTAGTCAACACTGCTGTCCTAATGTGTTCCGTAATTATTCAACACTACGAATATAATTGGTCTGATGGTCGACTAGTGTCCAATTGTGCATAATGATCAATACAACATACGAGAATTTTGGTTACAACTGATCAACGAAATAAAGCAATGACACGGAGTATAATGCGCGATATAGCCATTATCATGATTATCTTCCCTCACTAAGAATTCACATACTACCACCAATGATAAGTTTAGCTACTCATAATAGGCATGCAATCAATAGAAATCATAAAAGAAAACATATTGAAAGAAGATAAAATAAGTAGATAAAAACTGTAAGATACAAAGTTACCGAAGGTTGTCAATCTCCGGATGATTGCGATCCTACGCGCACCAATCTGCTATGAAAAAGTATTCCCTAAGCTATGGAACTCCCAGGACAGGCCCCGGGAAGTTCCTACCTAAAACTATAGAGAGAGGTGAGAAAGTAGGTTTGGAAAGATATGATTTTCGGAGAGAAAACTGAGCACTATATATAGGCCCCGAAATTGCCCGCGACGGTTCGCCCCTCAGTGCGGCGGTTCGCCCCACAGATATTTCACGGAATTTCTGCGTTTTCGACGCGGTTTTGGATTTCTTCACCTTTTCGGACTCAGTTTTAGACTTCTAATGGCCTTCTAACCTCCAGATTCGACCCCTAGACTCCAAATCCTATCCGGAAACCTTCAGATACTCCAAATAGGCTTCTGGAACACCAATTCCTTGTAGACTTTAATATAATTGCCCCGAAATCTCCGAATTTCAACCAAAACCTGTAAAATAAAAACTAAAGGGAAACGTGACACTATTCTAATAAAATGTACTAAAATATAGCTAAATTAACATAGAGGATAGATAAAATAGGTGAAAAAGAATCGAATGAAAGTGTAAAATACACATTCATCAAACTCCCCAAACCGAACCTTTGCTTGTCCTCAAGCAACTAAGCTAGACTCTAATACAAAAAACATGCAAGACACAAAAATGGAGTTTCATGCCAAATAAAATGAACTAATCTACTGAATCTACCAAATAACATATGAACAAAAACCATATAAATCAAAGCATGAATATAGGTTGAAGAATACCTCGATTGACTTATACACATCCACATAAGCACTTATGTCAAGACAAGATAGTCTCTCGTAACATTCTCTGCCTGGACCTAGTCAGTGATGACGTAATGATGCATGCTAAGATACGAATGGTTGCCCCGTGCCTATGAAACTGAGGACTTACTGCTGTTCCACCATGTTAAGACTTTCCCTCAAAAGAGGTCGAACCAGTACTGGCTCTCATCAAACGAAGGAGGGTTCCCTATAAAAGATAACTCTCCCCTATTCTACCCATCTCTCGAGTAAAGTCTTAAGCTATTCACCACTTCCTGAATGGAGGACGAGGGTGGTCTAGAACAGATGACACTCAAGACAAAAAAGATAAAAAATGAAAAACACGATTACGAACAAAAATGGAAAAGACTCAACACTTTGCTAAACTGCTATTTGGCTTTTTTTTTCTTTCTTTGGACCCTTCTTTGCTTTTTTGGGGTCTTTCTTTTTTTTTTTTCTTTTTTTTCTTTCCAGATTCTCTCTTTTTTTCTTTTTCTCTTTTTTTTTCTGGAATTTTTCTTTCTTTTTTTTCGATTTTTTTTTCTAGCCAGCAGTAGCATAACAAAGAGAAACAAAAAATGACTCACACGACTTCCCCAAACCTATTTGAAAGAATAGGTTGGAGTACAAAATTTACGGAAAAAGGAAAAATAAACTCACGATACGAAAATGAAAAACAGAAACAAGTCTAATGATGGTGTAACCCCCTCCCCAAACCTATTCGGAAGAATAGGTTATAAACAAAGGATCACACAACCTCACACTACCTCCTTCCTAGGCATTTAGCAATCTCAAAGCATGGTGAAGACTTATTGCCTCTTAGGTACATAATTACTCGGGAAAACAACCATAAGACCCTAACATGTATCATCCTATTATAAAGGTCTTCGTGAACCGCAGTAGAGAAAACACCACTAAGTGATGTCGAGACTACCTAGCTCAACTAAGTGCAATACATAAACGTGACAAGCCAAGCGAGAAAAACCTCAAACAAATTCATAGAGATGAAGCATACGATTAGTGGCATAGCTAGCTGATCTACCCAATAAAAAAGTTCAAAAAATTCGGCAATAAACTCCATATAAAACATGCAAGACTATCCTAGGATGAATGTAGTGAATGCAACCTAAAAAAAAAATCTAAGAAAGCAGTAAACGTGCAAATGCAAATGCAGACGGATAAAGCATGCGAGGTACTATACTCATCCTACCAATACCAAGCTCCAAACTAACAACATCAGAACACTTAAATCCTATCCCCCCTCATGAAATTAACGCTAGTCCCTAGCAGTAAGAAAATGAGGAATTAAGATGTGATACTAGATGTTACCCCATGGTTTGGCCTCGGTCGGCTGAGTATGCTGCTTGTGATTTATTGGGCCTCCTCTGTGAGCTTTATAGTGTGACATCAGGTCTTCTGGTGGGTACGGTAGTTCCATTTGTAGGCCGGATAGGAACAACTCCTCTATCAGAGTCATCATTGCTCGTATGGCCTTCATTGTCACTACTGTCACCATCATCATCGCCAGTAGAGTTGCAGTGGCAGGTAGAATTCTCAAGATTAACCGCCGCTGTTATGGAATCCTCCATCCTGTAGCCCTTCAGTAGGATGTGAACTGTTGAAGGGGAAAGGACAGTGGTATCAGGACCTCTCCCTCCAACGTTTTACACCACGAGAAGGTTACAGTAGGCTGCTCGGGTATTCATAAGTCTTCTACCTTTTTCTCCAATTTTGACCACTTTATCCACTGTTGCTCCGACCAATGTCTATATGATGCTCACTTTAGAGGCAGGCAAGGGGCACCCCAACAAGGTGCTGGGTACCCATGTCATTACGTTTTGGAACAAAGCTAGCGCTTCGGAACCTTCGAGCAACTTCGGACTCAAGATCGAATCCGTTGTGGCAAGACTGTCCCGGTGCCTTCCTGTTCACTCGAACTCTGCAGTCCTCGTGATGGAGTGCTCACATAATAGTGGTTTCTGACCCTTCGGTGGTGCATGAATAGGCATAGGAGTCCTTACTCTAGGTGTACTCTAGCTCCTCCTCTTGGATAATCCACGACGTTGTTGCCAAACCCCTTGGCTCGAACGCACATCTAGCGAGATCACCTTCCTTGACATGGTTCTTCACAGCGATCATACGGGAATGCTCCTTCCCCTTGGTACGGTACCTACAAACAGCTATTAGCACCTCGAATGACTCAAAACTGACTCAAATACATACTAGTGTAAAAATGAAACACACAAGTGATAAAATCATCAAACGAACTCCCCAAACCGCAATGTCTAGCCTAGCTTCTTCATCATGTAACATATTAACGTAACTACTACATGCAATACATCACATCATGCTCTTACTAGTCAACCAATAACCTTGATAACAAGGTTTCAATTCATACCATAGCAGCGCAAAAATTCGACCAGCATAAATCCTCATTCTCAACTAATAAGCATTCTATCGTCAAATCCACCAACATTACACCAATAAACATATCCATATGCTAGAAATCAAAGATAAAGACATAATGCATAACAAGATATATCATCTAATAGCAAAATACCCAAATCAACAATTCAAGCAAAATTGAACATGCAATTGATAGTAAATAACATGTCTAATCACACAAACAACATACCCATGCATCAAATAAACATAATTGAAGCTCAAAATAGAAAACCCCCAAATTAAAAAATTAGGATTCTTAAAGATGATACCTCAGATCTGCAAATCTAACGAATTAGGATGAAATTTGTTCGGATAGGATGATAGATCATGTAATAGGCTTCGAATTAAGCTAAAGAACACTCAATTTGGTCAAGAAACGAAGAAGTTATGAAGATTTAGAAGCAAAATCGCACTTTTCGGGTTTTTTGTGAGTATGGATGAAGAAGAATGAAGAAAATAAGGTTTTGGGGTTCAAATCCGCGTTTTTGAAGATCTGGGGACGTGGGGCGGTTCGCCCCGTGGTTCCTGTCGTCAGAAAAATGCGGTTTTAATCCCCGAAACCAATTTTTTTCAAAAAACCACTCGAAAAATCTCACTTAAACAAAAGCACATACGACACACCCATGAACAAATTCGCATATGAGAAGCAAATAGTTCAAGAATGAATGCATGCAGAAAAGCAGTAAAGAAAGCGATAAAAGATTCCGGGTTGCCTCCCGGATAGCGTCATTGTTTAAAGTCTTTGACTCGACTCATGTCTGCGCCTATCTCCTCTTTTTGCGGGTACTAGACTTCCCCTTCATTGATCTCCTCTCCATGCCACGAACCTGTGAATAAGAAAGAATATAGGCTGCAAGACCACAATAGTGAGTAGTAATATCTGGCGGTTCTGGTGGATCAGGTATGGCTTGCAATACGTGTTGTTTGCCATCCACCTCGATGGTGCAAGTTCTTTGGTAGATGTCCATCACGGAGCGTAGCTTGGTCAAGAATGTTTGCCCTAAGAGTATGACATCCCCCGTCCCAGGTGCAGATGCCGACATAACTACGAAATTGGTGTATATTGATGCTTCACAAATCTTGACCAACACATTTTTCACAACGCCCTCGGGTCTCATAGAGGATCCATCCGCCAGTTGTACAATAGCCCTTTGCTCAGATAGTTTTCCTATGTTGCTCTTTTCAAACACATTCAAAGGAATTATGTTTGAGTAGGATCCCGTATCTAGTGTGGCACGGACATCTTCAAGCTCACCAATCCCTACCTTTACATCGAAACTTTTAGGGAGTGGTTCGGGATCCTCTTGTTCCTCATCACTTGTATCAGAACCTAGGCCCTTCTCTTCTTCCTCAGCCTGTAGAAGTTCTTCCTTCATGCAACACTCGCACCTAACAACCTTCTTGATGGTGACTCCGTCAGGTACATCACCAGCTAATGTAATGGCATTCGTCTTTACGGTGCTGCTCGGCAGTTTTCGATCGATCCATTCTTGCATCTTTTGATGGGCAAGCCTAGTGCTCTCTTCCAACTTATCAATCCTTGCCCTAGTCTTCTCAGAATCTTCCTCATAACGTTTGAGAAAACTTTGTGTGTGATCAACCATCTTCTGCAAGTTCTCCATCAGTAGAGCCGACTTCGACTTCGGTGGCTCTTTCGGAGCGGGGTTTTCGCAGTGATCATTACCATGGTTCAGCCTACTACGGTCTTGGTTAGGTCCATAAGTTTGGTTAGCCGGTGCATATCCTTGATTGTTGCGGTATCCTCTTCTCCAGAATCCCCCTCGAGGATTCCTACCGTTTTATCCGTAGCTAACTTCTTGAGTGCCAAACTCCGTAGCAAAGGCTTCTTTTTCGCCTCCTCGAGCCCAGTTGCCATCATCGTATGCCAGCTCCGATCTACCCCATGCCCATAGTTCTTGCATATTCGGCATACTTCATTCGAAACAGTTGTTCCGGTGGCGCTCTTAAGGACTTGCTTCAATTCGTTGGTAAAGCACTCGAATTGATCCCCATTCCCCCTGTATATAGGGGCTTCTTGAGTCGGTGGAGCTTTAGGTCCACGTCTCCTAACCATTGCTCTTGGGTCATTGAACTGCGAACCCTTAGCAAGCCTTTCGAAAACAGCCCAGACGGCTTCTGCGGTTTCCTCCCAAATATTGCCTCGGCATTGGAAATCCACCACTTGTTGGTTCTCGAAGGTTAGTCCATTGTAGAAGTGTTGGACTAGGTCGGAAAGTTCAAAACCATGGTGAGGACACTTGTTCGTGAGATCTTGGAACCTCTCGAACGCGGTGTAGATGGTCTCATCATAGTCTTGCTTGAATCCAGTGATTTGCGCCTTAAGCGCGGTAGTCAAGGTGTGAGGGAAGTATTTCTCCATGAAAGCTGAAAAAACCTTTTCCCATGTGTCCAGCGAGCCGGCTGGTAGAGAACTCAGCCATGACTTGGCTCTGTCGCCAAGTCCCATAGCAAAAACCTTTATCCTCAACTCATCCGTTGTTATGTCAGCTCCGGGTCGTGGGAGTTGGTTGACGAAATCATCGATATCGTTCAAGTACCCCATCACATCTTCCCTTGATAAGCCATAGAACCTCGGAAGTTGTTGGAATGCGTGGTTCTTGATCTCCAGATCTCGGGTTGCAGGCGAAAGAACAATCGCCGGTCCCCTCATACGATCCTTGGTGGGTTGAACCCATGCCTTCAGTGGTCTAGCTTCTGCCATTCCGTCGATTTCCTTGAAAAGGAGTCGCCTTCTTTGGTGGTAGACTCTATCGATCTCAGCAATTGAATCAGCAAGCGGTGTTTCTGCAGAACGTGTATTCGGCATACACAATCTGAAACAGACTAGGAAAGGTGATTAGAAATAGACTAGGAAAGCAGTATCAGAGAGAAATTAAAAAGGAAAACTAAAACTAATAGAATTAGGAATCTAAAGCTGTAAATATAAACAAATTAAATAGAAAAAAGGAGTATAGTCCCCGGCAACGGCGCCAATTTGATGAACGTGTCAGATTCAATCAAATAATATTTGTTATTTAGCCAAAGGCAATCCACAACTACAACGAAAACAGTAGTGTAGTAGTAGAATGACTCGAGTGTCGTTCTCTCAGGACTATACTAGCTTTATCAAATCTAATTAAGAATATAAAACAGCAGATAGAAAGCAAAAGGGGGTTTCAAGCAGATAATGGAGATTGGTGATAGTACGGTCCTTCTTAGCATAATGGGTCGATAATCATGCATAAATTCCTCGGTCTTGCATAGAGATCTTTGAATCAATTTAGTGTCATGTTGCAAGTATTAAGCACTACGAAGATAATCTGGTCTGACTAGTGAACACTGCTGTCCTAATGTGTTCCGTAATTATTCAACACTACGAATATAATTGGTCTGATGGTCGACTAGTGTCCAATTGTGCATAATGATCAATACAACATACGAGAATTTTGGTTACAACTGATCAACGAAATAAAGCAATGACACGGAGTATAATGCGCGATATAGCCATTAGCATGATTATCTTCCCTCACTAACAATTCACATACTACCACCAATGATAAGTTTAGCTACTCATAATAGGCATGCAATCAATACAAATCATAGAAGAAAACATATTGAAAGAAGATAAAATAAGTAGATAAAAACTGTAAGATACAAAGTTACCGAAGGTTGTCAATCTCCGGATGATTGCGATCCTACGCGCTCCAATCTGCTATGAAAAAGTATTCCCTAAGCTATGGAACTCCCAGGACAGGCCCCGGGAAATTCCTACCTAAAACTATAGAGAGAGGTGAGAAAGTAGGCTTGGAAAGATATGATTTTCGGAGAGAAAACTGAGCACTATATATAGGCCCCGAAACTGCCCGCGGCGGTTCGCCGCTCAGTGCGGCGGTTCGCCCCCCAGCTATTTCGCGGAATTTCCGCGATTTCGACGCGGTTTTGGATTTCTTCACCTTTTCGGACTCCGTTTTAGACTTCTAATGGCCTTCTAACCTCCAGATTCGACCCCTAGACTCCAAATCCTATCTGGAAACCTTCAGATACTGCAAATAGGCTTCTGGAACACCAATTCCTTGTAGACTTTAATATAATTGCCCCGAAATCTTCGAATTTCAACCAAAACCTGTAAAATAAAAACTAAAGGGAAACGTGACACTATTCTAATAAAATGTACTAAAATATAGCTAAATTAACATAGAGGATAGCTAAAATAGGTGAAAAAGACTCGAATGAAAGTGTAAAATACACATTCATCAATAGTCGTTTCCAGAAGAAGCAGAAGAGTTTGAATGTTGGGATTTTGTATCACCATTTTTATCATTCTTGGCAACATTCTCTTCTTCTTCATCAGAAAAACCTGATATGCTTTCAGCATCTTCTTTGTCAAAATCAGCAACCTTTTCTCCAAGGTTTTCAGTCACTGTATGTTCAAGTTGAGTGGTTGCTGAAGGCAACTCTTGAGACTCAACGACTGGAGTTTCACCAGTAGTAGGGGGTGGAAGGGAGGATTCTTCCGATCTTTTCACTCTAGAAGACTGAGCAACAGACAAATGCTGTGTGCCAGGTACATTGATGACCATGTTGTTTGCCACAGCTGTCTGAAAGTCTTCATCTTGTTCTTCATCTTCATCAAGGTCTGGTTCAGTGACCTTGGCATCAAGTATAGCTTTTTCAGCTAACTCGACATCAGAAAGTTTTGCTTTGCCTTTAGCAATTTCAACAAATTTTCTGGCTTGTTCTTCACTCATCTCAGCAACTTCTTCAGTTACTAGATGTTCAGTGGGAGGAGGAGTAGAAGATTCGTGTTGGTTTCCTGGAGGTGTTTGTTCAGTAGCTTGTTCTTGTTCAGTTGCTTGATCAGCAACTTGAACTACTCCACCAGCATCGGGACTTGGACCTTGGGAATCATCATCATCCTTTTTGTCCTTTGAGTCCTTAGAATCTTTTCCTTCATCATCATCACCGGAATCTTCTATGATATTCTTATCTTCTTTTTCTTCTTCATCATCAGTAAGTATAACCAATGGAAGATGCATGAACTTAGCTTGACTTGTCACTTCTTCCTCCTCATTGATTTTGTGGGGATCAACCACCATAGGTACAAAGGAACCTTTGAGAATCTCAGCTTGTTCATCTAGAGAGGTGATGATGTCGTTTTTCACCAATTAAATTTGTTTTAAAAGCCAAAGAACACTTATCACTACACAAACTAGAGTGCAATGACAAGTTTTCCCCGAGTGTCGTTCTCTCGGGACCTACCGTGGCTTTGGTTGTGGTTTTTGCTAGTAATTTCAGTCAACGAGTTCAAATATTTGTAGAATTGCTTTCTTAGAACAAAGCATCAAGAAATCAGATTGTTGTAATCAAGTTTGGATAACGGTTGGTGGTAGAAATCAAATACACATGCATGGGTTACGAATATGCTCACAAGTTCAGTGCGTAAAACCTTTGATCAAGTCTGCTAAGCAACTTGTCTAGGTAACTTTCAAGACACACATCATAAAAGACCACTATCAATACTTTAGAGGTGGTTGTCACTAACACCATTTATCTAGCATGCTGCAAATCTCTAACATACAATCCTATAGCTTTCATTGACCAAGAGTTTGTCACTATACTCAATTCGAATATATTTTATAGGCAACTAAGAATCATATGAAGGAATTTGCAGCAAGATTGAATCACAATCTCATGTAAGCATAAACATAACCCATAGCATGCATATTCTACATTCTACCACCAACACAAAGGATTTAGCTACTCATATTCATCAACATAGACATCAAATCATATGAATTGTAAATACAATACATCAAATCAAACTACTAGACAAGAGATAATGATACAATGTTACCACCAAGCTGTCACTAATCGTTGGGTATTGATGAAAACCTCCCCGTAGATGAAACAATGGATGAAATCCTATGCCAAAACCTTTAATCCAATCTAAAATACAATATAATCTGAGTTTTCTCTGAGTTTTTGGGCTTAGGAGCTCTCCAAAACGAAGCTACAGTTCAAAAGTCTGAAAAAAGTAACAGAAGATCAGATCTAAGAAGGAAAATCCGAAAACGTAACTGCTGCCAAGCGGACCGCCTGGAGAGGCCAAGCGGAGCGCTTGGCAAGCGAAGCGCTTGGCAAGCGAAGCGCTTTGGCCCTCCAAGCGCTTCGCTTGGCTGCGGTGCCAAAGCTCCTGGAAAATGAAGCGGAGCGCTTCACTATTCCAGGCGCTTAGCTTGGCTCCTGGGCAGATTTTTGTCTTCAAACTCAATCTTTTACCCTCGTACGGCCCGCGGGTGCCTTGGACTCATCCTTCTCGATGCTTATTGATGCTCAAACACTCACGACCAAGCCGTGGAGATCAAGGAACTTCAACGGGGCCATTTTCTATCAAAAAATCTCGTTTTTAGCTCCAAAAATGCCACTTCGTACCTAAGTGCCTGAAAATGCAGAAAACAATAAACGTGACACTATTCTACAAAACTAACCAAAAAACAAGGCTAAAAGATAGCAAAAGAAGGTAAAAAAGACAAGATGAATGCGTCAAAAATACGTTCATCAAACTCCCCAAGCCAAACCTTTGCTTGTCCTCAAGCAACAAACTATCCTAAATGCAACACAAAAGGAGTCTCATGCCAAGTAAAGTGAACTAATCTATTGAATCTACCAAATGCTTATGAACAAAACCAAATGAGCATGACATGCAAGTAGGTTGAAGAATGCCTCGATTGCGAATATACACATTCTCATGTGCACTTGGTTAAACAAAGGAGTCTCTCGTAACATCTTCTACCTGGACCTGGTCAGTGACGACACAATGATGCATGTTATCATACTACAATTGCCCCGTGCCTATGAAACCGAGGGCTTACTACTGTTCACCAAGCGAGACTTTTCCTCAAGAGAGGACGAACCAATACTGGCTCTCATCAAACGAAGGAGGGATCCTTTAGAAAGATAACACTCCCCTATTCTACCCAGACTCTCAAGAATGAACCTCTTTCAACCACTTCTTGAATAGCAAGACGAGGGTGGTCGAGAACAGGCTTTGGACAAAGGCGACACGAAACGAAAGATAGAATTTACAACTCGATAACTTCACAAGGACAAAATATTTACATGACACTTGACACAACGAGACTGCTTTTGGCTTGCAACGACCCTTCTTTTGTTTTTGGGTCTTATTCTTTATTTTCTTTCTTCTCCTTTTTTTTATTTTTTATTATTTTCTCTTTTTTTTTGTTTTTATATAAAGGGGCAAGCAGCAGTACTAAGTGTCAAAAAACACCTCCCCAAACCTATTCGAAAGAATAGGTTGGGACACAAAACAAAAAGAAAAAGAAAAAGAAAACTTTACAACGACTCAAAGACGAAAGACAAGTATAACGAAGCAACCCCCTCCCCAAACCTATTCGATAGAATAGGTTTAATACAAGGAATCGCACACCTCACACTACCTCCTTCCTAGGAATTTGGTAATCTCTAATCGAGGTGAAAAACTTGTCGCCTCTTACGTACATAATTACACGGGTTACAACCATAGACTCTAACATGCATCATTTTATAAGGCCATCGTGAACCGCAGCAGAAGAAACACCACTCAAGGTGATGTCGAGACTACTAAGCTTAACTAGTGCACATGCGAATGTGACAAACCAAGCGAGACAAGCCTCAAACTACTTGCAAAGTGATGCAACATATGATCAATGGTCATAAACACTTAGTCTACTCAAAAAAAAAGTTCAAAAGACTTGGCAATAAACTCCACACACAACAACGTGCAACAACTAATCTAGGGATGATATGCATGCAAAAATTTGAAAAAACACGACAAATCACATGAACTTGAGTAAAATCAGGCATGTACGAACCACACAAGCATATAGTACTGAAAATCCAATACCCCCTCCCCATACCTAAACTTTTGCTTGTCCTCGAGCAAAGAAAAGTTGAATGAAAAGGAAAAATTGGATTGAAAGTACACTTCCCTGAGATAAAGATTCGTGTCCAATCTCCTATATATGAGTAGTACCTGAAAGGACTCAAGAAACAAGTGAAAACGGGTGCGCAAAGGTGAGAAGAATGGAAAAAACGAGGAAAATCTGGGTACACGGTCCAGACGGACCGCTTGGCTCCCGCCAAGCGGTTTGCTTGTCAAGCGGAGTGCTTGGGAGGCTCCAGGCGCTCCTCTTGAAATTCCAGTAAGAATGAAATTCTTACTGGAATTCCAAGCGGACCGCTTGGGCTTGCCAGGCGCTTCACTTGGCTCTGTTTCCAGATTTTCGATGTTTTTTCCTATCTTAATCACCTAAGGCACCAAGACAAACACTAGACTAAAGGAATCACGACAAAAGGCACACATGCCACAACTACAAAAGCAATTAAAGAGTACAAGAGTCATAAGTCATAACATCATACAACCAAATCGAAATGAAAAGAGTTTCAACCAACAATAGTAAACAAGCCAAAATAACGATAATATAAAAATACTACCGATAAATGTGGCCTCTGTTGGTTGGTGTCTCTAGGAGAAGGGGTCATAGGGGGTGTTAGGAAAGGCACTCCCACTACCACCGGTCTGATCATAGAAAGGATACCCCGAAATTCGGTGAGCTAGGGCATCATGGTGGTTCATCATCTCCTCTTGGTGGGCTCTCCAACGCCTAGTGTCCTCTACTCGAGCGGCTTCCCAACGCCGATCTACACGCCCTTGGTACTCATCCCAACGCTGCTCCTCCATCACACGGAAGTCCTCCCACCTCTTGACTTCGCGCTCCTCAAATCCCCAGAATTGCTCGGTAAGCTGGGTCGACTGAGCCTCCAACATGGTGGTTTGGAAGTTCCCAAACTGATCGACCAAGATCTGGTTGAACTCCGAGAAGTCGAAGCTTCCTTGTCCGGCCGTAGGTGGAGGTGGAGGAGGTGTCACATGGCGCGTAACTCTTGGTTGCATGGGTTCTCCTTGCTGAGTGCACCAAGTCCCGTACATCTCATTGTACGTATCAATGTTGATGGATTTCTTCGGCTTCTTGTCCAATACGAGGTCGGGAACTCCGGCCTCCTTGCACATGCCCGTGATCAAGTTACCAAAGGCAAGCTTCCGGTTTGCATTACGGCGGCGCTTGAATTCCTCGAAGATGACGATGCCAGGAGTGAAAGGCAAATCATGCAAGAGAGCATAGACTAAGACTCCGTAATAGGACTGAACCTCGGAATCATGTGTGCTAGGAATCAGATTGGCTTGAACGAACTTCAACATCATCCTTGCCTCCAATGTGAGATCGTTGTGGCGCAAAATCCGCGGTGGTTCATCAGGCAATTCAAAATCTTCCACGGTAATGCCATTCAGTATCTCCATGGGGTAATGATCAGACTCCCGGTCGTAGACATAGAGCTCCGCGGGATCAAATCTCTCGTTGGATGCAGGCTGGCGGTTTGGATCCCGCGCCAGTGGCCTATCCAATCGCATAATGAAGCTAGTGATGCTCAAAGGAGTAAACTCGACCCCAACACCGCGGGCGGGAACCTCACCGGTCCGTTCATTGTAGTCCGTGAAGGCAATGTAGAAATCCTCCACTACTGCTTGGTCCCAATTTGGCATGACCTCGCCATAGTACTTCCAGCCTCGCTCAGTAATGAGCTTGTTGAGCTCTCTGGCACCATCCAACTCGCTCTCACCAGCCGTGAAGCGAATGCTCCTCTCAGAAATGTACGTGTGCTTGTGGGCATGGAAACTCGCTTCGAATTGCCTTGCCCTCCCCGATTGGCGATACTCGCCGGGTGTGGTCGTTTGTTGGGCACTCGAGGTCCCTTCTCCCCTTGATCTCTTGGTTCTTCTTGATGCCATTGTACCTAGAATAATCTTATTAGATAACTTCAAGAGACAATGAGACTTTGACTTGACTCCTGGACTCCAATACTCACTCAAGTAATCTCATGGTGAGTTTGAGGGCTTGCTAAAGTTCATATGAACAAATCGAGAAGCTTTAACACTTCGTTACGATAAATCCATACGAATCTAAACCAAGCAAACAAACTCTCCAATTGAATTACCCAACCAATCCAACACATTCTCATGCAATCACAACATCACCATCATCATAACATAACTCAAATTCAAGGCTAACAATCATTAAACAATTATATAGCAAAAATTCGAGCAATAGAGTTCATCATAAATCAAGAGGAGCAGAATTCGAATTTAGACATCACATCTAATAAGAAACATGCTCAACAATCAATATCAAACTCTAATTCACCAATGCATAACACAATTGAAGCTAATTAAGATAAAATCCCAAATTCAAGAAAGTTAGGGTTCATGAGAGGTACCTTTGATTCCTTGTTATGGATGCTTCAAACGTGAGATTTGATCGGTTTAGATGATAGAGGGGGTGATGGGCTTTGTAAAATGCACAAGATTGCAAGAAATGGTGGAGAATTGAGAGAGATTGAGATTTTTGGGGTGCTAAATCGGCAAAGGAGGAAGAAAAACGAAGTGGGGAGCTTTGATACACAAGTGCTCCGCTTAGCTTTCTTAAGGAAAGCCAAGCGAAGCGCTTGGGCCGTCCCAAGCGAAGCGCTTGGCAAGCGGTCCGCTTGAGACCTGCCAAGCGCTCTGCTTGGATTTCCAGTAAGAATGAAATTCTTACTAGAAATCCAAGCGGACCGCTTGGGCTTGCCAAGCGGTTCGCTTGGGAACTGAAGCTCCCAAATCCATTTTTTTTCGACTTTTGCTAAATTTTCACCCCAAAAACCTTGTCTAATCAACGAAACAAAATTTTAAACGTGCTTCTAATCTATATGCAAGTACCTACAACCTCGGGTTGCCTCCCGAGAAGCGCCTTCGTTTAAAAGTCGTTGGCTCGACTCTTCACAACTCATGCGGAATTGATTTCGCCTCAGGTACTAGACTTCCCCCTCCAATTGCCTCTCAAAGCATCAATTCCCTGCACATCTTGACGAACATAAAGTGGACCAAAAAATCCTACAAGTTCGTTAGTATCAACATAAGCACATGAATCAACAATGGCTCGCAACGTGTGTTGCTTGCCATTTACCTCAAAGTGACATGTTCGGCGATACATGTCTATGACCATACGCACTTTGTTGATGAAGGCACTACCCAAGAGAACCACATCTTTGAGCTTAGCAGAAGATGTACGCATAACGATGAAATTAGTCTTCACCTCTACACCGGCAACCCTCACCGCCAAGTTCTCAATCACACCCAACTGCTTTTTCATGGACCCATCCGCTAATTGCACCATGCATTTCATAGGTCTCAAGCCAGACAAACCCGACTCTTCATACACGTTCAAGGGTATAACATTCACACCCGCTCCCGTGTCTAGAGTTGTCACTATTCCGTCCTTCTTCCCCAAGCCGATTTCAACATCGAAGCTCTCTTGGATGGGCACTTCCACCATATCCACCATCTCATCCTCAGACGATGAGTTTTCTTTCACCTCTTCAACTATAGCATCAGATTGTGCGACAACTTCCTCTTCCATAACCACCTTAGGAGTCTCGACCTCCTCACTCACCTTGCAAGTTTCAGTTATCTTGCAACTTCGCACCTCAACTAATGCATTGTCTCTCACAACCGTGATCTACACGGGCAAATCAGTCACCACGGTTATGGCCACAGCCTTCTCCGTGTTCCCGGGGAACTTCCCTTGCTCTCTACTAGCCCCCCGATCTATCAACTCTTGCAACTTCTTATGGAGGTTGCTACTACTAGCCTCAAGCTTCTCAAACCGCTGATTGTTAGTAGCTTCATTACGATAGTAATGCTCCATAAACTTATTCGTCTTCAACACAAGATCGTTGAGAGAAGAGACAAGAGGTGAAGGAAGCACCCCTCCACCTTGTGGTCCCGACCTAGCAACCTGAGGTGGAGGTTATTAGAAGGCGGTGCTCCTTCATACCAATTGTTCCCATAGCTGAGACGACTTCTATCTTGATTAGGCCCATAGGCATTTTGATCCGGGTTATGAAGATAACCACGGTTGCCTTGATTCTGGTACCCACCTCGGGGCCCACGGTTTTGTGGCCTCATATTGCCATATCCTTGCCCGTAGTTCACATCTCCAACTACTTGCTCTCCCTCAGCAGCATACACTTCTTGACGGACATCGTTCGTGATATATTGCTCTCTAGCAAATTCAGACCGGCATAAATAGGTCGGGTGCCCATAGTTCTTGCACACACCACAAACTTCCGTAGAAGTAGAAGGAACGCTTTGCCTCAAAGCTTGCTTCACTTAATGGGCGAACCCATCGAAGGCATCTTGTTGTACCACTACCTTGGCCTCACCTCTTTGCTCCTTTTGGAGCACACGAGTTCTCACATTCCGGTTTTGGGAATTCCGGTACATCATGTCCAGCTTCACTTGAGCTTGAGAAGGAAGCAACTCCCCCGTACTACCTCCACAAATACTATCCACTTGAGATTGAATCTCGGGATGTAAACGATTGTAAAAGAATTGGAGAAGCTGACCTTTATCATACCCGTGATGTGGGCATCGATGATGCAACCCCATGAATCGATCATAGGCCTCGTGGAAAGGCTCATCATACCTCTACTCGAAGGAGCTAATTTGGCTCTTCATAGCCATTGTCTTGGAAGCGGGGTAGTAACGCTCCATGAACTTATCAAAGCAAAGATCCCATGTTGTCAAAGACCCGGCCTCCAAAGTATTAAGCCAAGCCTTTGCACGATCACCTAGCCCCATAGAAAAGACCTTCTTACGGAGATCATCATCCGTAACACCAGCTCCTGGTCGCCCAAGATGGAGAACAAAATTCTCGAGCTCATTCAAGTACCCAATCACGTCCTCATTAGCCATCCCATAGAATTTGGGAAGTTGTTGGAACATGTGATTCTTGATCTCCAAGTTCCTTGTGGCATCATTGAGGACAATTGCTGGTCCTCTAGCCCCAACCGTAGGCTTAGTAAGTGTACGTATAGGCCGCTCCGCCATTTCACCTTCCAAGTAAACAAATTCAAGAATTGGCTCCAAAAGATAAGAAGAAGACTCTTCCCGAATACCAAAAGTGGAAGCTCTAGATGCTACTTCTTCAAACTCGAGATTAAAATTCCTCTTTCTCCTTTGAAACAAACGATCGATCTCGTCTACAAAAGATTCAATAATAGGTCCACCCGTTCGGGTTCTAGGCACGCACTCACCTGAAACGAAGAGTAGTGAGTTTCCAAGTCAAAAAGAAACAAAAAACAGAAATAAGGCAAAGAAGAGATGTTGGCTGAAAAAAACAAAACAAAAACACCAACCAAAGGAGTTAAGTCCCCGGCAACGGCGCCAAATTGATGATGTCGTTTTTCACCAATTAAATTTGTTTTAAAAGCCAAAGAACACTTATCACTACACAAACTAGAGTGCAATGGCAAGTTTTCCCCGAGTGTCGTTCTCTCGGGACCTAACGTGGCTTTGGTTGTGGGTTTTGCTAGTAATTTCAGTCAACGAGTTCAAATGTTTGTAGAATTGCTTTCTTAGAACAAAGCATCGAGAAATCAGATTGTTGTAATCATGTTTGGAAAACGGTTGGTGGTAGAAATCAAATGCACATGCATGGGTTACGAATATGCTCACAAGTTCAGTGCGTAAAACCTTCGATCAAGTCTGCTAAGCAACTTGTCTAGGTAACTTTCAAGACACACATCATAAAAGACCACTATCAATACTTTAGAGGTGCTTGTCACTAACACCATTTATCTAGCATGCTGCAAATCTCTAACATACAATCCTATAGCTTTCATTGACCAAGAGTTTGTCACTATACTCAATTCGAATATATTTTATAGGCAACTAAGAATCATATGAAGGAATTTGCAGCAAGATTGAATCACAATCTCATGTAAGCATAAACATAACCCATAGCATGCATATTCTACATTCTACCACCAACACAAAGGATTTAGCTACTCATATTCATCAACATAGACATCAAATCATATGAATTGTAAATAGAATACATCAAATCAAACTACTAGACAAGAGATAATGATACAATGTTACCACCAAGCTGTCACTAATCGGTGGGTATTGATGAAAACCTCTCCGTAGATGAAACAATGGATGAAATCCTATGCCAAAACCTTTAATCCAATCTAAAATACAATATAATCTGAGTTTTCTCTGAGTTTTGGGGCTTAGGAGCTCTCCAAAACGAAGCTACAGTTCAAAAGTCTGAAAAAAGTAACAGAAGATCAGATCTAAGAAGGAAAATTTGAAAACGTAACTGCTGCCAAGCGGACCGCCTGGAGAGGCCAAGCGGAGCGCTTGGCAAGCGAAGCGCTTTGGCCCTCCAAGCGCTTCACTTGGCTGCTGTACCAAAGCTCCTGGAAAATGAAGCGGAGCGCTTCACTATTCCAGGCGCTTAGCTTGGCTCCTGGGCAGATTTTTGTCTTCAAATTCAATCTTTTTGCCCTCGTACGGCCCTCGGTTGCCTTGGAGTCATCCTTCTCAATGCTTATTGATGCTCAAACACTCACGAACAAGCCGTGGAGATCAAGGAACTTCAACGGGGCCATTTTCTATCAAAAAAGCTCGTTTTTATCTCCAAAAACGCCACTTCGTACCTAAGTGCCTGAAAATGCAGAAAACAATAAACGTGACACTATTCTACAAAACTAACCAAAAAACAAGGCTAAAAGATAGCAAAAGAAGGTAAAAAAGACAAGATGAACGCGTCAAAAATACGTTCATCAAGAGGCACTCTTGAATTGATTCTTCATATTCTCTCTGATTGTGTAAACCAGATCAGTTCCCATTTGCTGAGAATATGAGAGATCAACTGGGAGGATGGAGTGGACAAAAGTCTCAAGTTTAAGCAAAGAAGTTCTTTTCTTTTCAGAAGAGAGATGTAGAAAGATGTCTGAGAAGTCCATTCTTCTATATCTTTGCCAGTTGCTGACACACTTTGCAACCTTGGTCAAAGTATTCATTTTGAAGATAGAGTAGAGCTCTTCTGAGCTGACTTCATGGACTTCAGTGATGAGAGTTGCTTCCATACTCTCCTTTCTTTTTGGAGCAAATATAAAATTTTATTCCAAAAACAGATCAATACATGAAGGCCGATCACAGATCCAGGTCGCCTCTCCAAACCAAAAAAAATAAAATCTACTTTATAGAAGAAACAGTAATGAACACTTATAAGCTATCACAGTACACTTTAAGTGCATGATGTAACCCAACTCTACCCTGTACAGTTTGCATTATCTTTCTCTCTAAATGTAAATCCAAAACAGGTTTCTCATCAAAAATCATACGATTCCTTTGCATCCAGACTTCATAAATCATCTCAGCACAAGCAAGCTTAACCAGCTTGCTCTTGATACTTTTCCCCTTGCTTGCCAGAATAATCCACTGTATTTCTTGCTCCCACTCCTGCGAAACCCGAGAAATATGCAACCATTGCAGTACTCTTTGTTAGTAATTATAGGAAATTACCTCTAAGGTTAACGCAGCAGAATTCAAATATTTTCCTACATGGATCGTTGATTGAATGATTATTTAACATGCTCCATATAAATGACTTACCCGTTATCTAGCTTCCATTAATCATTGATCTAATCATGAATTTGTTCTTCAAAGAACAATTGATGATCTTCTAAGGAATCTGACTGAACTTAGAACAGTTCTAAGCTGCCTACGTACCCTTAGGATCAAGTCAAACGTAGTTCAATTCTTCGTTGATGAATTCTCCATGGATGCTAGGAAATCCATATTCAAAATCTACATTAAGCAAAAACAAGAAATCTCAAAGATCATAATGAGAATTAATCAAAGAAGAAAAGAAAGGAGTTAGAACGAATACAACCGTATAGAAGAAGAAAGGAATCCAATCCAAAGAAACTCATAAGCCACGCCTCTTTCTGTTTCTCTGTGTAGCTAGGGTTCTGATCGAATCAAACCCTTAAATATGGAGGGCCACGCCTAAGTAATTTTATGGGCCTAGCCCAGTTGGTCTTCAGTCAGCCCATCCAAAGAGGAGGTCATGGGTTCGATACCCAACGCGACCTATTTCCTTTCTTTCTTCCTTTTGGTCACTTTTAACATTTGAACTTCAAATCTAATTGACCCAAATGTATATTCTAACTTTAATTAATTAAATCTAATTTAATCTAATTAAATCTTTTCTTCTTTGTTAATTAAATCTAATTAAATTAATTTACTTTCTAAAAGTATAAATTAATTAAGTCCATTGAATTCGATTCAACTTAATTAATTCTATCAAATAGAATATTCGATCTCAATAATATTAAATTAAAGATTTATCAATCCAATTGATATTTTATTTAATATAGTAATTAAGTCATAAATCTAATTTTAACTTAATTAATAATTTTCATCAAATGAAATGTCCTTAATGATAGTAAATCAAATGTTATCAATCCCATTGACATTTAATTTACACTAATGCTTAATAGGGAGAACTATCACCTAGTTGTATGTGACCCATAGACCCTCACATATCAGGCAATGATCCAATCAAGGTCTCAGTGAATATTCCTAGACAATCGTCACTAGACAATACTAATATGTAAGGAACGTTTGTTGAGGAGATACAAACTGCCTGTAATGTAGAGTAGTTTGATAATACGGTCCTTTCATTCTCGAATGCTCGAATGAGTCTAAAATATGGATTAGTGTCTATTCCAATAACTCATCCATTGTCTCTCAATCTTCTTAGTCGATCTAGATGATTATGTCTAAAGAACATTTTGACACATATCTTTGCAGTGACCACTGACAAACGATCGCACTAAATATGAGATGTAGAGTATTCTCTCCTTGAATCTATTCGGAGGAATGAATCCTGATCGTGGTCCAATCACTGACACCACATGATTCCTAATATACCCAACGCATGCCGTATCTACCCTACTTTAAGAGTGCAAGCGCTGCGCATGGTCAAAGTATATTATTCCACATATGATGTAGTATTGACCTCAAGTATGAGGACTATTACATCACCCTACAATCCGATACTCACATAGACACTTAAATAGAATTTACCAAATGGTTTCTTGGCTGGGTATGCCAACACTCTCCAAAGTGTCCATGTGTCCATCATGAATAACCAAGTTATTCGCAGCAGTGAGAACTACTACATCCTCGAATGATCTGATGCAACACATGATAGTCTCTATCGCATCATTGATATCCCATATCTCAATGACCATCAACTGTAAGAAAATACGGTCAGAGTTACCCCTAGGGTACGCAGCGGAATTTCAAAAATTTCTTAACATACAGGTTAATTTATTATGTATATGCCGTATATATTTAAACACGTCAATTAGAAGACTAACCTTACTTCCAAAGCAAGCACAACTTCCAAGTCTTCGTAATAATCCGGTGTATCTTCTCCTTCGTCGAAGTCGAAGATATCTGCAACACTCTGATTATCTGCAAGACAATAAGAGTTAGTTTCCAGCTCCTAAACCTCAACCTTGGAATCCACGGATGAACAGCCTATCGGAAGAATGCTAGGATATTCTTTGTGTGACCAAGAAGACGGGGCGACGGTTTTCCTCCGGCAAGAGGGGTGGCGCGCGTGGCTTATAGAGGAGAGGGGAGAGCTTTTATTTTCTCTAAGAAAACTGGGTATTCAACTGTGTGAATGTCTATTGAACTGTGTGTCAAAAGCTCTCTAACAGTCTACTATATATAGTATTCAATAGAAGCCTAAAGCATAAGCAATTAGACTTCGTAAAGGAATAAGAATCTAATTCTCATCGCACTAGGAAACCAATTTCAAGTCTAAATTCATTCCCAATCAAATTAAAAACTTAATCAGGAAAATCTAACTTATCCCTTGGACTTCTAATAGAGGAAGGAGTCGAACTCCTTCCCCAACTCAGCTCGCGCGCGCGCGTGTCCTACGAGAGATAGGTGGGTCCCGATTTTCGGACCCACTTATAGTTCTAAGGCAATTCAAACTCCAAGTAGATTTTGCCCATGTGCATATGTTAATTCAAAATTAACATATCCTTTCAAATCAAACCTTTATTATATTTCTAAAATATAATCTTTAATTGTATTTACATAAAATACAATTAATTAGACAATTCAATTAATAATTCCAAATCATTAAATTGAGCCACTAAATATTATAATTAATTCCAAATCAATTATAATCCATCAATCACAATTAATTCCAAATTAATTGCGATTCCATCTTCAAGGATATTCTGATAAGTTGAATCACCACATAGTGTGACCCATAGGGCCTCATTTTATTAAGCAAGTCCTAGACTAGGCAAAATGGAATTCCTAGACGGTTCCATTCGCAATATTAATACATGAGGACGTTTGAGAGGTTTCTCAAAGCAAACCCTTTCGTTGCGAAGTCTGTTGCGCTCAACGCGGTGATGGTAACGTCCCTTCATCTGACTGACTCGAATGCATCTAGGATCGATGATGTGTCTATCCCAATAATACATCCACGGGTGTCTCAGGGAGTTACTTGGTTACGAAGATATACTTATGACTATCATAATATATCGATGCACTGGCCAGTGACTTTACCAACACAGCTATGAAGACTATGAGCAGTACTCTCCTGTGCTACACATGAGAGATGAATCCTTCACAGAAACACTTATCATCCCCATTTGTAATTAGCCATAATCTTGGATCGTGTCTTACGTCACTGCTTATTCAGAGCTGACATCGACGGGTCCACCAAGGATATGGGGCAACAAATGTGATGATAAAGTCATGTAAGTCCAAAGGACGACGGGCATCACTTCAACAACTTACCGGTTCCCATAGACACTTCGGTGTAGAATATACATCGATGGGAGTGTCTGGTGGGTATTTCCATTGTTCGGTACATCCTTCGAACAACTATGTGCAGTTATGGGAACGTTTCTTGATTGTCCAACAATCCGTTCCGTGGCCGTGGGATAGGCTCACACTTGCTCCAACAAGTATGACCTCCACGCATACTAGTCTCAGCTGGTTCATTCAGATCCCTACATCCGAGATGAACCTTGACTAGGGAGAGTTTGGGATAGATGATAACTCACATAGCTCCCACTATCTGTGTGATCGGTCATCTATCCAAGGGGACATGTTTAATATCAATATAGACTGAAATAGAGATATGACATGCTGCATGCCTGGTGTAATATAAATATGAAAGCGATACTCAATAGTCAAACAACAAACATATATTATATTACGTTGACCTGTGTAACAGTACATATATGCCCTCTATAAGGGTTGCATGCCTTAATAAGGACTGTCTCTAGGACATATACACTATCAATTTCCCACTTGGACTAGAGCCAGTCACCTTTATGCTTAATACCCAGATTAGCATAATGTCTTAAGTGGACTTCCACTGATAAGACCTTGGTGAAAGGATCTGCCACGTTGTCCGTGGTAGAGACACGTTCTATACTAACTTCTCCTCTATCAATAATCTCACGTATAACGTGATATTTTCTAAGTACATGTTTGTTCTTGTTTGTAGATCTAGGCTCCTTAGCCTGAGCGACGACGCCCGTATTGTCACAATAAAATCGTTATTGGACTAGGAGCAGGAACAACCCTCAATTCCTTCAAGAACTCTGAAATCCAGACAGCTTCTTTCGATGCTTCTCATGCAGCAATGTACTCGGCTTCTGTGTATGAGTCAGCAACCGTGGGTTGCTTAGAACACTTCCAACAGATAGCTCCTCCGTTCAATTTGAATACGTATCCTGTATGTGACTTAAAGTCATCAGGATCTGATTCAAATCCAGCATCGACATACCCAGACATCTTTAATTCTGGTTCTCCACCAAACACCAAGAACATCTCTTTAGTCCGTCGAAGGTACTTAAGAATGTTCTTTAAAGAAGTCCACTGAGGTACTCCTGGATTCTGTTGGTGTCGACAAGTGACACTAAGTGCATATGCCACATCGGGCCTTGTGCAATTCATTGCATACATTATAGACCCTACTGTCGAAGCATAGGGAACACGACTCATTGCGTTTCTTTCTTCATCAGTTTTAGGACCATCCTTAACTGATAAGACAATCCCATGCCTAGCTGGGAGAAAGCCTCTCTTTGAGTTGTCCATCTTATAACGCTTCAGTATTTTGTCGATGTAGGTGGACTGTGTCAATCCTAACATCCTATTGGATCTATCTCTATAGATCTTGATCCCTAGGATGTAGTTCGCTTCACCCAAGTCCTTCATTGAGAAGGTACTTGATAACCAAACTTTAGTCTCTTCTAGCATAGAGACATTGTTTCCCATGATCACAATGTCATCAACATAGATGATCATGAAAATGACTCCCTTGTCGCTGTGTCTAGCGTAGACACAGGGATCTTCCTTGCTTCTGATGAAGTCAAACGATTTGACAGCTTCATCAAAGCGGATATTCCAGCTCCTAGACGCTTGCTTTAGCCCATAGATGGATCTTTGTAATTTGCATACAGCAGTTGGCCTGGTTTTACTAATAAAACCTTCCGGCTGTACCATATAGACCTCTTCCTCAAGGTTGCCATTGAGGAAGGCAGTCTTTACATCCATCTGCCAGATCTCATAATCATAGTAGGCAGCTATCGCAAGTAGAATTCGAATGGACTTCAATTTTGCTACCGGTGAGAAGGTTTCATCGTAATCGATGCCATACCTTTGCGTGTAGCCTTTAGCCACAAGTCTAGCCTTGTGCGTTTGTACCTTGCCATCGGCATCTGTCTTTCGTTTAAAAACCCATTTGCACCCAATAGGTCTAACCCCTTGGGGCAAGTCTATCAAGTTCCAAACTTGGTTCTGGTACATGGAGTCCATTTCCAATTGCATGGCTTCTTGCCATTTGTCTGAGTCAATATCAATTATTGCCTCTTTGTAGGTCTTGGGATCTTCCCGATCTGATAAGCCGACATCAAGTTCACTGATGTCTTCTAACATAAGGCTTTGCTTCTGAGGTCCTTTTAGGATCCTCTTTGACCTACGGAGCTCGACTGGTTCTGGTGCTTTTCTTTTCTGGCTTCGTGTAACACGAACATTATCAGTGGGTACTGATGCAGCTGGTCGCGCCCCGCGACCCTGTTCCCTTGCGGGAGGCTTCTCTTGTGCAACTTGTTGCACAGTTTGATTGACAACGGGTTCTATTGGTGTGGTTTCAACTGTTGATCTAATCACAGGACTCCCACTGACTATGACATGCCTAGCATGTGTCATATCATTACCCTTTTCTGCTTCGAAAGCTCCCACTGAATTTGAGTCCAAATCAGAAGATTTAGAGAACTCATGTTCGCGCGTGTCAAAGTCTTGAATTTCTTCAAGTTCTATCATGTCATCTAACCTCTCTTCTTCGAGGTATTCTGCTTCTAAAAACTTGACGTTTCTAGATACTATCACCTTGTGATCTTCAGCATGATAAAATTCATAGCCTCTCTTCTGACGAGGATAGCCTTTGAAATATACTTTGACACCCTTGGCATCTAACTTATCAGTGAGCATCAGTTTGACTATCGCAGGACAGCCCCAAGGTCTAAGATAGCCCAGTGAGGGCTTCTTTCCTTTCCATAACTCGTAAGGAGTTTTCTCCACTGATTTAGATGGTACACGGTTCGGAATGTAGATTGCAGTTTGTAGTGCATATCCCCACAGATATTTTAGAAGAGTCGAGAATCCAATCATTGATCTCACCATGTCTAACAGGGTTCGATTCCTTCTCTCAGACACACCATTTAACTGTGGTGTTCCAGGAGGAGTCCATTGCGATTGAATTCCATATTCCTTCAAGTAGTCGATAAATTCTTCACTAAGGTATTCACCTCCTCGATCTGATCGAAGAGTGACTATTCTTAGGTTCAATTCATTCTCGACCTCATTCCTAAACTCCTTGAATTTCCCAAAGGTCTCGGATTTATTTTTCATAAGATAAATATATCCATACCTTGGAAATCGTCAGTAAAGGTAACGAAGTAAGGATAACCTGATGAATGTGTATTTTACCTATTTTAGCTATCCTCTATGTTAAAGTTACCCCTAGGGTACGCAGCGGAATTTCAAAAATTTTCTTAACATACAAGTTAATTGATTATGTATATGTCGTATATATTTAAACACGTCAATTAGAAGACTAACCTTACTTCCAAAGCAAGCACAACTTCCAAGTCTTCGTAATAATCCGGTGTATCTTCTCCTTCGTCGAAGTCGAAGATATCTGCAATACTCTGATTATCTGCAAGACAATAAGAGTTAGTTTCCAGCTCCTAAAACCTCAACCTTGGTATCCACTGATGAACAACCTATCGGAAGAATGCTAGGATATTCTTTGTGTGACCAAGAAGACGGGACGTCGGTTTTCCTCCGGCAAGAGGGGTGGCGCGCGTGGCGTATAGAGAAGAGGGGAGAGCTTTTATTTTCTCTAAGTAAACTGGGTATTCAACTGTGTGAATGTCTATTGAACTATGTGTCAAAAGCTCTCTAATAGTCTACTATATATAGTAGTCAATAGAAGCCTAAAGCATAAGCAATTAGACTTCGTAAAGGAATAAGAATTTAATTCTTATCGCACTAGGAAACCAATTTCAAGTCTAGATTCATTCCCAATCAAATTAAAACTCAAACAGGAAAATCTAACTTATCCCTTGGACTTCTAATAGAGGAAGGAGTCGAACTCCTTCCCCTACTTAGCTCGCGCGCGCGCGTGTGCTACGGAAGATAGGTGGGTCCCGATTTTGGGACCCATTTACAGTTCTAAGGTAATTCAAACTCCAAGTAGATTTTGCCCATGTGCATATGTTAATTCCAAATTAACATATCATATCAAATCAAACCTCTATTATATTTCTAAAATATAATCTTTAATTGTATTTACATAAAATACAATTAATTAGACAATTCAATTAATAATTCCAAATCATTAATTGAGCCACTAAATATTATAATTAATTCCAAATCAATTATAATCCATCAATCACAATTAATTCCAAATCAATTGCGATTCCATCTTCAAGGATATTCTGATAAGCTGAATCACCACATAGTGTGACCCATAGGCCCTCATTGTATTAAGCAAGTCCTAGACTAGGCAAAATGGTATTCCTAGACAGTTCCATTTGCAATAATTAATACATGAGGACGTTTGTGAGGTTTCTCAAAGCAAACTCTTTCGTTGCGAAGTCTGTTGCGCTCAACGCGGCGATGGTAACGTCCCTTCATCTGACTGACTCGAATGCATCTAGGATCGATGATGTGTCTATCCCAATAATACATCCACGGGCGGCTCAGGGAGTTGATGGTTACGAAGATATACTTATGACTATCATAATATATCGATGCACTGGCCAGTGACTTTACCAACACAACTATGAAGACTATGAGCAGTACTCTCCTGTGCTACACATGAGAGATGAATCCTTCACAGAAACAGTTATCATCCTCATCTGTATGTAGCCATAATCATGGATCGTGTCTTAGGTCAACTGCTTATTCAGAGCTGATATCGACGGGTCCACCAAGGATATGGGCAACAAATGTGATGATAAAGTCCTGTAAGTCCAAAGGACGACTGGCATCACTTCGACAACTTATCGGTTCCCATAGACACTTCGGTGTAGAATATACATCGATGGGAGTGTCCGGTGGGTACTTCCATTGTTCGGTAATCATCCTTCGAACAACTATGCGCAGTTATGGGAACATTTTTGATTGTCCAACAATCCGTTTCGTGGCCGTGGGATCGGCTCACACTTGCTCCAACAATTATAACCTCCACGCATACTAGTCTCAGCTGGTTCATTCAGACCCCTACATCCGAGATGAACCTTGATTAGGGAGAGTTTGGGATAGATGATAACTCACATAGCTCTGATGTAACCAAGTTTGTCAGACTCAATTAATCAAATAAATTTGTTATTTAGCCAAAGGAAATTCACGACTACAACGAAAACCGTAGTGTAGCAGTAGAATGATGTCGAGTGTCATTCTCTAAGGACTATAACTAGCTTTATCAAATCTAATTTAGAATATAAAAACAGCAGACGGAATAGCAAAGGTTTTTCTAACAGATAATGGAGATTGGTGATAGTATGGTCCTTCAAAGCATAACGGGTTAATAATCATGCGTAAATTCCTCGGTTTTGCATGGAGATCTTTGATCAATCAATTGTCCTGTTGTAATTATTAAACACTACGAAGATATAGATACTAACAGGTCAAACACTATTGTCCAATTGTGTTCCGTAATTATTCAACACTACGAAGATATAGATATGCATAGGTCGACTAGGGTCCAATTGTGCATAATAATTAATCAACATACGAAGATATAGGTTGCGCCTGATCAACGAAATAAAGCAATAACACGGAGTATAATGCGCGATATAGCCATTAGCATGATTATCAACCCTTCGCTAAGAATTCACATACTACCACCAACGATAAGTTTAGCTACTCATAGTTGTCATGCAATCAACAGAAATCATAGAAGAAAACATGTTGAAAGATATATAAAAATAAGTAGAATAAACCGTAAGATACAATGTTACCGAAGGTTGTCAATCTCCGAAGAATCGCGATATTGCAAGCTCCAAACTGCTATGAAAAAGTATCCCCTAAGCTACGAACCCCCAGAACAGGCTCTGGGAAGTTCCTACCTAAAACTACAGAGAAAGGTGAGAGAATAGGTCTGGAAAAGTATGAATTTCGGAGAAAAATTGAGCAACTATATATAGGCCTCGAATTTGTTTGGGGCGAAGGGCCCCACACACCGGGCGATTCGCCTGGTGTGAGGCGATTCGCCCCACGTCCCGGGCGATTCGCCCGGGAGCTTTTTTCGGGAATTTCCGCGTTTTCGACGCGTTTTTGGATTTCTTCCCCTTTTCGGACTCGGTTTCTGACTTCTAGTGGCCTTCTAACCTCCAGATTCGACCCCTAGACTCCAAATCCTATCCGGAAACTTTCAGATACTCCAAATAGGCTTCTGGAACACCAATTCCTTGTCAACTTCAATATAATTGCCCTGAAATCCTCGTTTTTCAACCAAAACCTGTAAAATAAAAACTAAAGGGAAACGTGACACTATTCTAATAAAATGCACTAAAATATAGCTAAATTATCATAGAGGATAGCTAAAATAGGTGAAAAAGACTCGAATGAAAGTGTAAAATACACATTCATCAAGCTCCCACTATCTGTGTGATCGGTCATCTATCCGAGGGGACATGTTTAATATCAATACAGACAGAAATAGAGATATGACATGCTGCATGCCTGGTGTAATATAAATATGAAAGCGATACTCAATAGTCAAACAACGAACATATATTATATTACGTAGACCTGTGTAATAGTACATATATGCTCTCTATAAGGGCTGCATGCCCTTAATAAGGACTGTCTCTAGGACATATACACTATCATCAACTAGTGGCTCATTTTAGGACTTAAGTTCTGACACGCAAGCTCCCACTAACTTGGTGATTATCTTTAGTCCTTGGGAACATCTTACAGAATAATTCAAGCAACCAAATAATCTATTCAGTAAATGTAATGCCAATTGTATTTATGTATGCTTAAATAAATGTAACATAAATAAATACCAATAAGCTGAATGCGATAACGTACATATCGTCCTTAATATTGGTTGTCTCTAAGACATATATACTTTCAATCTCCCACTTGACCTAGAGTCAATCACTCATGTGTGTCCAACATTTAGATTCCTAGAATGGCTAACTTGTCTATCCAAAGACAAGGTTTGTGAAAGAATCAGCGTAGTGTCCTCACGGAGAGATTACTTTATTTGTTTATGTTGCAATCTATCAGTGGTTTCCAAACCAATGATAGTGTCTCAGTAGATCCATGCTAGTATCATAAGATCTTGGTTCCTTCGCATGTGCAATCACATTAGTATAATCGCAATTTCACAATTCGATTACTAACACTTGGAACTACCCCTTGTTCTTCTAAGAACCTTCTAGCATAATCATACATGACATAAGTTGTTGAATCTATACATCATTAGATCTAATCTAATATGATATTATTACTAAGATCAATACAAAATTATAATTGTGATAAGTCCATTCATCACATTTATAATGAAACTTACTACTCATATATCCAATATATATCTAAACTAAGCTCCCACTGTCCATGAAATCAGTTGATAATTCTAAGTCACCTTGACTGTTTGATGTAATACATTTGTACATTTTAGGCGATGGTTGCACTATACAACATCGTGTATATGTACGGAGTTCATACTTCAATAAGACAATCTAACATTGACAGTATAACCATGTGATAATAATAATCGATTCTCCTAGAATTCTATTATTGTTTTTCAACACATTATTTATTCAAAATAGCGAATACCATGAAGAATTTGAATATTCTCTCGAACCTATCCAACAAGGTTTCAATATGAGAATATCCTAGAAACTTTCATTCAAGCCCCCTCACAATGAAAGTCTTGAATGACCAATATTTTGACTGTTAACATGGAAACTATTTCATATGATGTTGGTGTCAAACATCTTCAGTCATATAGATAATAGCTTCATCTACTTTTGAAATAAGTTAAACTAATTTACTTATTTCAAATGTAAATGATCAAACTCCTAGAGGCTTGCATAAGTCCAAAATGGTCTTATTTGATTTGCATATCCATACATGATTTTGAGTTCGACACTAAGGTCTATAACAGTGTGAAACACACTTTACAATAAAGTTCTCCTCAGAAAGTGGTATAGGCTTGTTATCGAATATATCATGCAATTATTAGATGTTCATGCAAGTTAAATCTTATAGGACTGGTCTATAATCCAACCAATAGGTAATATATAGTATGTCTCCCAGACTCAACTATATAATTTTGATTGTCCTACTACGTAGGCATAGACTCCGTTGTTGATATAATACTTTCCTGAAAGAAAGTACTACTATGTAATAATAAAATATCAATTTACTTAAGTTCTAAATTTAAGTAATCTCTAGACCATCTCTTAAAATTCTATGGCTTTAACCCACCTCTCAAAATCGATATCAAATATCATTTTGTTAGCTATAGGTTATAAACTCATCCTTGTGATGACATAAAATAATCGTGATCCTTCTAAAGGATTGCATACAGTGCAATTTGTCACGATAATTTACATAACCTAGGAGTTTGTTCATTTGCGTTCGAATTCGTTTAATTATCCTGAATGTTATGAGGCACTCTAATATTGGGACACCCAATAAGTTATAGTGATTAAGGTAGCACTCAAATGCTAACCTTACAAAGAAGAGTGTGCAACTTCTAAGTTGTTATATATTAACTTATGAGAATATCTTATTTTTAAAAAGATTACTCTCAAAATGCTTTCATTAGCTTATGGGCATTACCAAGTAACTTACTCCCACTAACTTCAAGCACTGTCGACTCTTCCTCTGAATCTTTGTCATGGTTAAATGACAAGTTATAAGCCTCATTAGTTAATTTATGGTTTTGACACCATTTCAAACATTGTACTTCAATCTAATTCATTCCTTGTAAACTCCAAGTCTTAAAAGAATAGCATGTGCCAAGAAACAACATCCAATTTGTCTCTTATAAACATAGAGATAAAGTTTCACAAATTAACACATTCTAAAATCCTATTAATCATGAAGAACTTTAATACATATTATGGGACAACCCCATATTCAACTATGTAATAAAGAATCTTACAACATAACTTTTATGTGTCTCTAAGACTGATTTAGTAAGGATATACTTAGGATACATATTGAGCTTCAATTGCACGTGTAACAAAGTATATGGGTTAATCTATGTCGAACATAGCATTTCCATTTCAATGGAACCCATCATGGGTTTAAGCATTGTTGGTCCCTTTAAACAACAAGAAAAGACTAGAGGGTGGGGGTGAATAGTCTTTTTAAACTTTCGTCGTTTAAAAACTTTCTCTGCAAGGGCTTATTACTTTTCAGTAATGAGTTTGCTGATACTTAACTTTCTAAGCAAGTACTAGTTACTTTTCAGTAACGAGTTTTACTGATACTTAAATTCAGAGAGCGGAAGTCTTTGTACAATAAGTGCTTTTTCAGTAAGTGATAGTTTCAGCAAGTGAACAGAGCTTAACTCTCTGTAATAGTTCTGTTTAAGTTTCGTGCTGATTTTGTGTATTTATCTCTGATCTTTCCTGTAAACTTACTGAAAGATAACTATCAGCAATAAAGCTTTTGACTCTTATTGGTTTTTGATTATGCAATTTACTTATGCTTACTGTTTAATTATTCAAGTATGCTTGCATTAATCAACTGATTTATTGAACATCAGAAACCTCTAAAAGGGTAACAATTAATTTAGCCATGGATTGCTAACATCAAAAAGGGGGAAATTTGTTAGGAAACTTGTAATTTTGATGAGCAATTAACCATACTAAATTAAGAAAAGTCCAGTAACTAGTACTCTTAAGGTGCATAGGATTTTAGATTTTTAAGGACATTGTAAAAGAGGAACGTTTGCTGATGACTTAGAGTAGGTGCTAGATAGGTTAGTTTTACCGCTTATGATGTATCTTGTTTTATGAAAAGAAATACAATCTATTGAAGCATTTGCTGATGATGTACTTTGTTTACACAAACAAACTATTGAAGCATTTAGAACCGTTCAGAAACTTGAAAGATTCGAAGATCTGAAGACTAGAAGATTTCTGAAGACTGGTATCTACAAAGGCACATGTTGCTCAGAAAGTGGAAACTTCAGCAACAGCATTGCATAAGTGAAAATCTAAACGACAGAGTAGGTTGTGCTTGCTGAAACTGAGACTGACCACTTGCTGATGAACATCTGTGACCTCTTGCTGAAAGTACTTGCATTTGTGTTCCAATGTTACTGTTTGAATTTCATTCAAATGAACATTAAATGCAAAGCATGCACGCGAAAGACATGAAGACTAGAAG
>CM051456.1:43387439-43410646 GCA_028274465.1 Plantago ovata | reverse complement strand
TTTCTTCACAAACTTCGAGCATCTTTGTATATTGTTGGCCAGAAAAATCCTGCTTGCAGTACCTGCGTGCTGTTTTCAATCCACTGTAGTGCCTCACAATTAAGCTCATGGCAATGGTCAGTACACTTTGTTGCTCTCTTGTGGCACGCATCTTCTTAGAATCCCATCAGCTCCTCCTTGAATAGATGCGGATCATCCCATATGTAAGTCCTGCATTGCTTGGCAAGAGCTCTCTGTCCGAGGCTGAAAAGTTAGTGGGAAAATATTCATAGCCAAATAGTTTACATCTCTGCATACCATGGCTCTTCATTAGCCTTCATTAAGTGCTCATCGGGAGGTCTTCATGAATGGGGTATCGGATCAACAGGGATATTAGGTATTCTAGATAAATGATCTGCTACTAAATTCTCCCTACCAGCTCTATCTACTATGGTCAAATCAAAGTCTTGCAGCAAAAGGACCAACGGTTAATCTAGGCTTAGAATCTTGCTTAGTATCAAATGTCTCAAAGCAGCATGATCAGTATGGACATTCACAGGATGACAATTAAATAAGACCTAAACTTTGTAGCAAAAAGACAACAGCTAAAATTCCTTTTCAGTAGTTGTATAATTAACCTGCGCAGAGTCTAGAGTCTTACAAACATAATAAATCACACGCTACTGCTTATCAACTTTTTGGCATAAACAAAACACCATAGCAAAATTCGAAGCATCACACATAATTTCGAAAGGAAGATTCCAGTCAGGCGGCACAACAATGGGGGCAGAAACAAGCTTTTCCTTAAGGGTATTAAAAGCAACTAAGCAAATTAGAGAAATGAAAAAAACCCATCTTTAGCAAGCAAGCTACTTAAAGGTTTAGCAATTTTCGAAAAATCTTTAATAAACTCCTATGAAAACCTACATGGCCAAGAAAAGATTGCAATTCTTTCACACAAGTAGGTGGGGAAGTTTTTCAATGATTTCGATCTTAGCCTTGCTACCTCAATACCTCTTTCAGAAACTACATGTCCTAGAACAATGCCTTCTCTAACCATATAATGACTCTTCTCCCAGCTTAAGGTCAAGTTGCATTCAATGCACCTTTTCAAAACTAGATCTAATCTTGCAAGCATTCATCAAATGAATCACCAAAAAGAAAAAATCATCCATGAAACTTCAACAAATTTAGTTACCATGTCAGAGAAAACAAAGAGCATGCACTTTGAAAAGTGGCGGGAGCATTGCATAGTCCAATGGCATCCTCCTATAGGCAAATGTTCCAATGGGCAAGTGAATGTCGTCTTCTCCTGATCCTCCGGTGCAATCGGAATCTGGTAGAAAACCTGATAAACCATCAAGAAAACAATAAACTTCCGCCCGCAAGGCGGTTTAGCATGTCATCTATAAATGGTAAAGGGAAGTGGTCCTTTTTTAGTGGCGGCATTTAATCTTTCTATAGTCAATGCACATCCGCCATCCAGTGGTCTTCCTAACCGGTACCAATTCTCCCTCTCATTCTCTTCCACCGTGACTCCTGATTTCTTAGGAACTACATCTACCGGGCTCACCCATCGACTATCAGGAATGGGGTAAATCATATCAGCATCTAGCAACTTGATCACTTCTTTTTTACCACCTCTTGCATGGCTGTATTTATCCTTCGCTGAGGTTGTCTAACAGGTTTGGCATCTTGTTCTAGAGTGATGTTGTGCACGCATCTTGTAGGGCTAATTCCTTTGATATCACTGATCCCCCATCCTATAGCTGCGGAATTTTCCTTTAATACTTCAATCAGCTTACTTTCTTCATTGTCGGAGAGATGTGAAGAGACAATTACAGGCTTTCTCTGATTTTCTCCTAAGTACACATACTTGAGGTGCACAGGTAGTGGTTTCAATTCTAAGCTAGGTTCTTCAGGAAACCCACTTTCTTCTTCTTCTTCATCTAAAGGTTCAAGTACCTCTTCTCCTGCGGGAATTTCTGGGGTGCTATCCATTATTTCAACTAGCTCCCTTGCTTCTTCGGTCATGTAGCACGTCTCAGCTCGTATTGTTAGTGCCTCCTCAAGTGGTTCACGATTACCATGGCAATGATGAAATTCGGGAATTACGGATTCGTAGCAATCGACAAATTTTAACTCCTCCGCAACTTCCTTATCTCTGATGCTACATCCTACCAACTCAATCTTCTTGCCCATTACCTCCATGGTTATTTTCTTGTCGTTATGTTCAAGGCATGTGTTGGTAGTTGCCATGAATGGTCTCCCAAGTAGTACTACGTGCTCACGGATATGGCTCTTTCCCTCGTCCGCGGACTTCATTACTACAAAATCGGCTGGGATTATCAATTTGTCCACTTTCACAAGGATGTCTTCTATTATCCCGACTTGCCTCTTCACACTCTGGTCTGCCATTTGGACGACCATATCAGTTGGTGTCAATTCTCCGAGTTTCAGGGCCTTGTATACTGAATACGGCATTAAGTTAATGCTAGCTCCTAAGTCAAGCATTGCCTTCGTAGTTCGTCCATTCCCTAAGGCGATGTCGATGATGAAGCTTCTAGGATCCTTTTTCTTCATGGGCAATCCGGCAATTGAGTTGACCATTTCAACCCCATTCACTTCCTTTCCTGAAGTAATCCTTTTGTTCTTGATCTCACGAAAGAATTTCGTATAAGCTGGAATATTCTGGATTAACTCTAAGAGAGGCACATTGACTTCCACTTTTGACAGGCGTTGGAATAGGGGTGAATCTTGAATATCCTTCTTGGCTGGTTTGATCCGACTCGGGAATGGCACATGTGGCTTTGGAGGCACATAAGGATTGAAAGATTTGTGAAGTTCTCCTGGCATACTAGTTCCTACCTCGACTTCGTCATCATCTATGTCTATTACAGATGGTCTTGGTTCATCCATTCCTTTCCGGGACTTCTTGAGGTTCTTTGGGACTTCCGCTAACCTCTTGTTCTGTGCTTGGTCCTGTATTATCGATCTCAGTAGATTCCACCCGTTTAGGACGTACGAAGTTAGGAATTTTGGTCATCTTGCCTCCTCGGAGTAATAGATTCACCTCTTCGCACTCATTCTCCTTAGTAGCAACAGCTGGAGGTTGCTTGAGGTCAGTTTCATGTGTCTCATCGGGAGGACTAGGATTGACCGGTTCCCTGGAGTTGGGGGGTGATTCGCTCCTCACCTCGGGAGGTTTGCTCCCTACTTCCTGGGGGGTATCCTCGACTACTTTACCGCACCTTCCACACTTCAGTAGGCTAAGCTCTTTGATAAGTTGCTCAGTTACTTCGACCGCTTCAAAAGCCTTCTCGATGCGAAGATTTTTCTCAGCTTGCCCTGCGTGTGCTATCTCGAAAACACTCTCAATGGCTTTAATCCCTGCGTAAAACGCAAATTCCTCCTCCTCACTGATGTCTTCGTCCTCAGAATATCCTTCGTATAACCCGTCAGTTTCGTCTTGATTTGAGTATATGTTGGCGAATTCATTCGACATTATTTCCTCGGATTGTGCGGATCCATTGGCGTACTTTTGAAAGACCTTCACTGCCTCTTCAACTGTACATTCTTCTAAACCTCCACACATCCCATCAACTTGAAGCCTAACTTCATCTCGTAGTCCTCCAACAAAAAACCAAATCAGCTCCCTATCGTCGAAACGGTGGTGGGGGCACTCACGTTTATACAGCTCAAAACGTTCATAGGTGTCACAGAACCGCTCGTATTCTCCTTGCTTGAAGTATTCGATCCGATTCCGTAGTGCAATCATCTCATGGTAAGGCATGAAACGTGCCAAGAACTCCTCTACTACTTGGCTCCAGGTCTTCAGTGATCCTGGTGCTAACCTCGCTATCCATATCCTCGGTTCGTATCCCAAAGCAAAAGGAAATAATTTCCTGCATAATTGATCCTCGGTGAATCCCTTCGCTGGAACTTTTGCTATTTCCTCTTCATAGGACCTGATGAAGCTTATCGGATTCATATCCTCCCCTTCTTCGAACCTTGGTATCCTTCTCACTATGGTGCTTGTTACCTCATACCCCGATAACTCTTCTTCCAAGTATATAGCTGACCCTCTTCTGACTTGCGAGAATGTAGGTGTCAACCGGGCTTTTAAGGTCGTCATACCTGAAAATCTGTATCAGGAGTAACTCAAAACTGAAAATTAGCCTCGTTAGAAATTTCGAAAATCGAGAATATTTCTAGATAACGAATACTACTAAGGCTTAGGAAAGGAGAATTAGAAAGAGACTAGGAAAGCAGTATCAGAGAGAGATTAAAAAGGAAAACTAAAACTAATAGAATTAGGAATCGAAAGCTGAAAATATAAGCAAATTAAACAGAAAAAAGGAGTATAGTCCCCGGCAACGGCGCCAATTTGATGAACGCGGGTTTGTCAGGTCCCGGTTCAATCAAATATATTTGTTATTTAGCCAAAGGCAATCCACAACTACAACGAAACCCGTAGTGTAGCGGTAGAATGACCTCGAGTGTCGTTCTCTCAGGACTATAACTAGCTTTATCTATTTAACTAGAGAATATAAAAACAGCAGACGGGATAGCAAAGGTTTTTCTAACAGATAATGGAGATTGGTGATAGTATGATCCTTCAAAGCATAACGGGTCAATAATCATGCGTAAATTCCTCGGTCTTGCATGGAGATCTTTGATCAATCTAATGTCCTGTTGTAATTATTAAGCACTACGAAGATAATGATACTGACAAGTCAATCACTATTGTCCTATTGTGTTCCGTAATTATTCAACACTACGAAGATATAGATGCGTATAGGTCGACGAGGGTCCAATTGTGCATAATAATTAATACAACATACGAGAATTTAGGCTGAGCCTGATCAACGAAATAAAGCAATAACACGGAGTATAATGCGCGATATAGCCATTAGCATGATTATCTTCCCTTCGCTAAGAATTCACATACTACCACCAACGATAAGTTTAGCTACTCATAATAGGCATGCAATCAACAGAAATCATAGAAGAAAACATGTTGAAAGATATATAAAAATAAGTAGAATAAACTGTAAGATACAATGTTACCGAAGGTTGTCAATCTCCGAAGAATTGCGATCCTACAAGCTCCAAACTGCTATGAAAAAGTGTCTCCTAAACTACGGACCCCCAGAACAGGCTCTGGGAAGTCCCTCCCTAAAACTATAGAGAAAGGTGAGAGAGAAGGTCTGGAAAAGTATGAATTTCGGAGAAAAACTGAGCAACTATATATAGGCCTCGAAATAGTATGGGACGATTCGCCCCACACACAGGGCGATTCGCCCGGTTTGGGGCGATTCGCCCAAAATTTCGCGGAATTCCGCGTTTTCGACGCGTTTTTCGATTTCTTCCCCTTTTCGGACTCGGTTTTTGACTTCCAGTGGCCTTCTAACCTCCAGATTCGATCCCTGGACTCCAAATCCTATCCGGAAACCTTCAGATACTCCAAATAGGCTTCTGGAACACCAATTCCTTGTCAACTTCAATATAATTGCCCGGAAATCCTCATTTTTCAACCAAAACCTGTAAAATAAAATCTAAAGGGAAACGTGACACTATTCTAATAAAATGCACTAAAATATAGCTAAATTAACATAGAGGATAGCTAAAATAGGAGAAAAAGACTCAAATGAAATTGTAAAATACACATTCATCACTGATACGCACTACTACTCTTACAATAGCTCAGAAAGACATCAGTCTTTATCACAAGAGCTATGAAGAAGATGTAAGTCAAGCACTCAGACTAGCAAAGACCGCTCTAGTGAAGGTTCAGACTTTCATGGATGATAAGGCCGCAACAGAGAAAATACATGAAGAGAACATGGTGAGTATTCAAAAAGAGTTGTCAAAAATGACTTCTGATCGGCAACAAATCATCATGAAGTATAACAACTTAAGCACTCTTGCTGAAAATTGCAATGAGTTCTATTCTCTGCACATCACTCCGATGTTGCAATCCATGTCTAAGGGGAAAAGAAAAATACCAGAAAAAGAAACCAAACCCCGCCTACTGTTGATGAGCCACTGCCCATAGAACCGCTTGCTGAAAAAGAGCAAAGTTCCAAAAGGCAAGCAGAATCTGAGTTAAATTCAGCAAGTACCAAAAAGAGAAAAACTGCTGCTGAAACTCAAGATTTTTGCCATACTGAAAGTCATCAAAATCTGAATAAAGATGATGACAATCAGACAATAGCTCAAGCCATAAGAGCTAGACCTTTAACAGCCTTGACTCCGTCTGGCCATTCAAAGCATTTCTCGTCTGACTCTTCAGCAAGAGATCAAGACAATGCTAAATCAAGAAGAAGAAGGCAAAGACAGGAAGAAAAGAGGCTGGCCAGCATTGCTATTGGCTCCGGCATCGAGTATACAAAGACCAGCAATGATGAAACCACTCAGAATGTGATCAGAAACATTCATGGTTGCTGGATCTTAAAGCTGGAAGATTTGTTGGTGAATGAGTTCTTTCCTACAGCCATATTGAACCAAATGTTCACATGGATTGAACTCAAGGTACAAAGAAAACAAAGGGAAGAATCCCTCCCAAGAAACGTTGCTGGGAAATGGTTGAATCTTGAGGTCTCAGTAAGAAGAACTGCCATTGGTAAGACTTATAGACAAGAACCAAATTTGATAAAACCACATGGCATTGCTTATTACTCTGACCCAGTAAGCAAGAAAACAAAGAAGAGACTTGGATTGATTCCTTATGAGTATTTCTATCTCACTGCTAAGGATCAAGAAGAAGATCTTCTCTAGCTAAGAAAGATTCATCCTAAAAGCATTTCAGATACACAGCTTCTCCATGCCAGCAATTGGGGCATGCATTTGTGGGTAACTCACTACATGGAAATGAATGTTGAAAAGCATCATCATACTGCCTGCAAACATGCAAGAATTCTTCAACTACAAGTCTGTAGGCTTCTGGAAAACTACGAAAAGGACTGTGTTGAATTTACTGCACTTGCTGAGAAGAGTGTAAGAGAGATTTTGAGAAAATCTTCTGGAAGAGCTTAATTCTCTGTAATAGTTTTTGTTAAAGTTTTGTTTGCTGATTCTGTTTAAGTTATCTCTGCTACTTCTTGTAAACTTCTGAAAGATAACTATCAGCAATGAAGCTTTTGACTCCTATTGGTTTTTGATTATGCAATTTACTTATGCTTAATGTTTAATTATTCAAGTATGCTTGCATTAATAAACTGATTTATTCAACATCAGAAACCTCTAAAAGGGTAACAATTAGTTTAGCCATGGATTGCTAACATCAAAAAGTGGGAAATTTGTTAGGAAACTTGTAATTTTGATGAGCAATTAACCATGCTAAATTAAGGAAAAGTCCAGTAACTAGTACTCTTAAGGTCCATAGGAGTTTAGAATTTTAAAGACATTGTAAAAGAGGAACGTTTGCTGAAGACTTAGAATAGGTGCTAGATAGGTTGGTTTTAAAGCTGATAATGTACTTTGTTTTTACAAACAACCTATTGAAGCATTTGCTGATGATGTACTTTGTTTTTACAAACAAACTATTGAAGCATTTAGAACCGCTCAGAATCTTGAAGATTTTGAAGATTTGAAGACTAGAAGATTTCTGAAGACTGGTATCTAGAAAGGCACATGTTGCTCAGAAAGTAGAAAGTTCAGCAACAACATTGCATAAGTGAAAATCTATATGACAGAGTAGGTTGTGCTTGCTGAAACTGAGTCTGACCACTTGCTGATGGAACATACATGACCTCTTGCTGAAAGTACTTGTATTTTGCGCTCCAATGTTACTGTTTGAATTCTATTCTAAAGAGCATTAAATGCAAAGCATGCACGCGAAGGACATGAATACTAGAAGACAAACAAGGACGCTGCTGAAAGTACAAAAGCAAGATAGTGACATTTAAGGCACATGTTGCTCAGAAAGTGTTGCTCAGAAAGTAGAAAGTTCAGCAACAACATTGCATAAGTGAAAATCTATATGACAGAGTAGGTTGTGCTTGCTGAAACTGAGTCTGACCACTTGCTGATGGAACATACATGACCTCTTGCTGAAAGTACTTGTATTTTGCGCTCCAATGTTACTGTTTGAATTCTATTCTAAAGAGCATTAAATGCAAAGCATGCACGCTAAGGACATGAATACTAGAAGACAAACAAGGACGCTGTTGAAAGTACAAAAGCAAGATAGTGACATTTAAGGAACAAAAGCCTTAGAATTTGAAATTCAAATGGCTCCTTATTTTCACTATAAATAGATGTCATCCGGCAAAGAGTTGAAGTGTGTCAACAACGTGATCATACTCTCACTTGTGCTTAAACTCACAAAACCTTCAATACTCTCTACTACCATTGATTCGTTCCAAGATTTAAAGCTTGAAAAAGCTACTTGTGAAGAAGTAGAATTTGCACGACTAAGAAATTAGTTAAGTGTTCTTTCTTTCTTTTGAACAAGAACAAGTCTTGACACCAGAAACAATCAAACTAGTTTACTGCAAAGTATTCAAAGTTTTGTTTCTTAGATTACTAGAATTGGAAGAATATCAGTCCTCAATTCTAAAGTTACTTGCTGAAATCCAAGATATGAAAAAGATGAAAATCAATTTCAAATCCTATGTGAACGCAAGTAATACGCTGACTGAACTAAACTCTTATTTGAGAGATCCATCTCAGAAAGAAGGTTTAGGTGCAACGTATGAAGGTGATGATGTAGAAATCTTGAGTAAAGATAAATCACCAATCTCCTTTGTACGTGCTACTGATAGTGGTCTACCAGAACTCTATCAGTTTGGTCAATCTAAGGTTGCTGAAACATGCAATCAAGTACCTATGACCATAAAGCCCGCTGTTGCTACTCAAAGTAACAAGACTTTAAAAGGAAAACAGGCTGCTGAGAAGCAAACTGGAAAGAAAAAGGATGTTGTGAAGCATCCCGCCAAACAAGTTGCTGAAAAGCAAGTTGTTAAGTCTAAAGGCAAGATTACTAAAAGTAATCAGAAGACCTTTGCTGACAAACCTGAATCAAGTATTGTTGCTAACGCAAAAGCTCAGCATTCTCCAAAAAGTGGACTCGGGTTCAAAACCAAGCAAAGTCAACTTTTTCATGAGTATAAGCAAAGTCAGCAAAGATACTTCAAAGAGATGAAGAAAATCAAGCCTAAGAGTTCTGAAAAGACTCTTAATGCTAGGGCTAGAAGGAACCTTGCTAGAAAAGAACTTACTGAAATGTATGTTCACCAAAAAGGTCAACCGAGCAAGACACCACATCAGAAAGTGGATTTGACCAGCACGAGTCAAAAGTCTTTCAGCTCAAAACCTCCTAGTTCCTCAGCAAATAGAAAACAAGTCAAAGTTGAAAAACTTAAGACATGGGTTTCCACTGGACGCATTCTTGAACATGTTAATGGACATCCATTATTGGATAATTAACTTGTTTGCTCTTGATTGTGTAAACTTCAGCTACGGAAACAAACGATGCAATCTGGCACTTTGATAGTGGTTGTGGAAAGCACATGACGGGCAACAAGAATAACCTTATAAACTATAGATGGTGGTCTAAAGGTCCAACAATAAGGTTTGCTGGTGGAGGCTCCGGTTCTACAAAAGGCTATGGTGACGTGAAGTTAGGATGCATAACCATTACTGGAGTTCTTTATGTCAAAAATCTTAAGTTCAACCTTTTCAACATGAGTCAGTTTGCTGACAAAGGATACTTCATCAAAATCAAAAGTGATGAATGTAAACTTATAGATTTCGAGACTAAAAAGGTAATAATGATTGCAAGAAGATCAGGAGGCTTGTACACCGTTGATTGGTCTTCAGCAATTTTTGAAAAATGCCTTGTCTCAGATCATGATTGCCTTGCTGAAAAAGCATGGTTATGGCATAAACGAACAAGTCATCTAAACTTCAAGACGCTGAATAAGCTATCTAAAAGGCACTTGTAGTTGGATTACTGATGAACGCGGATGTCGTGCTCCGAATTCAAGCAAATAAATTTGTAATTAGCCAAAGGCAATCCACAACTACAACGAAAACCGTAGTGTAGCAGTAGAATGACTCGAGTGTCGTTCTCTCAGGACTATAACTAGCTTTATCTATTTAACAAGAGAATATAAAACAGCAGACAGATAGCAAAAGGGGTTTCCAGCAGATAATGGAGATTGGTGATAGTATGGTCCTTCTTAGCATAACGGGTCGATAATCATGCATAAATTCCTCGGTCTTGCATAGAGATCTTTGAATCAATCTAGTGTCCTGTTGCAATTATTAAGCACTACGAAGATAATTGGTCTGACAAGTCAATCACTATTGTCCTAATGTGTTCCGTAATTATTCAACACTACGAAGATAATTGGTCTGATGGTCGAGAAGTGTCCAATCATGCATAATAATTAATACAACATACGAGAATTTAGGCTGTGCCTGATCAACGAAATAAAGCAATGACACGGAGTATAATGCGCGATATAGCCATTAGCATGATTATCTTCCCTTCGCTAAGAATTCACATACTACCACCAACGATAAGTTTAGCTACTCATAATAGGCATGCAATCAACAGAAATCATAGAAGAAAACATGTAGAAAGAATATAATAAAATAAGTAGAATAAAACTGTAAGATACAAAGTTGCCGAAGGTTGTCAATCTCCGGATGATTGCGATCCTACGAGCTCCAAACTGTTATGAAAAAGTATACCCTTAGCTACGGACCCCCAGAACAGGCTCTGGGAAGTCCCTACCTAAAACTACAGAGAGAGGTGAGAAAGTAGGTCTGGAAAGATATGATTTTCGGAGAAAACTGAGCAACTATATATAGGCTTCGAAATACTGTGGGGCGGTTCGCCCCAGACGCGCGGCGGTTCGCCCGGTGTGGGGCGGTTCGCCCCAGACAATTTCTCGCGGAAATCCACGTTTTCGACGCGGTGTTGGATTTCTTCCCCTTTCCGGACTCGGTTTCTGACTTCTAGTAGCCTTCTAACCTCCAGATTCGGCCCCTAGACTCCAAATCCCATCCGGAAACCTTCAGATACTCCAAATAGGCTTCTGGAACACCAATTCCTTGTCAACTTCAATATATTTGCCCGGAAATCTTCGAATTTCAACCAAAACCTGTAAAATAGAATCTAAAGGGAAACGTGACACTATTCTAATAAAATGCACTAAAATATAGCTAAATTAACATAGATGATAGTTAAAATAGGTGAAAAAGATTCGAATGAAAGTGTAAAATACACATTCATCAAACTCCCCAAACCGAACCTTTGCTTGTCCTCAAGCAACTAAGCTAGACTCTAATAGGAAAACATGCAAGACACAAAATGGAGTTTCATGCCAAATAAAATGAACTAATCTACTGAATCTACCAAAAACATATGAACAAAAACCATATAAATCAAAGCATGAATATAGGTTGAAGAATACCTCGATTGACTTATACACATCCACATAAGCACTTATGTCAAGACAAGATAGTCTCTCGTAACATTCTCTACCTGGACCTAGTCAGTGACGACGTAATGAAGCATGCTAAGATACAAATGGTTGTCCCGTGCCTATGAAACTGAGGACTTACTGCTGTTCCACCATGTTAAGACTTTCCCTCAAAAGAGGTCGAACCAGTACTGGCTCTCATCAAACGAATGAGGGTTCCCTATAAAAGATAACACTCCCCTATTCTACCCATCTCTTAAGCAAAGTCTTAAGCTATTCACCACTTCCTGAATGGCAGGACGAGGGTGGTCTAGAACAGATGATACTCAAGACAAAAAAGATAAAAAATAGAAAATTACAACACGAACATTACATAAATTGAAAAAGACTCAACTCTTTGCTAAACTGCTATTTGGCTTTCTTTTTTGGACCCTTCTTTGCTTTTTTGGGGTCTTTTCTTTTTTTTTCTTTCCAGATTCTTTTTCCTCTTATTTTTCTTTTCGTGGAATTTTTTCTTTTTTTCGACTTTTTTTCTAGCCAGCAGTAGCATAAAAAAGAGAAACAAAATGACTCACACGACTTCCCCAAACCTATTCGAAAGAATAGGTTGGAGTACAAAATTTACGGAAAAAGAGAAATTAAACTCACGATACGAAAATGAAAAACAGAAACAAGTCAAATGATGGTGTAACCCCCTCCCCAAACCTATTCGGAAGAATAGGTTATAAACAAAGGATCACACAACCTCACACTACCTCCTTCCTAGGCATTTAGCAATCTCAAAGCATGGTGAAGACTTGTTGCCTCTTAGGTACATAATTACTCGGGAAAACAACCATAAGACCCTAACATGCATCATCCTATTATAAAGGCCTTCGTGAACCGGAGTAGAGAAAACACCACTAAGTGATGTCGAGACTACCAAGCTTAACTAAATGCAATACATAAATGTGACAAGCCAAGCGAGAAAAACCTCAAACAAATTCATAGAGATGAAGCATACGATTAATGGCATAGTTAGTTGATCTACCCAATAAAAAAGTTCAAAAAATTCGGCAATAAACTCCATATAAAACATGCAAGACTATCCTAGGATGAATGTAGTGAAATGCAACCTAAAAAATCTAAGAAAGCAGTAAACGTGCAGATGCAAATGCAAACAAAGAACAAGATACTAATCAACACAAAGCCAAACAATACTTAGCATCACGGTTCACATCCCATCCCCCTTACGATTCTTAAGCTAGCCCCTAGCAAAAGAGAATGAGTAATAAGAAGTGATACTAGATGTTCCCGAACGGTTTGGCCTCGTTTGGCTGAGAGTGGTCATGCGAAAGGACTAATCATCAGGATGGTAGTCCCCATAAAAGTCACTCCACATGTCATTCATGAGCTCATTGGACTGACGTAGAGCCTCCTGCTGCTGCTGGATGAGCTGTTGCTGCTCCCACATGTGTTGCATATCCTCTCGGCGATGCTCCTCGAATATCTCCCAATCGCGGTTGTGCTGGACAATGTGTCTGTCGATGTCGTGTCGCATGGCCGCGTTGTTGGCATCAATTCTGTCGAAGCGGCTGTCGAGGTAGGTACGGAATTCAGAGAAGTCAAATCCTCTAGACCCCTGTGGTGCCCTAGGTGGTGCATGTGGCGCTCTATGGACAAACGGAATATCTGGGATAGGGGCTTCGCCAACATCGGCCTCCATAGCATCCTCATGATCGGAATCATTTGGCTGGAATGGTGCTCCTACATCAGCAGCGGCTGCTGTGGGGTTCTTCAACTGATACCTGTTGAGCTGTACCTCAATGGTCGAGGGTGAAAGGGCAGCAACCTCACAATCCCCCTCCTCAATATCATCGACCCCATGATATTTGCAGTAGGCTGTGATGAAGCTTGGGAAGATGAAAGGCTTCCTCTTCTTTTCCCAGTGGCGCTCGTACTCCTCATACATAATGTGCCCTATGTCGATCTGATGTCCGTCTATGAGGCAGTAGAGGAGCTCGGCGTAGTAGGGCTGAATCCATGTGTCATTCTTCCTAGGGATCAAGTCGGAGATGCAAAATTTCATCATCACCTTAGCTTCAATGCTAAGGTCGCTATAACTGATCCGTCCAGGTTCTCCCCCGATTTCTGGATATCGGTACTGCCTGTTGCAAATCACGTCTGTGATGTGTCTCCCTATCCCCCTAGAGGCCCTCGAATATAGGTAGGCGTGGTCGCTCCCTGTGAATTCTTGTAGCCCAAAATGGACGAATGAAGAGATGTACTCTGGTGTCCACGGTATAATCAGGCCTCGGACTAGCACCCCATTCTTCTCCTCGAGAACCGTGTATCCTGTGTAGAACTCTTGGAGGAGGCTCTCTTCGTAACCTTTGAACCTGTTGGAACTGTACCATGCCCAATTCCTTTGTGGCCCCAATCGTGACAGCGTCCTATATCCCGCTCTATCTACTGCAGACTCGGGAATGTCAATCCTCCTATCCGGGATGATCGACCTTCCTCCGTCGGCCATCTCCACTTCTAGCCTTTGACGCACCTCTATCGCAGCTACAGACAACTCGAACAGAGGATGAGGTGGTTGGGAGCTTGATGCTACTCCCTTCCCCTTTTTGCTAGAGCCGGCTCTCCTTGATCTCGGTGCCATGATTCCTACAAACAGCAATTAGTATCTTGTACGATGCAAAACGGACCTATGCATATGTAAATATACGAGTGAACAATACGAGCAATATCTTTAAAAATTCAACTCCTCAAAAATCCAAAGTCTAGTCTAGCTAATTCATTACGCAACATATCAATGTAACTACTACAATAACATATCACATTATGCTCTTGCTAAACAACAAATGCCTTGAATCACAAGGTTCAATCCATACCCTAAAAATAAAAAATCTAGCATAAATCCTCAATTCCATCAATCATGCATTCTACCAATACATCCATCATTATCATATCAACAAACACATGTTTAAGCATGGAATGAAAGTAAGATAGACATTTCCCTAACAAGACATATATCATCCAATTAGTAAAAATCTCAAATCATCAAACAAAGCCTAATTGAACATGTAATTGATAATGAATAACGAATCTAATCACATATAACATCAACCCATACATCAAACAAGCCAAATTGAAGCATAAATCAAAAAATCCCCAAATTTAAAAAATTAGGGTTCATGTGATAATACCTCAAATCCTGAAATTGAATGAGCTAGGAAGAAATTTGTTCGGATAGAAAGATAGAGCACGTAACGGGCTTCGAATGAAGCTAAAGAACACACAAAATGATGGAAGGATGAAGAAGTTATGAAGGTTTGAAGTTATTTTGAATATGAAGGAAAATTTGGAGTTTAGAAGATGAAAATGGAGGAAAATGGGTGTTTGGGGAAGAAACCCCCATTTTCTAACATTCTGGAGGTGTGGGGCGGTTCGCCCCACAACTGGGGCGGACCGCCCCGTGCGGGGCGAACCGCCCCGCACGTCCGGAGCGCGCGCGCGCGCTCTGGACGTGGGGCGATTCGCCCCACATGGGGGGCGATTCGCCCCCCACTCCTAGGTGAGAGACGAACGTTTTTGAAATAAAAATGCGGTTTTTAGTCCCCGAAAAATCATTTTCCTCAAAAAGTCACTCGAAAAGTCGCACTCGAACACAACATAAGCACAAACGACACAGAATCGAACAAATTCACATATGAAAAGCAAATTGTTCAAGTATGAATGCATGCAATAAAGCAGTAAAGAAAGCGATAAAAACCCCGGGTTGCCTCCCGGATAGCGCCATTGTTTAAAGTCTCTGACTCGACTCCTGTCTTCGCCTATCTTTTCCTTCTGAGGGTACTAGACTTCCCCTTCACGAGTCTCCTTCCCGTGCCTCGATCCTGTGAATAAGATTGAACATAGACGTTAAGACCACTGTAATCAATAGTGTTAGAAGTACCAGGTGGATCAGGCGGATCAGATATGGCGTGCTACACATGTTGCTTGCCATCCACTTCAATAGTGCAAGTTCTTTGGTAGATGTCCATCACGGAGCGTAGCTTAGTCAAGAATGTTCGTCCTAAGAGTATGACATCCCCCGTTCCTGGTGCTGATGCTGGCATAATTACAAAATCGGTGTAGACAGAAGCTTCACCAATCTTGACTAATACATTCTTCACAACGCCTTCGGGTTTCACAAGGGACCCATCCGCCAGTTGCACAATAGCCTTATGCACAGTTAGTTCCCCAAGGTTACTCTTCTCGAAAACATTCAAAGGAAGCACATTAGAGTAGTATCCCGTGTCTAGTGTGGCTCGGACATCTTCAAGCTCCCCAATCCCGACCTTAACATCGAACTTTGAGGTAGTGGCTCGGAATTCTCTTGCTCCTCTTCACTCTTGTTAGTACCAAGGTCCTTTACTTCTTCTTCGGCTTGTGCGGGCATTTCCCTTTTGCAACTCTCGCACTTAGCAACCATCTTGATGGTGATTTCAACAGGTAGATCACCCACTAAGTTAATGGTCAACGACTTCTCAGTGTTGCTAGGCAGTTTGCCTTGCTCCCTACTTGCTCCTCGGTCGATCAACTCTTGCATCTTTTGATGGGCAAGCCTAGTGCTCTCTTCCAACCTATCAAGCCTTGCCCTAGTTTTCTCAGAATCTTCTTCATACCGTTTGAGAAAACTTTGTGTGTGATCAACCATCTTTTGCAAGTTCTCCATCAGTTGAGCCGACTTCGACTTCGGTGGCTCTTTCGGAGCGGGGTTTTCGCAGTGGTCATTACCATAGTTTAGCCTACTACGGTCTTGGTTAGGTCCATAAGTTTGGTTAGCCGGTGCATATCCTTGATTGTTACGGTATCCTCTTCTCCAAAATCCACCTCGAGGATTCCTACCGTCTTGTCCGTAGCTAACTTCTTGAGTACCAAACTCCGTAGCAAAGGCTTCTTCTTGGCCTCCTCGAGCTCAGTTGCCATCATCGTATGCCAGCTCCGATCTACACATATGAGCCCCATGCCCATAGTTCTTGCATATTCGGCATACTTCGTTCGAAACAGTTGTTCCGGTGGCGCTCTTGAGGACTTGATTCAATTCGTTGGTAAAGCACTCGAATTGATCCCCATTCCCCCTATACATAGGGGCTTCTTGAGTCGGTGGAGCTTCAGGTCCACGTCTCCTAACCATTGCTCTTGGGTCCTTGAACTGCGAACCCTTAGCAAGCCTTTCGAAAACTGCCTAGATGGCTTCTGCGGTTTCCTCCCAAGTATTGCCTCGGCATTGGAAATCCACCACTTGTTGGTTCTCGAAGGTTAGTCCATTGTAGAAGTGTTGGACTAGGTCAGAAAGTTCAAAACCATGGTGAGGGCACTTGTTCGTGAGATCTTGAAATCTCTCAACGCGGTGTAGATGGTCTCATCATAGTCCTGCTTGAATCCAGTGATCTGCGCCTTTAGCGCGGTAGTCAAGGTTGGAGGGAAGTATTTCTCCATGAAAGCTGAAAAAACCTTCTCCCAGGTGTCCAGCGAGCCTGCTGGTAGAGAACTCAGCCATGACTTGGCTCTGTCGCCAAGTCCCATAGCAAAAACCTTCATCCTCAACTCATCCGTTGTTATGTCAGCTCCGGGTCGTGGGAGTTGGTTGACGAAATCATCGATATCGTGAAAGTACCCCATCACATCTTCCCTTGATAAGCCATAGAACCTCGGAAGTTGTTGGAATGCGTGGTTCTTGATTTCCAGATCTCGGGTTGCAGACGAAAGAACAATCGCCAGTTCCCTCATACGATCCTTGGTGGGTTGTACCCATGCCTTCAGTGGTCTAGCTTCTGTCATTCCGTCGATTTCCTTGAAAAGAATGTGTAGAGATTCAGAGAAATCGGTTTCCTCTATTTCCTCTAGTGCGCGCCTTTCAAGTAGTCGCCTTCTTTGGTGGTAGACTCTGTCGATCTCAGCAATTCAATCAGCAAGCGGTGTTCCTGCAGAACGTGTATGCGGCATACACTATCTGTAACAGACTAGGTAAGGTGATTAGAAACAGACTAGGAAAGCAGTATCAGAGAGAGATTAAAAAGGAAAACTAAAACTAATAGAATTAGGAATCTAAAGCTGAAAATATAAACAAATTAAACAGAAAAAAGGAGTATAGTCCCCGGCAATGGCGCCAATTTGATGAACGCGGATGTCGTGCTCCGAATTCAAGCAAATAAATTTGTAATTAGCCAAAGGCAATCCACAACTACAACGAAAACCGTAGTGTAGCAGTAGAATGACTCGAGTGTCGTTCTCTCAGGACTATAACTAGCTTTATCTATTTAACAAGAGAAAATAAAACAGCAGACAGATAGCAAAAGGGGTTTCTAGTAGATAATGGAGATTGGTGATAGTATGGTCCTTCTTAGCATAACGGGTCGATAATCATGCATAAATTTCTCGGTCTTGCATAGAGATCTTTGAATCAATCTAGTGTCCTGTTGCAATTATTAAGCACTACGAAGATAATTGGTCTGACAAGTCAATCACTATTGTCCTAATGTGTTCCGTAATTATTCAACACTACGAAGATAATTGGTCTGATGGTCGAGAAGTGTCCAATCATGCATAATAATTAATACAACATACAAGAATTTAGGTTGTGCATGATCAACGAAATAAAGCAATGACACGGAGTATAATGCGCGATATAGCCATTAGCATGATTATCTTCCCTTCGCTAAGAATTCACATACTACCACCAACGATAAGTTTAGCTACTCATAATAGGCATGCAATCAAAAAAAATCATAGAAGAAAACATGTTGAAAGAATATAATAAAATAAGTAAAATAAAACTGTAAGATACAAAGTTACCGAAGGTTGTCAATCTCTGGATGATTGAGATCCTACGAGCTCCAAACTGTTATGAAAAAGTATCCCCTAAGCTACGGACCCCCAGAACAGGCTCTGGGAAGTCCCTACCTAAAACTACAGAGAGAGGTGAGAAAGTAGGTCTGGAAAGATATGATTTTCGGAGAAAACTGAGCAACTATATATAGGCTTCGAAATACTGTGGGGCGGTTCGCCCCACACGCGCGGCGGTTCGCCCGGTGTGGGTCGGTTCGCCCCACGTCTGGGGCGGTTCGCCCTAGACAATTTCTCGCGGAAATCCGCGTTTTCAACGCGGTTTTGGATTTCTTCCCCTTTTCGGACTCGGTTTCTGACTTCTAGTAGCCTTCTAACCTCCAGATTCGGCCCCTAGACTCCAAATCCCATCCGGAAACCTTCAGATACTCCAAATAGGCTTCTGGAACACCAATTCCTTGTCAACTTCAATATATTTGCCCGGAAATCTTCGAATTTCAACCAAAACCTGTAAAATAAAATCTAAAGGGAAACGTGACACTATTCTAATAAAATGCACTAAAATATAGTTAAATTAACATAGAGGATAGCTAAAATAGGTGAAAAAGACTCGAATGAAAGTGTAAAATACACATTCATCAATTACCTAGGGTTACTTTTAATAAGGATGGTGTTTGCAATGCATGTCTGCAAGGAAAGCAAACCAAATCTTCTTTCAAGAACAAAGCAGTACCGTCAACTACAAAACCTTTACAACTCTTGCACATGGACTTGTTTGAATCTTCTTCAACAAGCTATGCTGGTAAGAAGTATGGTCTAGTCGTGGTAGATGACTATTCAAGATTCACTTTGGTAGTATTCATCAAGCACAAATCTGAAACCACGACTGAAATACCTAACTTGCTGAATAAGCTTGAAGTCATGAAAAATGACAAGGTAAAAGTCATAAGGACAGACCATGGTACTGAGTTTGTAAACCAGTACATAACTGAATATTGTACCTCAAAAGGAATACAACATCATTTATCCTCAGTAAGAACACCACAGCAAAACGGTGTTGCTGAACGGAAGAATCGTACCCTGAAAGAAGCCGCAAGAACAATGCTTGTTGACACTGAAATAAGTGAGGCTTATTGGGTTGAAGCGATTAATACCGCCTGTTATACTCAAAACAGATGTTTGATTACTAAGGAATACAACAAAACTCCTTATGAATTGTTTGTTGGAAGACCTCCTAACATCACTCATCTAAGAGTATTTGGTTGCAAGTGTTTCGTTCATAACAATGGTAGAGAGTACCTAAGAACATTTCAACCAAAGGCAGACAAAGCGATATTTCTCGGCTACTCCTTGCATAGTAAAGCTTATAGAGTTTACAACAAAAAGGCACAAAAGATTGAAGAATCAGTGCATGTTGTATTCTACGAAAAGTCACAAGGAGTGCCTGCTGAAGAAGAAATATCAGAATGTATGAAAAAGTTAATCATACATGAGCAAAGAACTGAATCTGATGCTAGGCAAAACAAGTCAATTGAACTAAATGATGATTCTGACAATGACTCTCCTCCCCCTAGTTATGACAAGATAAATATAGTTCACGACAAAGAATTTCCAGCAAAAGACGTGGTTGCTCCGGAAGTTGCTGAAATTACGCAATCTCTAGTGCCTGCTGATGAACCACCTCAATCAAGCAATGCTGAACAAGCAGTTGCTGATGAACAAATCTCAACAGAAACACAAATTCCCAGTAGTACTGAACAAGTACATACTGAAGAGTCACATGCTGATGAGCAAACATATCCTGATCCAACAAGCAGAAAACCTATTAATAAATGGATTAGAGATCATCCCTCTACGGATATGATTGGCGATATTAATAAACGCCAAGTGACTAGATCCAAAGCTACTCATGGACTTGCTGAAGAAGCAATTGTCGTAGAAGTAGAATCATTGTTCTCTTGCTTTGTTTCAGAAATTGAACCTAAAACCATAGAAGAAGCTTTAAAGCATTATGAATGGATAAAGGCAATGCAAGAAGAACTGGATCAATTTGAAAGAAACAAAGTCTGGAAACTTGAGCCACTTGCTGAAGACAAGAAAGCTATTGGTACAAAGTGGGTGTTCAGAAACAAGCTGAGCGAGTCTCGTGAAGTAACAAGAAATAAAGCATGTTTAGTTGCTCAAGGTTACTGTCAGACTGAAGGATTGGACTATGATGAGTCTTATGCACCAGTTGCAAGATTGGATACAATTAGGCTTTTCTTGGCCTTTGCTGCTCACAATGACTTCATTGTTTACCAAATGGATGTTAAAAGTGCATTCTTGAATGGTGAACTTGCTGAAGAAGTCTACCTAGAACAACCCCCTGGCTTTGAACTTCCCTCAGAAATCAAGATGGTATACAAGCTTCAGAAAGCTGTATATGGTCTAAAGCAAGCACCAAGAGCATGGTATGATACCTTGGCTATGTTCTTGCTGGAAAATGGTTTCAAGAAAGGTGAAGTTGACAAAACCTTATTTACCATGAACCATGATGGTAAAATACTCTTAGTTCAAATTTATGTGGATGACATAATTTTTGGATCTAAGGACAAGCAACTTTGTGGTGATTTTGCCAAACTCATGACGAATAAGTTTGAAATGAGTATGATGGGAAAATTGAATTATTTCCTAGGATTGCAATTCAAGCAACTCAAAGATGGAATATTCATAAATCAAGCAAAGTATGTGAAAGAAATGCTCATAAAGTTTAGGATCAAAGAGGATGAGAAACCTGAAAAGATCTCGATGAGTGTTGGTACCAAATTGGGCTATACTAAGGAAGATAAAAGTGTTGAAGAACACAAGTATATGAAGCTCATTGGTTCCTTGTTGTATTTAACAGCAAGTAGACCTGACATTCAGTATGTTGTTTGTGTGTGTGCAAGATTCCAATCTGATCCAAGAGAATCACACTACAAAAAGGCAATCAAGATACTGAAATATGTCAAAGGTACAGTCAATGTTGGATTATGGTATCCTAAAGATTCTGGACTTGAATTGGTTGGTTATTCTGATGCTGATCATGGAGGATCAACTCTTGATAGAAAAAGTACCTCTGGAACTTGTCAGTTTTTGGGTACTAGATTAATATCATGGTTCAGCAAGAAGCAAACCTGTGTTGCCAATTCATCCACTGAATCTGAATACATTGCAGTTGGTTGTTTCACAGCTCAAATCCTATGGATTCAGCTACAATTAAGAGATTATGGTGTTTCTGCAAAGAAAACACCAATCTTTTGTGATAATACAAGTGCTATTGCAATCACGCAAAATCCTAAGTTTCACTCAAGGACTAAGCACATTGATATTAGACATCATTTCATTAGAGATCATGTAGAAAAAGGAGATATTGAGGTTGTGAAAGTAGGCACTGATGATCAGCTTGCTGACATCTTTACAAAGCCCCTACCAGATAATAGGTTCGCAATGCTAAGGTATAACCTTGGATTGATTGATCTACCTCAATAAAGGATACACTTGGCAAAATGCTGAAACAGGTATTCAGCAAGCCAAAGTATTCTTACTTAAAAGCTCAATCTACTAATTTCTCCTAAGAAATGATAACTCACTACATGTTTGCTGAAACAGGCATTCAGCAAGTAATTCCTTCAAAACGGGTATTTGTTAGAAAACTTGATCATTTGCTGAGACAGGCACTCAGTAAGAGAAAGACCTTAAGGATTGCTGAAACAGGCATTCAGACAATCAAAGATACTGAAACAGGTATTCAAGTATCAAGGGAATATTCAGAGACGGGAACTCAGAAAAAGAGCTAAGCTCATCTCTCATATTTTACCAAAGGATATCTCAAGTACAAAAGAATTTACTGATACGGGAAATCAGAAATATCTTTTAAACTTAAGAAAATATGAGATATCTAAGTGTTGGTCCCTTTAAACAACAAGAAAAGACTAGAGGGGGGGGGGGGGAATAGTCTTTTCAAACTTTCGTCGTTTAAAACTTTCTCAGCAAGTACTTATTACTTTTCAGTAATGAGTTTGCTGATACTTAACTTTCTCAGCAAGCGTAAGTTACTTTTCAGTAGCTTGGTTTGCTGATACTTAAAATCAGAGAGCGGAAGTCTTTGAAACAATAAGTGCTTTTTCAGTAAGTAAAGGTTTCAGCAAGTGAAGTGAGTGACTGTGTACAGACATATATAATTTGCTGAAAGCAAAATACAGTAAGTAAATCACACAAACACTTTTATAGTGGTATCTGAGAGTGGCGTAATCTCTCAACTAATCCACTTCGTCCTTTCTAGGACTGAATTCACTAAGATATGATTGAGGTTCCTTACAATCTCCTATCTAAAGCGATTCAACAGAAACCAAAGCACACTTGCTTTGTCTCCAACCTAAACTAGAGAACTCAACCTTGTTCTCCATCAAACTTGGTACTTTTAATCAGCAAAACTATGTTCGATTAAGTTCCCCCTGAATATCACGCCTGAAAGGGTGTATTTTCAGTTAGAGAGTTTTGGGGTGAGATGACTTAATTATAACTTATTCAGTTACAACAAGTAATCTAAGAAACACAACTTGGAATACTTTGCAGTAAACAAGTTTGATTGTTTCTGGTGTCAAGACTTGTTCTTGTTCGAAAGAAAGAACACTTAACTAATTTCTTAGCCGAGTTTGTTCTACTTCTTCACAAGTAGCTTTTTCAAGCTTTAAGTCTTGGAACGGATCAATGGCAGTAAGAGTGTTTGAAGGTTTGTGAGTTTTAAGCACAAGTGAGAGTTTGATCACGTTGTTGACACACTTCAACTCTTTGCCGGATGGCAAAGGCACATCAGCAACGGGAGGAGGAGGGGATTGGTTTCTTTTTCTAGTATTCTTCTTTTCCCCCTTAGACATGGATTGCAACATTGGAGTGATGTGCAGAGAATAAAACTCATTGCAATTTTCAGCAAGAGTGTTGAGACTGTTATAC
>CM051456.1:43152036-43387339 GCA_028274465.1 Plantago ovata | reverse complement strand
GTCTCTTGGAGCCATTTCTAATTAGAGCAGAAATTGTGGACGAAAAGATAGTTTGCGCTTTTGACCGGAGGTACAGTAGAGTTCAGGCTAGAAAGATGCAGAGAAAGGAAATGTGAGTTAAAGACTTTTGTCATTTCTCTAACTCCTTCTTTATATTGTCTCTGGTGTGTGAGAACTCAATCGATTTGAGCTCTCAGCAGGGTAAAACAGAGAAACACTGAGTAGTGGAGCCTTTGCATTGAATGCGTAGTGGCCCACTAACTAAAACCGTCAGAGCACTCTCTCTCTCTTTGTTTTGTTAGCCGTTAGATTAATAACTCTTTTAATCAATGGCCACGATTGAATTTCATGTCATGATTATTGCGAGTTTATCTGTGCCAGCTTAACGTCACAAATTGATTTTACCGAGTATAAGGATAGATTGCTTGCTGAAATAGACAAGAATCTTTTCAGCGAGTTTGAATTAACAATCTAGATACTTGCTGAAAGTTCCCCTTACTTAGATATCTCATATTTTCTTAAGTTTAAAAGATATTTCTGATTTCCCGTCAGTAAATTCTTTTTCACTTGAGACATCCTTTGGTAAATCTGAGAGATGAGCTTTGCTCTTTTTCTGAGTTCCCGTCTCAGAAATTCCTTGATACTTGAATACTGTTTCACAGTATCTTTTGATTGTCTGAGTACCCGTCTCAGCAATCCTTAAGTTCTTTCTCTTACTGAGTGCCTGTCTCAGCAAGGTCAAGTTTCCTAACAAATACCGTTTTGAAGGAATTACTTGCTGAATGCCTGTTCAGCAATCATGTTTTCCTTAGACAAGAAACTTTGGCCTTGCGTGAATACCTGTTTCAGCATTCTGCCAAGTGTATCCTTTATTGAGGTAGTTCAATCAATCCAAGGTTATACCTTAGCATTGCGAACCTATTATCCGGTAGGGGCTTGGTAAAGATGTCAGCAAGCTGATCTTCAGTACCTACTTCACACCTCAATATCCCCTTTTTCCACATGATCTCTAATGAAATGATGTCTAATATCAATGTGCTTGGTCCTAGAGTGAAACTTAGGATTTTGCGTAATTGCAATAGCACTTGTATTATCACAAAAGATTGGTGTTTTCTTTGCAGAAATACCATAATCTCTTAATTGTTGCTGAATCCATAGGATTTGAGCTGTGCAACAACCAGCTGCAATGTATTCAGATTCAGTAGATGAATTGGCGACACACGTTTGCTTCTTGCTGAACCATGATATTAATCTAGTACCCAAAAACTGACAAGTTCCAGAGGTACTTTTTCTATCAAGAGTTGATCCACCATGATCAGCATCAGAATAGCCAACCAATTCAAGTCCAGAATCTTTAGGATACCATAATCCAACATTGACTGTACCTTTAACATATTTCAGTATTTTAATTGCCTTTTTGTAGTGTGATTCTCTTGGATCAGATTGGAATCTTGCACACACACAAACAGCATACTGAATGTCAGGTCTACTTGCTGTTAGATACAACAAGGAACCAATGAGCTTCCTATACTTGTTCTTCAACACTTTTGTCCTCTTTAGTATAGCCCAATTTGGTACCAACACTCATAGGGATCTTTTCAGGTTTTTCATCCTCTTTGATCCTAAACTTTATGAGCATTTCTTTCGCATACTTTGCTTGATTTATGAATATTCCATCTTTGAGTTGCTTGACTTGCAATCCTAGGAAATAATTCAATTTTCCCATCATACTCATTTCAAAAGTTATTCACAAAGTTGCTTGTCCTTAGATCCAAAAATTATGTCATCCACATAAATTTGAACTAAGATTAATTTACCATCATGGTTCATGGTAAATAAAGTTTTGTCAACTTCACCTTTCTTGAAACCATTTTCCAGCAAGAACTTAGCCAAGGTATCATACCATGCTCTTGGTGCTTGCTTTAGACCATATACAGCTTTCTGAAGCTTATATACCATCTTGGTTTCTGAGGGAAGTTCAAAGCCAGGGGGTTGTTCTAGGTAGACTTCTTCAGCAAGTTCACCATTTAAGAATGCACTTTTAACATCCATTTGGTAAACAATGAAGTCATTGTGAGCAGCAAAGGCCAAGAAAAGCCTAATTGCATCCAATCTTGCAACTGGAGCGTAAGACTCATCATAGTCCAATCCTTCAGTCTGACAGTAACCTTGAGCAACTAAGCGTGCTTTATTTCTTGTTACTTCACCAGACTCGCTCAGCTTGTTTCTGAACACCCACTTTGTACCAATAGCTTTCTTATCTTCAGCAAGTGGCACAAGTTTCCAGACTTTGTTTCTTTCAAATTGATCCAATTCTTCTTGCATTGCCTTTATCCATTCAGAATGCTTCAAAGCTTCTTCTATGGTTTTAGGTTCAATTTCTGAAACAAAGCAAGAGAATAAAGATTCTACTTCTACGACAGTTGCTTCTTCAGCAAGTCCTTGAGTAGCTTTGGATCTAGTCACTTGGCGTTTATTAATATCGCCAATCATATCCGTAGAGGGATGATCTCTAATCCATTTATTAACAGGTTTCCTGTTTGTTGGATCAGGATATGTTTGCTCATCAGCATGTGACTCTTCAGTATGTACTTGTTCAGTACTACTGGGAATTTGTGTCTCTGCTGAGATTTGTTCGTCAGCAACTGCTTGTTCAGCATTGCTGGATTGAGGTATTTCATCAGCAGGCACTGGAGATTGCGTAATTTCAGCAACTTCCGGAGCAACCGCATCTTTTGCTGGAAATTCTTTGTCGTGAACTATATTTATCTTGTCATGACTCGGGGGAGGAGAGTCATTGTCAGAATCATCATTTAGTTCAATTGACTTGATTTGCCTAGCATCAGATTCAGTTCTTTGCTCATGTATGATTAGCTTTTTCATACATTCTGATATTTCTTCTTCAGCAGGCACACCTTGTGACTTTTCGTAGAATACAACATGCACAGATTCTTCAATCTTTTGTGCCTTTTTGTTGTAAACTCTATAAGCTTTACTATGCAAGGAGTAGCCAAGAAATATCGCTTCGTCTGCCTTTGGTTGAAATGTTCTTAGGTATTCTCTACCATTGTTAAGAACGAAACACTTGCAACCAAATACTCTTAGATGAGTGATGTTAGGAGGTCTTCCAACAAACAATTCATAAGGAGTTTTGTTGTATTCCTTAGTAATCAAACATCTATTTTGAGTATAGCAGGCGGTATTAATCGCTTCAACCCAGTAAGCCTCACTTATTTCAGTGTCAGCAAGCATTGTTCTTGCGGCTTCTTTCAGGGTACGATTCTTCCGTTCAGCAACACCATTTTGCTGTGGTGTTCTTACTGAGGATAACTGATGTTGAATACCTTTTGAGGTACAATATTCAGTTATGTACTGGTTTACAAACTCAGTACCATGGTCTGTCCTTATGACTTTTACCTTGTCATTTTTCATGACTTCAAGCTTATTCAGCAAGTTAGGTATTTCAGTCTTGGTTTCAGATTTGTGCTTGATGAATACTACCCAAGTAAATCTTGAATAGTCATCTACCACGACTAGACCATACTTCTTACCAGCATAGCTTGTTGAAGAAGATTTAAACAAGTCCATGTGCAAGAGTTGTAAAGGTTTTGTAGTTGACGGTACTGCCTTGTTCTTGAAAGAAGATTTGGTTTGCTTTCCTTGCTGACATGCATTGTAAACACCATCCTTCTTAAAAGTAACCCTAGGTAATCCAACTACAAGTGCCTTTTTAGATAGCTTATCAGCGTCTTGAAGTTTAGATGACTTGTTCGTTTATGCCATAACCATGCTTTTTCAGCAAGGCAATCATGATCTGAGACAAGGCATTTTTCAACGTTTGCTGAAGACCAATCAACGGTGTACAAGCCTCCTGATCTTCTTGCAATCATTATAACCTTTTTAGTCTCAAAATCTACAAGTTTACATTCATCACTTTTAATTTCGATGAAGTATCCTTTGTCAGCAAATTGACTCATGCTGAAAAGGTTAAACTTAAGATTTTTGACATAAAGAACTCCAGTAATGGTTATGCATCCTAACTTCACATCACCATAGCCTTTTGTAGAACCAGAGCCTCCACCAGCAAACCTTATTGTTGGACCTTTAGACCACCGTCTATAGTTTATAAGGTTATTCTTGTTGCCCGTCATGTGCTTTCCACAACCACTATCAAAGTGCCAGATTGCATCGTTTGTCTCCGTGGCTGCAGTCTGCACAATCAAGAGCAAACAAGTTAATTATCCAATGATGGATGTCCATTAACATGTTCAAGAATGCGTCCAGTGGAAACCCAAGTCTGAAGTTTTTCAACTTTGACTTGTTTTCTACTTGCTGAGGAACTAGGAGGTTTTGAGCTGAAAGACTTTTGACTCGTGCTGGTCAAATCCACTTTCTGATGTGGTGTCTTGCTCTGTTGACCTTTTTGGTGAACATACTTTTCAGTAAGTTCTTTTCTAGCAAGGTTCCTTCTAGTCCTAGCATTGAGAGTCTTTTCAGAACTCTTAGGCTTGATTTTCTTCATCTCTTTGAAGTATCTTTGCTGACTTTGCTTATACTCATGAAAGAGTTGACTTTGCTTGGTTTTGAAACCGAGTCCACTCTTTGGAGAATGTTGAGCTTTAGCTTCAGCAACCTTACTTGATTCAGGTTTGTCAGCAAAGGACTTCTGATTACTTTTAGTAATCTTGCCTTTAGTCTTAACAACTTGCTTTTCAGCAATTTGTTGGCGGAATGCTTCACAGCATTCTTCTTCTTTCCAGTTTGCTTTTCAGCAACCTGTTTTCCTTTTAAAGTCTTGTTACTTTGAGTAGCAACAACGGGCTTTATGGTCATTGGTACTTGATTGCATGTTCCAGCAACCTTAGTTTGACCAAACTGATAGATTACTGGAGGACTACTATCAGTAGCACGTACAAAGGAGATAGGTGAATTATCTTTTCTCAAGATTTCTACGTTATCACCTTCGCACGTTGCTCCTAAACCTTCTTTCTGAGATGGATCTCTCAAATAAGAGTTTAGTTCAGTCAGCGTATTACTTGCTTCCACATAGGATTTGAAATTGATTTTCATCTTTTTCATTTCTTGGATTTCAGCAAGTAACTTTAGAATTGAGGACTGATACTCTTCCAATTCTAATGCCATTTGAGAATTTTTCTCTGCAGCCTCAGCAATCAACTTCTTAAGACGCCTCATTTCAGCATCCTTTTCTTCTGTCTCTTCCTTCAGCAAAGCGTACTTTTCAGTAGTTTGCTTGGTCAGAGTTTCAGCAAGTTGTAGTCTCTCTTGCTGTTTGCTGAGAGTTTTCTCAAATCTTTCGATTTCACCTTGAATCTTGTCAAGGTCAATCTCGTCTTCACTTTCTGAATCTGAGTCAGAGGTAGAGTTGTTTACCTGACCGGCCATGAGGCAGAATTCGTAGTTAGACACATCTGGATAAGCTTCCATAGCTATTCCACACACTTCTTTGCCAATCTCCACATCTAGAGTGGCTTCTTCATCGTCGGTGTCTGAACTTTCATCCTCACTGTCTTCGGAGCTAGTATCAATACACAATGCATCGATTTTTGCTTGAAGCTTCTTCTTTTCTTCAGCAATGAAAGCTCTTTTGAACTTCTTCTTCTTCTCAGCAGATTTGCCTTTCAGCAAAGGGCAATTAGCTTTGAAGTGTCCAGGCTTTTTGCAGTAAAAACATAGATCATTTCCAACTGCTGGTTCTTCTGATGATGTAGCTTGCTGAGCTTGCTTGTTCAGCGAGCTAGTATCATTCTTGTACTTATGGTAGTTGTTACCAAGATGCTTTTTCAACTTCTCTTTTGCTTTTCACCTTTCAAGTTCCTTGTTGATGAATTTCTTCATGTTTTTAACAACTAGAGCATTTTCATCAGCAGGCTCTTTATCATTCTTCTTTTCAGAAGATGACGGCTTTGCAGGAAGAGCAATGTTTTGCGATTTTTCAGCAAACACATTTTCTCTTTGCTTTGTCTCATAATTGACAGTAGCAAGATGAGAGAACAACTCTGTTGGTGTAATGTCTGGCATTCCTTGATTATAATAGAAATTCTGAGTGTGGATCCATTCTTGATTCAAACTTCTGATGATAGTTTTCACTTTCTCAGAATCTTTATAAAGGTTTCCAACACCCAATGCTGCCATTTCACTAACAAGAGTTGTGAATCTAAAGTCCAAGTCTTCCAGTGACTCATTTGCACCTTGCTTAAAGTTTTGAAACTTTAACTTAAGTACTTCAAGTTTGTTTTCCTTGGTCTTGTCAGAGCACAAAGATCTTGAACCATTTTCCAAGCTTCCTTTGCAGTCTTAGCACCCCACAGTTTGCACTGTATGGTATCCGGAGTTGATCTAATGATGATATTTCTAGCTTGGCCATCAAGACGGAATCTCTTAGCTTCGTCAGAAGTCCATTCCTCTCTTGGTTTTGGCACAATCGTATCAGATAGTTCGCCTTGGATGGTTTCCTTTCCAGCTTCAGTGGTCCTATGAGGGAAACTCCTTTCAACCTTGGTGATCTTGATAGGTCCATCATTAATGACGGTGACCATCTCATCAGTAATGGCTTCAAGATGTAGCATCATGTTGTTTCGCCATTTCTCGTAATTTTCCAGCTTCAGCAAGGGAGCATCTCCTAAAGACATCCTGTCAGCAAAGCACTACCAAACTGATCAAGTGAGAGTGATTTACGGAAAGCACTTAAGGGGATCTAGGTTCAGTGCAGAAGGCTAAAGAACCTCGCTCTGATACCACTTGTTGGTCCCTTTAAACAACAAGAAAAGACTAGAGGGGGGGGGGTGAATAGTCTTTTCAAACTTTCGTCGTTTAAAACTTTCTCAGCAAGTACTTATTACTTTTCAGTAATGAGTTTGCTGATACTTAACTTTCTCAGCAAGCGTAAGTTACTTTTCAGTAGCTTGGTTTGCTGATACTTAAAATCAGAGAGCGGAAGTCTTTGAAACAATAAGTGCTTTTTCAGTAAGTAAAGGTTTCAGCAAGTGAAGTGAGTGACTGTGTACAGACAGATATAATTTACTGAAAGCTAAATACAGTAAGTAAATCACACAAACACTTTTATAGTGGTATCTGAGAGTGGCGTAATCTCTCAACTAATCCACTTCGTCCTTTCTAGGACTGAATTCACTAAGATATGATTGAGGTTCCTTACAATCTCCTATCTAAAGCGATTCAACAGAAACCAAAGCACACTTGCTTTGTCTCCAACCTAAACTAGAGAACTCAACCTTGTTCTCCATCAAACTTGGTACTTTTAATCAGCAAAACTATGCTCGATTAAGTTCCCCCTGAATATCACGCCTGAAAGGGTGTATTTTCAGTTAGAGAGTTTTGGGGTGAGATGACTTAATTATAACTTATTTAGTTACACCAAGTAATCTAAGAAACACAACTTGGAATACTTTGCAGTAAACAAGTTTGATTGTTTCTGGTGTCAAGACTTGTTCTTGTTCGAAAGAAAGAACACTTAACTAATTTCTTAGCCGAGTTTGTTCTACTTCTTCACAAGTAGCTTTTTCAAGCTTTAAGTCTTGGAACGGATCAATGGCAGTAAGAGTGTTTGAAGGTTTGTGAGTTTTAAGCACAAGTGAGAGTTTGATCACGTTGTTGACACACTTCAACTCTTTGCCGGATGACCTCTATTTATAGTGCAAGTAAGGAGCCGTTTGAATTTCAAATCCTAAGGTTTTTGTTCCTTAACATGTCACTATCTTGCTTTTGTACTTTCAGCAGCGTCTTTGTTTGTCTTCTAGTCTTCATGTCCTTCGCGTGCAAGCTTTGCATTAAATGCACATTTGAATAGAATTCAAACAGTAACATTGGAGCGCAAATTCACGTACATTCAGCAAGAGGTCACATATTTTTATCAGCAAGTGGTCAGTCTCAGTTTCAGCAAGCACAACCTACTCTGTCTTTCAGATTTTCACTTATGCAATGTTGTTGCTGAACATTCCACTTTCTGAACAACACGTGCCTTTGTAGATACCAGTCTTCAGCAATCTTCTAGTCTTCAGATCTTCAAATCTTCAAGTCTTCAGATCTTCAAAAGTCTTCAAGATTCTGAGCGATTTCTGTTTGCTTCAATAATTTGTTTGTAATAAACAAAATATATTTTCAGCAAATGCTTCAATAGGTTATTTTCTTTTCAGAAAATAAGATACATCATAAGCTAAGCATCAATAAGTTATTTTCTTTTCAGAAAATAAAATACATCATACGCAAAAGAAATAACTTATCTAGCACCTAACTAAGTCATCAGCAAACGTTCCTCTTTTACAATGTCCTTAAAATTCTAAATTCCTATGGACCTTAAGAGTACTAGTTACTGGACTTTCCTTCATTTAGCATGGTAAATTGCTCATCAAAATTACAAGTTTCCTAACACTAAGTAAGGGGGAACTTTGAGCAAGTATCTAGGTTGATAATTCAAAAATCGCTGAAAAGATTCTTGTCTATTTCAGCAAGCAATCTAATCCCTTAAAACTCGGTAAAATCAATTTGTGACGTTAATCGGGCACAGATAAACTCGTAATAATCATGACATGAAATTCAATCGTGGCCATTGATTAAAAGGAGTTACTAATCTAACGGTTAATAAAACAAAGAGAGAGAGTGCTCTGGCGGTTTCAAGTTAGTGGGCCACTACGCATTTAATGCAAAGGCTCCACTAACGCCTATGTTTCTTTGTTTTACCCTTGCTGAGAGCTCAAATCGATTGAGTTTCTCATACATCAGAGACACTATATAATAAGGAGTTAGATAAATGACAAAATTCTTTAACTCACATTTCCTTTCTCTGCAAATTTTAGCCTGAATCTACTGTACCTCCGGTCAAAAAGCAAACTATCTCTTTTCGTACACATTTCTCTGCTCTATAAAAGAAATGGCTCCCAAGAGAACAGTCTTCCAAGTCCTCAAAGTCATCAAAGGTTGACAGTGCTGAAACACGCACTGCTCCGGCTACAAACACAACGAAAGTTGTGTTGAAAAACGACCGAATCTCAGAAAAACCTATGCCTCCGTCATATCTTGACACTACAAAGTGTGAGATGTTGATGCAATGGGGAGGTTTTGCAAAAGAAAAGTACATTAGGTACTTTTATGAACAAGAACTCAATGACGAGAATGAAGAGGCGCTTGAGTTTATCAAGCAGCAAGGCCTCATGCACTTTATATCTGCTCGCACTAAGCAAGTGAGCATGATAGATACAATGGAATTCTACAATAATGCAGAAATCCAGTCCCTTACTGATAGTAAAGGAGTCATTGAAAAAGTGATCTTTACTACAGTTCAGAACACGCAAATCGTCCTGAAATGGACTGATTTAGCGGAGATATTTTAGATTCCAACCACTGGAACTGAAGATGACGTCACTGCCACTGACGAAGAAATTGAAGCTTTCTACAGTGACGTCAGAAATGAGAAAATGAAGAAAGGCGAGATTGCTCCCGTGACTTGGACAAAGCACGTTAAGAGAAAGCATCTCTGCCATTCACTTGGTCTAGTAGCCTTGCTACTGATAAAAGTTCTTGACTCCCAAGTTGGAGGAATTGACCAAGTAGGCCTGAGAAGATGGCCATTACTGATGCATATCCATGAAAATAAAACAGAACTTAACTGGGCTAAGTACATTTTCAACAGGCTTGTTGATTGTGTTACTAAGTTTAAGGTAAAGGTAGAAGATAACAAGGTCTCACCTTCCTTTCCAGTTATGTATGGAATCAAGATATGCTACATCCTTGAACATTTCAGGATTCAGCTAAGAAACCCATTGCCAATCAAAAAGTCTGTATGCAATGTGGGAAGATCATTCTACAAGCAGAATGTACCTAAGACTGCCGACAAGAAATCAAAGAAGACAACAACTTCAAATGTTGTCAGCACAAGCCAGCAAGAAAGGTATACAACAGCTGCAGATGTTACCACTCAGCAACTTAGAGATGAAACTGCTGTTGGTGGTGGTAACACAAATGAAACTGCTGTACAAAATCAACAAGGTACGTGTACAACAGCCGTTGCTGAAAATGCAACTATAGATGTCTCTGGGAAACTGGAGAAATCTAACAAGAAAAAGAGGAAAGGTGATGATGACACTCAGACTGCAGCGTCATCAGCAAACCCCGTACCTAAGAGGAAACGGACCAGCAACACAAGGAAGAAAACACTGGATCGCAAGTCAGTTCCTGTTGTCCAAGACCTCTCAGACAATTCCCAGACAAATGCTGAAACGCATTTGCCAGTAGATGTTGCTGAGGTGATTACTGAAACCTATGTCAGCAATGTTGAAGTGTTTGCGGAAGCCTTCAACAATCAACTTAACGTTGATACTTCTACTGAGAATAGACCACAAGGCAGTGGAAATGAAATTCCTGCCCAAGTCCCAGATATCTACATTGTAGATAATTTAGATGACCAAACTATGGAACCAGCAAGTGACATTGCTGCTGATCTGCAAAAAGCGGCACTTACTGATGCTGCTGAAAAGATGGTTGCTGAACAAGCAACTCATCAAGTTGCTGAAACCCCGCTTGCTGAAGGACCAGTTCCTGAGACAGCAATGGTTCCAGTTCCAGAAGTTGCTGAAACACAAGAAGCACTATTCAACGACGCATCTCGTGATGCTGAGAATACTGGCCCAAGTTCACCCAAGACATCAATCGACAAAGTCCAGCTTGTACTGGAAGCTATAAGCCAACAAATGGAGTTGGAGATTGAAGAATCATCCAACAAATCCATTGATGTCTTCATGACAAGCAGTGAGCTCAAGGGTGAAGATGCTTCTGCTCAACTTGTCATTTCAGAGACAAGGGAGATTGCTGAAACCGCACAACTTTCTCAAATAGAGCAAGACAAGAAGTCTGCTGAAGAAACAGTCCAAGAAGCTGAAGAAACTGTTAATGCTGAAAGGACTGAGCCACAACCTGTCCTTCTTCAGCAGGTAGTTAATTCAACCATCAGTAAAACTTCAATTTCTGAAACTTATTCTTTTGCTAATATTATGTTATCTACAGACTTTTCAAGATGCAAGTCAGATGGTTGCTGAAGCCTCTGCACCAGAACCAACACTCCCTGCTCAGCAGGTAGTTAATGTTTTTTGTAATAAAACTAAATTTGACAGCTTAGTACTTGTATCTAACTCCAATTTATTTCAGGATCAACAAATAGAGGATGCTATTCAAGCTCCTCAAGGAATGGAAATTGTACAACATGAGCTTGCTGAATCTCAACAGGTAATTCATGTTTCAGCTTTGAACTCTAAAACAATTTTCCAAACCAATCCTGATCTAAATAATGTTCTTTTTCAGGCTCAAAAGGAGACCACTGAAGTGGTACTCATCACTGAAGGTCATCAAGTAAGTTCTGAGGAACTGTACTTGAACTTCAAAAGGACTACTTTGTCACAAGTTGCTAAGTCCGTCAGCAACTGGCAAAGATATAGGCGAATGGACTTCTCTGATCTCCATCTTCATCTTTCAAACGAGAAAAAGAGATCTTCTCTACTGAAGCTCGAAACATTTGTCCACTCCATCCTTCCTGAAGAAATGACATATTCTCAGCAAATGAGCTCGAATCTGATTGCTCAAATCAGAGAGAATATGAAGGCAAAATTCAAGAGTGCCTCTCCAGCTGAACAAGCTGTGATGCTCAAAGGTTCATTTGTACCTGTGGTGGCTGATCCCCACAAAATCAATGAGGAACAGGAAGTGACAAGTGTTGCTTTATACAAGCACGTTGAGCTAGTAATTCTGACCGATGATGATGAAGAGGAAGAAGATGAGAACATTCCCACTGATCCAAGTGATGATGAAGGGAAAGATTCCAAGGACAATAAAGACAATGATGATGACAATCAAGGTCCAAGTCCTGATGCTGGAGGATTGAAGTTAACAGTTGCTGACAATATTCCACAAGAAAATCAGCAAGCTGAACAACAACCTCAGCGAGAATCTCAACCTCCTCCTGCTGCTGCTGAAAATCAAGCACCTGTGCAAGGTGCTGATACTGAAGAGGAATATGCCAGAAAAAGGGCTGCCTTGAAAAATGGCAAAAGTCCCGTTTCTGATGCCAAGGTTACTGAAGAAAACCTTGATGATGATGATGAACAAGATGAAGATTACCAACGCGCTCTCCAGAACAGTCTCTTGATCCATGCAAGGCATACGCAGGATCTAGAAATTGGTCAATCTTCATGAGTAAGATCAAAGGAAGTCCCCTCCCTTCCATTTACTACTGGCGAAACTCCAGTAATTGAGTCTCAAACTCAATTAAAACTAACTACTGGCGAAACTCCAGTTATTGAGTTTCAAACGTTGCCTTCAGCAACTACTCAATTAAAACTAACTACTGGTGAAACTCCAGTTGTTGAGTCTGAAGCGTTGCCATCAGCAACCACTCAACAAAAAGGAAGTGAAGCTGCTGATTTAGGTTCTAAAGTTTCTGAACTTGATGAATCTGAAGATGACGACTACTTGTCAGAAAATGAGGATGAACAATCCAAGCGAGACCCCAAAGTTGTTCAGATTCCTCCTCCTGATTACATCAATGATTTAGACGATGGTCTAAGAGAAGAATTGCTATTACAGGATGATCAGTTTGCTTCTGAACTCAAAGTTCATTCCTTGACACCACATCTAGTGTCGTTCCCAAGAGTTGAGGAGTTTACTCCTAGAATTTTGGCACTAAAGAAAGTCCATGATGCCTGCAAAGCTGAAGATGAGGCATTGCTTGCTGAGAGCCCACTTGACTTTGGAAAAATATTGGCTACAGTGCTGAGACGCACTACAACTTTGACAATAGCTCAGAAAGACATCAGTCTTTATCACAAGAGCTATGAAGAAGATGTAAGTCAAGCTCTCAAGCTCGCAAAGAACGCTCTCGTGAAGGCTCAGACTTTCATGGATGAGAAGGCCGCAACAGAGAAAAGACATGAAGAGAACATGGTGAGCATTCAAAAAGAGTTGTCAAAAATGACTTCTGATCAGCAACAAATCATCATGAAGTATAATAGTTTAAGCACTCTTGCTGAAAATTGCAATGAGTTCTATTCTCTGCACATCACTCCGATGTTGCAATCCATGTCTAAGGGGGAAAAGAAAAGTACCAGAAAAAGAAACCAAACCCCTCCTACTGTTGATGAGCCACTACCCATAGAACCGCTTGCTGAAAGAGAGCAAAGTTCTAAAAGGCAAGCAGAATCTGAGTTGAATTCAGCAAGTACCAAAAAGAGAAAAACCGCTGCTGAAACTCAAGATTTTTGCCATACTGAAAGTCATCACAATCTGAATGAAGATGATGAAGATGATGACAATCAAACAATAGCTCAAGCCATAAGAGATAGACCCTTAACGGCCTTGACTCCGTCTGGCCACTCAAAGCATTTGTCGTCTGACTCTTCAGCAAGAGATCAAGACAATGTTAAGACAAGAAGAAGAAGGCAAAGACAGGAAGAAAAGAGGCTGGCCAGCATTGCTATTGGCTCCGGCATCGAATACACAAAGACCAACCACTCAGAATGTAACCAGAAACATTCATGGTTGCTGGATCTTAAAGCTGGAAGATTTGCTGGTAAATGAGTTCTTTCCTACAGCCATATTGAATCAAATGTTCAAATGGATTGAACTCAAAGTCGAAAGAAATCAAAGGGAAGAATCCCTCCCAAGAAATATTGTTGGGAGATGGCTGAATCTCGAGGTCTCAGTAAGAAAAATTGCCATTGGTAAGACTTATAGACAAGAACCAAATCTGATCAAACCACCTGGCATTGCTTACTACTCTGACACAGTAACAAAGAAAACAAAGAAGAAACTTGGATTGATTCCTTATGAGTACTTCTATCTCACTGCTAAGGATCAAGAAGAAGATCTTCTCTGGCTAAGAAAGATTCATCCGAAAAGCATTTCAGATACACAGCTTCTCCATGCCAGCAATTGGGGCATGCATTTGTGGGTGACTAACTACATGGAAATGAATGCTGAAAAGCATCATCATACTGCCTGCAAACATGCAAGAATTCTTCAACTACAAGTCCATAGGCTTCTGGAAAACTACGAAAAGGACTGTGTTGAATTTACTGCACTTGCTGAGAAGAGTGTAAGAGATATTTTGAGAAAATCTTCTGGAAGAGCTTAATTCTCTGTAATAGTTTTTGTTAAAGTTTTGTTTGCTGATTCTGTTTAAGTTATTTCTGCTACTTCTTGTAAACTTTTGAAAGATAACTATCAGCAATGAAGCTTTTGACTCTTATTGGTTTTTGATTATGCAATTTACTTATGCTGAATGTTTAATTATTCAAGTATGCTTGCATTAATCAACTGATTTATTCAACATCAGAAACCTCTAAAAGGGTAACAATTAATTTAGCCATGGATTGCTAACATCAAAAAGGGGGAAATTTGTTAGGAAACTTGTAATTTTGATGAGCAATTAACCATGCTAAATTAAGGAAAAGTCCAGTAACTAGTACTCTTAAGGTCCATAGGAATTTAGAATTTTAAGGACATTGTAAAACTGGAACGTTTGCTGAAGACTTAGATTAGGTGCTAGATAGGTTGGTTTTTACCGCTTATGATGTATCTTGTTTTCTAAAAAGAAAATAACCTATTGAAGCATTTGTTGACGATGTAGTTTGTTTTTACAAATAAACTATTGAAGCAATTAGAAACCGCTCAGAATCTTGAAAAATATTGAAGATCTTAAGACTTGAAGAATTCAAAGATCTGAAGACAAGAAGATTCCGGAAGACTGGTATCTACAAAGGCAAGTGTTGCTCAGAAAGTGGAAACTTCAGCAACAGCATTGCATAAGTGAAAATCTGAAAGACAGAGTAGGTTGTGCTTGCTGAAACTGAGACTGACCACTTGCTGATGGAATATATGTGACCTCTTGCTGAAAGTACTTACATTTGCGCTCCAATGTTACTGTTTGAATAATAAGCATTAAATGCAAAGCATGCACGCGAAGGACATGAAGACTAGAAGACAAACAAGGACGCTGCTGAAAGTACAAAAGCAAGATAGTGACATCTTAAGGATCAAAAGCCTTGGAATTTAAAATTCAAACGGCTCCTTATTTTCACTATAAATAGAGGTCATCCGGCGAAGAGTTGAAGTGTGTCAACAATGTGATCAAACTCTCACTTGTGCTTAAACTCACATACCTTCAAACTCTCTATACTGCCATTGATCCGTTCCAAGACTTAAAGCTTGAGAAAGCTACTTGTGAAGAAGTAGAATTTACACGACTAAGAAATTAGTTAAGTGTTCTTTCTTTCTTTCGAACAAGAACAAGTCTTGACACCAGAAACATTCAAACTTGTTTACTGCAAAGTATTCAAAGTTTTGTTTCTTAGATTACTTGTTGTAACTGCATAAGTTTTAATTAAGTTATCTCACCCCAAAACTCTCTAACTGAAAATACACCCTTTCAGGCGTGATATTCAGGGGGAATTTAATCGAGCATAGTTTTGCTGATTAAAAGTACCAAGTTTGGTGGAGAACAAGGTTGAGTTCTCTAGATTAGGTTGGAGACGAAGCAAGTGTGCTTTGGTTTCTGTTTGAATCGCTCAGATAGGAGATTGTAAGGAACCTCAATCATATCTTAGTGGATTCAGTCCTAGAAAGGATAAAGTGGATTAGTTGAGAGATTACGCCACTCTCAGATACCACTATAAAAGTGTTTGTGTGATTTACTTACTATATTTAGTTTTTCAACAAATCATATCTGTCTGTACACAGTCACTCACATCACTTGCTGAAACCTTCATTTACTGAAAGAGCACTTATTGTATCAAAGACTTCCGCTCTCTGATTTTAAGTATCAGCAAACCTAGCTAATGAAAAGTAACTTACGCTTGCTGAGAAAGTTAAGTATCAGCAAACTCATCACTGAAATGTAATAAGTATTTGCTGAGAAAGTTTTAAACGATGAAAGTTTGAAAAGACTATTCACCCCCCCCCCTCTAGTCTTTTCTTGTTGTTTAAAGGGACCAACAGTATCCCAGTATGGAACACACTAGTGCCATGGACCCCGCAGACCATTTCAGACTTCATCCATTTAGGGGACCGGGAGTTCACCGGGAGCGCACATGCATACAGGTACTCGAGGGCCAGCCGGGTGATTGACGACGGCGTCACATAGGTGATCTGCCACAGGGATTATGTGTACCCATATGGAAACAGTCCGGAGCGACTAAACAGGAAGGACCTCAACCTTGAGGCTAGGATGGCTATGAAGTTCATTATAGCCAATCTCATCCCTCAGTCCAATGATACTTCGATTCAACCATGGTATGCAAAGCTTATCTACTGTCTTTTGGGTCGGTACAACATTGACATCGGCAACATCATCGATGAAGAGTATGAGCGGCATTGGAACAAAAAGAGGAAGCCCTTTGTCTTTCCCTGCCTGATCACCGCCTACTGCAGATACCACGGGGTAGAGGGTATTGACGAGACCGGCTCAGTCACCTCGACCTTGACTCCAGCATCTATCACTGAGCAGGAGCATAGGTTCCGACAGACCATACCTTCAGCTGCCACGCCGATGACTCACCACCTTCCTCACCGAGTGGTGAGGATGACATGGAGACAGATGATCGGGACCCTATTCCGGACCCTATTCCAGACACCACCGCTCCTAGTGGGTCACAGCAGCCACCTCGAGCAACACGTGGTTCCCGTGGATTGATTTTACTGAGTTTCGTACCTACCTCGATGACAAATTCCGTGGGTTTGATGCCAATGTTACAAACCTGACCACCACTGTACAAGGTTTGCAGCATACACTTGATGGATATGTTGCCCAGCGCAACAGTGATTGGGAGCTCGCGGAGGAACATCGCCGGAACGATAGGCAGCTCATTTTGCAGCAACAGGTGCTCTTAGACCGGCAGCAAGAGACCCTACAGCAGTCTCAGGATCTTCTCTCTGACATGTGGAATGATTATTACGGGGATTATGACCCGGATTACTAGTCTTTTCACTTGTCCATTCTGGTATACTCAGCCGACCGAGGCCACACATTCGGTAGCATCTAGTATCACTTTGTATTCCTCATTCTCTTTTGCTAGGGGACCAGCATGAGCTTCATGTGGGGGGTGTGTTGTGTGAACTATGATGTTAGTATTGTATGACTTATGTCGTTGAGTATTGTATCTTGTACCTTTGCATTGCACGTTTACTGCTTTCTTAGGATTTAGTTTGTTCGTATGCATTCATCCTTACTCTAGTGTTTGCATGATGTTGTGTGGAGTTTATTGCCAAATTTTTTGAAATTTTTTATTGTATAGACTATGTGTTTATGACCATTGCCCATGCATTGCATCTCCATGGAATAGTTTGAGGTTTGTCTCGCTTGGCTTGTCATATTTGTATGTGCACTAGTTAAACTTGGTAGTCTCGACATCACTATGTGGTGTTTTCTCTACTGCGGTTCGCGAAGGCCTTATAAAATGTTGCATGTTTGAGTCGTTGGTTGTATTCCCGTGTGATTATGTACGTAAGAGGCAACAAGTCTTCACCTTGCTTATTGAGATTGCTAAATGCCTAGGAAGGAGGTAGAGTGAGGTGTGTGATCCTTTGTTTGAAACCAATTCTAACGAATAGGTTTGGGGAGGGGGTTACTATCATTATGACTTGTTTTTCGTCTTGTTGAGTCATGTTGAATTTATTTTTATTTTTTCTTTTGAGTTTGTGCTCCAACCTATTCTTTCGAATAGGTTTGGGGAGGTCGTTGTAGTGTCATTGCTATTTAATTTCATTGTACTTTCATTGTGCTACTGCTGGCTATATACCAAAAAAAAAAAAATGAAAAAAGGAAAAAAAAAAGAAAAAAATTCCAGAATCTGAAAAATGAAAAAAAAAAGAAAGAAAAGAAGGAAAAAAAGAATAAGACCCAAAAAAGAAAAAGAAGGGTCCAAGCATGCCAAAAGCACTTTTAGCAAAGTGTTGCATTATTTTTTAGCTTTTGTAATAGTTCGTAATCGAGTTGTAAATGCTTCCTTGTGTTCTCGTGTCGCCTAGTCCAAGTCTTGTTCTAGACCACCCTCGTCCTGCCATTCAGGAAGTGGTGAAGAGTTTTTCTTTAAGAGTCGGGTAGAATAGGGGAGTGTTGTCTTTTAGGGAACCCTCCTTCGTTTGATGAGAGCCAGTATTGGTTCGACCTCTCTTGAGGGAAAGTCTCACTTGGTGAACAGTAGTAAGCCCTCGGTTTCATAGGCACGGGGCAAACATTTGTATTTTAACATGCATCATTACGTCGTCATTGACTAGGTCCAGGTAGAGAATGTTACGAGAGACTCTCTTGTTTAACAAAGTGCATATGTGAATGTGTATAGGTTCAATCGAGACATTCTTCAACCTACTTCCATGTTATGATTTGTATGGTCTTTGTTCATAAGTATTTAGTAGATACAATCGATTATTTCTTCTTGTTTGGCATGAGACGCCTCTTTGTGTTGCATGTAGGTTGCATAGAGTCTAGCTAGTTGCTTGAAGACAACCAAAGGTTCGGTTTGGGAAGTTTGATGCCAGTGTTTTCTACACTATCATTCGAATCTTTTTTCACCAATTTAGCTATCCTCTTGCATGCATTTTGTTAGAATAGTGTCACGTTTCCATTTCTTTTGTTCTTTTCAGGTTTTAGGTGGAAATTGCGTTTTTGGATGTAATTCATGGCCAAACAATGAAGTTTTGGTGCAACGAGATCACCCGTGGTGTGTCAAGGAGTACCGAGACGAGTTTCAAGGCCAAAAGACCAAGTTTCGGAGCTCAAAACCGTACAAGGGGCCGAAATCGAAGATCCGGAGGAAGAATTTGGCACGGGCCGCATTCTGCCCATGCGGGGCGCACCGCCGCGTGCGCGGCGGACCGCCGCGTACGGGGCGCACCGCCGGGGAGCGTCCAACAGCAACTATATATATTTCCAAAATCTGCGAATTTTCATATCTTTCATCATTATTTTACAGACTTAAACCCTAGAGCTTGTTCTGGGTATATTTTCTCTTAGAACCTTTGTATCTTAGCGAATTTGGAGCTAGAGGAGAGATTTGGACACGTATTGATCTCACCTTGCTAGATCTTTGTGAGTTTAGCAATTCACCGGAGATTGACAACCTTTGGTGGTAACCTTGTATCTCACAATTCTGCTATTTATCTTTCAATTAAACATGTTTTCATTCATTATTGCTTCGATTATGATTGTTGATTGTGTTATTGATATGAGTAGCTAAGCATCTAGTTGGTGATCGTATGTGAATTCGTAGCTAGGGTTCGTATTATGCATGATTGAGTTTCTGAGTCTTTTACTTGTTTAATTATCTTAATTCGATTCTTTGATCCGACTAAGCCATATATCTTCATAGAAAATTGTTAGAAACACTAGGACAATTCAACATCATCGATTCGATTATATATAATTTGCAAGTACTGCTTGAACTAAGACTGACAACCTTAGCCAAGTATTAGTATAGTTAAGAAGTTTTCAAAATACATGTCTACAAATCTGTCTTTGGTGTTTGTAAATCGAATTACTTTTAAGGCAGTACGAGTTGCACTTTCATGCATAATTAGAACTTGATGCTTAGACGAGCATACTATCACCAGCTTTCTCCATATATTGTTAAGTTAAGTTAATATAAATTTGTTTTCTGAAATTATATATAGTTATTTAGTTAAAGCTAGTTTAGTCCCTAGAGATCGACACTCGAGGTCATCTTACCTCTGCACTACGTGTTTTGTGTAGTTGTGAGCTGCCCTTTAGCTAAAACAAATTTATTTGATTGTTCGAGTCTGACAATCTCGTTCATCAAACACTCTTTGGAATTAGAGTAACTAATGTACAGTTAACAGCCTTGTACATTTTCCCCTCCTCAAAAAACTCCCTCACAGCCTTTATCACATCTTGTTTGATCACTGGCCACGCTTTTTTAAAGAATAGAGCATTGAACCCATCCACCCCCGGGGCTTTCAGATCACCTATTGCCTTGAGGGCACTATGAATTTCGTCATCTGAAATGGGCCTGATCATATTCAAGGCCACTTCTCTTGGAACAGTTCTCCCTTTCCTTATCACTGGAATGTAAATCTGAATTAAATCCCTTCCCGCCTGTTGATGATACGCGGAATTGTCGATTTCGATCAATCAAATAAATTTGTAATTTAGCCAAAGGCAATTCACAACTACAACGAAAACCGTAGTGTAGCAGTAGAATAACCTCGAGTGTCGATCTCTAAGGACTATAACTAGCTTTATCTAATCTAATTTAGAATATAAAACAGCAGACGGTTTAGCAAAGGTTTTTCTTAACAGATAATGGAGATTGGTGATAGTATGGTCCTTCAAAGCATAACGGGTTAATAATCATGCATAAATTCCTCGGTTTTGCATGGAGATCTTTGATCAATGAATTATCCAGTTGTAATTATCAAACACTACGAAGATATAGATTTAGATAGGTCAAAGACCAATGAATTGTCCAATTGTGTGCAATAATTAATCAACAATACGAAGATAGAGATTTAGATAGATCAAAGAAATAAAGCAATAACACGGAGTATAATGCGCGATATAGCCATTAGCATAATTATCAACCCCTTCGCTAAGAATTCACATACTACCACCAACGATAAGTTTAGCTACTCATAGTTGTCATGCAATCAACAGAAATCATAGAAGAAAACATGTTGAAAGATATATAAAAATAAGTAGAAAAACTGTAAGATACAATGTTACCGAAGGTTGTCAGTCTCCGAAAAATCGCGATCTTACAAGCTCCAAACTGCTATGAAAAAGTATCTCCTAAGCTATGAACCCCCAAGAACAGGCTCTGGGAAGTTCCTACCTAAAACTACAGAGAAAGGTGAGAGAAAAGGTCTGGAAAAGTATGAAATTCGGAGAAAAACTGAGCAACTATATATAGGCTTCGAATTAGTGTAGGGCGAAGGGCCCCACACACCGGGCGAGTCGCCTGGTGTGGGGCGATTCGCCCCACATCCCGGGCGATTCGCCCGGGAGTAAATCCCGGGAATTTACGCATTTTCGACGCATTTTGGGATTTCTTCCCCTTTTCGGACTCGGTTTCTGACTTCTAGTGGCCTTCTAACCTCCAAATTCGACCCCTAGACTTCAAATCCTATCCGGAAACCTTCAGATACTCCAATTAGGCTTCTGGAACACCAATTCCTTGTCAACTTCAATATAATAGCCCGGAAATCCTCGTTTTTCAACAAAAACCTGTAAAATAAAAACTAAAGGGAAACGTGACACTATTCTAATAAAATGCACTAAAATATAACTAAATTAACATAGAGGATAGCTAAAATAGGTGAAAAAGACTCAAATGAAAGTGTAAAATACACATTCATCAAACTCCCCAAACCGAACCTTTGCTTGTCCTCAAGCAACTAAGCTAGACTCTAATGCAAAAACAATGCAACACATAAGATGGAATCTCATGCCAAATAAAATGAACTAATCTACTGAATCTATCAAAAAACATATGAACAAAAACCATATAAATCAAAACATGAATATTGGTTGAAGAATGCCTTGATTGACTCATACACATCCACATAAGCACTTATGTTAAAACAAGATAGTCTCTCGTAACATCCTCTACCTGGACCTAGTCAGTGACGACGTAATGAAACATGTTAAGATACGAATGGTTGTCCCGTGCCTATGAAACTGAGGACTTACTGTTGTTCATCAAGTTAAGACTTTTCCTCAAAGAGGTCGAACCAGTACTGGCTCTCATCAAACGAAGGAGGGTTCCCTATAAAAGATAACACTCCCCTATTCTACCCATCTCTCAAGCAAAGCCTTAAGATTTTCACCACTTCCTGAATGGCAGGACGAGCGTGGTCTAGAACAGATGACACTCAAAAGCAAAAGACCAAAAATAGAAAATTACAACACGATTACGAACATTTCAAGAATTGGAAAATGAGACACAACACTTTGCTAAACTGCTATTTGGCTTTTCTTTTTTTGGACCCTTCTTTGCTCTTTTGAGGTCTTTTTCTTTTTTTTCTTTTTTTCTTTTTTTCTTTCCGGTTTCTTTTTTTTCTTTTTTTCTTTCTTTTTTGGAATTTTTCTTTCTTCTTCTTTTTTTTTTGATTTTTTTAGCCAGCAGTAGCACAACGAAAAGAGAAACAAATGACTCACAAACGAATTCCCCAAACCTATTCGAAAGAATAGGTTGGAGTACAAAATTTACGAAAAATGAAAAATAAACTCACAACACAGAAGTGGAAAACGAAAACAAGTCTAATGACAGCGTAACCCCCTCCCCAAACCTATTCGGAAGAATAGGTTATAAACAAAGGATCACACAACCTCACACTACCTCCTTCCTAGGCATTTAGCAATCTTAAAGCATGGTGAAGACTTGTTGCCTCTTAGGTACATAATCACTCGGGAAAACAACCATATGACCCTAACATGCATCATCCTATTATAAAGGCCTTCGTGAACCGCAGTAGAGAAAACACCACTAAGTGATGTCGAGACTACCAAGCTTAACTAAGTGCAATACATAAATGTGACAAGCCAAGCGAGAAAATCCTCAAACAAATTCATAGAGATGAAGCATATGATTAATGGCATAGTTAGTTGGTCTACCCAATAAAAAAGTTCAAAAAATTCGGCAATAAACTCCATATATAAAACATGCAAGACTATCCTAGGATGAATGCAGTGAATGCAACCTAAAAAACTAAGAAAGTAGTAAACGTGCAAATGCAAATGCAGACGGATAAAACATGCAAGGTACTATACTCATCCTACCAATACCAAGCTCTAGTCCATTTGAGTCTTTTTCACCTATTTTAGCTATCCTCTATGATAATTTAGCTATATTTTAGTGCATTTTATTAGAATAGTGTCATGTTTCCCTTTAGTTATTATTTTACAGGTTTTGGTTGAAAAACGAGGATTTCACGGCAATTATATTGAAGTTGACAAGGAATTGGTGTTCCAGAAGCCTATTTGGAGTATCGGAAAGTTTCCGGATAGGATTTGGAGTCTAAGGGTCGAATCTGGAGGTTAGAAGGCCACAAGAAGTCAAAAACCGAGTCCGAAAAGGGAAGAAATCCAAAAACGCGTCGAAAACGCGGAAATTCCTGAGAAAAGCTCCCGGGCGAATCGCCCGGGACGTGGGGCGAACCGCCCCACATCAGGCGAATCGCCCGGTGTGTGGGGCCCTTCGCCCCACACAAATTCGAGGCCTATATATAGTTGCTCAGTTTTTCTCCGAAATTTATACTTTTCCAGACCTATTCTCTCACCTTTCTCTGTAGTTTTAGGTAGGAACTTCCCAGAGCCTGTTCTGGGGGTTCGTAGCTTAGGGGATACTTTTTCATAGAAGTTTTGAGCTTGTAAGATCGCGATTCTTCGGAGATTGACAACCTTCGGTAACATTGTATCTTACGGTTTATTCTACTTATTTTTATATATCTTTCAACATGTTTTCTTCTATGATTTCTGTTGATTGCATGACAACTATGAGTAGCTAAACTTATCGTTGGTGGTAGTATGTGAATTCTTAGCGAAGGGTTGATAATCATGATAATGGCTATATCGCGCATTATACTCCGTGTTATTGCTTTATTTCGTTGATTAGGCGCAACCTATATCTTCATATGTTGATTAATTATTATGCACAATTGGACCCTAGTCGACCTATGCATATCTATATCTTCGTAGTGTTGAATAATTATGGAACACAATTTGACAATAGTGTTTGACCTGTCAGTATCTATATCTTCGTAGTGTTTAATAATTACAACAGGACAATTGATTGATCAAAGATCTCCATGCAAAATCGAGGAATTTACGCATGATTATTAACCCGTTATGCTTTGAAGGACCATACTATCACCAATCTCCATTATCTGTTTGAAAAACCTTTGCTATTCCGTCTGCTGTTTTTATATAGTCCTTGCAAAAGATGGTTGATCACACCCAAAGTTTTCTCAAACGTTATGAAGAAGATTCCGAGAAGACTAGGGCAAGGCTTGATAGGTTGGAAGAGAGCAATAGGCTTGCCCATCAAAAGATGCAAGAGTTGATCGACCGAGGAGCAAGTAGGGAGCAAGGCAAGCTGCCTAGCAACACTGAGAAGTCGAATTCCATTACCTTGGCGGGTGATCTACCTGACGAAATCACCATCAAGAAGGTTGCTAAGTGCAAGTGTTGCAAGAAGGATGTACTCCAACAGGCTAAGGAAGAAGACAAGGACCTTGGTTCTGACGAGAGTGAAGAGGAGCAAGAGGATCCCGAGCCTCTCCATAAAAGTTTCGATGTTAAGGTCGGGATTGGTGAGCTTGAAGATGTCCGTGCCACACTAGACACGGGATCCTACTCTAACGTGCTCCCTTTGAATGTGTTTGAGAAGAGTAGCCTTGGGAAACTATCTGAGCATAGGGCTATTGTGCAACTGGCGGATGGATCCTTTGTGAGACCCGAAGGCGTTGCGAAAAATGTGTTGGTCAAGATTGGTGAAGCTTCTGTATACACCAATTTTGTAGTTATGCCGGCGTATGCACCTGGGACGGGGGATGTCATTCTCTTGGGGCGAACGTTCTTGACTAAGCTACGCTCCGTGATGGACATCTACCAAAGAACTTGCACTATTGAAGTGGATGGCAAGCAACATGTGTTGCAAGCCAGATCTGATCCACCTGATCCGCCTGATAATTCTTACACTACTCACTACTGTGGTCTTGCAGCCTATGTTCTTTCTTATTCACAGGTTCGTGGCATGAGGAGGAGATCCATGAAGGGGAAGTCTAGTACCCGCAAAAAGAAGAGCTAGGCGCAGACAGGAGTCGAGTCAAAGACTTTAAACAATGGCGCTATTCGGGAGGAAACCCGGAGTTTTTATCGCTTTCTTTACCGCTTTATTGCATGCATTCATTCTTGAACAATTTGCCTCTCATATGTGAATTTGTTCATCTCTGTGTCGTATGTGCTTATGTTATGTTTGAGTGAGATTTTTCGAGTGGTTTCATGAAAAAATTGGTTTCGGGGATTAAAAACCGCATTTTCTGTCGAAAAGACCGTCTCCCCACATCGGGGAGCGGGGGGCGAATCGCCCCCCATGAGGGGCGAATCGCCCCCTAAGGGGCGACTCATCCCACGGCCTCTGATGCTAAAAAACGCGGATCGAAGAATTGCGAAAATCGAGAATTGCGAAAATAACTTCAAAACTTCATAACTTCTTCATTTCTTCACCAAATTTAGTGTTCTTTAGCTTCAATCGAAGCCTATTACGTGATCTATCTTTTCATCCGAACACATTTCTCCCTAGTGCATTAGTTTTTCAGATCTGAGGTATCTTCTTATGAACCCTAATTTTCAAATTTGGGGGTTTTCTAATTTGAGCTTCAATTATGCTTATATGATGCATGGGTAGGTTGTTTGTGTGATTAGAAGCATTATTTACTATCAATTGCATGCTCAATTATGCTTGGATTGTTGATTTGGGAATTTTGCTACTAGATGATATATCTTGTTATGCAATATATCTTTATCTTTGATTTCTTGCATATGATTGTGTTTATTGATGTAATGATGATGGATTTGATGATAGAGTGCTTAATTGTTGAGTATGAGGATTTATGATGCTAGAATTTTTCGCTACTATGGTATGAATTGAGCCTTGTTATCTAGGCTATTGGTTGTCTAGCAAGAGAATAATGTGATGTATTGCATGTAGTAGTTACATTGGTATGTTGCATGATGAAGAAGGTAGGCTAGACATAAAAGGTTTGGGGAGCTCGATTGTTGATTTTATCACTTGTGTGTTTCGTTCTTACACTAGCATATGCATGAGTCAGTTTTGTGTCATACGAGGTACTAACTGTTGTTTGTAGGAACCATGCCGAGGGAAAGGAGCATTCCCGTATGATTACTATGAAGTATTGGAGGGGGATCGATTACAACCATGTCAAGAAGAATGACCTCGTTAGATGTGCGTTCGAGCCACGAGCTCTTGCAACAACGTCACAGATTATCCAAGAGGAGGAGCTAGAGTACACCGAAGGGACAGAAACCATTATTACGTCAGCAATCCATCACAAGGACTGCAAATTTCGAGTGAACTGGAAGGCACCGGGACAATCTAGCCGCGACGGATTCAATCTTGAGTTCGCAGTTGCTAGAAGGTTCCGAAGCGCTAGCTTGGTTCCAAAACATAATGACATGGGTGCCCAACCCCTCGTTGGGGTGCCCCTTGACTGCCTCTAAAGGGAGCATCATATAGACATCGGCCGGATCAACCGTAGAGATTGTGGTCGACATTGAAAAAAATGGTAGAAGACTTCTGAGTATCCGAGTAGCTTACTGTAACCTCCTCGGGGTGTAAAACGCTGGAGGGGGAGGTCCTGATACCACTGCTCTTTCCCCTTCAACAGTTCACAACCTATTGGAGGGCCACAGGATGGAGGATTCCATAACAGCGACGGCTAATCTTGAGGATTCTACTCGACACGGCAACTCTACTGGTGAGGATGTGCGTGACAGTAGTGACAATGAAGGCCATACGGGCAATGATGATACTAATGGAGGAGTTGTTCCTATCCGGCCTATAATTGGAACTACCGCACCTACCAGAAGACCTGATGACACCCTATAAAGCTCCCAGAGCAGTCCCAATAACTCACAAGCAGCATACTCAGCCGACCGAGGCCAAACCATGGGGTAACATCTAGTATCACACCTTATTTCCTCATTTTCTTACTGCTAGGGACTAGCGTTAATTTCATGAGGGGGGATGGGATTTAAGTGATCTAGTATTGTTAGTTTGGAGCTTGACATTGGTAGGATGAGTATAGTACCTTGCATGCTTTATCCGTCTGCATTTGCATTTGCACGTTTACCGCTTTCCTAGATTTTTTAGGTTGCATTCACTGCATTCATCCTAGGATAGTCTCGCATGTTTTATATGGAGTTTATTGCCGAATTTTTTGAACTTTTTTATTGGGTAGATCAACTAACTATGCCTTTAATCATATGCTTCATCTCTATGAATTTGTTTGAGGTTTTTCTCGCTTGGCTTTTCACATTTATGTATTGCACTTAGTTAAGCTTGGTAGTCTCGACATCACTTAGTGGTGTTTTCTCTACTGCGGTTCACGAAGGCCTTTATAATAGGATGATGCATGTTAGGGTCTTATGATTGTTTTCCCGAGTAATTATGTACCTAAGAGGCAACAAGTCTTCAACATGCTTTGAGATTGCTAAATGCCTAGGAAGGAGGTAGTGTGAGGTTGTGTGATCCTTTGTTTATAACCTATTCTTTCGAATAGGTTTGGGGAGGGGGTTGCACCATCATTAGACTTGTTTTTCGTTTTTCATTCCCGTGTTGTGAGTTTATTTTTCCTTTTCCGTAAATTTTGTACTCCAACCTATTCTTTCGAATAGGTTTGGGGAAGTCGTTGTGAGTCATTTTGTTTCTCTTTTGAAAAAAAAGAGAAAAGACCCCAAAAAAGCAAAGAAGGGTCCAAAAATAAAGCCAAATAGCAGTTTAGCAAAGTGTTGTGTCTCATTTTCCAATTCTTGTAATGTTCGTAATCGTGTTTGTAATTTTCTATTTTTTGCCTTTTGTTTTTGAGTGTCATCTGCTCTAGACCACCCTCGTCCTGCCATACAGGAAGTGGTGAATAGCTTAAGACTCTACTTGAGAGATGGGTAGAATAGGGGAGTGTTATCTTTTATAGGGAACCCTCCTTCGTTTGATGAGAGCCAGTACTGGTTCGACCTCTTTGAGGGAAAGTCTTAAACTTGGTGAACAGCAGTAAGTTCTCAGTTTCATAGGCACGGGACAACCATTCGTATCTTAGCATGCTTCATTACGTCGTGACTGACTAGGTCCAGGTAGAGAATGTTACGAGAGACTATCTTGTCTTGACATAAGTGCTTATGTGGATGTGTATAAGTCAATCGAGGTATTCTTCAACCTATATTCATGCTTTGATTTATATGGTTTTTGTTCATATGTTTTTTTTGATAGATTCAGTAGATTAGTTCATTTTATTTGGCATGAGACTCCATTTGTGTCTTGCATTGTTTTTTGCATTAGAGTCTACCTTGGTTGCTTGAAGACAAGCAAAGGTTCGGTTTGGGGAGTTTGATGAATGTGTATTTCACACTTTCATTCGAGTCTTTTTCACCTACTTTAACTATCCTCTATGATAATGTAGCTATATTTTAGTGCATTTTATTAGAATAGTGTTACGTTTCCTTTTAGTTTTTATTTTACAGGTTTTGGTTGAAAAAGGAGGATTTCAGGGCAATTATATTGAAGTTGACAAGGAATTAGTGTTCCAGAAGCCTATTTGGAGTATCTGAAAGTTTCTGGATAGGATTTGGAGTCTAGGGGTCGAATCTGGAGGTTAGAAGGCCACTAGAAGTCAGAAACCGAGTCCGAAAAGGGGAAGAAATCCAAAAACGCGTCGAAAACGCGGAAATTCCCGAAAAAAGCTCCCGGGCGAATCGCCCGGGACGTGGGGCGAATCGCCCCACACCAGGCGAATCGCCCGGTGTGTGGGGCCCTTCGCCCCACACAAATTCGAGGCCTATATATAGTTGCTCAGTTTTTCTCCGAAATTTATACTTTTCCGGACCTATTCTCTCACCTTTCTATGTAGTTTTAGGTAGGAACTTCCCAGAGCCTGTTCTGGGGGTTCGTAGCTTAGGGGATGCTTTTTCATAGCAGTTTTGAGCTTGTAAGATCGCGATTCTTCGGAGATTGACAACCTTCGGTAACATTGTATCTTACGGTTTATTCTACTTATTTTTATATATCTTTCAACATGTTTTCTTCTATGATTTCTGTTGATTGCATGACAACTATGAGTAGCTAAATTTATCGTTGGTGGTAGTATGTGAATTCTTAGCGAAGGGTTGATAATCATGCTAATGGCTATATCGCGCATTATACTCCGTGTTATTGCTTTATTTCGTTGATCAGGCGCAACCTATATCTTCGTATGTTGATTAATTATTATGCACAATTGGACCCTAGTCGACCTATGTATATCTATATCTTCGTAGTGTTGAATAATTACGGAACACAATTGGACAATAGTGTTTGACCTGTCAGTATCTATATCTTCGTAGTGTTTAATAATTACAACAGGACAATTGATTGATCAAAAATCTCCATGCAAAACTGAGGAATTTACGCATGATTATTAACCCGTTATGCTTTGAAGGACCATACTATCACCAATCTCCATTATCTGTTAGAAAAACCTTTGCTATTCCGTCTGCTGTTTTTATATTCTAAATTAGATTTGATAAAGCTAGTTATAGTCCTTAGAGAACGACACTCGAGGTCATTCTACTGCTACACTATGGTTTTCGTTGTAGTCGTGAATTGCCTTTGGCTAAATAACAAATTTATTTGATTAATTGAGTCTGACAAACTTGGTTACATCATACTCTAGCTCCTCCTCTTGGATAATCCGCGACGTTGTTGCAAGAGCCCGTGGCTCGAACGCACCTCTAACGAGATCACTCTCCTTGACATGGTTGTAATCGATCCCCCTCCAATACTTCATAGTAATCATACGGGAGTGCTCCTCTCCTTAGGCATGGTTCCTACAAACAACAGTTAGTACCTCGTATGACACAAAACTGACCTATGCATATGCTAATGTAAGAACGAAACACACAAGTGATTAAATCAACAATCGAACTCCCCAAATCCTTTATGTCTAGCCTAGCTTCTTCAACATGCAACATACCAATGTAACTACTACATGCAATACATCACATTATGCTCTTGCTAGACAACCAATAACCTAAATAACAAGGCTCAATTCATACCATAGTAGCAAAAAATTCTATCAACATAAATCCTCATACTCAACAATTATGCATTCTACCATCAAATCCATCATCATTACATCAATAAACACAGTCATATGCAAGGAATCAAAGAAAAAGATATATTGCATAACAAAATATATCATCTAGTAGCAAAATTCCCAAATCAACAATCCAAGCATAATTGAGCATGCAATTGATAGTAAATAATTCTTCTAATCACACAAACAACCTACCCATGCATCATATAAGCCTAATTGAAGCTCAAATTAGAAAACCCCCAAATTTGAAAATTTAGGGTTCATAGAAGATACCTCAGATCTGGTGAAATCTGTTCGGATGAAAAGAAAGAGCACGTAACGGGCTTCGATTGAAGCTAAAGAACACACAATTTGATGGAATAATGAAGAAGTTATGAAAGATTGAAATATTTAAGCTTTTTTTTGGATTTTGGGAAGAAGGAAGAGGAGAGGATGAAGAAAATGAGCTGAAAAAGGGGTTTCTCGCGTTTTTAAGCTGCAGAGTCCGTGGGGCAAGTCGCCCCGTGCTGGGCGAATCGCCCCGTATGTGGGGCGAATCGCTCCACGAGTCCAGAGCGCGCGATGGACTCGTGGAGCGATTCGCCCCCCACCTCCTGAGGCGGGGAGACGAAATCTTCGACCAAAAATGCGGTTTTTAATCCCCGAAACCAATTTCCTCATAAAACCACTCGAAAAATCTCACTCAAACATAACATAAGCACATACGACACAGAGACGAACAAATTCACATATGAGAAGCAAATTGTGCAAGTATGAATGCATGCAATAAAGCGGTAAAGAAAGCGATAAAAACTCCGGGTTACCTCCCGGATAGCGCCATTGTTTAAAGTCTTTGACTCGACTCCTGTCTGTGTCTAGCTTTTCTTTTTGAGGGTACTAGACTTCCCCTTCATGGATCTCCTCCTCATGCCACGAACCTGTGAATAAGAATGAACATAGGCAGCAAGACCACAGTAGTTAATAGTGTGAGAAGTATCAGGTGGATCAGATATGGCTCGCAACACATGTCGCTTGCCATCCACCTCAATAGTGCAAGTCCTTCGGTAGATGTCCATCACGGAGCGTAGCGTAGTCAAGAACTTTTGCCCTAAGAGAATGACATCCCCCGTCCCAGGTGTAGACGCCGGCATAACTACAAAATTGGTGTATACAGAAGCTTCACCAGTCTTGACCAATACATTCTTCACAACGCCTTCGAGTCTCACAAAGGATCCATCCGCCAGTTGCACAATAGCCTTATGCTCAGATAGTTTTCCAAGGCTACTCTTCTCGAACACATTCAAAGGGAGCACATTAGAGTAGGATCCCGTGTCTAGTGTGGCACGGACATCTTCAAGCTCACCAATCCCGACCTTAATATCGAAACTTTGAGGGAGTGGCTCGGGATCCTCTTGCTCCTCTTCACTCTCGTCAGAACTAAGGTCCTTCTGTTCTTCCTTAGCTTGTGGAGGTTCTTCCTTCTTGCAACACTCGCACTTAGCAACCTTCTTGATGGTGATTTCGACAGGCAGATCACCAGCCATGGTAATGGACATTGACTTCTCAGTGTTGCTAGGCAGTTTGCCTTGCTCTCTACTTGCTCCTCGGTCGATCAATTCTTGTATCTTTTGATGGGCAAGCCTAGTGCTCTCTTCCAACCTATCAAGCCTTGCCCTAGTCTTCTCAGAATCTTCTTCATAACGTTTGAGAAAACTTTGGGTGTGATCAACCATCTTTTGCAAGTTCTCCATCAGTTGAGCCGACTTCGACTTCGGTTGCTCTTTCGGAGCGGGGTTTTCGCAGTGGTCATTACCATAGTTAAGCCTACTACAGTCTTGGTTAGGGCCATAAGTTTGGCTAGCTGGTGCATATCCTTGATTGTTTCGGAACCCTCTTCTCCAAAATCCACCTCGAGGATTCCTACCATCTTGTCCGTAGCTAGCTTCTTGTGTACCAAACTCCGTAGCAAAGGCTTCCTCTTCGCCTCCTTGAACCCAGTTGCCATCATCATACGCAAGCTCCGATCTACACATATGAGCTCCATGTCCATAGTTCTTGCATATTCGGCAAACTTCGTTTGAAACAGTTGTTCCAGTGTCGCTCTTGAGGACTTGCTTCAATTCGTTTGTAAAGCACTCGAATTGATCCCCATTCCCCCTATACATAGGGGCTTCTTGAGTCGGTGGAGCTTCAGGTCCACGTCTCCTAACTATCGCTTTTGGGTCCTTGAACTGCGAACCATTAGCAAGGGTTCCGAAAACTGCCCAGACGGCTTCTGCGGTTTCCTCCCAAATATTGCCTCGGCATTGGAAATCCGCCACTTGTTGGTTCTCAAAGGTTAGTCCATTGTAGAAGTGTTGGACTAGGTCAGAAAAGCTCAAAACCATGGTGAGGGCACTTGTTCGTGAGATCTTGGAATCTCTCAAACGCGGTGTAGATGGTCTCATCATAGTCCGGTTTGAATCCGGTGATTTGCGCCTTTAGCGCGGTGGTCAAGGTGTGAGGGAAGTATTTTTCCATGAAAGCCGAAAAAACCTTATCCCAAGTGTTCAGCGAGCCTGCTGGTAGAGAACTCAACCATGACTTGGCTTTGTCGCCAAGTCCCATAGCAAAAACCTTCATCCTCAACTCATCCGTTGTTATTTCAACTCCGGGTCGTGGGAGTTGGTTGACGAAATCATCGATATCGTACAAGTACCCCATCACATCTTCCCTTGATAAGCCATAAAACCTCGGAAGTTGTTGGAATGCGTGGTTCTTGATTTCCAGATCTCGAGTTGCAGACGAAAGAACAATCGCCGGTCCCCTCATACGATCCTTGGAGGGTTGAACCCATGCTTTCAGTGGTCTAGCTTCTGCCATTCCGTCGATTTCCTTGAAAAGAATGTGTAGAGATTCAGAGAAATCGGTATCCTCTATTTCCTCTAATTCACGCCTTTGAAGTAGTCGCCTTCTTTGGTGGTAGACTCTGTCGATCTCAGCAATTGAATCAGCAAGCGGTGTTCCCCTAGATCGTGTATGTGGCATACACTATCTGTAATAGACTAGGAAAGCAGTATCAGATTAAAAAGGAAAACTAAAACTACTAGAACTAGGAATTGAATGCTGAAAATATAAACAAATTAAACAGAAAAAAGGAGTATAGTCCCCGGCAGCGGCGCCAATTTGATGATGTGCGGAATTGTCGGTTCCGATCAATCAATTAAATTTGTTATTTAGCCAAAGGCAATTCACAACTACAACGAAAACCGTAGTGTAGCAGTAGAATAACCTCGAGTGTCGATCTCTAAGGACTATAACTAGCTTTATCTAATCTAATTTAGAATATAAAACAGCAGACGGTTTAGCAAAGGTTTTTCTTAACAGATAATGTAGATTGGTGATAGTATGGTCCTTCAAAGCATAACGGGTTAATAATCATGCATAAATTCCTCGGTTTTGCATGGAGATCTTTGATCAATGAATTGTCGAGTTGTAATTATCAAACACTACGAAGATATACATTTAGATAGGTCAAAGACCAATGAATTGTCCAATTGTGTGCAATAATTAATCAACAATACGAAGACAGAGATTTAGATAGATCAAAGAAATAAAGCAATAACACGGAGTATAATGCGCGATATAGCCATTAGCATAATTATCAACCCCTTCGCTAAGAATTCACATACTACCACCAACGATAAGTTTTAGCTACTCATAGTTGTCTTGCAATCAACAGAAATCATAGAAGAAAACATATTGAAAGATATATAAAAATAAGTAGAAAAACTATAAGATACAATGTTACCGAAGGTTGTCAGTCTCCGAAGAATCGCGATCTTACAAGCTCCAAACTGCTATGAAAAAGTATCTCCTAAGCTATGAACCCCCAGAACAGGCTCTGGGAAGTTCCTACCTAAAACTACAGAGAAAGGTGAGAGAAAAGGTCTGGAAAAGTATGAAATTCGGAGAAAAACTGAGCAACTATATATAGGCTTCGAATTAGTGTGGGCGAAGGGCCTCACACACCGGGCGAGTCGCCTGGTGTGGGGCAATTCGCCCCACATCCCGGGCGATTCGCCCGGGAGTAAATCTCGGGAATTTACGCGTTTTCGACGCTTTTTTGGATTTCTTCCCCTTTTTGGACTTGGTTTCTGACTTCTAGTGGCCTTCTAACCTCCAGATTCGACCCCTAGACTTCAAATCCTATCCGGAAACCTTCAGATACTCCAATTAGGCTTCTGGAACACCAATTCCTTGTCAACTTCAATATAATTGCCCGGAAATCCTCGTTTTTCAACCAAAACCTGTAAAATAAAAACTATAGGGAAACGTGACACTATTCTAATAAAATGCACTAAAATATAACTAAATTAACATAGAGGATAGCTAAAATAGGTGAAAAAGACTCAAATGAATGTTTAAAATACACATTCATCACCTGTCCCACCAAACCTTCATAGAACCTCACAACCTCTTCTTCAATTGATTCCTGCTCTACTAACATCTCACCAGTTAGAGATACTAGCTTATGCATACCTTTTTGTTTTTTTCTTTTCCCTTACTGAAGCAAAAAAATACGCATTATTGTTATCTCCCAACTGTAACCAATCCATTTTCGACTTTTGTCTCAGAATTTCCTCCTCCATTTTGTGACAATTCATCATTTCACCTTTTAATCTCTTCACTTCATCCAAAATTACAGGATTGAATAGATCATTTGATAGCTTTTTCTGTTCTTGTTCCAGTTGTAGTTGCGCATTGATTAGTTTTTGAGAGACCTTTGAATATTTCTTCGCCAACATTCTCATAGGGCCCTGCAATCTTTGTAATTTTTTGCATAGACAGAACATGGTTGTACCTCTCTCAATAGGCAGGCTCCAATTTCTTACAAGTTCTCCCATAAAATCTTCATCATGTGCAACCACATTTAGAAATCTGAACGTAGACTGTATCTGTGTCCTCCCACCCGGTAAAGTCCCTTTTATCACCGCATGATAAAAAATCCCAGGTGCTCCAACTTCAAATTTTACTTTACAAAATTTCATAAGCCAGTCAACATTTGCTACGGCCCTATCAATTTTCGAATAAATCAACCCCTGAGTCTCTGTCTTGTTAGACCATGTAAAGTGTTCACCAGTAGTTTCCACTTGAAACAATCCCATACGATCCATCATTAACTCTAGATCAGCAAATTCATGATGCCTCAGTCTAGCACCTCCCATTCTATCATTAATATGAAGCACATTATTAAAGTCACCTATGCTTATCCACGACCCTGTTTGTCTACTGCCTAGAGCTTCCATGTCCAACCATAATTCCCTTCTCTACTCTAGCGTATTCCGAGCATACACAACTGTTAACCAGTAGCCAAAATTACCTGCAATATCCATCACCTTTAAATGTATGTACTGATGAGATTGACAAATCATTTCCACCTTTACTTTGGACTCTTCCCACAAACACCAAATTCTCCCATTAGGATGCATGTTGTAGTTATCTATATACTGCCAGCAAGAACCCAATCTTTTCCTTATTTTTTATTTTTTTGATTCTTTTATTCTAGTTTCTATAAGTATAAAAATAGCACATTTATTTCTGGAGAGGAAGGAGCTAACCTCTCTGTGCTTTATTATATCATTCATGCCCCTTACGTTCCAGCTTGAAATCATGGAACATGGTTGTTATCCCCAATAAGATCATCTCCCAATCTTATAGGGGAAAACCCATTATACTGTAAAACCTCCACAACACCTACTGTTATAGTATGCTCATCATACTTCTTCCTTCTGCTTGCAGTAACTTCTGTCCAAGTCTCATCATTATTCATTTTCTCTTTGTTCTTCTGTAGACTACTCAGTAATTGATTGTTATGAGCACTGCTCTGCCCTGCAACCTCACCATTCTCCTTGTTAATAGTGGTTCTATCTTTTAAATTATGGACCTCCACAACCTCTCTATTCACCTCTACAGGTTGTGCAGGTTTTTGTACTGCTCCTGATTTCTGAGCCCACTGAACCTGTTGCTTCCTGCCATTATTCCTATGATTTTTTGTCTTCTGTGCAGCACAATTATGCCCAACCTTCAAGCACTTGTCACAATACTGTGGTCTAACCTCATATACAATTTGCTGCTTAAACTTCCCAATCAACTTGTCATTGATTGTGATAGTGTCCTTCATAGGTAATGACACATCTACTTCAACCATTATCCTCGCATATGACACTCTAAGCTTCTTCGACGTGCGCTGATCAGTATCAAGCGGTGTACCTATTGCACTTGCAATTTTGCGAATACTCACCTCTCCCCATAAATGATCAGGAAGCTGTGGTAAAGTGATCCATATGGGCAAAACCTTCTTCTCCTCAGACAACACAAAGCCTGGTTCCCACTTTTTCAGGAACATATGTTTACCATAGATGGTAAACGGTCCTCTAGCAAATACTTCATCTCTATCCTCACTATTAGCAAATCTCAGCACAAAATAACCTGTATCATTTTAGTAAATAGCAAGCATCGCCACAGAATTCCAAACTCTCTCTATGAACAATTTAACCGCATTCATTGTAAGATCATTCTCCAGCACAAACATAATCAAGGTATTACTCCAGAATTGCAGTTCATTCACAACATCAGCAGTATCAATTTCCACTTCTACTTCCCCATCAACAATTTAAGGAGCAAAATACTATAAAGGAGTTGATGAATGTGTATTTTACACTTTCATTTGAGTCTTTTTTCACCAATTTAGCTATCATCTATGTTAATTTAGCTATATTTTAGTGCATTTTATTAGAATATTGTCACGTTTCCCTTTAGTTTGTATTTTACAGGTTTTGAGTGAAAAACGAGGTTTTTCGGGCAATTAAATTGAAGTAGACAAGGAATTGGTGTTCCGAAGACCTATTTGGAGTATCCATAAAATTCCAGATAGGATTTGAAGTCTAGGGGTCGAGTCTGAAGGCTAAAAGGTCACTAGAAGGCAAAAACCGAGTCCGAAAAGGAAAAGAAATCCAAAAATGCGTCGAAAACGCGTTTCCAGCCGTCAGAACCTCCCGGGCGAGTCGCCCGGGACGTGGGGCGAATCGCCCCAAACCAGGCGAATAGCCCGGTGTGTGGGGTGACTCGCCCCACACCTGCCGAATCAATATATATAGTTGCTCAGTTTTCTCCGTTTTTCATACTTTCTCAGCCCTTTTCTCTCACCTTTCTCATTAGTTTTAGGTAGGAATTCTCCAGAGCCTGTTCTGGGGATTCTTAGCTTAGGAGATACTTTTTCTTATCGATTTGGAGCTTGTAAGATCGCGATTCTTCGGAGATTGACAACCTTCGGTAACAGTGTATCTTACAGTTTTCCTATTTATATTTATATATCTTTCAACATGTTTTCATTCAATCTTGCTATAATTTCTGTTGATTGCATGACATCTATGAGTAGCTAAACTTCTCGTTTGTGATAGTATGTGATTTCTTAGCGAAGGGTTAATAATTATGCTAATGGCTATATCGCGCATTATACTTTGAGTTATTGCTTTATTTCTTTGATCTATCTAAAACCTCTATCTTCATGCATGATTATTAACCTGCTATGCTTTGAATGACCATACTATCACCAGCCTCCATTATCTGATAAGAAAAACCTTTGTTGAGTAGTTTGCTGATTTTATATTCTTAAGTTAGATTAGACAAAGCTAGTTATAGTCCTTAGAGATCGACACTCGAGGTTATTCTACTGCTACACTACGGTTTTCGTTGTAGTTGTGAATTGCCTTTGGCTAATACAAATTTATTTGATTAACTAGAATCTGACAAGTTCTAAACACAGTTCATCAGGTACTTAACTTTATCAGAAGCTGCTTGTTACTTTTCAGTAACGAGTTTACTGGTACTTTAAAACAGAGTGCGGAAGACTTTATATAATAAGTGTTTTTCAGAGAGTGCTAGTCTCAGCAAGTGAGCAGAGTGACAGTGTCCAATAAGTGTAGCTTGCTGAAAATTAAATGCGGTAAAGTAAATCACACAAACACTTTTATAGTGGTATCTGAGAGTGGCGTAATCTCTCAACTAATCCACTTTGTCCTTTCTAGGACTGAATCCACTAAGATAAGATGTGAGGTTCGTTACAAATCCTATCTATAATGATTCTTCAGAAACCGAAGCACACTTGCTTCGTTTCCAACTTAACTAGAGAACTGTAACCTTGTTCTCCACCAAACTTGGGACTTATAATCAGCAACACAATGCTTGATTAATTCCCCTTGAATTTCATGCCTGAAAAAGGGTGTTTATCAGTTAGAGAGCTTTGGGATGAGATGACTTGAGTATAACTTTTTCAGCTATAACAAGTTATCTAAAGAAACACAACTTGTAATACTTTTCAGTAAGCAAGTTAAGTTGTTTCTGGTGTCAAGACTTGTTCTTGTTCAAAAGAAAGAACACTTAACTAATTTCATAGCCGTGAATGTTCTGCTTCTTCACATGTAGCTTTTGTTTCAAGCTTAAGTCTTGGAACGGATCAATAGGCAGTAAAGAGTGTGGAAGATTGAGTGTTTAAGCACAAGTGAGAGTTTGATCACGTTGTTGACATACTTCAACTCTTTGCCGGATGACCTCCATTCATAGTGAATCAAGGGAGCCGTTTGAATTTTAAATTCTAAGGCTTTGCACCTTAAGATGTCACTATCTTGCTTTTGTACTTTCAGCAGCGTCCTTCATTTGTCTTCTACTCTTCATGTTCTTCGTGTGCCTACTTCGCATTTAATGTTCATTTTGAATCGAATTCAAATGTGAACGTTGGAGCCAAAATGCAAGTACATTCAGCAAGGAGGTCACATATGTTTTTCAGCAAGTGGTCAGTCTCAGTTTCAGCAAGCACAACCTACTCTGTCATATAGATTTTCACTTATGCGAGCTGTTGCTGAAAATCTCACTTTCTGAGCAACATGTGCCTTTGTAGATACCTTTCTCAGAATTCTTCTTAAGTCTTCAATCTTCGAATCTTCAAGTTTCTGAACGGTTCTAGTGCTTCAATAGTTCATTTGTAAAAACAAAGTACATCATCAGCAAACTAAAGCACCTACCTAGTACCTACACTAAGTCTTCAGCAAACGTTCCTCTTTTACAATGTCCTTAAAATTCTAAATTCCTATGGCCCTTAAGAGTACTAGTTACTGGACTTTCCTTAATTTAGGATGGTTAATTGCTCATCAAAATTACAAGTTTCCTAAAAAAAATCCCCCTTTTTGATGTTAGCAATCCATGGCTAAATTAATTGTTACCCTTTTAGAGGTTTCTGATGTTGAATAAATCAGTTGATTAATGCAAGCATACTTGAATAATAAAACAGTAAGCATAAGTAGTTTACATAACCAAAACCAATAAGAGTCAAAAGGTTCATTGTCGATAGTTTTCTTTCAGTAAGTTTACAAGAAAGCTCATAGATAACTAAAGTAATCAACAAACATAACAAACAAAGCTTTTACAAGGGACTAAACTATTCCAGCAGAAGATTTTCTAAGAATCTCCCTTACACTCTTCTCAGCAAGAGCAGAGAATTCAGCACAGTCCTTCTCGTAATCTTTAGTAGCTTACGGACTTCAAGTTGAATAATCCTTGCATTCTTGCAGGCAGTATAATGATGGTTTTCACCATTCATCTCTTTGTAGTGAATTACCCACAAGTGCATGTCCCAATTGCTAGCATGTAGAAGTTGAGTGTCTGAAATACCCTTGTTGGCATGAATCTTCCTTAACCAAAGAAGGTCTTCTTCTTGATCCTTAGCAGTGAGATAAAAATACTCATAAGGAATCAAGCGATACTTCTTTTTGGACTTCTTGGTTAAAGGGTCACTGTAGTAAGCAACATCTATCGGTTTGATTAAATCAGGCTCTTATTTTATCTTCTTGCTGATAGAAGTTCTTCTTACTAAGATCTCTAAGTTCAGCCATTTTGCAGCAATGTTCCTTGGGTAGGGAGGAGGATCCATTTCTTTTCTTGCAACTTTTAATTCAATCCAAGTGTACATTTGATTCAGTACAGCAGTTGGAATGAAATCATTGGCCAAAAGAACTTCCAGCTTTATGATCCAACAACCATGTAGGTTTTTGATCACATTCTGAATGGTTTCCTCATTACTGGTCTTTGTATAATCAATGCCAGTGCCAATTGCAATGTTTGCTAGCCTTCTTTCTTCCTGTCTTTGCTTCCTTCTTCTTGACTTTGCATTTTCATGATCTTTTGCTGAAGATCTGGAGTCAGAAGAGAAGTGTTTTGATTCGCTAGAAGGAGTTAAGGCAGAAATAGGCTTAGCTCTTATAGCTTGAGCTATTGTTTGGTCATCATCTTCATTCAGATCTTGATGACTCTCAGTGTGACAAAATTCTTGAGTTTCAGCAAAAGTTCTTCTCCTTTTTGGGTTTGCTGAACTTCTCTCAGAATCTGTTTCAACTCTTTACTTAGAACTTTGCTCTCTTTCAGCAAGAGGTTCTCTAGGAGGTGGTCCAGGCAGTATTAATGGCGCTTAAGCAAAAGAGGGATTGGTTGATCTGTCTCTTGAAGACTTTCCTTTTCTATCTTCCCCCTTAGAAATGGATTGCATAATAGGTCTGATGTGTAAAGAGAAAAACTCATTGCAACTTTTAGCAAGAGTGTTTAGGCTATTGTATTTAAGAATCATGTCTTGCTGATCTGTGGTTAGCTTAGACAATTCTTCCTTAATAAAAGCCAGATTCTCCTCATGTCTGCGCTCATTGTTGACTTTTTCTTCTAGCATAGACTAAGCCTTAGTCAATGCTCTTTTAGCAAGCTTGAGTGCTTGACTGACATCTTCTTCATAGCTTTTGTGGTGTAGAATGATGTCTTTCTGAGCTATGGTAATTGTAGTAGTGCGTCTCAGCACAGTAGTCAGTATTTTGCCAATGTCAAGCGGACTCTCAGCAAGCAAGGCATCATCCTCTTCTTGGCATGCTTTGTGAACAGCCATTAGTGCCTTTATTCTAGGAGTAAACTCCTCAACGTTTGGGAACGACACTAGAGAGGGAGTAAGTGAATGAGCTTTGATTTCAGTTGCGAACTGATCATCATTTCTCAGCAAATGTAACACCCCGTCCTTTTTAATTATTTAATTATTTATTTAATTATTATTTTATTATTTAATTATTTATTTTAGTTAATTAATTATCAGAGTAAATTATTTATTCGGTAATTAATTAATTATTTCCGCGTAAGTTAGTTCGTTTCGTTTCCTTTGGATTAAGCTGGACTATCTGATCTGCTAGCCTTTTGGCCCAATTGCGTAACCCAGTCAAAAGCCCGTTTGACCGGCCCATTAATTGACCAAACCCTAACCCTAGGCAGATTACACTTCCCACTCTCTCATCTCCACGCCCCCATCTGGAAAGAAAGAAGAAGAAAACTTCTTCACTCCTAATTCTCTGTCACGGCCACCAAAGAAAAATAGAGAAAGAGAAAAACTTCTTTCTTCTCCCCCTTTTGCTCATCCTCATACGCTCAAACCATCATCACCATTTCAATCTCTTCCTTCATCTTCCATTTTCTTCACCATCAAATCCATCCATCATCTTCACGGTTTCACCATCATCAATCCCAAATTATCATCTTATCTCACCGTCATCACAAATCGAACCCCATCTCCACCGGATTGCTAACCACCACTGTGAGCCACCTCCATCTCCGCCGCGGTTCTTCTCTGGCCGCCGGTCATCGCCTCTCTACGCCGCCGCCGTTCGGTCGTTTTCCTCTGTCCGTCGGTCTCTAGCCGCGCCGCCGCTCCAATCTCGTCCGCCGCGGCTCTTTCTGTTTCGATCGATCGGTAAGAAATCTTGGTTGTTTCTGACCTTTCTGTTCGATTTCGTTTTTGGTTCGATTCGGATATCGATTGATTTCCTTTTTCCTTTCGATTGATTCTATTTGCAGATTGATCAAACCTTTTAGTTCGATTCGTAGGTAAATCTCGAATCCTTGGTTGTTTCTTTCGAATCTCGTATTCTCGTTTCTGTTTGGACATTTTGACTTGGACGATTTTACCCTTGATCGATCTGACTGTGTTATTTATTTCGAACCGAGAACCGGGACTTAGGTTGTTAGATTGTAGTTACTGTTTGCTGGACTTGTGACCTTATTGACCTACTTTGATTTCCTGTTTGACCTCGAAAGGACTTTTGGACTTGTTGTTCTGTTTTGGATTCTTTGTGGACTGATTTGGGAAACTTAAAAACCTAAAGGACCTTTTTGCAGTTTTACCGTTGACCGTAGTTGACTGACAGTAAGCTTGTATCGTAAATCTTTTTGCTTTGAGAAGACTGTTTGATGTCTGGAAAACTACTGGTTCGTTTGTACTGTCTGTTTTCGAAAAGGGTTTTTCTTGGAATTTACCACTGAGGGTATTTTGGTAATTTCCAGAATCAGAAAATCGTAAGAGTTTCTGAAAATGTTTTAAACTTAGTTTCTGTTTTTGTAAGTGAGTATAGACTTAACTTGCTAGCCTAGTTGGTTAGGTTCTTGTGTGACTAACTTAGAGGTCCCGAGTTCGAACCCCGACTTTACCATTCCTTCTTTATACCTTTTTCCTTCCGTCCGTCCGACTTCTAAATTGTGTTTAGTACTTTCTTGTTAGGTTCTCCGTTGTCCGTAAACCCGTAAGCTCGTTTCTTGTTGAAGGTCGTTTGCTCGCAAGCTAAGGTGAGTGTTCACCCCTAAACCTATTAATTGCGAAAAACTGGAAGGCTATGTGACTGTTTGTACCTATTACCATCTACTGTATATTGTATGCTTCCGCGTAAAAGTATAAGTCCTAAGTATGACTTTTGGATTTCTGTTATTGCTACTCTGTTCTGTGCTGACCTTTCTGCAGGAACACCTCTCGGTGTTAATTAATTGTATCTGTTGTTCTGTATATGTTCTGTTTCTGTGTGACCGGTCGATTAGGTTATGGTTAGGTAGACTTGGGTAGTAGAGGACTATCGGGTTTGCTTGATCGTGGCCTAGTCTATTCCCTTTTAGGCGCGAGGCAGAAGTCGCTGAGGTCTATTAGGGTCGTAGGATCTGTTTCCCCAAAGTACACGGGGGTTTCTGTTTCTGTCCGGAGTTATGCATCCTCTGGAGGGAGTTATAAGGGCATTCTGGGAGTAGGAGCAATAAGGCGGGTTGCACCAACAGTCTACAATGTTTCTGTTCTGTTAATCTGTTATATGTGCTCTGTTCTGTTTGCTCGTTTTTCTGAAAAGGATTTTGTTTTTTTTAAACCGTTTACTTTCTGTTTAACTTAGAACCTCACTGAGATCCTTTATCTCACACTCTTTTGTTTTCCAAAATTTCCTTCCTTCCAGATGCTGCTGAGGATGTGCGTGACTAGGAAGCCAGCGACTAAGAGAAGGGTCTGGGGTGTCACGGGTTTCTTTTCAAAATAAGAAGAACAGTTTTATTGTCTTCATTCGTTGTCTTTTCGAACTTGAGTTGTCATTGAATATTATTTGTTATCGTTAGCGTCAAAGTTTATTTTGGGCATTTATTGCCGACCGTTGTTATTAAAGTATTTTCGAATTTTCTTTTTCAAGAAAATATTTTGTTTTCAAAACCGGTACCGTTACAGCAAACGACTTCTCTCAGCATCTCCTTCATCAATTAAGAGAGATGGTGGAGGAATTTCAACCACTGTGGGTTCAACTTTCTTTGTCTTTTCTTCTTCATTTGCTGAGAAGTTAGATAGATCTTCTTCTTCATCAGATTCGTCAAGGCCAACAACCTTGATTCCCAAATCTTTAGCTTCAGACACTTCTGGTTGATTGGTTGCGGAGGGCAACTCTTTGGACTCAACGACTGGAGTTTCACCAGTAGTAAATGGAAGGGAGGAGACTTCCGTGTTGTTCACTCCGGAATATTGAGCAATATCTAGATTCTTTGTATGTCTGTCATGAATCTGTAGACTATTCTGTAAAGCTCTTTGATAATATTCATCCATTTCTTCTTCTTCTCCAAGGTTTGGATCAGTGACCTTAGTTTCGAGTAATGCTAACTCGGCATCAGAAAGCTTAGCTTTACCTTTGTACATTTCAACACGCTTTCTGGCGTACTCTTCTTCAATTTCAGCAACTTGTTTAGTTGCTGGAGTACTTGTCTCAGCAGAAGTAGGAGTAGATTCTTGTTGCTGACTGGGAGTTTGATCAGCTTGCTGATTCTCAGTGTTTTGATTTTCAGTATTAGCAACTGTCATTTTTACACCGCCAGCATCAGGACTAGGACCTTGATTATCATCATCATCGTCCTTGCTGTCCTTAGAGTCTTTGGCTTCATCATCACTTGTGTCTTTAAGGACATTTTCATCCTCTTCTTCTTCATCATCGTCCGTCAGTATGACTGACTCGAGATGTTTGTACATTGCAGCACTTGTAACTTCCTCTTCTTCATTGATTTTGTGGGGATCAGCCACCCCGGGTACAAAGGAACCCTTGAGCATCACAGCTTGTTCAGCTGGAGAGGCACTCTTGAACTTTTCTTTCATATTCTCTCTGAAAGTAGCAATCAGACTTGAACTCATTTGATGAGAATATGAGAGTTCTTCTGGAAGTATAGAGTGTACAAACGTCTCAAGTTTGAGTAGAGAGTTTCTCTTTTTCTCATTTGACAGATGGATGTGAAGATCTGAAAAGTCCATCCTTCTATATCTTTGCCAGTTTCTGACAGACTTAGCAACTCTGCTCAAAGTGTTCTTTTTGAAGTTTGAGTATAGTTCTTCAGAACTATCTTCAAGATCTTCTGTGATGTGAACCACTTCATCGTTCTCCTTTTGAGCCTGAATAAGAGTAAAGTTAATTTCAGGAAAGTTTTGAAAAATAGTTTATAGTCTAAAACTGTAACAAGATTTACCTGCTGACTTTCAGAAAGCTCAAGTTGCACACTAAGTTGTGCTTGTACTATTTCCATTGCTTCAGGAGCTTTGGCAGCATTCTTGAATTGTTCATCCTGAAATAACTTTATATTAGATACAAGTACTAAGTTTTCAAACTTAGTAGAATTACCAAAATTTTCATCTACCTGCTGAACAGGAGTTGTGGATTCTGGTGCAGAAGTTTCAGCAACCTTCTGACTTGTATCTTGAGAAGTTTGTAAAGAACTAATTATATTAACTAAAGATAAAGTTTCAGATAGTGAAATTTTGCCTATATCTGAGTTAACTACCTGCTGAAGAATGGTAGGTGGTGACTCAGTCCTTTCAGCATTGATAACATCTTCATTATCTGGGACTTGTTCTTCAGCAGACTTCTTTTCTTGCACTAAATGAAAAGGCTGTGCAGATTCAGCAATCTCCCTTGTCTCTGAATTGACAAGTTGAGCAGAGACATGTTGACCTCTAAGTTCACTACTTGTCATGAACAGGTCTACTGACTTATTGGAGTTGTCATCAATCTCCAAGTCCATTTGCTGGCTTAGGTCAGTCAGCACCAGTTGAACTTTGTCAATAGAAGTCATCGGTGAACTTGGTCTAATATTCTCAGCATCATGAGATGCGTCGGCGAATACTGTCTCTTGTTGTGTTTCAGCAACCTCTGGGAATTGAACCATTGCAGTCTCAGCAACTGGTTCTTCAACAATTGCAACTTCAGCAATTTCTCGGACTGGACTAGTGGCTATTTCAGCAACTGTCTCTTCTACGACACTTTCAGCAAGTGCAACTTTTCTCAAATCTGCAGCAATGTCACTTGCTGGTTCCAGAGTGTTGTCATCAAGATTATCTACAATGTAGATATCTTCTAGGGGTTCTTGGGCAGGATTTTCATTTGCATTGCCATGTGGTCTTGCTTCAGCAGATGAATCCAAGTTAATTTGATTGCTGAAGGTTTCTGCAAACACTTCAGCACCATCTACTAACAGTGGCTTGCGTTTCAGCAACCACTCGAACATCGTCATCCTGAATGACATGGACAATTGGAACGGACTTTCGTGTCGTTGTTTTCTTTCTTGGGTAGGTCTTTGTCCGTGCCTTCTTAGGAATAGGATCAGCTGATGAAGCTGCAGTCTGAGTGTCATCATCAGCTTTCCTCTTTTTTTTCTTAAATTTCTTGCTGGGTGCAGTAGTGTCAGCAACGACAGCAGTAACATCTATAGCTGTTGCATTCTCAACAACATTTGCAGCTGTTGTATACCTAGGTTGACGATCAGTATCTGCAACATTTGCAGCTGTTGCATTCATAGACTGGTTATCAGTCTCAGCAACATTTGCAGCTGTTGGCTTCTTTGACTTCTTGTCAGCAACTTTGGGTCCATTCAGCTTGTAAAAAGCTCTTCCCACATTGCATACTGCTTTCTTAATCGGCAATGGGTTTCTTAGCTGAATCCTGAAATGTTCAAGGATGTAGCATATTTTCAATCCAAACATCACTGGAAACCAAGGTGAGGCTGTGTTGTCTTCAACCTTCACCCTGAACTTTGTAACACAATCAACAAGCCTGTTGAAAATGTACTTAGCCCAGTTGATTTCAGTTTTGTTCTCATAGATATGCATCAGCAAAGGCCACCTTCTCAGGCCTACTTGGTCAATTCCTCCAACTTGGGAGTCTAAGACTTTGATGAGCAGCAGAGCTACTAGACCAAGTGAATGGCAAAAATGCTTGCTTTTTACGTGATTAGTCCAAGTCACGGGAGCAATCTCGCCTTTCTTCATCCTTTCATTTCTGACATCACTGTAGAAGGCTTCAATTTCTTCATCAGTGGCAGTTATGTCATCTTCAGTTCCAATAGTTGGAATCTGAAAGATGTTTGCTAAATCAATCCATTTAAGGATGATTTTCACTCCTTGAACTGTGGTAGAAATCACTTTTTCAGTGACTCCTTGTCCATCAGTAAGGGTTTGGACTTCTGCATTATTGTAGAATTCCATTGTGTCCAGCATGCTCACTTGTTTAGTGCGAGCAGTGATGAAGAAAAGTAGCCCTTGTTGATTAATGAAATTCAACGCCTCTACGTTTTCTTCATCCAAGTCTTGTTCATAGAAGTATCTAATGTACTTCTCTTTGGAAAATCCGCCCCATTGCATCATCTTCTCACACTTTGCAGTGTCGAGATATGCAAGAGGCATGGATCTTTCTGTAATACGGTTGTTAGACAACATGATTTTCACTTTGTTTTTCACCGGTACCGGAGTTTCAACCGGAGTACGAGCAGTGCTTTTTCCAGCACTGTCTGCCTTTGAGGATTTTGAGCTCTTAGAATATTGTCTTTTGGGAGCCATCCCTTATATAGTAGTTGTGCTTTGAGAGATGTACGAAAAAGAGATTTTTCTTTTTGACCGGAGGTACAGTAATTCTGAGCACATGCTAGAAAAAATTTGCAGAGAAAGGAAATGTGAGTTAAAGAATTTGATCTTTTTCTAAATCTTCATGTATATAGTATCTCTGTTATGTGAGAAGCTCAATGGTTTTGAGTTCTCAGGAAGGGCAAAACAAAGGTTCATTGAGTTAGTGGAGCCATTGTATTAAATGCGTAGTGGACCACTAACATAAAACCGTCAAAGCATACTTTCTCTTTGTAATATCAACCGTTGGATCGTCAACTGCTTTAAAATCAATGACCACGATTAAATTTCATGTCATGATTTACAACGAGTTTATCTGTGACATGATTAACGTCACAAATTGATTTTACCTTGATTCACGGGATTTGATCTCTTTTACTCCAACGTTAATTGCTTGCTGAAGTAAATAAGAATCTTTTCAGCGATTTTATTCAATCTGACTTTAGCACTTACCTTTTCAAGTAATCAAGCCTTGTATTTGCTGAAAATTCCCCCTTAATCAAATATCTCATATTTCTTTATGGTAAAAGATATTTCTGAGTTCCCGTCTCAACAAATTCTTTTTATGTTCAGATATCCTTAGGTAAAATCTGAGAAGTATTTTTGCCCTTTGTTGAGTTCCCGTCTTAGATTATTCTTTTGATACTTGAATACCTGTTTCAGTATCCTTGATTGTCTGAATGCCAGTTTCAGCAATCTTTGTAATTTTTCTTTACTGAGTACCCGTCTTAGTAAGTGATCAAGTTTCCTAACAAATACCCGGTTTGAAGGAATTTCTTGCTGAATGCATGTTTCAACAACCATATAGTGTACGGTCATCTCTTTTTAGAGAAGTCAATGGGAAGGGACTTTTCAAGGAATACTTTTAAGAAATCATTGGCTTGCTGAATGCCTGTTTCAGCAATCCACCAAATGTATTCCTTTTTATTGAGGTAGTTCAATCAACCCAAGGTTATACCTTAGCATTGCGAACCTATTCTCTGGTAGGGGCTTGGTAAAGATGTCAGCAAGTTGATCATCAGTACCGACTTTTACAACCTCAATGTCTCCTTTTTCCACATGATCTCTAATGAAATGATGTCTAATATCAATGTGCTTTGTCCTTGAATGGAACTTAGGATTTTGCGTGATAGCAATAGCACTTGTATTATCATAAAAGATTGGTGTTTTCTTTGCAGAAATACCATAATCTCTTAATTGTTGCTGAATCCGTAGGATTTGAGCTGTGCAACAACCAGTCGCAATGTATTCAGATTCAGTGGATGAATTGGCAACACATGTTTGCTTCTTGCTGAACCATGATATTAATCTTGTACCTAGAAACTGACAAGTTCCAGAAGTACATTTTCTATCAAGAGTTGATCCTCCATGATCAGCATCAGAATAACCAACCAATTCCAGTCTAGAATCTTTTGGATACCATAATCCAACATTGACTGTACCTTTGACATATTTCAGTATCTTAAGTGTCTTTTTGTAGTGTGATTCTCTTGGATCATATTGGAATCTTGCACACACACAAATAGCATACTGAATGTCAAGTCTACTTGTTGTTAGATATAGCAAGGAACCAATGAGCTTCCTATACTTGTGTTCATCAACACTTTTATCTTGTTTAGTATAGCCCAATTTGGTACCAACACTCATCGGGATCTTTTCAGGTTTTTCTTCCTCCTTGATCCTAAACTTTATGAGCATTTCCTTTGCATATTTTGCTTGATTTACAAATATTCCATCTTTGAGTTGCTTGACTTGCAATCCGAGGAAATAATTCAATTTGCCCATCATACTCATTTCAAACTTGTTTGTCATGAGCTTGGCAAAATCATCACAAAGTTGCTTGTCCTTAGATCCAAATATTATGTCATCCACATAAATCTTGACTAAGAGTATTTTACCATCATGATTCATGGTAAATAAGGTTTTGTCAACTTCACCTTTCTTGAAATCATTATCCAGCAAGAACTTAGCTAAGGTATCATACCAAGCTCTTGGTGCTTGCTTTAGACCATATACAGCTTTCTAAAACTTTTATACCATCTTTGTTTCTGAGGGAAGTTCAAAGCCAGGGGATTGTTCTAAGTAGACTTCTTCAGCAAGTTCACCATTTAGGAATGCACTTTTAACATCCATTTGATAAACAATGAAGTCATTGTGAGCAGCAAAGGCTAAGAAAAGTCTAATTGCATCCAATCTTGCAAGTGGTGCATAAGACTTATCATAGTCCAATCCTTCAGTCTGACAGTAACCTTGAGCAACTAAACGTGCTTTGTTTCTTGTTACTTCTCCGGACTCGCTCAGCTTGTTTCTGAACACCCACTTTGTACCAATTGCTTTCTTTCCTTCAGCAAGGGGTACAAGTTTCCAGATTTTATTCCTTTCAAATTGATCCAGTTCTTCTTGCATTGCCTTGATCCATTCAGAATGCTTTAAAGCTTCTTCTATGGTCTTAGGTTCAATTTCTGAAACAAAGCAAGAGAACAAAGCTTCTACTTCAATGACGTTTGCTTCTTCAGCAAGTTCTTGATTAGTAGATACTTTGGATCTAGTCACTTGGCGTTTGTCAATATCACCAATCATATCCGTAGAGGGATGATCTCTAATCCACTTATTAACAGGTTTTCTGCTCTTTGGATCTAGATAAGTTTGCGTTTCAGCATGTGACTCTTCAGCATGTACTTGTTCAGTACTACTAGTATCTTGTTGTGTCTCTGCTGATATTGGTTCATCAGCAACTGCTTGTTCAGCATTGCTGGTTTGAGGTAACTCGTCAGCAGACACAGGAAGTTGCATAGTTTCAGCAACATTTGGAGAAACCGCGTCTTTTGCCGGAAATTCTTTATCATGAACTATATTTATCTTGTCATGACTTGGGAAAGGTGAGTAATTGTTAGAATCATCATTTAGTTCAATTTATTTGATATTTCTAGCATCAGATTTAGTTCTTTGCTCGTGTATGAGTAACTTCTTCATACATTCTGATATTTCTTCTTCAACACGGCCTCCTTGTGACTTTTCATAGAATACAACATGCACTGATTCTTCGATCTTTTGTGCCTTATTATTGTAAACTCTATAAGCTTTACTATGCAAGGAGTAGCCATGAAATATTGCTTCGTCTGTCTTTGGTTGAAATGTTCTCAAGTATTCTCTATCATTGTTAAGAACAAAGCATTTGCAACCAAATACTCTTAGATGGGTGATGTTAGGAGGTCTTCCAACAAATAACTCATATGGAGTTTTGTTGTATTCCTTAGTTATCAAGCATCTATTTTGCGTATAGGAGGCGGTATTAATCGCTTCAACCCAATAAGCTTCACTTATTTCAGTGTCAGCAAGCATCGTTCTAGCTGCTTCCTTAAGGGTACGATTCTTCCTTTCAGCAACACCATTTTGTTGAGGTGTCCTTACTGAGGATAACTGATGTTGTATGCGTTTTGAAGTGCAATACTCAGTTATGTACTGGTTTACAAACTCCGTACCATGGTCTGTTCTTATGACTTTTACCTTGTCATTTTTCATGACTTCAGGCTTGTTCAGCAAGTTAGGTATTTCAGTCCTTGTTTCAGACTTGTGTTTGATAAATACTACCCAAGTGAATCTTGAATAGTCATCTACCACCACCAGACCATACTTCTTGCCAGCATAGCTTGGTGAGGAAGATTCAAACAAGTTCATGTGCAAGAGTTGTAAAGGTTTTGTAGTTGACGGTACTGCCTTGTTCTTGAAAGAAGATTTGGTTTGCTTTCCTTGCTGACATGCATTGCAAACACCATCCTTCTTAAAAGTAACCTTATGTAATCCAACTACAAGTGCCTTTTTAGACAGCTTATTCAGCGTCTTGAAGTTTAGGTGACTTGTTCGTTTATGCCATACCCATGCTTTTTCAGCAAGGCAATCATGATCTGAGACAAGGCATTTTTCAATGATTGCTGAAGACCAATCTACGGTATAGAGACCTCCTGATCTTCTAGCAACCATAATAACCTTCTTTGTCTCAAAGTCAATAAGTTTACATTCATCACTTTTGATTTTGATGAAGTAACCTGTTAGTGTTGAAATATGTCCAGTCCGCATGTACGAACTAGAGCGGTCTAAGAGCGCTACAAAGCATCATAGGCCGTCCCTGAAGGGGCGCGACCACACCTAAGTATGTCACTAAGGTGTGGTTCGACCAACATAGGGTCCGACCATCACTAAGAGGCCAACCCTCAAAATAAGCTCATCACAAGGACAAAGCAGCTATTGAGCCCGAGGAGCATCTCTAGGGCTCGAGGAGGCCTTACGTCAAGGTAACACTCTCTGAGAGAAACTAGGCAGAGCACTACTCGAACCACCAACGTAAGAGGAAGGAACGAGGACACCTGGGCGACCACCCGTGATCGCTCCCAGTGGGGCCCCGTCCTCCATATTACTAAGTGGGACCCAAAATGACGATCTTGCCCTCTCAACCCTAGCCAAGATGTTTGGGCCAAGGCCCATGGACCTGCTTAATGGGCTTGGGCCTAAGGAGGCTTCAATCCCATCCGGAAACTTGTCACGATCCTACAAGGGCTGACATTAAAAGTCTACGAGTATATAAAGGACTCATTCATTACCCAGCGGGTAAGCATTAACACCTCTCACCTACCACTCACCCACCACATTTACTACTCGTACTAGGGAAGCCTCACAACTCCCTACACGTAAAGTCGTCACTCCGGTCTGATATCCTACATACCGGGAAAGAGACACTAACCCCCCCCCCTCCAGTATATTTCAGGTACGAGGAAGCTACAAGAAGGTTCATTACCTATCCAAGAGGAACACTACATGAAGAAGAACTAGAATAGTTTAGATTGACGATCCATTGCGAACTTAGGAAGAAGTACGAATTACCCTTCAACATTTGGCTGCGTCTGTGGGAAGCGACACAAAAGGTCATTCCTAGCCCTACTGGTCGAGCCACTACCCTCCTCGTGACACTTCACGAATAGGCCTCCCAGAAGAAGCAACCGTCTTGCTAATGCACCATCCAGGAATCCTCCTCGACCTAGGGACCGTCCCCCTAATGGTCGAGGAGGAGGAACGGCTGCTGCTACGAGGGCACCGAGAAATAACAATGTTGCAAGGAACCAAGATTACATGGAAGGGGCATTCACTAATGTCATCAACTCCCAAGGTGAAAGATCGGGGGAAAACAACCCACAAGGAGTTCCAGTAGGAAGCTCCTATGGAGCGTTGAGAGTCTCAAACAATGCCGAGCCTAGAGGGCAGCCTCCTCAATTAGCAATCAATCAACCTCCCGTAGCAGTGAACCCTCCTCAACCGGCCGCATTGAACTTCACCCTTCCTGATGGACGCGTAGTCCGACCATCAGATTTCGGGATGGGCGAAACTCAATACGACTTGTTCCTTCTCACATTACAAGGATATGTGGGGGGTAATGAGGCTGCTAGAGTTAATGCTGAGATCCAAGCTCGAGGAGCACAACAAGCGCCAGTACAAGAGCAACCTCGTGACACTCTGGTCGCCCCTCGTCAATCCCAACGAAGAGCACCAGTTGCACAAGATGAGGCACATTCGAGAGCCAACACAAGGCCAATCGAATCTCGACTTGGACCATCAAGATTCCAATCGAGGTTAGGACCTCAAGGTGCCCCGGATGACTTGAGAGACTTGATCGCTACACCACCCGCTCTCCCTAATCAAGTCACGCCCAACCAAGTAACTCCTCAGAACCAACAAGAAGCGGTGGCGGAAAATCAAGCATTGAGAACAGTAGCTGAGGTAACCCCCTTAATCGATCCGATCACGCGGAGGAGGCTCACTCTGGAGGAACTCACGCAAGGAAGTCCGCACTTGATGCTCATATAGAGACTCTACGAGGAGCTGTCCAAGAGAAAGAGCAAGACCAAGATCCGAGCCCTTTGTTCGACGAGATTAGGAGCCACCAAGCCAAAATCGAAAGAGGATTCCCCACCTTTGAAAGCTATGATGGAACAAGTTGTCTGAAGGATTACTTGGTAAGATTTGGCACTAAAATGGATGCTTACGTTCATGATTCAAGAACCAAAGCACTCCTATTCCCGGTTAACCTATCCGGAGAAATGATGAACGGGAATTTGTCGGATTCCGATTATCAAATAAATTTGTTATTTAGCCAAAGGCAATCCACAACTACAACGAAAACCGTAGTGTAGCAGTAGAATGACTCGAGTGTCGTTCTCTCAGGACTATAACTAGCTTTATCAAATCTATTTTAGAATATAAAAACAGCAAACAGATAGCAAAGGGGTTTCTAGCAGATAATGGAGATTGGTGATAGTATGGTCCTTCTTAGCATAACGGGTCGATAGTCATGCATAAATTCCTCGGTCTTACATAGAGATCTTTGAATCAATCTAGTGTCCTGTTGCAAATTGATGAACGCGAGATTTGTCAGGTCCCGGTTAAGTCAAATAAATTTGTATTTAGCCAAAGGCAACCCACAACTACAACGAAAACAGTAGTGTAGTAGTAGAATGACTCGAGTGTCGTTCTCTCAAGACTATACTAGCTTTATCAAATCTAATTAAGAATATAAAACAGCAAATAGAAAGCAATCGGGGTTTTCAAGCAGATAATGGAGGTTGGTGATAGTATGGTCCTTCTTAACATAATGGGTCGATAATCATGCATAAATTCCTCGGTCTTGCATAGAGATCTTTGAATCAATCTTGTGTCCTTGTTGCAAGTATTAAGCAGTACGAAGATAGTAGGGGTCTGACTCATCAACAACTAACGTCCTAATGTGTTCCGTAATTATTCAACACTACGAAGATAATTGGTCTGATTGGTTGACAAGTGTCCATGTGTGCATAATAATCAATACAACATACGAGAATTTTGGTGTTCAACTGATCAACGAAATAAAGCAATGACACGGAGTATAATGCGCGATATAGCCATTAGCATGATTATCTTCCCTCGCTAAGAATTCACATACTACCACCAACGATAAATATAGCTACTCATAATAGGCATGCAATCAATAGCAATCATAGAAGAAAACACATTGAAAGAATATAAAATAAGTAGATAAAAACTGTAAGATACAAAGTTACCGAAGGTTGTCAATCTCCGGATGATTGCGATCCTACGCGCTCCAATCTGCTATGAAAAAGTATCCCCTAAGCTATGGAACCCCCAGGACAGGCCCCGGGAAGTTCCTACCTAAAACTATAGAGAGAGGTGAGAAAGTAGGCTTGGAAAGATATGATTTTCGGAAAGAAAACTCGCAACTATATATAGGACCGAATTTCTTCTGGGGCGGTTCGCCCGAGTGCTGGGGCGGTTCGCCCCACAGTCTAAACGCGGAATTTTCGCGTTTTCGACGCGGTTTTGGATTTCTTCACCTTTTCGGACTCGGTTTATGAATTCTAGTAGCCTTCTAACCTCCAGATTCGGCCCCTAGACTCCAAATCCTATCCGGAAACCTTCAGATACTCCAAATATGCTTCTGGAACACCAATTCCTTGTAGACTTCAATATAAATGCCCGTAAATCTCCGAATTTCAACCAAAACCTGTAAAATAAAATCTAAAGGGAAACGTGACACTATTCTAATAAAATGTACTAAAATATAGCTAAATTAACATAGAGGATAGCTAAATTAGGTGAAAAAGACTCGAATGAAAGTGTAAAATACACATTCATCACAAATATTAAGCACTACGAAGATAATTTGGTCTGACAAGTCAATCACTATTGTCCTAATGTGTTACGTAATTATTCAACACTACGAAGATAATTGGTCTGATGGTCGACAAGTGTCCAATTGTGCATAATAATTAATACAACATACGAGAATTTAGGTTGTGCCTGATCAACGAAATAAAGCAATGACACGGAGTATAATGCGCGATATAGCCATTAGCATGATTATCTTCCCTTCGCTAAGAATTCACATACTACCACCAACGATAAGTTTAGCTACTCATAATAGACATGCAATCAACAGAAATCATAGAAGAAAACATGTTGAAAGAATAAAATAAGTAGAATAAAACTATAAGATACAAAGTTACCGACGGTTGTCAATCTCCGGATGATTGCGATCCTACGAGCTCCAAACTGCTATGAAAAAGTATCCCCTAAGCTACGGAACTCCCAGGACAGGCCCCGGGAAGTTCCTACCTAAAACTATAGAGAGAGGTGAGAGAGAAGGTCTGGAAAGATATGATTTTCGGAGAAAACTGAGCAACTATATATAGGCCCCGAAATACCACGGGGCGGTTCGCCCCAGAGTTTTTCTCGCGGAATTCCGCGTTTTCAACGCGTTTTTGGATTTCTTCCCCTTTTCAGACTCGGTTTCTGACTTCTAGTAGCCTTCTAACCTCTAGATTCGGCCCCTAGACTCCAAATCCTATCTGAAAACCTTCAGATACTCCAAATAGGCTTCTGGAACACCAATTCCTTGTCAACTTCAATATAATTGCCCGGAAATCCTCGATTTTCAACCAAAACCAGTAAAATAAAATCTAAAGGGAAACGTGACACTATTCCAATAAAATGCACTAAAATATAGCTAAATTAACATAGAGGATAGCTAAAATAGGTGAAAAAGACTCAAATGAAAGTGTAAAATACACATTCATCAAACTCCCCAAACCGAACCTTTGCTTGTCCTCAAGCAACTAAGCTAGACTCTAATGCAAAAAACAATGCAAGACACAAGGAATTGGGTAGTTTGATGAATGTGTATTTTACACTTTCATTCGAGTCTTTTTCACCTATTTTAGCTATCCTCCATGTTAATTTAGCTATATTTTAGTACATTTTATTAGAATAGTGTCACGTTTCCCTTTAGATTTTATTTTACAGGTTTTGGTTGAAATTCGAAGATTTCCGGGCAATTATATTAAAGTTGACAAGGAATTGGTGTTCCAGAAGCCTATTTGGAGTATCTGGAGGTTTCCAGATAGGATTTGGAGTCTAGGGGCCGAATCTAGAGGTTAGAAGGCTACTAGAAGTCAGAAACCGAGTCCGAAAAGGGGAAGAAATCCAAAAACGCGTCGAAAACGCGGAATTCCGCGAGAGAAACTCTGGGGCGAACCACCCCGTGTTATTTCGGGGCCTATATATAGTTGCTCAGTTTTCTCCGAAAATCATATCTTTCCAGACCTTCTCTCTCACCTCTCTCTATAATTTTAAGTAGGGACTTCCCGGGGCCTGTCCTGGGAGTTCCGTAGCTTAGGGGATACTTTTTCATAGCAGTTTGGAGCTCGTAGGATCGCAATCATCCGGAGATTGACAACCTTTGGTAACTTTGTATCTTACAGTTTTATTCTACTTATTTTATTATATTCTTTCGACATGTTTTCTTCTATGATTTCTGTTGATTGCATGCCTATTATGAGTAGCTAAACTTATCGTTGGTGGTAGTATGTGAATTCTTAGCGAAGGGAAGATAATCATGCTAATGGCTATATCGCGCATTATACTCCGTGTCATTGCTTTATTTCGTTGATCAGGCACAGCCTAAATTCTCGTATGTTGTATTAATTATTATGCACAATTGGACACTTGTCGACCATCAGACCAATTATCTTCGTAGTGTTGAATAATTACGGAACACATTAGGACAATAGTGATTGACTTGTCAGACCAAATCATCTTCGTAGTGCTTAATATTTGCAACAGGACACTAGATTGATTCAAAGATCTCTATGCAAGACCGAGAAATTTATGCATGATTATCGACCCGTTATGCTAAGAAAGGACCATACTATCACCAATCTCCATTATCTGCTAGAAACCCCTTTGCTATCTGTTTGCTGTTTTTATATTCTAAATTAGATTTGATAAAGCTAGGTATAGTCCTGAGAGAACGACACTCGAGTCATTCTACTGCTACACTACGGTTTTCGTTGTAGTTGTGGATTGCCTTTGGCTAATTACAAATTTATTTGCGTGAACTCGGAGCACGACATCCGCGTTCATCACTAGACTCTAATACAAAAAACATGCAAGACACAGAATGGAGTTTCATGCCAAATAAAATGAACTAATCTACTGAATCTACCAAAAAACATATGAACAAAACCATATAAATCAAAGCATGAATATAGGTTGAAGAATACCTCGATTGACTTATACACATCCACATAAGCACTTATGTCAAGACAAGATAGTCTCTCGTAACATTCTCCACCTGGACCTAGTCAGTGACAACGTAATGATGCATGCTAAGATACGAATGGTTGCCCTGTGCCTATGAAACTGAAGACTTAATGCTGTTCCACCATGTTAAGACTTTCCCTCAAAAGAGGTCGAACCAGTACTGGCTCTCATCAAACGAAGGAGGGTTCCCTATAAAAGATAACACTCCCCTATTCTACCCATCTCTCAAGTAAAGTCTTAAGCTATTCACCACTTCCTGAATGGCAGGACGAGGGTGGTCTAGAACAGATGACACTCAAGACAAAAAAGATAAAAGATAAAAAACATGATTACGAACATTACAAAAATGGAAAAGACTCAACACTTTGCTAAACTGCTATTTGGCTTTCTTTTTTGGACCCTTCTTTGCTTTTTTGGGTCTTTTCTTTTTTTTCTTTTTTTTTTTTCCTTTCCAGATTCTTTTTTCCTTTTTTCTTTTTCTCTTTTTTTCTGGAATTTTTCTTTCTCTCTTTTTTTTTTAGCCAGCAGTAGCATAACAAAAAGAGAAACAAAATGACTCACACGACTTCCCCAAACCTATTCGAAAGAATAGGTTGGAGTATAAAATTCACGGAAAAATAAAAATAAACTCACGATACAAAAAATAAAAAACGGAAACAAGTCTATGATGGTGTAACCCCCTCCCCAAACCTATTCGGAAGAATAGGTTATAAACAAAGGATCACACAACCTCACACTACCTCCTTATAGTGTATATGTCCTAGAGACAATCCTTACTAAGGGCATGGTGCCCTTATAGAGGACATATATGTACTATTACAGAGGTCAACGTAATATAATATATGTTTGTTGCATTTTACTGTTGAGTATCGCTTTCATATTTATATTACACCAGGCTGCAGCATGTCATATCTTTATTACTGTCTGTATTGATATTAAACATGTCCCCTCGGATAGATGACCGATCACACAGTTAGTGGGAGCTATGTGAGTTATCATCTATCCCAAACTTTCCCTAGTCGTGGTACATCTCGGATGTGGGGGTCTGAATGAACCTGACAAGACTAGTATGCGTGGAGGTTATACTTGTTGGAGCAAGTGTGAGCCGATCCCACGGCCACGGAACGGATTGTTGGACAATCGAGAAACGTTCCCATAACTGCGCATAGTTGTTCGAAGAAGCTTTATCGAACAATGGAAGTACCCACCGGACACTCCCATCGATGTATACTCTACACCGACGTGTCTATGGGAACCGGTGAGTTGTCGAAGTGATGTCATTCGTCCTTTGTACTTACAGGACTTTATCATCACATTTGTTGCCCCATATCCTTGGTGGACCCGTCGATGTCAGCTCTGAATAAGCAGCTGGCCTAAGATACGATCCAGGATTATGGCTAAATACAAATGGGGGTGATAAGTGATTCTGTGAAGGATTCATCTCTCAAGTGTAGCACAGGAGAGCACTGCTCATAGTCTGCATAGTTGTGTTGGTAAAGTCACTGGCCAGTGCAAATGATATATTATGATGGTCATAAGTATATCTTAACCAAGCAACTCCCTGAGACGCCCATGGATGTATTATTGGGATAGACACTTCATCGATCCTAGATACATTCGAGCAAGTCAGATGAAGGGACGTTACCATCGCAGCGTTGAGCGCAACAGGCTTCGCAACGAAAGGGTTAGCTTTGAGAAACCTCTCAAACGTCCTCACGTATTAATATTGCAAATGGAACCATCTAGGAATTCCATGTTGCCTAGTCTAGGACTTGCTTAATACGATGAGGCCCTATGGGTCACACTATGTGGTGATTCAGTCTATCAGAATATCATTGAAGATGGAATCACAATTAATTTGGAATTAATTGTGATTGATGGATTATAATTGATTTGGAATTAATTATAATATTTGGTGGCTCAATTAATGATTTGGAATTATTAATTGAATTGGCTAATTAATTGTATTTTATGTAAATACAGTTAAAGATTATATTTTGGAAATATAATGGAGGTTTGATTGTAAAGGATATGTTAATTTAGAATTAACATATGCACTTGGGCAAAATCTACTTGGAGTTTGGATTGCCTTAGAAATATAAGTGGGTCCCAAAAGTGGGACCCACGTCCCGTAGGACAAGGCGCGCGCGCGCGCGTAGCTTGGTAGGGGAAGGAGTTCGACTCCTTCCTCTATTAGAAGTCCAAGGGATAAGTTAGATTTTCCTGATTGAGTTTTAATTTGATTGGGAATGAATCTAGACTTGATATTGGTTTCCTTGTGCGATAAGAATTAGATTCTTATTCCTTTACGAAGTCTAATTGCTTATGCTTTAGGCTTCTATGGACTACTATATATAGTGGACTATTAGAGAGAGTTTTATACATAAGTTCTGACAGACAATTTCAGACACAGTTATTCTACCCAGTTTTCTTAGAGAAAATAAAACTCTCCCCTCCTCTCTTAGCCTCACGCGCGCGCACCACCACCGGAGGGAATTGCCGCCCCGTCTTCTTGGTCACACAAAGAATATCCTAGCATTCTTCCGATAGGCTGTTCATCCGTGGATACCAAGGTTGAGGTTCTAAGATATGGAAACTAACTCTTATTGTCTTGCAGATATACAGAGTATTGTAGATATCTTCGACTTCGACTAAGGAGAAGATACACCGGAATATTACGAAGACTTGGAAGCTGCTTTGGAAGTAAGGTTAGTCTTCTAATTGACGTGTTTAAATATATACGACATATGCATAATCAATTAACCTGTATGTTAAGAAAATTTTTAAAATTCCGCTGCGTACCCTAGGGGTAACTCTGACCATATTTTCTTACACCTCCTTCCTAGGCATTTAGCAATCTCAAAGCATGGTGAAGACTTGTTGCCTCTTAGGTACATAATTACTCGGGAAAACAACCATAAGACCCTAACATGCATCATCCTATTATAAAGGCCTTCGTGAACCGCAGTAGAGAAAACACCACTAAGTGATGTCGAGACTACCATGCTTAACTAAGTGCAATACATAAATGTGACAAGCCAAGCGAGAAAAACCTCAAACAAATTCATAGTGATGAAGCATACGATTAATGGCACAGTTGGTTGATCTACCCAATAAAAATGTGCAAAAAAATTTGGCAATAAACTCCATATAAAACATGCAAAACTATCCTAGGATGAATGTAGTGAATGCAACCTAAAAAATCTAAGAAAGCGGTAAACGTGCAAATGCAAATGCAGATGGATAAAGCATGCGAGGTACTATACTCATCCTACCAATACCAAGCTCCAAACTAACAACATCAGATCACTTAAATCCCATCCCCCCTCATGAAATTAACGCTAGTCCCTAGCAGTAAGAAAATGAGGAAATAAGATGTGATACTAGATGTTACCCCATGGTTTGGCCTCGGTCGGCTGAGTGTGCTGCTTGTGAGTTATTGGGCCTGCTCTGGGAGCTTTATAGGTGGTCATCAGGTCTTCTGGTAGGTGCAGTAGTTCGATTTATAGGCCGGACAGGAACAACTCCTCTATCAGAATCATCATTGCCCGTATGGCCTTCATTGTCACTACTGTCACGCACATCCTCACTAGTAGAGTTGTAGTGGCAGGTAGAATTCTCAAGAGTAGCCGCAGCTGTTATGGAATCCTCCATCCTGAAGCCCTCCAATAGGATGTGAACTGTTGAAGGGGAAAGGGTAGTGGTATCAGGACCTCCCCCTCCAACGTTTACACCACGAGAAGGTTTCAGTAAGCTGCTTGGATACTCAGAAGTCTTCTACCTTTTTCTCCAATTTTGTCCACATTCTCTACGGTGGATCCGACCGATGTCTATATAATGCTCACTTTAGAGGCAGGCAAGGGGCACCCCAGCAAGGTGCTGGGCACCCATGTCATTTTGTTTTGGAACCAAGCTAGCGCTTCGGAACCTTCTAGCAACTGCGAACTCAAGATTGAATCCGTCGCGGCGAGAATGTCCCGGTGCCTTCTTGTTCACTCGAACTCTGCAGTCCTCGTGATGGAGTGATGACGTAATAATGGTTTCTGTCCCTTCGGTGGTGCATGAATAGGCATAGGAGTCCTTACTCCAGGTGTACTCTAGCTCCTCCTCTTGGATAATCCACGACGTTGTTGCAAAACCCCTTGGCTCGAACGCACATCTAGCGAGGTCACCTTCCTTGACATGGTTCTTCGCAGCAATCATGCGGGAATGCTCCTTTCCCTTGGTATGGTTCCTACAAACAGCAGTTAGTACCTCGTATGACACAAAACCGACTCAAATATATGCTAGTGTAAAAGCGAAACACACAAGTGATAAAATCAACAATCGAGCTCCCCAAACCGCAGTGTCTAATGTAACATACTAATGTAACTTCTACTTGCAATACATCACATTATGCTCTTACTAGACAACCAATATCCTTGATAACAAGGCTCAATTCATACCATAGCAGCGAAAAATTCTACTAGCATAAATCCTCATACTCAACAATTAAGCATTCTATCGTCAAATCTACCAACATTACATCAATAACACAACCATATGATAGAAATCAAAGATAATGACATAATGCATAACAAGATATATCATCTAGTAGCAAAATACCCAAATCAACAATTCAAGCAAAATTGAGAATGCAATTGATAGTAAATAACATGTCTAATCATACAAACAATATACCCATGTATCAAATAAGCATAATTGAAGCTCAAATTAGAAAACCCCCAAATTCGAAAATTAGGGTTCTAAGGATGATACCTCAGATCTGAAAATCTAACGCATAAGGACGAAATCTGTTCGGATGGGATGATAGATCATGTAATAGGCTTCGATTTAAGCTAAAGAACACTAAATTTGGTCAAGAATTGAAGAAGTTATGAAGATTTGATTGTAAAATCGCGTTTTTTCGGGTTTTTTGGGAGAAGGAATGAAGATGAATGAAGAAAATGAGGTTTTGGGGAAGAAATCCGTGTTTTTGAACCTCTGGAGCCGTCGGGCGGTTCGCCCCGTGCTCCCCGATGCGGGGAGACGGCTTCCGTCGTCAGAAAATGCGTTTTTAATCCCCGAAACAAATTTTTTCAAAAAACCACTCGAAAGATCTCACTCAAACAAAAGCACATACGACACACACATGAACAAATTCGCATACGAGAAGCAAATAGTTCAAGAATGAATGCATGCAGAAAAGCAGTAAAGAAAGCGATAAAAATTCCGGGTTGCCTCCCGGATAGCGTCATTGTTTTAAAGTCTTTGACTCGACTCATGTCTGCGCCTATCTCTTCTTTTTGCGGGTACTAGGCTTCCCCTTCATTGATCTCCTCTCCATGCCATGAACCTGTGAATAAGAAAGAATATAGGCTGCAAGACCACAATAGTGAGTAGTAATATCAGGCGGTTCAGGTGGATCTGGTATGGCTCGCAACACGTGTTGCTTGCCATCTACTTCGATGGTGCAAGTTCTTTGGTAGATGTCCATCACGGAGCGTAGTTTAGTCAAGAACGTTTGCCCTAAGAGTATGACATCCCCCGTTCCAGGTGCAGACGCCGGCATAACCACAAAATTGGTGTATATAGATGCTTCACCAATCTTGACCAACACATTTTTCACAACGCCCTCGGGTCTCATAAAGGATCCATCCGCCAGTTGCACAATATCCCTTCGATCAGATAGTTTTCCAAGGTTGCTCTTTTCAAACACATTCAAAGGGATTATGTTTGAGTAGGATTCCGTGTCTAGTGTGGCACGGACATCTTCAAGCTCACCAATCCCTACCTTAACATCGAAACATTTAGGGAGTGGTTCAGGATCCCCTTCCTCCTCATCACTTGCATCAGAATCGAGGTCCTTCTCTTCTTCCTCAGCCTGTAGAAGTTCTTCCTTCATGCAACACTCGCACCTAACAATCTTCTTGATGGTGATTTCTTCAGGTACATCACCAGTCAATGTAATGGCATTCGACTTCACAGTGTTGCTAGGCAGTTTGCCTTGTTCCCTACTTGCTCCTCGATCGATCAACTCTTGCATCTTTTGATGGGCAAGCCTAGTGCTCTCTTCCAACCTATCAAGCCTTGCCCTAGTCTTCTCAGAATCTTCTTCATAACGTTTGAGAACACTTTGTGTGTGATCAACCATCTTTTGCAAGTTCTCCATCAGTTGAGCCGACTTCGACTTTGGTGGCTCTTTCGGAGCGGGGTTTTCGCAGTGGTCATTACCATAGTTTAGCCTACTACGGTCTTGGTTAGGTCCATAAGTTTGGTTAGCCGGTGCATATCCTTGATTGTTGCGGTATCCTCTTCTCCAGAATCCACCTCGGGGATTCCTACCGTCTTGTCCGTAGCTAACTTCTTGAGTACCAAACTCCGTAGCAAAGGCTTCTTCTTCGCCTCCTCGAGCCCAGTTGCCATCATCGTATGCCAGCTCCGATCTACGCATATGAGCCCCATGCCCATAGTTCTTGCATATTCGGCATACTTCGTTCGAAACAGTTGTTCCGGCGGCGCTCTTGAGCACTTGCTTCAATTCGTTGGTAAAGCACTACAATTGATCCCCATTCCCCCTATACATAGGGGCTTCTTGAGTCGGTGGAGCTTCAGGTCCACACCTCCTAACCATTGCTCTTGGGTCCTTGAACTGCGAACCCTTAGCATGCCTTTCGACAACAGCCCAGACGGCTTCTGCGGTTTCCTCCCAAATATTGCCTCGGCATTGGAAATCCACCACTTGTTGGTTCTCGAAGGTTAGTCCATTGTAGAAGTGTTGGACTAGGTCAGAAAGTTCAAAACCATGGTGAGGGCACTTGTTCGTGAGATCTTGGAACCTCTCAAACGCGGTGTAGATGGTCTCATCATAGTCTTGCTTGAATCCAGTGATCTGCGCCATTAGCGCGGTAGTCAAGGTGTGGGGGAAGTATTTCTCCATGAAAGCTGAAAAAACCTTCTCCAAAGTGTCCAGCGAGCCGGCTGGTAGAGAACTCAGCCATGACTTGGCTCTGTCGCCAAGTCCCATAGAAAAAACCTTCATCCTTAACTCATCCGTTCTTATGTCAGCTCCGGGTCGTGGGAGTTGGTTGACGAAATCATCGATATCGTGCAAGTACCCCATCACATCTTCCCTTGATAGGCCATAGAACCTCGGAAGTTGTTGGAATGCGTGGTTCTTGATCTCCAGATCTCGGGTTGCAGACGAAAGAACAATCGCCGGTCCCCTCATACGATCCTTGGTGGGTTGAACCCATGCCTTCAGTGGTCTAGCTTCTGCCATTCGTCGATTTCCTTGAAAAGAATGTGTAGAGATTCAGAGAAATCGGTTTCCTCTATTTCCTCTAGTGCGCGCCTTTCAAGTAGTCGCCTTCTTTGGTGGTAGACTCTATCGATCTCAGCAATTGAATCAGCAAGCGGTGTTCCTGCAGAACGTGTATGCAGCATACACTATCTATAACAGACTAGGAAAGGTGATTAGGAACGGACTAGGAATGCAGTATCAGAGAGAGATTAAAAAGGAAAACTAAAACTAATAGAATTAGGAATCTAAAGCTGTAAATATAAACAAATTAAACAGAAAAAAGGATTATAGTCCCCGGCAGCGGCGCCAATTTGATGAACGGGAATTTGTCGGATTCCGATTATCAAATAAATTTGTTATTTAGCCAAAGGCAATCCACAACTACAACGAAAACCGTAGTGTAGCAGTAGAATGACTCGAGTGTCGTTCTCTCAGGACTATAACTAGCTTTATCAAATCTAATTTAGAATATAAAAACAGCAAACAGATAGCAAAGGGGTTTCTAGCAGATAATGGAGATTGGTGATAGTATGGTCCTTCTTAGCATAACGGTTCGATAATCATGCATAAATTCCTCGGTCTTGCATAGAGATCTTTGAATCAATCTAGTGTCCTGTTGCAAATATTAAGCACTACAAAGTTAATTTGGTCTGACATGTCAATCACTATTGTCCTAATGTGTTCCGTAATTATTCAACACTACGAAGATAATTAGTCTGATGGTCGACAAGTGTCCAATTGTGCATAATAATTAATACAACATACGAGAATTTAGGCTGTGCCTGATCAACGAAATAAAGCAATGACACGGAGTATAATGGGCGATATAGCCATTAGCATGATTATCTTCCCTTCGCTAAGAATTCACATACTACCACCAACGATAAGTTTAGCTACTCATAATAGACATGCAATCAACAGAAATCATAGAAGAAAACATGTTGAAAGAATAAAATAAGTAGAATAAAACTGTAAGATACAAAGTTACCGACGGTTGTCAATCTCCGGATGATTGCGATCCTACGAGCTCCAAACTGCTATGAAAAAGTATCCCCTAAGCTACGGAACTCCCAGGACAGGCCCCGGGAAGTTCCTACCTAAAACTATAGAGAGAGGTGAGAGAGAAGGTCTGGAAAGATATGATTTTCGGAGAAAACTGAGCAACTATATATAGGCCCCGAAATACCACGGGGCGGTTTGCCCCAGCCATGCGGCGGTTCGCCCCAGAGTTTTTCTCGCGGAATTCCGCGTTTTCGACGCGTTTTTGGATTTCTTCCCCTTTTCAGACTCGGTTTCTGACTTCTAGTAGCCTTCTAACCTCTAGATTCGGCCCCTAGATGCCAAATCCTATCCGGAAACCTTCAGATACTCCAAATAGGCTTCTGGAACACCAATTCCTTGTCAACTTTAATATAATTGCCCGGAAATCTTCGAATTTCAACCAAAACCTGTAAAATAAAATCTAAAGGGAAACGTGACACTATTCTAATAAAATGTACTAAAATATAGCTAAATTAACATAGAGGATATTTAAAATAGGTGAAAAAGACTCGAATGAAAGTGTAAAATACACATTCATCAAGAAACCATGAAGTGGTGGTCGCGCCTCCCTCATCGATCCATCAAGTCATATAGAGATCTCTGCAAGGAGTTCTCTAAGCGTTTCGAGAAGGTTATGAATGCCAAGAGAAGAGTGAGGTACTTGGCCGAAATTGTTCAGAAAAACAATGAGGACTTGAGGGACTTCATCAATCGCTTTCATGAAGCAGCCCTCCAAGTTGAAGATCACTCCATCAATGAGAGGAAAGAATATTTGTATGGTAACACTACCAACATCAAGTTCCAAGACGTACTCTCAGCATCGTGTGTGGAGAATGAAGCACAACTTACCAGGGTTTACAAGGATTTCCTCGAGGCTGAGGAATTCTGAAAAACCGTCACAGTGAGAACCAATCCTCCCAAGGAAAAAGGGAAGGAAAAAGAAAAGGAGAAGGAGTACCCTCCTCGCCCGCAAAATCCCGAAAAGCAAAGGAAAGATCAAAAGCATGGGTTGATCAAAGAGGGTCACTCTAGAAATGATTTCAGAGACAAGAGGTCTCCTCCTAGGAGGTCACCTCCAAGACGATATAGCAACTACACAGACTTAAATAGGCCAAGATCCGACATCTTGAACTATATAGTCTCGAGGAAGCTAGACGTCTCCTGGCCACCACCGATTAGAGAAAACCAAAGGAACAAGAGTTCGGAAAAATTTTGCAAGTTCCACAAGGGGAAAGGGCATACCTCTGATGAGTGCGTCGAACTCAAGAACGAAATTGAGAGGATGATACGCAATGGCCAGTTGGTTAGCTACATCCGGAAGGAGGAACCTCTGGCACTCTTGCCTCCACCACCTCAAAGTGGGAGCGAGCACCATTACCAAGGAAACCCTCATGATGATGATATTCATAATTACAACAATTATGAGAACCGCCCCGTAAATGGAAGCATCCACACTCTTACAATTGCGGGAGGACCCGCGGGAGGCGACACTCGTAATCAAAGGGAGATTACGGCGGATAATCTTAGAGTCCGAGATGTGAAGTATGCTCAAGCCGCACGACCGGGAACCAATGTTATCTCTTTCGATGATAGCGAGATACCTCTGAGGCATGCCGGAGGAGGGAACATCTATGATCCTTGTGTCTCACTTGTAGTTTCCTTGGATGTTCAATCATACAAGTTAGGAAGGATCCTCGTCGACACCGGATGTTCGGCTAACTTGATTTTCACCGGAACCTGAAGAGGATGTAAATGAATCCAAGAGAAGGGCTCAAGGAAGTGAGGAGCGCATTGGTAGGATTTGGAGGACAACCTATCATGCCACTCGGAATGATCAACCTCATGGTATCAATGGGTAGCGCACCTCGACGAGTGACGCAACATGTTCCTTTTGTGGTCGTCGATATGCCCTTCGATTATTTTGCAGTCCTAGGCCGACCCGGTCTCTCTCAATTCCGAGCCGTAGTGTCTACGGTCCACAACAAGTTAAAGTTCCCCACTCCTTTGGGAATTGGACAAGAGGTAGGAGATATACGAGAAGCATGGGAATGCTACACCATGTCAGCCAAGTTCACTTCTAGGGTTGCCATTGGAGAACCCAACCCGGGCCAATCATCCGAGGAGACACCCCTGGTTCACAACGCGCCTTATCGTTTCTACACGGTTCGGCGAGTGAAGAAAAAATCAAAAAAGCCAAGTCCGTCACTTAGGCGAAGAAAAGCAATCATGAAGAAAGACAAGGATATTCTAGTAGGAGCTGTTAAGGAGCTCGAGGAGTATCAAGTGATTCCACCAATCCCACCATCTTCCAAAAAGAAGAAGTTCTTTGAGGAAAACAAAATTGAAGCAAGAGAAACCCTGGAAGAAGTCCAAATTGTCGAAGGAAGTGCCGACAAGGTCACAAAAATTGGTACCGAGATGACTACAGAAGTCAGGATGAAACTCATCCAATGTTTGAGAGATAACAACGACATCTTCGCGTGGAGTACCGAGGACATCAAGGGGATCGACCCATGAGTCGCTGTTCACCGTCTGAATGTCGACCCGTCGATCACCCACATCAGAGAAAAGCGAAGAGACTTCAGCGCTGAAGATAATGCCATCATCGAAGCTGAAGTACAAAGACTTCTTAAGGCTGGTCACATCAAGGAGGTAAGATACTCCGATTGGGTATGCAATGTGGTCCTCGTGGAGAAGGGTCCGGAGAAGTGGAGAATGTGCAACAACTTCACAAGGCTCAACAAGTTCTGCCCGAAGGATCCCTACCCTCTCCCACGGATCGACCAGCTGGTCGATTCCACCGCTGGATGCGCCCTCTTGAGTTTCATGGATGCATACCAGGGCTTCTACCAAGTCAAAATGGCCAAAGATGATGTGCCCAAGACTGCCTTCTTTGCTAATGGCAATGTGTATTGCTTTAACGTTATGCCATTCGGTCTTAAAAACGCCGGAGCGACCTACCAAAGGCTAGTCAACAAGATGTTCAAAGAAGAGCTGGGTAAAACAATGGAAGTATATGGTGATGATATGCTCGTCAAGAGCAAAACCAAGGAGAAACATGTAGGTTACCTGGCGAAATGCTTCTCAATCTTGAGAAAATATGGCATGAAGCTCAACCCAGCGAAGTGCACCTTCGGAGTGAAAGGGGGAAGTTCCTCGGTTACATGGTAACAGAGAGAGGAATAGAAGCAAAACCCGAGAAAATAAAGGCCATCCTCGATCTTCCTCAATCTCAATCCATCAACGAGGTGCAACAATTGGTCGGAAAGTCAATCGCATTGAGTAGATTCATCTCGAGGTCTGCCGAGAAAAATCTCCCATTTCTCAAAGTGCTAAGGAAGAGCAGCCACTTCAGTGGACAAAAGAATACGAGGAAGCCTTTGAGAAGCTGAAAGAGTATCTACTCGCTCCCCCACTATTGTCAAAACCCATAGAAGGAGAGGTGCTTTACTTGTACCTAGCAGCAACTGGAGAAGCTATCAGCTCGCTCTTGGTGCGAATCCAAGGTAACGACCACCTGTCCATCTACTACTTGAGTAAAGTACTCGCCGGAGCTGAAACGCGGTACATGGATATCGAGAGGCTATCCTTCGCCCTTGTTTATACGGCAAGGAGGTTGAATCCCTTCTTTGGTGCTCACAAGGTTGTAGTCTTGACGAAGGAACCTCTCAAGCAAGTCCTTGGAAAACCTGAAAACTCGGGAAGATTAGCAAGGTGGGCAATCGAGCTAAGAGAGTACGACATCGACTATCAAGCACCCATGGCCAAGAAAGCACAAGTCATCGCCGACTTCCTCGTAGAGTATCCCTCCAAGGGAACTTCAGAGGAAAACCCTTCGGAAACACAGAGTGTTATGATGATGGTCGAGGAGCAACCCCAGCAAAGCAACCCTATGAAAGCTCTTGAAGATGCTTTGATAGAGCTCAAGGAGATGTCCCAGACAAAAAGAAGAAGGCATGAAGTCTTCCTGGCAGAAAAACTCGACGAGCCAAATGGTACGGAGACCGTCTCTCCAAAACCCAAGGAATTAGTCAACCATGGAGACGTCTGGATTCTTCATGTGGATGGTTCCTCATCAGGAAAAAATGGCGGGATAGGAATATACTTTAAGAGTCTCGGAGGAGCCGAACTTGAGTACGCCGTTACTCTTAGCTTCCCGGTCTCAAACAATGAAGCAGAGTATGAAGCCATCCTCATAGCTCTACGTATGGCAAAAGCATTGGAAGTGAAGAAGCTACATCTCTTCATTGATTCTCAACTGGCCGAGAAGAAAATCTCGGGAAAATTCAAAACCAAGAAGGATTCACTGGCCGAGTACAAAAGCACCATCACGGAGGAAATCCAAAAATTCGAAAGTTGTGAGATTGAGAAGTTCTCAAGAGATCTCAATCAAAGGGCAGATGCCCTATCAAAGTATGCTTCAGCTTCCGGAGGAGTCGATACCCGGAATGTGATACTTATGAAAATCAACGCGTCATCCCTGTGGTCATCAAAGCCAAACGTCTTGGCAATTGACACTCAACCGAGTTGGATGCAAGAGATCACTACATATCTCACAAATGGAAGTCTTCCTCGTGACAAGACTGAAGCGAGGAAGATTAAAGGAAAGGCAGCCCGATACATCATGCAAGGAGACTACTTGTACAAGAGGTCCTTCGAGGAAGTCTACTTGAGATGTGTCGCCGAAGAAGAAGTCCAGAAACTTTTGGGAGAGATGCATCGAGGAAGTTGCGGAGAACATGCCGGAGGAAGAACCCTCGCGCAAAAAATTATTCAATAAGGATACTACTGGCCCACTGTTCGTGAAGATGCTGCCCAATTTGTAAGAAGGTGCGAGGAGTGTCAAATGCACGGCAATTTGATCAACGTCCCAGCGGAACCGCTCATGCCCATCACCATCACTTGCCCTTTCGACATATGGGGCATCGACATAGTCGGTCCTTTTCCAAGAGGCACGGGTCAAAAGAAGTTCATCATCGTTGCGGTCGAATACTTTAGAAAGTGGGCGGAAGTTGAGGCAGTATCTACCATCCCCGAACAAAGAGTGATGAACTTTGTGTGGAGAAACATCGTGTTTCGATTTGGTTTGCCGAGAGTCCTCATCTCGGACAATGGTGCTCAATTTTGTGGCCAAAGGTTCAATGAATGGTGCAAGGAAATGAAGATTGAGAGGAGGTATACCTCTGTAGGACATCCTCAATCCAACGGGCAAACAGAAGCCGTCAACAAAATCCTCGTCAACAACTTGCAGAAGAGGTTTGTCACCAACAAGGACTGGGTCGATGAGCTTGATCGAGTGGTATGTGATGAACGTTGTCAAGGTCAATCAAATAAATTTGTTATTTAGCCAAAGGCAATCCACAACTACAACGAAAACCGTAGTGTAGTAGCAGAATGACTCGAGTGTCGTTCTCTCAGGACTATAACTAGCTTTATCTATTTAACAAGAGAATATAAAACAGCAGACAGATAGCAATAGGGGTTTTCTAGCAGATAATGGAGATTGGTGATAGTATGGTCCTTCTTAGCATAATGGGTCGATAATCATGCATAAATTCCTCGGTCTTGCATAGAGATCTTTGAATCAATCTAGTGTCCTGTTGCAAGTATTAAGCACTACGAAGATAATCTGGTCTGACTAGTCAATCACGGTTGTCCTAATGTGTTCCGTAATTATTCAACACTACGAAGATAATTGGTCTGATGGTCGACTAGTGTCCAATTGTGCATAATGATCAATACAACATACGAGAATTTTGGTTACAACTGATCAACGAAATAAAGCAATGACACGGATTATAATGCGCGATATAGCCATTAGCATGATTATCTTCCCTCGCTAAGAATTCACATACTACCACCAATGATAAGTTTAGCTACTCATATTATGCATGCAATCAACAGAAATCATAGAAGAAAACATATTGAAAGATAAATAAAATAAGTAGAATAAAACTGTAAGATACAAAGTTACCGAAGGTTGTCAATCTCCGGATGATTGCGATCCTACGAGCTCCAAACTGCTATGAAAAAGTATCCCCTAAACTACGGAACTCCCAGGACAGGCCCCGGGAAGTTCCTACCTAAAACTATAGAGAGAAGTGAGAAAGTAGGTCTGGAAAGATATGATTTTCGGAGAAAAACTGAGCTCTATATATAGGCCCCGAAATAACTCCGGGGCGGTTCGCCCCATCCTGCGGCGGTTCGCCCCCCGTTATTTTCGCAGAATTCCGCGTTTTTCGACGCGGATTTGGATTTCTTCACCTTTTCGGACTCGGTTTCAGACTTCTAGTGGCCTTCTAACCTCCAGATTCGACCCCTAGACTCCAAATCCTATCCGGAAACCTTGAGATACTCCAAATAGGCTTCTGGAACACCAATTCCTTGTCAACTTCAATATAATTGCCCGGAAATCCCCGAATTTCAACCAAAACCTGTAAAATAAAATTTAAAGGGAAACATGACACTATTCTAATAAAATGTACTAAAATATAGCTAAATTATCATAGAGGATAGCTAAAATAGGTGAAAAATACTCGAATGACAGTGTAAAATACACATTCATCAAACTCCCCAAACCGAACCTTTGCTTGTCCTCAAGCAACTAAGCTAGACTCTAATACAAATAACATGCAAGACATTTCAAGAAATTAGAAAATGTAATCACTGGCAAAAATGGAGTTACATGCCAAATAAAATGAACTAATCTACTGAATCTATCAAATAACATATGAACAAAAACCATATAAATCAAAGCATGAATATAGGTTGAAGAATACCTCGATTGACTTATACACATCCACATAAGCACTTATGTCAAGACAAGATAGTCTCTCGTAACATTCTCTACCTGGACCTAGTCAGTGACGACGTAATGATGCATGCTAAGATACGAATGGTTGTCCCGTGCCTATGAAACTGAGGACTTACTGCTGTTCCACCATGTTAAGACTTTCCCTCAAAAGAGGTCGAACCAGTACTGGCTCTCATCAAACGAAGGAGGGTTCCCTATAAAAGATAACTCTCCCCTATTCTACCCATCTCTCAAGTAAAGTCTTAAGCTATTCACCACTTCCTGAATGGCAGGACGAGGGTGGTCTAGAACAGATGACACTCAAAAAAGATAAAAAATAGAAAAACACGATTACGAACATTACAAAAAATGGAAAAGACTCAAACTTTGCTAAACTGCTATTTGGCTTTCTCTTTTATTTTGGACCCTTCTTTGCTTTTTTGGGGTCTTCTCTTTTTTTCTTTTTCTTTTTCCTGGAAATTTTCTTTCTCTTTTTTTTTTCAATTTTTTTCTAGCCAGCAGTAGCATAACAAAAAGAGAAACAAAATGACTCACACGACTTCCCCAAACCTATTCTAGAGAATAGGTTGGAGTACAAAATTTACAAAAAGGAAAAATAAACTCACGATACGAAAATGAAAAACAGAAACAAGTCTAATGATGGTGTAACCCCCTCCCCAAACCCATTCGGAAGAATAGGTTATAAACAAAGGATCACACATCCTCACACTACCTCCTTCCTAGGCATTTAGCAATCTCAAAGCATGGTGAAGACTTGTTGCCTCTTAGGTACATAATTACTCGGGAAAACAACCATAAGACCCTAACATGCATCATCCTATTATAAAGGCCTTCGTGAACCGCAGTAGAGAAAACACCACTAAGTGATGTCGAGACTACCTAGCTCAACTAATTGCAATACATAAATGTGACAAGCCAAGCGAGAAAAACCTCAAACAAATTCATAGAGATGAAGCATACGATTAATGGCATAGCTAGTTGATCTACCCAATAAAAAAGTTCAAAAATTCGGCAATAAACTCCATATAAAACATGCAAGACTATCCTAGGATGAATGTAGTGAATGCAACCTAAAAAATCTAAGAAAGCAGTAAACGTGCAAATGCATATATAGACGAATAAAACATGCGAGGTACTATACTCATCCTACCAATGCCAAGCTCCAAACTAACAACATCGGATCACTTAAATCCCATCCCCCCTCATTAAATTAACGCTAGTCCCTAGAAGTAAGAAAATGAGGAAATAAGATGTGATACTAGATGTTACCCCATGGTTTGGCCTCGGTCGGCTGAGTATGCTGCTTGTGGGTTATTGGGCTTCCTCTGTGAGCTTTATAGGGTGTCATCAGGTCTTCAGGTAAGTGCGGTAGTTCCATTTATAGGCTGGACAGGAACAACTCCTCTATCAGGATCATCATTGCCCGTATGGCCTTCATTGTCACTACTTTCACGCACATCCTCACTAGTAGAGTTGTAGTGGCAGGTAGAATTCTCAAGAGTAGCCGCCGCTGGTATGGAATCCTCCATCCTGGAGCCCTCCTATAGGATGTGAACTGTTGAAGGGGAAAGGGCAGTGGTATCAGGACCTCCCCCTCCAACGTTTTACACCTCGAGAAGGTTCCAGTAAGCTGCTTGGATACTCAGAAGTCTTCTACCATTTTCTCCAATTTTGTCCACATTCTCTACCGTGGATCCGACCGATGTCTATATGATGCTTACTTTAGAAGCAGGCAAGGGGCACCCCAACAAGGTGCTGGGTACCCATGTCATTACGTTTTGGAACCAAGCTAGCGCTTCGGAACCTTCGAGCAACTTCGGACTCAAGATTGAATCCGTCGCGGCAAGACTGTCCCGGTGCCTTCCTGTTCACTCGAACTCTGCAGTCCTCGTGATGGAGTGCTGACGTAATAGTGGTTTCTGACCCTTCGGTGGTGCATGAATAGGCATAGGAGTCCTTACTCCAGGTGTACTCTAGCTCCTCCTCTTGGATAATCCACGACGTTGTTGCTAAACCCCGTGGCTCGAACGCACATCTAGCGAGATCACCTTCCTTGACATGGTTCTTCACAACAATCATACGGGAATGCTCCTTCCCCTTGGTATGGTACCTACAAACAGCTGTTAGCACCTCGTATGACACAAAACAGACTCAAATATATGCTAGTGTAAAAGCAAAACACACAAGTGATAAAATCAACAATCGAACTCCCCAAACTGCAATGTCTAGCCTAGCTTCTTCATCATGCAACATAACAACGTAACTACTACATTTAATACATCACATCATGCTTTTACTAGACAACCAATAGCCTTGATAACAAGGTTCAATTCATACCATAGCAGCGAAAAATTTCTACCAACATAAATCCTCTTTCTCAACTACTAAGCATTCTATCGTCATATCCACCAACATTACGTCAATAAACATAATCATATGCAAGAAATCAAAGATAAAGACATATTGCAGAACAAGATATATCATCTAGCAGCAAAATACCCAAATCAACAATTCAAGCAAAATTGAGCATGCAATTGATAGTAAATAACATGTCTAATCACACAAACATCAAACCCATGCATCAAATAAGCATAATTGAAGCTCAAATTAGAAAACCCCCAAATTCGAAAATTAGGGTTCTTAAAGATGATACCTCAGATCTGCAAATCTAACGAATTAGGATGAAATCTGTTCGGGTAGGATGATAGATCATGTAATAGGCTTCGAATTAAGCTAAAGTACACTCAATTTGGTCAAGAAATGAAGAAGTTATGAAGATTTAGAAGCAAAATCGCACTTTTCGGGTTTTTTGGGAGTATGGATGAAGAAGAATGAAGAAAATAAGGTTTTGGGGTTCAAATCCGCATTTTTGAAGATCTGGGGCCGTGGGGCGGTTCGCCCCGTGGTTCCCATCGTCAGAAAAATGCGGTTTTAATCCCCGAAACCAATTTTTTTCAAAAACCACTCGAAAAATCTCACTCAAACAAAAGCACATACGACACACACATGAACAAATTCGCGTATGAGATGCAAATAGTTCAAGAATGAATGCATGCAGAAAAGCAGTAAAGAAAGCGATAAAAAATTCCGGGTTGCCTCCCGGATAGCGTCATTGTTTAAAGTCTTTGACTCGACTCCTGTCTGCGCCTATCTCCTCTTTTTGCGGGTACTAGACTTCCCCTTCATTGATCTCCTCTCCATGCCACGAACCTGTGAATAAGAAAGAATATAGGCTGCAAGACCACAATAGTGAGTAGTAATATCTGGCGGTTCCGGTGGATCAGGTATGGCTTGCAATACGTGTCGCTTGCCTTCCACTTCGATGGTGCAAGTTCTTTGGTAGATGTCCATCACGGAGCGTAGCTTGGTCAAGAATGTTTGCCCTAAGAGTATGACATCCCCCGTCCCAGGTGCAGATGCCGGCATAACTACGAAATTGGTGTATATAGATGCTTCACCAATCTTGACCAACACATTTTTCACAATGCCCTCAGGTCTCATAAAGGATCCATCCGCCAGTTGCACAATAGCCCTTTGCTCAGATAGTTTTCCAATGTTGCTCTTTTCAAACACATTCAAAGGAATTATGTTTGAGTAGGATCCCGTATCTAATGTGGCACGGACATCTTCAAGCTCACCAATCCCTACCTGAACATCGAAACTTTTAGGGAGTGGTTCGGGATCCTCTTCCTCCTCATCACTTGTGTCAGAACTAAGGCCCTTCTCTTCTTCCTCAGCCTGTAGAAGTTCTTCCTTCATGCAACACTCGCACCTAACAACCTTCTTGATGGTGACTCCGTCAGGTACATCACCAGCCAACGTAATGGCATTCGTCTTCACAGTGTTGCTAGGCAGTTTGCCTTGTTCCCTACTTGCTCCTCGGTCGATCAACTCTTGCATCTTTTGATGGGCAAGCCTAGTGCTCTCTTCCAACCTATCGAGCCTTGCCCTAGTCTTCTCAGAATCTTCCTCATAACGTTTGAGAAAACTTTGTGTGTGATCAACCATCTTCTGCAAGTTCTCCATCAGTAGAGCCGACTTCGACTTCGGTGGCTCTTTCGGAGCGGGGTTTTCGCAGTGATCATTACCATAGTTCAGCCTACTACGGTCTTGGTTAGGTCCATAAGTTTGGTTAGCCGGTGCATATCCTTGATTATTGCGGTATCCTCTAGTCCAGAATCCCCCCCGAGGATTCCTACCGTCTTGTCCGTAGCTAACTTCTTGAGTACCAAACTCCGTAGCGAAGGCTCTTCTTCGCCTCCTCGAGCCCAGTTGCCATCATCGTACGCCAGCTCCGATCTACACATATGAGCCCCATGCCCATAGTTCTTGCATATTCGGCATACTTCGTTCGAAACAGTTGTTCCGGTGGCGCTCTTGAGGACTTGCTTCAATTCGTTGGTAAAACACTCGAATTGATCCCCATTCCCCCTGTATATAGGGGCTTCTTGAGTCGGTGGAGCTTCAGGTCCACGTCTCCTAACCATTTCTCTTGGGTCCTTGAACTGCGAACCCTTAGCAAGCCTTTCGAAAACAGCCCAGACGGCTTCTGCGGTTTCCTCCCAAATATTGCCTCGGCATTGGAAATCCACCACTTGTTGGTTCTCGAAGGTTAGTCCATTGTAGAAGTGTTGGACTAAGTCGGAAAGTTCAAAACCATGGTGAGGGCACTTGTTCGTGAGATATTGGAACCTCTCGAACGCGGTGTAGATGGTCTCATCATAGTCCTACTTGAATCCAGTGATCTGCGCCTTAAGCGCGGTAGTCAAGGTGTGAGGGAAGTATTTCTCCATGAAAGCTGAAAAAACCTTTTCCCAAGTGTCCAGCGAGCCGGCTGGTAGAGAACTCAGCCATGACTTGGCTCTGTCGCCAAGTCCCATAGCAAAAACCTTCATCCTTAACTCATCCGTTGTTATGTCAGCTCCGGGTCGTGGGAGTTGGTTGACGAAATCATCGATATCGTGCAAGTACCCCATCACATCTTCCCTTGATAAGCCATAGAACCTCGGAAGTTGTTGGAATGCGTGGTTCTTGATTTCCAGATCTCGGGTTGCAGACGAAAGAACAATCGCCGGTCCCCTCATACGATCCTTGGTGGGTTGAACCCATGCTTTCAGTGGTCTAGCTTCTGTCATTCCGTCGATTTCCTTGAAAGGACTGAGTAGAGATTCAGAGAAATCGATTTCCTCTATTTCCTCTAGTGCGCGCCTTTCAAGTAGTCGCCTTCTTTGGTGGTAGACTCTGTCGATCTCAGCAATTGAATCAGCAAGCGGTGTTCCTGCAGAACGTGTATGCGGCATACACAATCTGAAACAGGCTAGGAAAGGTGATTAGAAATAGACTAGGAAAGCAGTATCAGAGAGAGATTAAAAAGGAAAAACTAAAACTAATAGAATTAGGAATCTAAAGCTGTAAATATAAACAAATTAAACAGAAAAAAGGAGTATAGTCCCCGGCAACCCGAGATCTGGAAATCAAGAACCACGCATTCCAACAACTTCCGAGGTTCTATGGCTTATCAAGGGAAGATGTGATGGGGTACTTGCACGATATCGATGATTTCGTCAACCAACTCCCACGACCCGGAGCTGACATAACAACGGATGAGTTAAGGATGAAGGTTTTTGCTATGGGACTTGGCGACAGAGCCAAGTCATGGCTGAGTTCTCTACCAGCCGGCTCGCTGGACACTTGGGAGAAGGTTTTTTCAGCTTTCATGGAGAAATACTTCCCCCACACCTTGACTACCGCGCTTAAGGCGCAGATCACTGGATTCAAGCAAGACTATGATGAGACCATCTACACCGCGTTTGAGAGGTTCCAAGATCTCACGAACAAGTGCCCTCACCATGGTTTTGAACTTTCCGACCTAGTCCAACACTTCTACAATGGACTAACCTTCGAGAACCAACAAGTGGTGGATTTCCAATGCCGAGGCAATATTTGGGAGGAAACCGCAGAAGCCGTCTGGGCTGTTTTCGAAAGGCTTGCTAAGGGTTCGCAGTTCAAGGACCCAAGAGCAATGGTTAGGAGGCGTGGACCTGAAGCTCCACCGACTCAAGAAGCCCCTATGTATAGGGGGAATGGGGATCAATTCGAGTGCTTTACCAACGAATTGAAGCAAGTCCTCAAGAGCGCCACCGGAACAACTGTTTCGAACGAAGTATGCCGAATATGCAAGAACTATGGGCATGGGGCTCATATGTGTAGATCGGAGCTGGCATACGATGATGGCAACTGGGCTCGAGGAGGCGAAGAAGACGGTAGGAATCCTCGAGGTGGATTCTGGAGAAGAGGATACCGTAACAATCAAGGATATGCACCGGCTAACCAAACTTATGGACCTAACCAAGACCGTAGTAGGCTAAACTATGGTAATGACCACTGCGAAAACCCCGCTCCGAAAGAGCCACCGAAGTCGAAGTCGGCTCAACTGATGGAGAACTTGCAGAAGATGGTTGATCATACACAAAGTTTTCTCAAACGTTATGAAGAAGATTCTGAGAAGACTAGGGCAAGGCTTGATAGGTTGGAAGAGAGCACTAGGCTTGCCCATCAAAAGATGCAAGAGTTGATCGACCGAGGAGCAAGTAGGGAGCAAGGCAAACTGCCTAGCAACACTGAGAAATCGTTGTCCATTAACTTAGTGGGGGATCTACCTGTTGAAATCACCATCAAGAAGGTTGCTAAGTGCGAGAGTTGCAAAAGGGAAATGCCACCACAAGCCGAAGAAGAAGAAAAGGACCTTGGTACTAACAAGAGTGAAGAGGAGCAAGAGGATCCCGAGCCACTCCCTCAAAGTTTCAATATTAAGGTCGGGATTGGGGAGATTGAAGATGTCCGAGCCACACTCGACACAGGATCCTACTCTAATGTGCTCCCTTTAAATGTTTTCGAGAAGAGTAACCTTGGGGAACTAACTGTGCATAAGGCTATTGTACAACTGGCGGATGGATCCCTTGTGAAACCCGAAGGCGTTGTGAAGAATGTATTAGTCAAGATTGGTGAAGCTTCTGTCTACACCGATTTTGTAATTATGCCAGCATCAGCACCAGGAACGGGGGATGTCATACTCTTAGGACGAACATTCTTGACTAAGCTACGCTCCGTGATGGACATCTACCAAAGGACTTGCACTATTGAAGTGGATGGCAAGCAACATGTGTTGCATGCCATATCTGATCCACCTGGTATTTCTAACACTATTGATTACAGTGGTCTTAACGTCTATGTTCACTCTTATTCACAGGATCAAGGCACGGGAAGGAGACTCGTGAAGGGGAAGTCTAGTACCCTCAGAAGGAAAAGATAGGCGAAGACAGGAGTCGAGTCAGAGACTTTAAACAATGGCGCTATCCGGGAGGCAACCCGGGGGTTTTTATCGCTTTCTTTACCGCTTTATTGCATGCATTCATACTTGAACAATTTGCTTATCATATGTGAATTTGTTCGGTTCTGTGTCGTCTGTGTTTATGTTGTGTTCGAGTGTGACCTTTCGAGTAATTTTTTTTTTTAAAAAAATGTTTTTCGGGGACTAAAAACCGCATTTTTATTTCAAAAACGATTTGTTTTCCACCTAGGAGTGGGGGGCGAATCGCATCATGTGGGGGGCGAATCGCCCCGCGCGTGGGGCGGTTCGCCCCGCACGGGGCGGTCCGCCCCAGGTGTGGGGCGGGGCGAACCGCCCCACACCTCCAGATTCTAAAAAAAACGGGGGTTTCTTCCCCAAACCCACATTTTCCTCCATTTTCATCTTCCAAACTCCAAAATTTCCTCCATATTCAAAATAACTTCAAATCTTCATAACTTCTTCATCTCTCCATCATTTTGTGTGTTCTTTAGCTTCATTCGAAGCCCGTTACGTGCTCTATCTTTCTATCCGAACAAATTTCTTCCTAGCTCATTCAATTTCCGGATTTGAGGTATTATCACATGAACCCTAATTTTTACAATTTGGGGATTTTTTGATTTATGCTTCAATTAGGCTTGTATGATGTATGGGTTGATGTTTTATGTGATTAGATTCGTGATTCATTGTAAATTACATGTTCAATTAGGCTTGGTTTGATGATTTGAGATTTTTGCTAATTGGATGATATATGTCTTGTTAGAGATATGTCTCTCTTACTTTCATTCCATGCTTAAACATGTGTTTATTGATATGATATTGATGGATGTATTGTTAGAATGCATGATTGATGAATTTGAGGATTTATGCTAGATTTTTGATTTTTATGGTGTGGATTGAACCTTGTGATTCAAGGCCTTTGTTGTTAGCAAGAGCATAATGTGATATGTTATTGTAGTAGTTACATTGATATGTTGTGTAATGAATTAGCTAGACTAGGCTTTGGGATTTTGAGGGGTTGGATTTTTGCGATTATTACTCGTTTGATCACTCGTATATTTACATATGCATAGGTCTATTTTGCATCGTACAAGATACTAATTGTTGTTTGTAGGAATCATGGCACCGAGGACAAGGAGAGCCGGCTCTAGCAAAAAGGGGAAGGGAGTGGCATCAAGCTCCCAACCATCTCACGATTTGTACGAGTTGTCTGCCGCTGCGATAGAGGTGCGACAAAGGCTAGAGGCGGAGATGGCCGACGGAGGAAGGTCGATCATCCCAGATAGGAGGATTGACATTCCTGAGTCCGCGGCGGATAGAGCGGGATATAGGACGCTGTCACGTTTGGGGTCACAAAGGAATTGGGCATGGTACAGTTCCAACAGGTTCAAAGGGTACGACGAGAGCATCATCCGAGATTTCTACACTGGATACACGGATCTCGACGAGAAGAATGGGGTGCTAGTCCGAGGCCTGATTATACCATGGAACCCAGAGTACATTTCTTCCTTCATCCATTTCGGGAACCTGGAATTCACAGGAAGCGACCACGCCTACTTGTATTCGAGGACAGCTAGGGGGATAGGGAGACACAGACACATCACCGACGTGATCTGCAACAGGGAGTACCGATATCCGGAAATCGGAGCTGTAACACCCCATCTTTTTTTATTATTTATTTAATTATTTAATTATTATTTTATTAATTAATTATTTATTTTGGTTAATTAATTATCAGAGTAAATTATTTATTCGATAATTATTTAATTAATTTCGCGTAAGTTAGATCGTTTCGTTTCGTTTGGTTCGAGCTGGAATTTCTGATCTGTTTAGCCTTTCGTTTGGCCCAATTCCTAGCCTAGTCAAATGGCCTGTTCACTAGCCCATTACTAACCTAACCCTAACCCTAGCCTGACCCATCTCTTCTCTCATTCCCAGCCGTCAAACACAAGTAGAGAGAAAGAAAGAGAGTTAGAAAAGAAAGAAAGGAAAAAGAAGAAAGAGAGAGGAGAGAGTTGCTGCGCCGCCGTGAGTATCCGTCCGCCGCCGTACGTCGCCTCCGCCGTTCCGTTCCGCCGCACCGATTCTCGCCGCCAAGTCGATCTGTTCTGTTCGAGTCAACGCCTCGATCGATCGCCGTTCGATCCGTGCCGCCGCCGCAATTGCTGCTCCGTCATCTCCGTCCGTCTCGTGCCGTCGCCACCGCTTTGCTCCGTTCGCCGTTGACCGCGTTGCCGCCGCCGCTGTCTGCTCTGATCTCTGAACCGCGAGTCACCGCCATTCTGTGTTGTCGATCGATCCGATTGTCCGTCTGTCTCTCGCCGCGTCAACTCCGATCCCGTCCGCCGCCGGTTCTTTCTGTATCGATCGGTAAGCTTCGTTCGTTCCGCCCTTTCTGATTCGATTTCGGACTTCGTTGAATCTGGATTTAATTTAGTTTCGTTATCTTTGATTCGCAGCCTTGATTTCTTTTCCGTTCGAATTGAAGGTAATCTCGTTTTCCTTTTTGGTTCATTCGATTTACTGATTTACTATTCGAGGCTCGTATTCTGTTTTGGAATTTTTACCCTTGGACTATTTTACCCTTGATCGGTCTGACCTTGTTATTTGATTCGAACCGAGAACCGGGACTTAGGTTATTAGATTGTAGTTACTGTTTGCTGGACTTGTGAACTTATTGACCTCGTATGTTGACTTTGTTTTCCTGATTGACCTCGAAAGGACTTTATGACCTTGTTGTTACTGTTTTGGAACTTTGTGGACTGATTTGGAAAACCTTAAAACCTAAAGGACCTTTTTGCAGTTTTACTTTTGACCGTAGTTGACTGATAGTAAGCTTTTCTCGTAAACCTTTTTGTTTTGTGAGGACTGTTAAGTGTTTGGAAAACTTCTGGTTTGTTTGTACTGTCTGTTTTTGAAAAAGGGTTATTTTGCAATTTACCACTGAGGGTATTTTGGTAATTTCCAGAATCTGAAAAACGAAAGAGTTTCTGAAAATGTTTCAAACTTAGTTTCTGTTCTTGTAAGTTAGTATTGACTTCACTTGCTAGCCTAGTTGGTTAGGTCCTTGCTTGATTAACTTAGAGGTCCCGAGTTCGAACCCCGTCTTTATCATTCTTTTTTCAGCCTTTTTCCTTCCGTCCGTTCGACTTCTAAAGTGTGTTTAATACTTTCTTGTTAGGTTCTCCTTTGTTCGTTAACCCGTAAAAGCTCGTTACTCGTTGAAGGTCTTTGCTCGCAAGTTAAGGTGAGTGTTCACCCCTAAACCTATTATTTGCGAAAAACTGGAAGGATATATGACAACTTGTACTATTACTATATACTGTTTACTGTATGCTTCCGCGTAAAAGTATAAGTCCTAAGTATGACTTTTTACATTTCAGTTTATTGCTACTCTGTTCTGGACTGACTTTTCTGCAGGAACACCTCTCGGTGTTAACTATCTGTATCTGTTGTTCTGTATCAGCTCTGTTTCTGTGTGACCGGTCGATTAGGTTGTGGTTAGGTAGGCTTGGGTAGTAGAGGACTATCGGGTTTGCTTGATTATGGCCTAGTCTATTCCCTTTTAGGCGCGAGGCAGAAGTCGCTGAGGTCTATTAGTGTCGTAGGATCTGTTTCCCCAAAGTACACGGGGGTTTCTGTTTCTGTCCGGAGTTGTGCACCCACTGGAGGGAGTTATGAGGGCATTCTAGGAGTAGCAATAAGGCGGGTTTCTGTTTCTGTCCGGAGTTGTGCACCCTCTGGAGGGAGTTATGAGGGCATTCTGGGAGTAGCAATAAGGCGGGCTGCACCAACGGTCTACAACGTATCTGTTCTGTTAATCTGTTATATGTGTTCTGTTCTGTTTGCTCGTTTTTCTGAAAAGGATTTTGATCTTAAAACTGTTTACTTTCTGTTTTTAACTTAGAACCTCACTGAGATCCTTTATCTCACACTCTTTTGTTTTCAAAATTCCTTCCTTCCAGATGCTGCTGAGGATGTGCGTGACTAGGATGCCAGCGACTGAGAGAAGGGTCTGGGGTGTCATGGGTTCCTTTTCAAAATAAGAAGATAAACTTTTACTGTCTTCATTCGTTGTTTCATTCGAACTTGAGTTGTCATTGGATATTGTTTATTTCTGTTAGCGTCAAAGATTATTTTGGCATTTATTGCCGACCGTTGCTATTAAAGTATTTTTGGATTTTCCTTTTTCAAGAAATTATTTTGTTTTCAAAACCGGTACCGTTACAGTTGGTATCAGAGCTCGAGTTCAAACTCGAGCTTGCTAGGATAGGATCTTTTGACCTTTGGGGTGTGTGTGAGGGTCCGAGTCGCTGGTTAGGTCTTGTATTTTCTGTTGCTTGTCTGATTCGAGTCTTACGTACTAACCTTGAACCGTTTCTTCATCTTCTCTGTTCTGTTTCTGACTACCTCTGACCCGTTCTCAAACTGTTGACCTTCCGCGGTTGTTTTGTTAACATAGTTATTAACTAGTTAAATACGCGTGTGCTTACAGATAGGTATGAGTTCTGAGAAGAAGGTTATTCATTACCGCCTAGTCGAAGGAGAGTTTAACCCGTATACCTCCGTTCCTGTTGTTGGCGTTTACCCTGGATTCGTGATGGATAGGGTCGTACGTGAACGTGATCACTACTGGCTGGAGAACTTTAAGCTTCGAGATGAGATAGCAACGAAGGAAGCGGAGATCGGATTTCTTAAGACGGCTTTACGCGCTGCAAAGGAGCACTCTGGATTTGTTTCGTTAACCGCGTCCAACGTTGGCAACCGGATTCGCAGGAGGAAGGCTCGGAGGACGTTCCCCGAGGGTTGCGGACCATCACGTAGAGGAAAGAGTGAAGACGAAGAAAAATCCGAAGAAGATCCCGAGGAGGACCCCTCTGAGGAAGAAGGAGGAGATGCTCACGTGCTCGAGCGACGTTCCGAGGATGATAGCGAGGACGCTTATTAGGATAGTTGCCTTTTCGAGCTCGTACCGAACTTCTTTGTTTTTGCCAAGCGAGTTTTTCTTTTAGTTCAGCCGACTGAGACTGCTTATGCTTTTCCGTTTACTTGACTCTGTGGTTTTCTGTTTTCCTCGCTAAGACGTGTAGAGACCGGTTTTCTTTTGTTTTATTGCATGCTTGGCTGTTTTGAGACTTCGTTATTTTCTTGTTTTTGCTTTTTGTTTTAAAGTTCAAGGCATGTTTTCTTCTTCACTTCTCAGTTTATACCTGTTGTAGAAGATTAAGTACTGGCCTTAGTTCTTTGTTTTCTGCTCTTTTCTAAGTTAAGAAATTCGAGGTTGTTAAATCAACTTCTAAGTAGTCCCCTTTGTTAGAATGAGTCGCAGAAACACTCGTGGTGCCAGCAGCTATGGAAGTGGAGATGATCAGCATGGTGAAAATGGAGACCAAGTGGACCGTATCATCGCTGCTTTGGGGAATTTCAGCGAAACCATTCGCCGTGCTGGAGCACCAACACCACCTGTTCAGCCAGCTCCTCCGCCGCCACCACCGATCCAGACCATCGGTCAAGCTGCGGAACGATTCACTCGATTCCATCCTGAGAGGTTCGAGGGAACACCAGATGCCCGTAAGGCTGAGCTCTGGATCGAAGGTATGGAGAACTTATTCTCGATCCTGCACTATCCGGACGAGAGGAAGATCGAGCTTGCTGCTTTCCAGTTCGTGGGAGCCGCCAGGAACTGGTGGAGAACCGTGAATGCGAGATGGAGGCAAGAGGGAGTTGCTCGTACATGGGAGAGTTTCACCAAGGACTTCATGGACAAGTACGTGCGTCGCCTGGTTCGCGAGAACCGGAGAGATGAATTTCAAGCTTTGGTGCAAGGGAACATGGATGCGGCCGACTATGACTCGGAGTTTACCCGGCTACTGAAGTACGTGCCACATTTCCAGGACGATGAACGAGAGAAGGTTCGTCACTTTGTGAAGGGTCTCAACTCTGAGATCCGGTACAGTCTGTTTGGGACCAATATGCCTACCTATCTCAAGGCTGTCGAATTCGCCTCCGAGGTAGAGAGTGGTCTCAAGGAGATCAAGATGGTTGATAAGCCATACTCGAGCAAGAGGAACTACTCTAGTTCTTCTGGGAGCCATGGAGGAGGAAGCCAATCTGGATATAAGAGGGAGAATTGAGGAGGATATCAATCTGGATATCAGGCACCACCGGCGAAGTATTCCCGTACTTAGCATGACAACCATTCTCGCAACACTACTGGAGGGTCTGGGCAGTCATCCCAGACAAGGAAGAACTACAACTACTGTGGAGGAGTCAACCACGATGAGCACAACTGCTGGAAAAGACAGGGCTTATGCTTGGCTTGCGAGAGTAAGGATCACAAGATTAGCCACTGTCCGAAACGTCATGCCATTGTCAAGGGAGGAAGGCCAGGAGACTATGCTCCGTGAAATGATGGAAAGGGTACTATGGCGAAGCCCCGAGTTTTCAGCATAGGCGGTCATGAAGTTCCTCACACCGCAAATGTGGTTGAAGGTACGCTACTCATCGCTCAAACTCCTTCTAAAGCTTTATTTGATCCTGTTGCTACGCACTCATTTATTGCTGAAGTATTTGCTGAGTCACTCGTTTTACCATACAAAGTATTACCCTACGCTTTAGAAGTATGTACGCCTTTGGGAGCTAGTCTAATCACTAAGAAGTGCGTCGAGCGATGTGAGATTTCCATCCTAGGAAGAACTTTCCCTGCTGACCTTATATTTCTACCTCTATCAACCTACGATGTTATTCTGGGTATGGATTGGCTGTCCGAGCACTACGCGCAACTGGATTGTCAAACCAAGGCTATATCCCTGGGAAAACCTGGAAAGGAGAAAGTCGTATGGAAAGGAGATAAGAGAAAGGATGAGAAGTTTCTACTGTCTGCCATGGAAGCTAGGAGGCTGTACGTGAAGGGTGCTACCTGCTTTTTGGCGTATCTGATCAATAAACCCAAAGATCAACCAAAAATCGAGGAAGTTCGGGTGGTTAAGAAGTTCAAGGGTGTTTTCCCTGAGAAGCTGGATTCCGTACCCCCTGAACGAGAAGTGGAGTTTAGCATTGATCTGGTATCTGGCACTGCACCAATTTCGAAGTCACCTTATAGGATGGCACCTGCTGAGCTTAAGGAGCTAAAGACTCAACTGCAAGATCTGGTGGATAACGGTTTTGTGAGACCTAGTTCTTCACCTTGGGGATCACCGGTTCTGTTCGTAAAGAAGAAGGATGGTACTATGAGGATGTGCATCGACTATCGAGGCCTGAATCAAGTCACTGTCAAGAACAAGTACCCCCTGCCCCGTATTGAGGAACTTTTCGATCAGTTGGAAGGTTCGAAGGTTTACTCAAAGCTTGATCTGCGACAAGGCTATTATCAAGTTAGGGTAAGGGAAGAAGACATACCTAAGACTGCCCTGAACTCGAGGTATGGTCATTACGAGTTCGTAGTGATGCCGTTTGGCCTTACGAATGCCCCGGCTGTGTTCATGGATTTGATGCACCGAGTTTTTCAGCCGTATCTGGATCAGTTTGTTGTTGTTTTCATCGATGACATTCTCGTTTACTCAAAATCTGAAGAAGATCATGAGAAACATCTTCGAATTGTCTTGGAAACTCTTCAGAACAACAAATTGTATGCCAAATTCAGCAAGTGTGAATTTTGGCTAGATAAAGTAGCCTTTTTAGGGCACATTATCTCTGGAGAAGGTTTGGAGGTTGACCCATCGAAGATTGAGTCGATAGTCAATTGGAAGAGACCCGAATCTGTCACTGAAGTGAGGAGTTTTCTCGGTTTGGCTGGTCACTATCGCCGTTTTGTGAAGGATTATTCGAAGATAGCTGGACCCTTGTCCTCTTTAACAGGGAAAAATCCTAAGTTCGTATGGAGTGACAAGTGTGAGGAAAGCTTCGAGGAGCTGAAGAAGAGACTGACCACTGCCCCTATATTAGCTCTTCCCGAGGGAACCAACGACTTTATAGTCTACACCGATGCCTCAAAGGAAGGTTTGGGTTGTGTACTGATGCAACGAGAAAAGGTGATCGCATATGCTTCGAGAAAGTTGAAGCCATATGAAAGAAATTACCCAACCCATGACCTTGAACTAGCTGCGATAGTCTTTGCTTTGGAAAAGTGGAGACACTATCTTTATGGTCCTGAGTTCACCATCCTCACGGATCATAAGAGCTTGAAGTATGTGTTTACACAAAAGGAGTTGAACATGAGACAACGACGATGGATGGAATTTCTGGGCGATTACACTTGTACCATTCGATACCATCCTGGTAAGGCCAATGTGGTCGCTGATGCTTTAAGTCGTAGGGTACACGTGTCAAATTTCGAAGTATCCAAATTGTCGTGTATGTTCGCCAATATCACTTTGAGGTATGAGCTGGCAGGAAAAATTCTTGAGGCTCAAGAGCTTGATGAAGAGCTTCAAGATATCAAGGCACATATTACTGAACCTCGCAATGCGAAATTCTCTATTGATGGAATGGAGCCCTAAGGTTTCAAGGTAGATTGTGTGTGCCTTCTGATGAGGAGCTTAGACGACTAATTTTGGAGGAAGCTCATAAGTCTAAGTATTCGATGCATCCTGGAGGAAACAAGATGTACGAGGATTTGAAGAAGGTTTACTGGTGGACCCATATGAAACGAGATGTTGCACAGTTTGTGAAAAGTTGTTTGGTCTGCCAGCAAGTGAAGGCTGAGCACCAGAAACCGGGAGGTTTACTACAACCACTCGAGATTCCACAATGGAAATGGGAGATGATCACTATGGATTTTGTGACTGGTCTACCGGTAGCTAGGGGTGGTTTTGATAGTGTTTGGGTTATTGTCGATAGGTTGACAAAATCGGCACATTTTCTACCTGTTAAAACCACCTACACATCCGAGAAGTTAGCCGAAGTCTATCGCGATGAGATAATTAGGCTTCATGGCACTCCGGTGAGCATTGTATCCGATAGAGATCCGAAGTTTGTCTCGAGATTTTGGAAGCAAGTACATGAAGGCTTAGGTACTACGTTGAATTTTAGTACCGCAGCACATCCGCAGACAGATGGTCAATCCGAAAGGACCATTCGAACTTTAGAAGATCTTCTGAGATTGTGTGTGCTGGATCACCAGGGAAGCTGGGCACAACATTTGCCATTGGTAGAGTATGCTTACAACAACAGTTATCAAGCATCGATTGGTATGGCATCGTTCGAGGCGCTGTATGGTCGGAAGTGTAGATCACCACTGTACTGGGATTTGGAGGACCGAATTTCTACACCAGTAGATGGAGAGAGGACTCTCAATAAGATGATACAAGAAACCTTGGAAAAGGTTAGACTTATCCGATCTCGATTGAGAACTGCTCAAAGCCGACAGAAGAGTTACGCCGATAATCGTAGGCGAGATTTGGAATTTGAAGTGGGTGATTTTGTCTTTCTCAAGCTATCTCCGAGAAAGGGAATTTTTCGTATGGGTCGTAGAGCTAAGCTGAACCCTCGATATGTGGGTCCATACGAGATCATTGAGAGAGTTGGCATTGTGGCTTATCGGTTGCAACTGTCCACTACTATTACTGGAATTCATAATGTATTCCATGTATCTCAACTGAAGAAGTATTATCCGGATCCGTCGCACGTGATTCAACCCGAGGAAGTGACCATCGAGGAGGATTTGTCTTATGTGGAGCAACCGGTTCGTATTCTTGACCAGAAGGTACAACAGCTCCGTAATCGGCAAATCAAGCAAGTAAAGGTTCTGTGGAGAAATCATCAGTATGAGGAGGCAACCTGGGAAAGCGAGGATGACATGCGCCGGCAGTATCCCGAGCTCTTCAACTTTTCAGGTGCGAATTTGGGGACCAAATTCTTTTAACGGGGGAAGAGTGTAACACCCCGTCTTTTTTATCATTTATTTAATTATTTAATTATTATTTTATTATTTAATTATTTATTTTGGTTAATTAATTATCAGAGTAAATTATTTATTCGATAATTATTTAATTAATTTCGCGTAAGTTAGATCATTTCGTTTCGTTTGGTTCGAGTTGGACTTTCTGATCTGTTTAGCCTTTCGTTTGGCCCAACTCCTAGCCCAGTCAAATGGCCTGTTGACCAGCCCATTACTAACCTAACCCTAACCCTAGCCTGACCCATCTCTTCTCTCACTCCCAGCCGTCAAACACAAGTAGAGAGAAAGAAAGAGAGTTAGAAAAGAAAGAAAGGAAAAAGAAGAAAGAGAGAGGAGAGAGTTGCTGCGCCGCCGTGAGTCTCCGTCCGCCGCCGTACGTCGCCTCCGCCGTTCCGTTCCGCCGCACCGATTCTCGCAGCCAAGTCGATCTGTTCCGTTCGCGTCGACGTCTCGATCGATCGCCGTTCGATCCGTGCCGCCGCCGCGATTGCTGCTCCGTCATCTCCGTCCGTCTCGTGCCGCCGCCGCCGCTTTGCTCCGTTCGCCGTTGACCGCGTTGCCGCCGCCGCTGTCTGCTCTGATCTCTGAACCGCGAGTCGTCGCCGTTCTGTGTTGTCGATCGATCCGATTGTCTGTCTGTCTCTCGCCGCGTCAACTTCGATCCCGTTCGCCGCCTGTTCTTTCTGTATCGATCGGTAAGCTTCGTTCGTTCCTCCCTTTCTGATTCGATTTCGGACTTCGTTGAATCTGGATTTAATTTAGTTTCGTTTATCTTTGATTCGCAGCCTTGATTTCTTTTCCGTTCGAATTGAAGGTAATCTCGTTTTCCTTTTTGGTTCATTCGATTTACTGATTTACTGTTCGAGGCTCGTATTCTGTTTTGGACTTTTTACCCTTGGACTATTTTACCCTTGATCGATCTGACCTTGTTATTTGATTCGAACCGAGAACCGGGACTTAGGTTGTTAGATTGTAGTTACTGTTTGCTGGACTTGTGAACTTATTGACCTCGTATTTTGACTTTGTTTTCCTGATTGACCTCGAAAGGACTTTTGGACCTTGTTGTTACTGTTTTGGAACTTTGTGTACTGATTTGGGAAACCTTAAAACCTAAAGGACCTTTTTGCAGTTTTACTTTTGACCGCAGTTGACTGACAGTAAGCTTTTCTCGTAAACCTTTTTATTCTGTGAGGACTGTTAAGTGTTTGGAAAACTTCTGGTTTGTTTGTACTGTCAGTTTTTGAAAAAGGGTTATTTTGCAATTTACCACTGAGGGTATTTTGGTAATTTCCAGAATCTGAAAACCGAAAGAGTTTCTGAAAACGTTTCAAACTTAGTTTCTGTTTTTGTAAGTTAGTATTGACTTGACTTGCTAGCCTAGTTGGTTAGGTCCTTGCTTGATTAACTTAGAGGTCCCGAGTTCGAACCTCGTCTTTACCATTCTTTTTTCAGCCTTTTTCCTTCCGTCCGTTCGACTTCTAAAGAGTGTTTAGTACTTTCTTGTTAGGTTCTCCTTTGTTCGTTAACCCGTAAAAGCTCATTACTCGTTGAAGGTCTTTGCTCGCAAGTTAAGGTGAGTGTTCACCCCTAAATCTATTATTTGCGAAAAACTAGAAGGATATGTGACAACTTGTACTATTACTATATACTGTTTACTGTATGCTTCCGCGTAAAAGTATAAGTCCTAAGTATGACTTTTTACATTTCTGTTTATTGCTACTCTGTTCTGGACTGACTTTTCTGCAGGAACACCTCTCGGTGTTAACTATCTGTATCTGTTGTTCTGTATCAGCTCTGTTTCTGTGTGACCGGTCGATTAGGTTGTGGTTAGGTAGGCTTGGGTAGTAGAGGACTATCGGGTTTGCTTGATTATGGCCTAGTCTATTCCCTTTTAGGCGCGAGGCAGAAGTCGCTGAGGTCTATTAGGGTCGTAGGATCTGTTTCCCAAAAGTACACGGGGGTTTCTGTTTTTGTCCGGAGTTGTGCACCCTCTGGAGGGAGTTATAAGGGCATTCTGGGAGTAGGAGCAATAAGGCGGGCTGCACCAACGGTCTACAACGTTTCTGTTCTGTTAATCTGTTATATGTGTTCTGTTCTGTTTGCTCGTTTTTCTGAAAAGGATTTTGATCTTAAAACTGTTTACTTTCTGTTTTTAACTTAGAACCTCACTGAGATCCTTTATCTCACACTCTTTTGTTTTCAAAATTCCTTCCTTCCAGATGCTGCTGAGGATGTGCGTGACTAGGATGCCAGCGACTGAGAGAAGGGTCTGGGGTGTCATGGGTTCCTTTTCAAAATAAGAAGATAAACTTTTACTGTCTTCATTCGTTGTTTCATTCGAACTTGAGTTGTCATTGGATATTGTTTATTTCTGTTAGCGTCAAAGATTATTTTGGCATTTATTGCCGACCGTTGCTATTAAAGTATTTTTCGATTTTCCTTTTTCAAGAAATTATTTTGTTTTCAAAACCGGTAACGTTACAGGAGCAGCACCTGGACGGATCAGTTATAGCGACCTTAGCATCGAGGCTAAGGTGATGATGAAATTTTGCATCTCCGACTTGATCCCGAGGAAGAATGACACATGGATTCAGCCCTACTACGCCGAGCTCCTCTACTGCCTCATTGACGGACATCAGATCGACATAGGGCGCATTATGTATGAGGAGTACGAGCGCCACTGGGAAAAGAAGAGGAAGCCTTTCATCTTCCCAAGCTTCATCACAGCATACTGCATATATCATGGGGTCGATGATATTGAGGAGGGGGATTGCGAGGTCGCTGCCCTTTCACCCTCGACCATTGAGGTACAGCTCAACAGGTATCAGTTGAGGAACCCCACAGCAGCCGCTGCTGATGTAGGAGCACCGTTCCAGCCAAATGATTCCGATCATGAGGATGCTATGGAGGCCGATGTTGGCGAAGCCCCTATCCCAGATATTCCGTTTGTCCATCAAGCATCGCATGCACCGCCTGGAGCACCACAGGGGTCTGGAGGATTTGACTTCTCTGAATTCCGTACCTACCTCGACGGCCGTTTCGACAGAATTGATGCCAACAACGCGGCCATGCGACAGGACATCGACAGGCACATTGTCCAGCACAACCGCGATTGGGAGATATTCGAGGAGCATCACCGAGAGGATAGGCAGCACATGTGGGAGCAGCAACAGCTCATCCAGCAACAGCAGGAAGCTCTACGACAGTCCAATGAGCTCATGAATGACATGTGGAGTGACTTTTATGGGGACTACCATCCCGATGATTAGTCCTTCCACATGTCCACTCTCAGCCCACCGAGGCCAAACCTTTCGGTAACATCTAGTATCACTTCTTATTACTCATTCTCTTTTGCTAGGGGCTAGCTTAGTAATCGTAAGGGGGATGGGATGTGAACCATGATGTTAAGTATTGTTTGGCTTTGTGTCGATTAGTATCTCGTTCTTTGTTTGCATTTGCATTTGCACGTTTACTGCTTTCTTAGATTTTTTAGGCTGCATTCACTACATTCATCCTAGGATAGTCTTGCATATTTTATATGGAGTTTATTGCCGAATTTTTTGAACTTTTTTATTGGGTAGATCAACTAACTATGCCATTAATCGTATGTTTCATCTCTATGAATTTGTTTGGGGTTTTTCTCGCTTGGCTTGTCACATTTATGTATTGCACTTAGTTAAGCTTGGTAGTCTCGACATCACTTAGTGGTATTTTCTCTACTGCGGTTCACGAAGGCCTTTATAATAGGATGATGCATGTTAGGGTCTTATGGTTGTTTCCCCGAGTAATTATGTACCTAAGAGGCAACAAGTCTTCACCATGCTTTGAGATTGCTAAATGCCTAGGAAGGAGGTAGTGTGAGGTTGTGTGATCCTTTGTTTATAACCTATTCTTCCGAATAGGTTTGGGGAGGGGGTTACACTATCATAGACTTATTTCTGTTTTTCATTTTTCGTATCGTGATTTTATTTTTCCTTTTCCGTGAATTTTTTGCTCCAACCTATTCTTTCGAATAGGTTTGGGGAAGCCATGTGAGTCATTTTGTTTCTCTTTTTGTTATGCTACTGCTGGCTAGAAAAATCAAAAAAAAAAGAAAGAAAAATTCCAGAAAAGAGAGAAAAGAAAAAAAATGAAAAAAAGAACCTGGAAAGAAAAAAAGAAAAAAAGAAAAGACCCCAAAAAAAGCAAAGAAGGGTCCAAAAAAAAGAAAGCCAAATAGCAGTTTATCAAAGTGTTGAGTCTTTTCCATTTTTGTAATGTTCGTAATCATGTTTTTATCTTTTTTGTCTTGAGTGTCATCTGTTCTAGACCACCCTCGTCCTGCCATTCAGGAAGTGGTGAATAGCTTAAAACTTTACTTGAGAGATGGATAGAATAGGGGAGAGTTATCTTTTATAAGGAACCCTCCTTCGTTTGATGAGAGCCAGTACTGGTTCGACCTCTTTTGAGGAAAAGTCTTAACATGGTGGAACAGCAGTAAGTCCTCAGTTTCATAGCCACGGGGCAACCATTCGTATCTTAGCATGCATCATTACGTCGTCACTGACTAGGTCCAGGTAGAGAATGTTACGAGAGACTATCTTGTCTTGACATAAGTGCTTATGTGGATGTGTATAAGTCAATCGAGGTATTCTTCAACCTATATTCATGCTTTGATTTATATGGTTTTTGTTCATATTTTTTTGGTAGATTCAGTAGATTAGTTCATTTTATTTGGCATGAAAATCCATTTTGTGTCTTGCATGTTTTTTGTATTAGAGTCTAGCTTAGCTGCTTGAGGACAAGCAAAGGTTCGGTTTGGGGAGTTTGATGAATCTGTATTTTACACTTTCATTCGAGTCTTTTTCACCTATTTTAGCTATACTCTATGTTAATTTAGCTATATTTTAGTACATTTTATTAGAATAGTGTCACGTTTCCCTTTAGATTTTATTTTACAGGTTTTGGTTGAAATTCGGGGATTTCCGGGCAATTATATTGAAGTTGACAAGGAATTGGTGTTCCAGAAGCCTATTTGGAGTATCTGAAGGTTTCCGGATAGGATTTGAAGTCTAGGGGCCGAATCTGGAGGTTAGAAGGCTACTAGAAGTCAGAAACCGAGTCCGAAAAGGTGAAGAAATGCAAAAACGCGTCGAAAACGCGGAATTCCGCGAAAAAGACTCTGGGGCAAACCGCCGCGTGCTGGGGCGAACCGCCCCGTAGTTTTTCGGGGCCTATATATAATGCTCAGTTTTTCTCCGAAAATCATATCTTTCCAGACCTTCTCTCTCACCTCTCTCTATAGTTTTAGGTAGGAACTTCCCGGGGCCTGTCCTGGGAGTTCCGTAGCTTAGGGGACACTTTTTCATAGCGGATTGGAGCTCGTAGGATCGCAATTCTTCGGAGATTGACAACCTTCGGTAACTTGTATCTTACAGCTTAATCTACTTATTTTATATATCTTTCAATATGTTTTCTTCTATGATTTCTATTGATTGCATGCCTATTATGAGTAGCTAAACTTATCGTTGGTGGTAGTGTGTGAATTCTTAGCGAAGGGAAGATAATCATGCTAATGGCTATATCGCGCATTATACTCCGTGTCATTGCTTTATTTCGTTGATCAGTTGTAACCAAAATTCTCGTATGTTTTACTAATTATTATGCACAATTGGACACTTGTCGACCATCAGACCAATTATCTTCGTAGTGTTGAATAATTACGGAACACATTAGGACAAAAGTGATTGACTTGTCAGACCAAATTATCTTCGTAGTGCTTAATATTTGCAACAGGACACTAGATTGATTCAAAGATCTCTATGCAAGACCGAGGAATTTATGTATGATTATTGACCCGTTATGCTAAGAAGGACCATACTATCACCAATCTCCATTATCTGCTAGAAACCCCTTTTGCTATCTGTTTGCTATCTGGTTGTGGGATCTATAGAGTGATAGCTGGTCTCCTCCTCGCGCGCAAATTTGTCCGCGTCTCGGATAGCTTGTCTTTGCATCTCCGAGAAGAAAGAAGACACGTTGCTCGGACCAGCTTCATCCCTGTTTACATCAGCGATTGCCAAGGGAACATCCTCCTCTTCATCAGTAATTACAGCCCTCCGAATAGTTTGAGGAGGGAACCTAACACTCTTCGGCGGGGGTCTAGTTCGAGGAGAGGTAGCGTCATCATCCTCATCGCTCTCCTCATCAGTGTCGTCGCTATCGACGATTTGCACAGGAATCAGGCCTTTTCCTCGTTGAACCGAGTGCTCTCCCTCCTCGTAAAGGGACAAAGCCAACTCTGGCCTCTCAGTGTCGTCCATGTCCTCGATCTTGATCTCAGCAGGAGGAACCACATTAACCGCCCCATAATTGCGGCCATGTACTTGGGCGGTGCGGGTAATCAGCTCTGCGGACACCCCATGATTTGAGGGACCGCCTTCCTCCTTGGTCCGGTCATCGATAAAGTCGTCGTCTTCAGTACGACGCCTCTTGCGGCTCACCAGCTGATACAAATCCTCCTCGCTCTCAGTATCATCATCCTCCTCGTCGGCGTTAGCATCACCACCTTCTTCACCTTCAGATTCTTCCTCGCCTCCATGCTCAACATGGGGCTCCTCGGCCCAAGCGGTTTGCTCCATCGTGTCATCAAGAAAGGTCGCCGATACATCTGACGTATCAGGCGACGTAGTATGGTCGCTCCCATACTCTCCCGCGGCCGATTGGTTCTGACTGTCGTCGCTCCTCTCGAACATCCTAAAGGTAGGCAAAGAGGAAATTAGGATGGTTTGTGATAGTCCGAGAGGTCCTTTTAGGTATATTCATTATGTTCGACCTCCCGAACGGAGAAAAATCTCAAAAGATAGTGACAAAAAGAGATTTGAAGTTACACTACAGAGCGACCAACCGCTCGAAACAAGCAAGAGCGAGCAGGAAAGCATGCAGATAAACAGACAGGAGCGAGAAAGAATATAAAAACAAGGAGTATACGAGCGACCAACAGCTCGAAAAAGCAAAAAGTTCCTACAGTTACAGTTACGGCCATATTCTAAGGAGGAAGCAACGGGGACTTACAGTGAAGTAAAAAGGCGTAAACAAGGGGGGATTTCTACAACTACAGTTCAATTTAGTGTCTTTTAAGTCCAATGTCGTTCAAAGGCCGCCGCCCACCGGCGAATAATCAGGCAACGAAATAGGGGAAGATATGCAAAGGCAAAATCGAAAGCATGTAGGGGCGAATTCAAGCAAAAGAGAAGAAATTAAAGGTAAAGGATCAGAAACTTACTTGCTTGATAAGTTGGTAGAGGATAGAAACCGGAAAGGAAGCCGGAACTGTCGAGATTCGCCTGATAAATTGATTCTGGACGTCGGAATTGGCTCCTCGCGCTACGCTTGTATCAATCACCTTGCTCGTCGATCTATCGAAATACTCTCCTCGCTCTCTCTATTTGCTCTGAGTGTTTATGTTGCGAAAAGTGTGGAATGACCAAGTATCGGCCTATTTATAGAAGGGTATCTCCGGAATACGAACCGTCGCATACCCTAGCTCCATCAGGATAGAACACGTGGCCACTATCAACAGCTCAGATCACTGCCACCTGAGGATTTTATGAATTTTCCCTCCGCGCTCCCGCTCTGAGACACCTTCCAGGCTAAACGCGGATTACCTAACTACACCAGGCAATCCGCGGAGCGAGGACCATATCACGAGAAATAAAAACGGAGCGATGAGCAACCATCTATCCGAGGAGAAAAATTCAACATTTACGTTAGCGGATCGAGGAGCCACTCTCAAAATTATCTCTCCTCAAGATAATTTGCAAAGAAAAAGCGGCATGAAGTCGTTCCACTCCACTCTCAAAATTATCTCTCCTCGAGATAATTTGCAAAGAAAAAGCGGCATGAAGTCATTCCATTCCACCAAGGGATACTTACCCGGATCCGATCTCTGCCCAGCAAACATACCTCTTTTCATAAGGTCCGAGCAACGTCTGCTCGCACCCTATAAAAAGGGGGGGGGAGGGAGAGATAGGAGGAGGGAAAGATACCAAGGTGCGAATACGGAAATCTTTTTTCGCCCACTACTAGTTGATGAATGTGTATTTTACACTTTCATTCGAGTCTTTTTCACCTATTTTAGCTATCCTCTATGTTAATTTAGCTATATTTTAGTACATTTATTAGAATAGTGTCACGTTTCCCTTTAGATTTTATTTTATAGGTTTTGGTTGAAATTCGAAGATTTCCGGGCAATTATATTAAAGTTGACAAGGAATTGGTGTTCCAGAAGCCTATTTGGAGTATCTGAAGGTTTCCGGATAGGATTTGGAGTCTAGGGGCCGAATCTGGAGGTTAGAAGGCAACTAGAAGTCAGAAACCGAGTCCGAAAAGGGGAAGAAATCCAAAAACGCGTCGAAAACGCGGAATTCCGCGAGAAAAAGCCGGGGGCGAACCGCCGCACAGCTGGGGCGAACCGCCCCGTGGTATTTTGGGGCCTATATATAGTTGCTCAGTTTTCTCCGAAAATCATATCTTTCCAGACCTTCTCTCTCACCTCTCTCTATAGTTTTAGGTAGGAACTTCCCGGGGCCTGTCCTGGGAGTTCCGTAGCTTAGGGGATACTTTTTCATAGCAGTTTGGAGCTCGTAGGATCGCAATCATCCGGAGACTGACAACCTTCGGTAACTTTGAATCTTACAGTTTTATTCTACTTATTTTATTATATTCTTTCAACATGTTTTCTTCTATGATTTCTGTTGATTGCATGCCTATTATGAGTAGCTAAACTTATCGTTGGTGGTAGTATGTGAATTCTTAGCGAAGGGAAGATAATCATGCTAATGGTTATATCGCGCATTATACTCCGTGCCATTGCTTTATTTCGTTGATCAGTTGTAACCAAAATTCTCGTAAGTTGTATTAATTATTATGCACAATAGGACACTTGTTGACCATCAGACCAATTATCTTCGTAGTGTTGAATAATTACGGAACACATCAGGACAATCGTGATTGACTTGTCAGACCAATTATCTTCGTAGTGCTTAATATTTGCAACAGGACACTAGATTGATTCAAAGATCTCTATGCAAGACCGAGGAATTTATGCATGATTATCGACCCGTTATGCTAAGAAGGACCATACTATCACCAACCTCCATTATCTTCTAGAAACCCCCTATTGCTATCTGTCTGCTGTTTTATATTCTCTTGTTAAATAGATAAAGCTAGTTATAGTCCTGAGAGAACGACACTCGAGTCATTCTACTGCTACACTACGGTTTTCGTTGTAGTTGTGGATTGCCTTTGGCTAAATAACAAATTTATTTGCTTGAATTCGGAGCACGACATCCGCGTTCATCAAATTGGCGCCGTTGCCGGGGACTATACTCCTTTTTTCTGTTTAATTTGTTTATATTTTCAGCTTTAGATTCCTAATTCTATTAGTTTTAGTTTTCCGTTTTAATCTCTCTCTAATACTGCTTTCCTAGTCTGTTTCTAATCACCTTTCCTAGTTTGTTATAGATTGTGTATGCCGCATACACGTTCTGCAGGAACACCGCTTGCTGATTCAATTGCTGAGATCGATAGAGTCTACCACCAAAGAAGGCGACTACCTGAAAAGCGCGCACTAGGGGAAATAGAGGAAACCGATTTCTCCGAAACTCTACACATTCTTTTCAAGGAAGTCGACGGAATGGCAGAAGCTAGACCACTGAAGGCATGGGTTCAACCCACCAAGGATCGTATGAGGGGACCGGCGATTGTTCTTTCGTCTGCAACCCGAGATCTGGAAATCAAGAACCACGCATTCCAACAACTTCCGAGGTTCTATGGCTTATCAAGGGAAGATGTGATGGGGTACTTGCACGATATCGATGATTTCGTCAACCAACTCCCACGACCCGGAGCTGACATAACAACGGATGAGTTAAGGATGAAGGTTTTTGCTATGGGACTTGGCGACAGAGCCAAGTCATGGCTGAGTTCTCTACCAGCCGGCTCGCTGGACACTTGGGAGAAGGTTTTTTCAGCTTTCATGGAGAAATACTTCCCCCACACCTTGACTACCGCGCTTAAGGCGCAGATCACTGGATTCAAGCAAGACTATGATGAGACCATCTACACCGCGTTTGAGAGGTTCCAAGATCTCACGAACAAGTGCCCTCACCATGGTTTTGAACTTTCCGACCTAGTCCAACACTTCTACAATGGACTAACCTTCGAGAACCAACAAGTGGTGGATTTCCAATGCCGAGGCAATATTTGGGAGGAAACCGCAGAAGCCGTCTGGGCTGTTTTCGAAAGGCTTGCTAAGGGTTCGCAGTTCAAGGACCCAAGAGCAATGGTTAGGAGGCGTGGACCTGAAGCTCCACCGACTCAAGAAGCCCCTATGTATAGGGGGAATGGGGATCAATTCGAGTGCTTCACCAACGAATTGAAGCAAGTCCTCAAGAGCGCCACCGGAACAACTGTTTCGAACGAAGTATGCCGAATATGCAAGAACTATGGGCATGGGGCTCATATGTGTAGATCGGAGCTGGCATACGATGATGGCAACTATGCTCGAGGAGGCGAAGAAGAAGCCTTTGCTACGGAGTTTGGTACTCAAGAAGTTAGCTACGGACAAGACGGTAGGAATCCTCGAGGTGGATTCTGGAGAAATGGATACCGTAACAATCAAGGATATGCACCGGCTAACCAAACTTATGGCCCTAACCAAGACCGTAGTAGGCTAAACTATGGTAATGACCACTGCGAAAATCCCGCTCCGAAAGAGCCACCGAAGTCGAAGTCGGCTCAACTGATGGAGAACTTGCAGAAGATGGTTGATCACACACAAAGTTTTCTCAAACGTTACGAAGAAGATTCCGAGAAGACTAGGGCAAGGCTCGATAGGTTGGAAGAGAGCACTAGGCTTGCCCATCAGAAGATGCAAGAGTTGATCGACCGAGGAGCAAGTAGGGAACAAGGCAAACTGCCTAACAACACTGTGAAGTCGAATGCCATTACATTGGCTAGTGATGTACCTGACGAAATCACCATCAAGAAGATTGTTAGGTGCGAGTGTTGCATGAAAGAAGAACTTCTACAGGCTGAGGAAGAAGAGAAGGGCCTCGATTTTGATGCAAGTGATGAGGAGCAAGAGGATCCTGAACCACTCCCTAAAAGTTTCGATGTTAAGGTAGGGATTGGTGAGCTTGAAGACGTCCGTGCCACACTAGACAAGGGATCCTACTCAAACATAATCCCTTTGAATATGTTTGAAAAGAGCAACCTTGGAAAACTATCTGATCAAAGGGCTATTGTACAACTGGCGGATGGATCCTTTATGAGACCCGAGGGCGTGGTGAAAAATGTGTTGGTCAAGATTGGTGAAGCATCTATATACACCAATTTTGTAGTTATGCCGGCGTCTGCACCTGGAACGGGGGATGTCATACTCTTAGGGCAAACGTTCTTGACTAAACTACGCTCCGTGATTGTCATCTACCAAAGAACTTGCACCATCGAAGTGGACGGCAAGCAACACGTATTGCACGCCATATCTGATCCACCTGATCCGCCCGATATTTATTTCACCACTCACTACTGTGGTCTTGCAGCCTATATTCTTTCTTATTCACAGGTTCGTGGCATGGAGAGGAGATCGATGAAGGGGAAGTCTAGTACCCGCAGAAAGAAGAGATAGGCGCGGACAGGAGTCGAGTCAAAGACTTTAAACAATGGCGCTATCCGGGAGGCAACCCGGAGATTTAATCGCTTTCTTTACCGCCTTAGATTTTATCTCACGAGTTTGATTGAGTATTATAGGTCACTTATACAGGCATTAGCTCTCACCTTGGATCCACTTTCGGCGTTCGGGACGAGCGACGACGTTCAGGTTTGGGGTGGAGGTTATCGCTGGTTACCTCTATACTTATCTTGCTTATGATAAACTCGTGAAATTTTTTGCATTTGCACGTTTACTGCTTTCCTAGGATAGTCTTGCATGTTTTATATGGAGTTTATTGCCGAATTTTTTTGAACTTTTTTATTGGGTAGACCAACTAACTATGCCAATAATCGTATGCTTCATCTCTATGAATGTGTTTGAGGTTTTTCTCGCTTGGCTTGTCACATTTATGTATTGCACCTAGTTAAGCATGGTAGTCTCGACATCACTTAGTGGTGTTTTCTCTACTGCGGTTCACGAAGGCCTTTATAATAGGATGATGCATGTTAGGGTCTTATGGTTGTTTTCCCGAGTAATTATGTACCTAAGAGGCAACAAGTTTTCACCATGCTTTGAGATTGCTAAATGCCTAGGAAGGAGGTAGTGTGAGGTTGTGTGATCCTTTGTTTATAACCTATTCTTCCGAATAGGTTTGGGGAGGGGGTTACACCGTCATAGACTTGTTTCTGTGTTTTCATTTTCGTATCGTGAGTTTGTTTTTCTTTTTCCGTAAATTTTGTACTCCAACCAATTCTTTCGAATAGGTTTGGGGAAGTCGTGTGAGTCATTTTGTTTCTCATTTTGTTATGCTACTGCTGGCTAGAAAAATCGAAAAAAAAAGGAAAACATTCCAGGAAAAAAAGAAGAATCTGGAAAGAAAAAAAGAAAAAAAAAAGAAAAGACCCCAAAAAAGCAAAGAAGGTTCCAAAAAAGAAAGTCAAATAGCAGTTTAGCAAAGTGTTGAGTCTTTTCCAATTTTTGTAATGTTCGTGTTGTAATTTTCTATTTTTATTTTTTTATCTTTTTGTCTTGAGTGTCATCTGTTCTAGACCACCCTCGTCCTGCCATTCAGGAAGTGGTGAATAGCTTAAGACTTTACTTAAGAGATGGGTAGAATAGGGGAGTGTTATCTTTTATAGGGAACCCTCCTTCGTTTGATGAGAGCCAGTACTGGTTCGACCTCTTTTGAGGGAAAGTCTTAACATGGTGGAACAACAGTAAGTCCTCAGTTTCATAGGCACGGGGAAACCATTCGTATCTTAGCATGCATCATTACGTCGTCACTGATTAGGTCCAGGTAGAGAATGTTACGAGAGATTATCTTGTCTTGACATAAGTGCTTATGTGGATGTGTATAAGTCAATCGAGGTATTCTTCAACCTATATTCATGCTTTGATTTATATGGTTTTTTCATATGTTTTTTGGTAGATTCAGTAGATTAGTTCATTTTATTTGGCATGAGACTCCATTTTGTGTCTTGCATGTTTTTTGTATTAGAGTCTAGCTTAGTTGCTTGAGGACAAGCAAAGGTTCGGTTTGGGGAGTTTGATGAATGTGTATTTTACACTTTCATTCGAGTCTTTTTCACCTATTTTAGCTATCCTCTATGTTAATTTAGCTATATTTTAGTACATTTTATTAGAATAGTGTCACGTTTCCCTTTAGATTTTATTTTACAGGTTTTGGTTGAAATTCGAAGATTTCCGGGCAATTATATTAAAGTTGACAAGGAATTGGTGTTCCAGAAGCCTATTTGGAGTATCTGAAGGTTTCCGGATAGGATTTGGAGTCTAGGAGCCGAATCTGGAGGTTAGAAGGCTACTAGAAGTCAGAAACCGAGTCCGAAAAGGGGAAGAAATCCAAAAACGCGGAATTCCGCGAGAAAAAGCCGGGGGCGGACCGCCGCACAGCTGGGGCGAACCGCCCCGTGGTATTTCGGGGCCTATATATAGTTGCTCAGTTTTCCCCGAAAATCATATCTTTCCAGACCTTCTCTCTCACCTCTCTCTATAGTTTTAGGTAGGAACTTCCCGGGGCCTGTCCTGGGAGTTCCGTAGCTTAGGGGATACTTTTTCATAGAAGTTTGGAGCTCGTAGGATCGCAATCATCCGGAGACTGACAACCTTCGGTAACTTTGTATCTTACAGTTTTATTCTACTTATTTTATTATATTCTTTCAACATGTTTTCTTCTATGATTTCTGTTGATTGCATGCCTATTATGAGTAGCTAAACTTATCGTTGGTGGTAGTATGTGAATTCTTAGCGAAGGGAAGATAATCATGCTAATGGCTATATCGCGCATTATACTCCGTGTCATTGCTTTATTTCGTTGATCAGTTGTAACCAAAATTCTCGTATGTTGTATTAATTATTATGCACAATAGGACACTTGTCGACCATCAGACCAATTATCTTCGTAGTGTTGAATAATTACGGAACACATTAGGACAATCGTGATTGACTTGTCAGACCAATTATCTTCGTAGTGCTTAATATTTGCAACAGGACACTAGATTGATTCAAAGATCTCTATGCAAGACCGAGGAATTTATGCATGATTATCGACCCGTTCTGCTAAGAAGGAGCATACTATCACCAACCTCCATTATCTGCTAGAAACCCCCTATTGCTATCTGTCTGCTGTTTTATATTCTCTTGTTAAATAGATAAAGCTAGTTATAGTCCTGAGAGAACGACACTCGAGTCATTCTACTGCTACACTACGGTTTTCGTTGTAGTTGTGGATTGCCTTTGGCTAAATAACAAATTTATTTGCTTGAATTCGGAGCACGACATCCGCGTTCATCACTAGTCGAGGCTCTGCTCGACCTCTACTTCAACATAGTTCCTGAACTATCTTCTACAAAGATACTTGGAAACTAGGGAGACATATGTTAGTGTTGAAATATGTCCAGTCCGCATGTACGAACTGGAGCGGTCTAACAGCGCGACAAAGCATCATAGGCCGACCCTCAAGGGGCGCGACCACACCCAAGTATGTCACTAAGGTGTGGTTCGACCAACATAGGGTCCGACCATCACTAAGAGGGCAACCCTCAAAATAAGCTCATCACAAGGACAAAGCAGCTATTGAGCTCGAGGAGCATCTCTAGGGCTCGAGGAGGCCTTACGTCAAGGTAACACTCTCTGAGAGAAACTAGGCAGAGCACTACTCGGACCACCAACGTAAGAGGAAGGCATGAGGACACCTGGGCGACCACCCGTGGTCGCTCCGAGTGGGGCCCTGTCCTCCAGATTACTAAGTGGGACCCGAAATGACGATCTTGCCCTCTCAACCCTAGCCAAGATGTTTGGGCCAAGGCCCATGGACCTCCTTAATGGGCTTGGGCCTAAGGAGGCTTCAATCCCATCCGGACACTTGTCACGATCCTACAAGGGCTGACATTAAAAGTCTACGAGTATATAAAGGACTCATTCATTACCCAGCGGGTAAGCATTAACACCTCTCACCTACCACTCACCCACCACATTTACTACTCGTACTAGGGAAGCCTCACAACTCCCTACACGTAAAGTCGTCACTCCGGTCTGATATCCTACAGACCGGGCAAGAGACACTAACCCCCCCCTCCAGTATATTTCAGGTACGAGGAAGCTACAAGAAGGTTCATTACCTATCCAAGAGGAACAGTACATGAAGAAGAACTAGAATAGTTTAGATTGACGATCCATTGCGAACTTAGGAAGAAGTACGAATTACCCTTCAACATAACCTTTGTCAGCGAATTGACTCATGCTGAAAAGGTTAAACTTAAGATTTTTGACATAAAGAACTCCCGAAATGGTAATGCATCCTAACTACACGTCACCATAACCTTTAGTAGAACCAAAGCCTCCACCCGCAAACCTTATTGTTGGACCTTTAGACCACCGTCTATAGTTTATAAGGTTTTTCTTGTTGCCTGTCATGTGCTTTCCACAACCACTGTCAAAGTGCCAAATTGCATTATTTGTCTCCGTGGCTGAAGTCTGCACAATCATGAGCAAACATGTTAATTATCCAATATTGTATGTCCATTAACATGTTCAAGAAAACGTCCAGTGGAAACCCAAGTCTTGAGTTTTTCAACTTTGACTTGTTTTCTACTTGCTGAGGAACTAGAGGGCTTAGAACCGAAAGACTTTTGATCATTGCTAATCAAGTCCACTTTTTGATGTAGTGTCTTGCTTGGTTGACCCTTTTGCTGAACATACTTTTCAGTAAGTTTTTTTCTGTCAAGGTTCCTTCTAGTCCTAGCGTTTTGAGTTTTGTCAGAACTCTTAGGCTTGGTTTTGTTCATCTCTTTGAAGTATCTTTGCTGACTTTGCTTATACTCATGAAAGAGTTGACTTTGCTTGGTTTTGAACCCAAGTCCACTCTTCGGAGAATGCTGAGCTTTTGTCTCAGCAACCTTACTTGATTCAGGTTTGTCAGCAAAGGTCTTCAAATTACTTTTAGTAATCTTGCCTTTAGTCTTAACAAATTGCTTTTCAGCAATTTGTTTGGCGGAATGCTTTGCAGCATCCTTTTTCTGAACAGTTTGCTTTTCAGCAACCTGTTTTCCTTTTAAAGTATTGTTACTTTGAGCGGCAACAGCGGGCTTTAAGGTCGTAGGTACTTGATTGTTTATTTCAGCAACCTTAGATTGACCAATCTGATAGAGTTCTGGTTGACCACTATCAGTTGCACGAACAAAGGTGATTGGTAATTTGTCTTACTCAAGATTATTACACCATCACCTTCATACGTTGCACCTAAACCTTCTTTCTGAGATGGGTCTCTCAGATAGGAGTTTAGTTGAGTCAGCGTGTTACTAGCATCAGCATAAGATTTGAAATTGACTTTCATCTTTTTCATTTCTTGTATTTCAGAAAGTAACTTTAGAATTGAGGACTGATACTCTTCCAATTCTATTGCCATTTGCGAATTCTTCTCTGTAGCTTCAGCAATTAACTTCTTGAGATGCAATATTTCAGCATCCTTCTTTTTTGACTCAACGCTCAGCAAGACATACTTTTAGTAGTTTGCAGTAGTTTGCTTAGTCAGAAGTTCAAAAATCTGTAGTTTCTCTTGCTGTTTGCTCAGAGTTTTCTCAAATATTCCGATTTCTCCTTGAATTCTATCAAGGTCAATGTCATCTTCCCTTTCAGAATCAGAGTCAGAGGTAGGACAATTTACCTGACTGGCCATAAGGAAAAATTCGTAGTTTGACACATCTGAGTAAGCTTCCATAGATATTTCACAAACTTCCTTGCAAATCTCTACATCAAGAGTGGCTTCTTCTTCCTAAGTGTCTGAGCTTTCTACCTCACTGTCTTCAGAGCTTGTATCAATGCAAAGAGAATCTTGTGAGTTTTGTTGTAATCCTTAGTTATCAAGCATCTATTTTGAGTATAACAGGCAGTGTTAATCGCTTCAACCCAATAAGCTTCACTTATTTCAGTGTCAGCAAGCATGGTTCTAGCTGCTTCCTTGATGGTACAATTCTTCCTTTCAGCAGCACCATTTTGTTGAGGTGTTTGATGAACGCGTGGATGTCGGGTCCAACGTATTAAATAAATTTGTTATTTAGCCAAAGGCAATTCACAACTACAACATAAACCGTAGTGTAGCAGTAGAATAACCTCGAGTGTCGATCTCTAAGGACTATAACTAGCTTTATCAAATCTAATTTAGAATATAAAAACAGCAGACGATATAGCAAGGTTTTTCTAATAGATAATGGAGATTGGTGATAGTATGGTCCTTCAAAGCATAACGGGTTAATAATCATGCGTAAATTCCTCGGTCTTGCATGGAGATCTTTGATCAATAAATTGTCCTGTTGTAATTATCAAACACTACGAAGATAAAGATTCTGATAGACCAATGAATTGTCCAATTGTGTTCCGTAATTATTCAACACTACGAAGATATAGATTCTGATAGGTCAAAGTCTAATGAATTGTCCAATTGTGTGCAATAATTAATCAACATACGAAGATATAGATTCTGCAAGATCAAAGAAATAAAGCAATAACACGGAGTATAATGCGCGATATAGCCATTAGCATAATTATCAACCCTTCGCTAAGAATTCACATACTATCACCAACGAGAAGTTTAGCTACTCATAGTTGTCATGCAATCAACATAAATCATAGAAGAAAACATGTTGAGAGATATATAAAAATAAGTAGAAAAACAGTAAGATACAATGTTACCGAAGGTTGTCAGTCTCCGAAGAATCGCGATCTTACAAGCTCCAAACTGCTATGAAAAAGTATCTCCTAAGCTATGAACCCCCAGAACAGGCTCTGAGAAGTTCCTACCTAAAACTACAGAGAAAGGTGAGAGAATAGGTCTGGAAAAGTATGAAATTCGGAGAAAAACTGAGCAACTATATATAGTGTTCGAATTTGTGTGGGGCGAAGGGACCCACACACCGGGCGAGTCGCCTGGTGTGGGGCGATTCGCCCCACATCCCGGGCGAATCGCCCGGGAGTAAAATTCGGGAAATTCCACGTTTTCGACGCGTTTTTGGATTTCTTCCCCTTTTCGGACTCGGTTTCTGACTTCTAGTTGCCTTCTAACCTCCAGATTCGACCCCTAAATTCCAAATCCTATCCGGAAACCTTCAGATACTCCAAATAGGCTTCTGGAACACCAATTCCTTGTCAACTTCAATATAATTGCCCGGAAATCCTCGTTTTTCAACCAAAACCTGTAAAATAAAAACTAAAGGGAAACGTGACACTATTATAATAAAATGCACTAAAATATAGCTAAATTACCATAGAGGATAGCTAAAATAGGTGAAAAAGACGTAAATGAAAGTGTAAAATACACATTCATCAAACTCCCCAAACCGGACCTTTGCTTGTCCTCAAGCAACTAAGCTAGACTCTAATGCAAAAAACAATGCAACACATAAAATGGAGTCTCATGCCAAATAAAATGAACTAATCTACTGATTCCATCAAAAAACATAGGAACAAAAACCATATAAATCAAAACATGAATATAGGTTGAAGAATGCCTCGATTGACTCATACACATCCACATAAGCACTTATGTCAAGACAAGATAGTCTCTCGTAACATTTTCTACCTGGACCTAGTCAGTGACGACGTAATGAAACATGTTAAGATACGAATGGTTGTCCCGTGCCTATGAAACTGAGGACTTACTGCTGTTCACCAAGTTTAAGACTTTCCCTCAAAGAGGTCGAACCAGTACTGGCTCTCATCAAACGAAGGAGGGTTCCCTATAAAAGATAACACTCCCCTATTCTACCCGTCTCTCAAGAAAAGTCTTAAGCTATTCACCACTTCCTGAATGGCAGGACGAGGGTGGTCTAGAACAGATGACACTCAAAAAAAAAAGACAAAAAATAGAAAATTACAACACGATTACGAACATTACAATAATTGGAAAATGAGACACAACACTTTGCTAAACTGTTATTTGGCTTTCTTTTTTGGACCCTTCTTTGCTTTTTTGGGGTCTTTTCTTTTTTTTCTTTTTTTTTTCTTTCCAGTTTCTTTTTTCTTTTTTTTCTTTTTTCCTGGAATTTCCTTTTCTTTTTTATCATATGTAAATTTTTAGCCAGCAGTAGCACCACGAAAAAGAAACAAAATGACTCACAAACGACTTCCCCAAACCTATTCGAGAGAATAGGTTGGAGTACAAAATTTACGAGAAAGGAAAAATAAACTCACAATACGGAAATGAAAAACGAAAAACAAGTCTAATGATGGCATGACCCCCTCCCCAAACCTATTCGAAAGAATAGGTTATAAACAAAGGATCACACAACCTCACACTACCTCCTTCCTAGGCATTTAGCAATCTCAAAGCATGGTGAAGACTTGTTGCCTCTTAGGTACATAATTACTCGGGAAAACAACCATAAGACCCTAACATGCATCATCCTATTATAAAGGCCTTCGTGAACCGCAGTAGAGAAAACACCACTAAGTGATGTCGAGACTACCAAGCTTAACTAAGCGCAATACATAAATGTGACAAGCCAAGCGAGAAAAACCTCAAACAAATTCATAGAGATGAAGCATACGATTAATGGCATAGTTAGTTGATCTACCCAATAAAAAAGCTCAAAAAATTCGGCAATAAACTCCATATAAAACATGCAAGACTATCCTAGGATGAATGTAGTGAATGCAACCTAAAAAACTAAGAAAGCAGTAAACGTGCAAATGAAAATGCAAACAAAGAACAAGATACTAATCAACGCAAAGCCAAACAATATTTAACATCGCGGTTCACATCCCATCCCCCTTATGATTCTTAAGCTAGCCCCTAGAAAAATAGAATGAGTAATAAGAAGTGATACTAGATGTTACCGAACGGTTTGGCCTCGGTTGGCTGGGAGTGGACATGTGAAAGGACTAATCATCGGGATGGTAATCCCCATAAAAGTCCCTCCACATGTCAGACATGAGATCATTGGACCGCTGTAGAGCCTCCTGTTGCTGCTGGATGAGCTGTTGCTGCTCCCACCTTTGTTGCCTATCCTCTCGGCGATGCTCCTCGAATGTCTCCCAATCGCGGTTGCGCTGGACAATGTGCCCGTTGAGGTCCTGTCGCATTCCTTGGACAGAAGTGGTCAAGGCTGCAGTACGAGCATCGTCTCTATCGAAACGGTCGTCGAGGTAGGTCCGAAATTCAGAGAAGTCAAATCCTCTAGACCCCTGTGGTGCTTGAGGCGGTGCATGCGGTGCTCTATGGACAAATGGGATATCCGAGATAGTGGCTTGGCCATCATTAGCCTCCATAGCATCCTCATAATCATTCTCATTATCGGAATCGCTCGGTTGGAAGGGTGCTTCCACATCAGCAGCGGCAGCCGTGGGGTTCTTCAACTGATACCTAGCCAGCTGCACCTCAATAGTCGAGGGTGAAAGGGCAGCGACCTCGCAATCCCCCTCGTCAATGTCCTCGACCCCATGATATTTGCAGTAGGCAGTGATGAAGCTCGGAAAGATGAAGGGCTTCTTCTTCTTTTCCCAGTGGCGCTCATACTCTTCATACATGATGTGCCCGATGTCGATCCGATGTCTGTCTATCAAGCAGTAGAGGAGCTCGGCGTAGTAGGGTTGTATCCATGTGTCATTCTTCCTAGGGATCAAGTTGAAGATGCAGAATTTCATCATTACCTTAGCTTCAATGCAAATGTCGCTTTGACGGATCCGTGCAGGTTCTCCCCCGATTTCTGGATATTTGTACTCCCTGTTGCAGATCTCGTCCGTAATATGTCTTCCTATCCCCCTAGAGGCCCTCGGATACAGGTAGGCATGGTCGCTCCATGTGAACTCCTGCTGCCCAAAATGGATGAATGAAAAAATGGACTCTGGTGTCCATGGTATTATCAGGCCTCGAACTAGTACCCCATTTTTCTCCTCGAGATCAGTGAATCCAGTGTAGAACTCTTGGAGGAGGCTCACGTCGTACCCCTTGAACCTGTTGGAACTGTACCAAACCCAATTACTTCTTGATGCCAAACGGGATAGCGTCCTATACCTCGCCGTTCCAGCTGCTGCGTCCGGGATATCAATCCTCCTGTCTGGAATGATCGATCTTCCCCCTTCGGCCATCACCGCTTCGAGCCTTTGTCGGACATCTATCGCAGCTAAAGACATCTCATACATGTGGTGAGAATGTTGGGGAGCTTGATGCTACTCCCTTCCCCTTTTTGCTCGAGCCAGCTCTCCTCGATCCTCTTGGAGCCATGATTCCTACAAACAGCAATTAGTATCTTGTATGACGCAAAACAGACATATGCATATGTAAATGTACGAGCGAACAAACGAGCAATATCTTCAACAATCCAACTCCTCAAAAACCCAATGTCTAGTCTAGTTACTTCATCACGCAACATATCAATGTAACTACTACAATAACATATCACATTATGATCTTGCTAAACAACAAATGCCTTGAATCACAAGGTTCAATCCATACCATAATAACAAAAATCTAACAACATAAATCCTCAACTTCATCAATCATGCATTCTACCATTACATCCATCATTATCATATCAACAAACACATGTTTAAGCATGGAATGAAAGTAAGAGATACATTTCCTAACAAGATATATCATCTAATAGCAAAAATCTCAAATCAACAAACCAAGCCTAATTGAACATGCAATTGATAATGAATAACGTTTCGAATCACATAAATCATCAACCCATACATCATACAAGCTTAATTTAAGCATAAATCAAAAAAACCCCAAATTTGAAAAATTAGGGTTCATGTGAGATTACCTCAAATCCGGAGATTGAATGAACTAGGAAGAAATTTGTTCGGATGAAAAGAAAGAGCACGTAACGGGCTTTGATTGAAGCTAAAGAACACACAATTTGATGGAAATATGAAGAAGTTATGAAGGTTTGAAGATATTTTGAAAATGGGGGAATTTTTGGAGTTTAAAGGAAGAAGATGAAGTGAAATGAGGAAAAATGGGGGAGAACCCCGATTTATTATTCTGCAGGTCGTGGGGCGATTCGCCCCACGCCTGGGGCGAATCGCCCCGCGTGCGTGGTGAATCGCCCCGCGCGCGCGCTCTGGACTCGTAGGGCGATTCGCCCCCCACCTCCTGAGGTGGGGAGACGAACGTTTCGAGAAAAATGCGGTTTTTAGTCCCCGAAAACCATTTTTCACAAAAAATCACTCGAAAAATCTCACTCAAACATAACAGAAGCACATACGATACAGAGATGAACAAATTCACATATGAGAAGAAAATTGTTCAAGAATGAATGCATGCATGCAGGAAAGCGGTAAAGAAAGCGATAAAAACCCTGGGTTGCCTTCCGGATAGCGCCATTGTTTAAAGTCTTTGACTCGACTCCTGTTTGCGCCTAGCTCTTCCTCTTGAGGGTACTAGACTTCCCCTTCATGAATCTCCTCCTCATGCCACGAACCTGTGAATAAGAAAGAACATAGGCTGCAAGACCACAGTAGTGAGTAGTGTGAGAAGTATCAGGTGGATCAGATATGGCTCGCAACACATGTCGCTTGCCATCCACCTCAATAGTGCAAGTCCTTCGGTAGATGTCCATTACGGAACGTAGCTTAGTCAAGAACGTTCGCCCCAAGAGAATGACATCCCCCGTCCCAAGTGTAGACGCCGGCATAACTACAAAATTGGTGTATACAGAAGTTTCACCAATCTTGACCAATACATTCTTCACAACGCCTTCGGGTCTCTCAAAGGATCCATCCGCCAATTGCACAATAGCCTTATGCTCAGATAGTTTTCCAAGGCTACTCTTCTCAAACACATTCAAGGGGGGCACATTAGAGTAGGATCCCGTGTCTAGTGTGGCACGGACGTCTTCAAGCTCACCAATCCCAACCTTAATATCGAAGCTTTGAGGGAGTGGCTCGGGATCCTCTTGCTCCTCTTCACTCTCGTCAGAACTAAGGTCTTTCTCTTCTTCCTTAGCTTGTGGGGGCACTTCCCCCTTGCAACACTCGCATTTAGCAACCTTCTTGATGGTGATTTCAACAGGTAGATCACCCACCAAGGTAATGGACATCGACTTCTCAGTGTTGCTAGGCAGCTTACCTTGCTCCCTACTTGCTCCTCGGTCGATCAACTCTTGCATCTTTTGATGGGCAAGCCTAGTGCTCTCTTCCAACCTATCAAGCCTTGCCCTAGTCTTCTCAGAATCTTCTTCATAACGTTTGAGAAAACTTTGGGTGTGATCAACCATCCTTTGCAAGTTCTCCATCAGTAGAGCCGACTTCGACTTCGGTGGCTCTTTCGGAGCGGGGTTTTCGCAGTGATCATTACCATAGTTAAGCCTACTACGGTCTTGGTTAGGGCCATAAGTTTGGCTAGCCGGTGCATATCCTTGATTGTTTCGGAACCCTCTTCTCCAAAATCCACCTCGAGGATTCCTACCATCTTGTCCGTAGCTAGCTTCTTGAGTACCAAACTCCGTAGCAAAGGCTTCCTCTTCGCCTCCTTGAGCCCTGTTGCCATCATCATACGCAAGCTCCGATCTACACATATGAGCTTCATGTCCATAGTTCTTGCATATTCGGCAAACTTCGTTTGAAACAGTTGTTCCAGTGGCGCTCTTGAGGACTTGCTTCAACTCATTGGTAAAACACTCGAATTGATCCCCATTCCCCCTATACATAGGGGCTTCTTGAGTCGGTGGAGCTTCAGGTCCACGGCTCCTAACCATTGCCCTTGGGTCCTTGAACTGCGAACCCTTAGCAAGCCTTTCGAAAACTGCCCAGACGGCTTCTGCGGTTTCCTCCCAAATATTGCCTCGGCATTGGAAATCCACCACTTGTTGGTTCTCAAAGGTTAGTCCATTGTAGAAGTGTTGGACTAGGTCAGAAAGCTCAAAACCATTATGAGGGCACTTGTTCGTGAGATCTTGGAATCTCTCAAACGCGGTGTAGATGGTCTCATCATAGTCCTGCTTGAATCCAGTGATTTGCGCCTTTAGCGCAGTAGTCAAGGTGTGAGGGAAGTATTTTTCCACGAAAGCTGAAAAAACCTTCTCCCAAGTGTCCAGCAAGCCTGCTGGTAGAGAACTTGACCATGACTTGGCTCTGTCGCCAAGTCCCATAGAAAACACCTTCATCCGCAACTCATCCGTTGTTATTTCAGCTCCGGGTCGTGGGAGTTGGTTGACGAAATCATCGATATCGTGCAAGTACCCCATCACATCTTCCCTTGATAAGCCATAGAACCTCGGAAGTTGTTGGAATGTGTGGTTCTTGATTTCCGGTTCTCGAGTTGCAGACGAAAGAACAATCGCCGGTCCCCTCATACGATCCTTGGAGGGTTGAACCCATGCTTTCAGTGGTCTAGCTTCTGCCATTCCGTCGATTTCATTGAAAAGACTGTGTAGAGATTCAGAGAAATTGGTATCCTCTATTTCCTCTAGTTCACGCCTTTGAAGTAGTCACCTTCTTTGGTGGTAGACTCTGTCGATCTCAGCAATTGAATCAGCAAGCGGTGTTCCTCTAGATCGTGTATGTGGCATACACTATCTGTAACAGACTAGGAAAGCATTATCAGATAGAGATTAAAAAAGGAAAACTAAAACTACTAGAATTAGGAATTGAATGCTGAAAATATAAACAAATTAAACAGAAAAAAGGAGTATAGTCCCCGGCAACGGCGCCAATTTAATGAACGCGTGGATGTCGGGTTCAACGTATCAAATAAATTTGTTATTTAGCCAAAGGCAATTCACAACTACAACGAAAACCGTAGTGTAGCAGTAGAATAACCTCGAGTGTCGATCACTAAGGACTATAACTAGCTTTATCAAATCTAATTTAGAATATAAAAATAGCAGACGATATAGCAAAGGTTTTTCTAACAGTAATGGAGATTGGTGATAGTATGGTCCTTCAAAGCATAACGGGTTAATAATCATGCGTAAATTCCTCGGTCTTGCATGGAGATCTTTGATCAATAAATTGTCCTGTTGTAATTATCAAACACTACGAAGATAAAGATTCTGATAGACCAATGAATTGTCCAATTGTGTTCCGTAATTATTCAACTCTACGAAGATATAGATTCTGATAGGTCAAAGTCTAATGAATTGTCCACTTGTGTGCAATAATTAATCAACATACGAAGATATAGATTCTGCAAGATCAAAGAAGTAAAGCAATAACATGGAGTATAATGCGCGAAATAGCCATTAGCATAATTATCAACCCTTCGCTAAGAATTCACATACTATTGATGAATGTGTGTTTTACACTTTCATTCGAGTCTTTTTCACCTATTTTAGCTATCCTTTATGTTAATTTAGCTATATTTTAGTACATTTTATTAGAATAGTGTCACGTTTCCCTTTAGATTTTATTTTACAGGTTTTGGTTGAAATTCGAAGATTTCCGGGCAATTATATTGAAGTTGACAAGGAATTGGTGTTCCAGAAGCCTATTTGGAGTATCTGAAGGTTTCCGAATAGGATTTGAAGTCTAGGGGCCGAATCTGGAGGTTAGAAGGCTACTAGAAGTCAGAAACCGAGTCCGAAAAGGGGAAGAAATCCAAAACCGCGTCGAAAACACGGAATTCCGCGAAAAACACGCCGGGCGAACCGCCGCAGACGTGGGGCGAACCGCCGCGCGTGTGGGGCGAACCGCCCCACAGTATTTCGAAGCCTATATATAGTTGTTCAGTTTTCTCCAAAAATCATATCTTTCCAGACCTACTTTCTCACCTCTATCCATAGTTTTAGGTAGGGACTTCCTAGAGCCTGTTCTGGGGGTCCGTAGCTTAGGGGACTCTTTTTCATAGCAGTTTGGAGCTCGTAGGATCGCAATCATCCGGGGATTGACAACCTTCGGTAACTTTGTATCTTACATTTTTATTCTACTTATTTTATTATATTCTTTCAACATGTTTTCTTCTACGATTTCTGTTGATTGCATGCCTATTATGAGTAGCTAAACTTATCGTTGGTGGTAGTATGTGAATTCTTAGCGAAGAGAAGATAATCATGCTAATGGCTATATCGCACATTATACTCCGTGTCATTGCTTTATTTCGTTGATCAGGCACAACCTAAATTCTCGTATGTTGTATTAATTATTATGCATGATTGGACACTTGTCGACCATCAGACCAATTATCTTCGTAGTGTTGAATAATTACGGAACACATTAGGACAATAGTGATTGACTTGTCAGACCAAATTATCTTCGTAGTGCTTAATATTTGCAACAGGACACTAGATTGATTCAAAGATCTCTATGCAAGACCGAGGAATTTATGCATGATTATCGACCCGTTATGTTAAGAAGGATCATACTATCACCAATCTCCATTATCTGCTAGAAACCCCCTTTTGCTATCTGTCTGTTGTTTTATATTCTCTTGTTAAATAGATAAAGCTAGTTATAGTCCTGAGAGAACGACACTCGAGTCATTCTACTGCTACACTACGGTTTTCATTGTAGTTGTGGATTGCCTTTGGCTAAATTACAAATTTATTTGCTTGAATTCGGAGCACGACATCCGCGTTCATCAACTATCACCAACGAGAAGTTTAGCTACTCTTAGTTGTCATGCAATCAACAGAAATCATAGAAGAAAACATGTTGAGAGATATATAAAAATAAGTAGAAAAACTGTAAGATACAATGTTACCGAAGGTTGTCAGTCTCTGAAGAATCGCGATCTTACAAGCTCCAAACTGCTATGAAAAAGTATCTCCTAAGCTATGAACCCCCAGAACAGGCTCTGGGAAGTTCCTACCTAAAACTACAGAGAAAGGTGAGAGAATAGGTCCGGAAAAGTATGAAATCCGGAGAAAAACTGAGCAACTATATATAGTGTTCGAACTTGTATGGGGCGAAGGGCCCCACACACCGGGCGAGTCGCCTGGTGTGGGGCGATTCGCCCCACAACCCGGGCGATTCGCCCGGGAGTAAAATTCGGGAAATTCCGCGTTTTCGACGCGTTTTTGGATTTCTTCCCCTTTTCGGACTCGGTTTCTGACTTCTAGTGGCCTTCTAACCTCCAGATTCGACCCCGAGACTCCAAATCCTATCCGGAAACCTTCAGATACTCCAAATAGGCTTCTGGAACACCAATTCCTTGTCAACTTATATATAATTGCCCGGAAATCCTCGTTTTTCAACCAAAACCTGTAAAATAAAAACTAAAGAGAAACGTGACACTATTCTAATAAAATGCACTAAAATATAGCTAAATTACCATAGAGGATAGCTAAAATAGGTGAAAAAGACCTAAATGAAAGTGTAAAATACACATTCATCAGTGTCCTTACTGAGGATAACTGATGTTGTATGCCTTTAGAAGCGCAATATTCAGTTATGTACTGGTTTACAAACTCAGTACCATGGTCTGTTCTGATGATTTTTACCCTGTCATTTTTCATGACTTCGAGCTTGTTCAACAATTTAGGTATTTCAGTCCTTGTTTCAGACTTATGTTTGATGAAAATTACCCAAGTGAACCTTGAATAATCATCCACCACCACCAGACCATACTTCTTGCCAGCATAGCTTGTTGAAGCAGATTCAAACAAATCCATGTGCAAGAGTTGTAAAGATTTTGTAGTTGACGGTACTGCCTTGTTCTTGAAAGAAGTTTTGGTTTGCTTACCTTGCTGACATGCAGTGCAAACACCATCCTTCTTAAAAGTAACCTTAGGTAATCCAACTACAAGTAACTTTTTAGACAGCTTATTCAGCGTCCTGAAGTTTAGGTGACTGGTTCTTTTATGCCATAACCATGCTTTTTCAGCAAGACAATCATGTTCTGAGATAAGGCATTTTTCAATGATTGCTGAGGAGCAATCTACAGTTTCTAGGCCTCCTGATCTTCTAACAACCATGATTACATTCTTTGTCTCAAAGTGAATAAGTTTACATTCATCACTTTTGATTTTTATGAAATAACCTTTGTCAGCAAACTGACTCATGCTGAAAAGGTTAAACTTAAGATTTTTGACATAAAGAAGTCCTGAAATAGTAATGCACCCTAACTTCACATCAGCATGGCCTTTAGTACAACCAAAGCCTCCACCAGCAAACCTTATTGTTGGACCTTTAGACCACCGTCTATAGTTTATAAGGTTTTTCTTATTGCCCGTCATGTGCTTTCCGCAGCCACTATCAAAGTGCCAAATTGCATTGTTTGTCTCCGTGGCTGAAATCTCCACAATCAAGATCAAACAAGTTAATTATCCAAGATTGGATATCCATTAACATGTTCAAGAAAACGTCCAGTGGAAACCCAAGTCTTGACTTTTTCAATCTTGACTTGTTTTCTACTTGCTGGGGAACTAGATGGTTTAGTACCAAAAGACTTTTGAACAATGTTGGTCAAGTCCACTATCTGATATGGTGTCTTGTTTGGTTGACCCATTTGCTGAATATACTTTTCAGTAAATTCTTTCCTAGAAAGGTTCTTTCTAGTCCTAGCATTCTTAGTATTGTTAGTACTCTTAGGCTTGGATTTGTTCAGCTCTTTGAAGTATCTTTCCTGACTCTTCTTATACTCGTGAAAAAGTTGATTTTGCTTCGTTTTGTATCGAAGTCCACTTTTCGGAGTATGCTGAATTTTTGTCTCAACAACCTTACTTGATTCAGGTGTGTCAGCAAAGGACTTCTGATTACTTTTGTTAGTAATCTTGCCTTTAGACTTAACAAATTGTTTTTCAGCAACTTGTTTGGCGGATTGTTTTTCAGCATCCTTTTTCTGACCAGATTGCTTTTCAGCAACCTGTTTACCTTTTGAAGTCTTGTTACTTTGAGTAGCAACAGCGGGCTTCTTGGTCATAGGTACTTGATTTCTTATTTCAGCAACCTTAGATTGACCAATTTAATAGAGTTTTGGATCACCACTATCAGTAGCACGAACAAAGGTAATTGGTGATTTTGATAGTGTATATGTCCTAGAGACAGTCCTTACTAAGGGCATAGTTCCCTTATAGAGGGCATATATGTACTATTACACAGGTCAACGTAATATAATATATGTTTGTTGCTTTTACTATTGAGTATCGCTTTCATATTTATATTACACCAGGCATGCAGCATGTCATATCTCTATTTCTGTCTCTATTTGGAATTAATTGTGATTGATGGATTATAATTGATTTGGAATTAATTATAATATTTGTTGGCTCAATTAATTATTTGGAATTATTAATTGAATTGGCTGATTAATTGTATTTTATGTAAATACAATTAAATATTATATTTTGGAAATATAATAGAGGTTTGATTTGAAAGGATATGTTAATTTAGAATTAACATATGCACATGGAAAAATCTACTTGGAGTTTGAATTGCCTTAGAACTATAAGTGGGTCCCAAAATGGACCCACCTAGTGTCCCTGGGAGAGCGCGCGCGCGCGCGTAGGCTGGATAGGGGAAGGAGTTCGACTCCTTCCTCTATTAGAAGTCCAAGAGATAAGTTAGATTTTCCTGATTGAGTTTTAATTTGATTGGGAATGAATCTAGACTTGATATTGGTTTCCTTGTGCGATAAGAATTAGATTCTTATTCCTTTACGAAGTCTAATTGCTTATGCTTTAGGCTTCTATTGACTACTATATATAGTAGACTATTAGAGAGTTTTTTGACATAGACTTTCACAGTCATTCTACCCAGTTTTCTTAGAAAAAATAAAAACTCTTCCCTCCTCTACAGTCATCCGCGCGCGCCACCTCACCGGAGGAATTGCCGCCCCGTCTTCTTGGTCACACAAAGAATATCCTAGCATTCTTCCGATAGGCTGTTCATCCGTGGATACCAAGGTTGAGGTTCTAGGAGCTGGAAACTAACTCTAATTGTCTTGCAGATAATCAGAGTATTGCAGATATCTTCGACTTCGACGAAGGAGAAGATACACCGGATTATTACGAAGACTTGGAAGCTTCTTTGGAAGTAAGGTTAGTCTTCTAATTGACGTGTTTATACATATACGACATATACATAATCAATTAACCTGTATGTTAAGAAATTTTTTGAAATTCCGCTGCGTATCCTAGGGGTAACTCTGACCGTATTTTCTTACAGATTTGTCTTTACTCAAGAGTATCACGTCATCACCTTCATAAGTAGCACCTAAACCTTCTTTCTGAGATGGATCTCTCAGATAAGAATTTAGTTCAGTTAGCGTGTTACTAGCGTTTGCATAAGATTTGAAATTGACTTTCATCTTTTTCATCTCTTGTATTTCAACAAGTAACTTCATAATTAAAGACTGATATTCTTCCAATTCTATTGCCATTTGAGCATTTTTCTTTGTAGCTTCAGCAATTAGCTTTTTGAGATGCAATATTTCAGCATCTTTCTTTTCTGACTCAGCGGTCAGCACAACGTACTTTTCAGTAGTTTGCTTAGTCCGAAGTTCAGCATTCTGTAGTTTCTCTTGCTGTTTGCTCAAAGTTTTCTCAAATCTTTTGATTTCTCCTTGAATTCTATCAAGATCAATCTCATCTTCACTTTCTGAATCAGAGTCAGAGGTAGGAGAATTTACTTGATCGGCCATGAGGCATAACTCGTAATTTGACACATCTGGGTAAGCTTCCATGGCAATTCCACAAACTTATTTGCCTATTTCTACGTCCAATGTAGCTTACTCTTCTTCAGTGTCTGAACTTTCTACCTCACTGTCTTCACAGCTTGTTTCAATGCAAAGAGCATCAATTTTTTCTTGAAACTTCTTCTTTTCTTCAACAATCAAAGCCTTCTTGAACTTTTTCTTCTTTTCAGCAAAGTACACTTTGCTTTGAAGTGTCCTGGCTTTTTGCAATAATGGCAAAGATCATTGCCAACTGCTGGTTCTTCAGAAGAATTTGCTTGCTGAGCTTGCCTGCTCAGCGAGCTAGCTTCATTGTTGTACTTATGGTAGCTGTTATCAAGATGCTTTTTAGCTTCTCTTTTGATTTTCGCCTTTCAAGTTCCTTGCTAATGAATTTCTTCATGTTTCTAACTGCAAGAACATTTTCATCGGCAGATTCTGTGTCACTCTTCTTTTCCAAAGGTGAAGGCTTGGCAGCAAGAGCAATGTTTTGCGATTTTTCAGCAAACACACTTTCTCTTAGCTTTGTCTCATAGTTGACAGTAGCAAGGTGAGAGAACAACTCAGTTGGAGTGATGTTTGGAATTCCTTGATTGTAGTAGAAGTTCTGACTGTGAATCCATTCATGATTCAAATTTCTGATAATGGTTTTCACCTTCTCAGAATCTGAATAGTAGTTTCCAACACCTAAGGCAGCCATTTCACTCACAAGAGTTGTGAATCTGAAATCCAAGTCCTCCAGTGACTCAGTGGCACCTTGTTTGAAGTTTTGAAACTTCAACTTTAGCACTTCGGGTTTGTTTTCCTTGGTTTTGTCAGATCCAACACAAAGATCTTGAACCATTTTCCAAGCTTCCTTCGCAGTTTTGGCACCCCATAGTTTGCATTGTAGTGTTTGGAGTAGATCGAATGATGATATTCTTGCTTGGCCATCAAGACGGAATCTCTTGGCTTCATCAGAAGTCCATTCCTCTCTAGGTTTTGGTACGACAGTGTCGATCGGTTCTCCTAAGATAGTTTCCTTTCCAGCAGTATCCGTGGTTTTGTGAGGAAAGCTTCTTTCAACTTTAGTGATCTTGATTGGACCATCGTTTATGACAGTCACCTTCTCATCACTAATGGCCTCAAGATGTAGCATCATGTTGTTTCGCCATTTCTCATAGTTTTTCAACTTCAGCAAAGGAGCGTCTCCTAAAGACATCCTGTCAGCAAATAACTACCAAACTGATCAAGTGAAAGTGATTTACGGAAACCTCCAACTCTGATACCACTTGTTGGTCCCTTTAAACAACAAGTAAAGACTAGAGAGGAGGGGGGTGAATAGTCTTTACAAACTTTTCGTCCTTTAAAACTTTTCGCCCAGCCTGATATCTGGCAAACTCATCTAGACCATTAGATCTTTGATCTAATGGTTCACAACACTTCTCCAAAAAATATTTGGCGATCGCCTTTCGCCTTATCCTCCGCCTTGTTGCCTTATTAATATTTCAATTAATAATTATAATAAAAATACTAATATTTTATAAAATGTCATTTTTACTCTCCAAAAAATAATAATTTTAATTTTTTTTATAATTTCGATTTATTTATTATTTTTTGGACGATTTTTTTATTATTTTTATTATATTAAATTATTTATTAATGAATTTGAAAATATTTAATTATAGTTACCAAAAATATTCAAAGATAGGATTTGAACCTGAGCCCTTTGGCTAAATAGCACAAGACTAAACCACCAGGCTACCAATTACTTTATACACTATCATAATAGAAAATTAATAGTCAACCTAAATTTAAAATTAATTGAACACTCATTCACGTCTCTCTCTTGCTGCTGCTACCTCTCTCAGTCGACTTCTCAGAAGAAAAAACAGTGACAGGTCGCTCATTCCCGTTCATTTTCCCATTCGCATTCTCATATAATTGACCTGTTCCAACTCATGAATTTGAGTGGACAAAGGAAGCTAAAAAGTGTTCATGGTCTTCCAAACACCACATTATTCACAAAATAGAAATTATTTAATTTTTTAGTTTTATATAAATGGGTTTATCCTGTTAATGTTAAAATTGATATGCCAAAATTCAATTTAGTCCATAAAGTATCAGAAATATATCGGTTAAATATCTAAATTTAATCTGGGATTTGATGTGACAACATAATAATAAAGTTGAAAACAAGATAATCGATTCTAATTTACCCAAATTAATATTCACACAAATTCATCAGATTAAAAATATATTTGAACTGAATAAATCGAATCAAATTTAACCCGAAATTTGTTATGATAAAAAATAAATCGAATCAAATTTCATCCGAAATTATCCGAATTGAATTTGAGTGGGATACAACCGTTCCTATTTAAATTTGTTTTGTATTCACCCAAACGAAAATAATCAGAATTGTGCATACAGATGACAAAAATGGCGAATAAGTATTCACATATTTATTTTATATGTCTAAATTTAAAATCGATTTAATAGATTATATTAGGGTTATTTTAAATGGGCTACATCTCTCTTAATTTTATTATCCGATTAGAATATTATTCACAATATTAATAGAAATATCTATTAATTTTAATTGTATATATAGGTGTAACCTTAATCCGACGACTCATCATAAATATATAGGTTACTAATCCAAGAGTCAATCCTACAGAACAAGAATAAATGGACCAAAAGAGAAACTGACTCGAAATTTATTTTCACAGAAATTCATTCGATCCCAAATATACTTGACCATAATTCATTTCATCCGATAACCCAAATAAAATTTATTATGGAACTACACGAATTGAGTTTGAGTTGGATTCAATAAATCTCACTCTAACTCACCCAATAAATAATGATCAATATTAAAAACACAGATGACTAAAAGGCCAACATAACGCAAGTATGACCATAAAATGAATCAAAATACATTTGTATGGATACAATATTGTTTTTTAATTGTTGTTTTTCTTTAACTTTTTTGCAAATTTAATGCACGTGATGGATTATAAACCTACAACTCTAATGTTGCATTTGTAATAAAAACAATTCATTTGTTCTGAAGCATAAAGAAGAGGATGTCCGTGGCTAATACCTACGGATAAGACTTCTTTTAAAGTACTCGGTTGAAATGAGATGACTTGATGTGGAACATAAAATGCGCTTTTAAAGTGAATCCCAAGAAGTCTTCTTCTGAACTTTTCTCTTCACGTTCTAAATTACTCTGTAGTATATATATCGAAATGCATTTGTTTATAAAATATTGTGACGGATAAATGATGTATAACATTGATATGTAGCGATCCTATCCGAATTGAATTAATCAAGAATAACATGAAAATGTCAAAATATGTATAAAACATAAATTAATACTCCCCCGTTATCCCATAAGCTTCCTGATTTCACTATTTTTGGTCAACAGCTTTCAGTTTTGACTTCTGATTACTCTTAAACTAGAATGATAAAGTATGTAACGAAATTATATTATGAAAATTACTCTTAAACTAGAATGATAAAGTATGTAACGAAATTATGTTATGAAAATTTAGGTTCTATATTTTCATAATATAATTTCGTTAAATATTTTATTATTACATTTTAAAAGTAATTTGAAGTCAAAGTTGAAAGTTGTTGACAAAAAAAAGTCAAACTAGGAACTTATGAGAGAACGGAGGGAGTATTAATTTTATTTCCACGCTCTTGAGGAGTTATTCAACTCTCTACATATGATTCAATATTAGAGTCTACACACACGGTTCGACACGCGATTGGTATCTCAACTCTCTTAAGTCGGTCCTAATAAAGCCAATTAACTCAACTCAAGACCACACACTCGATGGGTATCTCATATCACTTTAGCAAGTACTAATAAAGCCCACTCCGAACAAGTCCACAACAAATTAATTCTAAAATACAAATTAAACAAAGCTCATCGCATAGACTCATGACTCCAAAGTATCTTTCGGGGGTTGAGGAAGAACATAAATGGATACTCAACAAACTAACAAATGATAACAATCACTGAGATACGATATAATGGATAAGTGCATTAATCTTCTCCAATGAAACATTCACTATAAAATGAGTCAAACCTTTAGACTCATAGATAGCAACTTACATTGTCTTAACTCTATAACAATTATAGAAGCAATTTAGTAGCCTCATATACGTAACAAGTCATGATATATGTTGTTTTATCCGTTCATAGTGTCAATTAGTTTATTATTTAATATAAATGTAGAAAAATTCATAAATAATAATTCAACTAGACAACATGTTTACAAACTAGTCATTATGTGAGTCTTAGGGTAAGGATGAACATTGGTTAGGTTAGAATAATCAGTAATTCCGTTGGCCAATCTACCAGAGTAAAAAAACAATGAGAAATAATTTATTTTAGTTTAAGATTAGTACTGATATACAGTGAAATGCAAATTCACAATTAAAATGTTAAATGTTTACATTATACAAAATACATTACTTATATTTATAACATCATCAATTCAACCAAATTGGAACTTTGTCTTGTTGGTTAGGTATGTTGACTTTCATTATGGTGGTTTGGGTTCGAATCCTACATCAAACATTGAAATTACCTTTTCTTTAATTAGATGCAAAGATCAGATATATGGATCCGGGCCAGACCTTACGCGGTCCGTTTATGACCCGCGTCATGTGCTCGGGCCCGGCCCGATCCGTTAGCGCCCACCCATTGGCCCGAAAAAATAATAATAATAATATATGTAAATATTTTTATTTTAATGTATTTTTTAATAATTGTATTTATTATTTTAATTCAAGGTTATTTAAGTAAATTTGTATTTAATTGAAAAAATAAATAAGAATAATTATTTTTACTTTTTGGCGAAGGGTTGGCGAAGGCGAACGACGTGGCGCCTTTTCATTGGGTGCCTGTTGTCAGGCAAGGCGAAAGCCTGTCTGACCATAGAAAAACCCTTAAAACTTTCTCAACAAGTATTTATTACTTTTCAGTAATGAGTTTGCTGGTACTTAACTTTCTCAGCAAGTGCTTGTTACTTTTCAGTGACAAGTTTGTTGATACTTAAAAACAGAGTGCGGAAGTCTTTTACAATAAGTGCTTTTGTCAGAAAGCTAGTTTCAGCAAGTAAGCAGATAAACAGTGAAAAACAAAGTAACTTGCTGAAAGGAAACTGCAGAAATGTAAATCACACATACACTTTTATAGTGGTATCTAAGAGTGACGTAATCTCTCAACTAATCCACTTTGTCCTTTCTAGGACTGAATCCACTATGATAAGATATGAGGTTCCTTACAAATCCTATCACTAATGATTCTCAAAAACCAAAGCACACTTGCCTTGTTTTCAACTTAAAACTAGAGAACTAAACCTTGTTCTCCACCAAACTTGGGACACTTAATCAGCAAAACTATGCTTGATTAATTCCCCCTGAATTCCACGCATGAATAAGGGTGTTTATCAGTTAGAGAGGGTTGGGATGAGATGACTTGAATATAACTTTGCAGCTATAATAAGCAATCTAAAGAAACTCAACTTGTAATACTTTGCAGTAAGCAATTTTGTTGTTTCTTGTGTCAAGACTTGTTCTTGTTTAGAAGAAAGAACACTTAACTAATTTCTTAGCTTTCAATGTTCTACTACTTCTTCACAAGTAGCTTTAGTTTCAAGCTTATGTCTTGGAACGGATCAATAAGCAGTAAAGAGTAGAGAAGGATTTGAGTGTTTAAAGCACAAGTGAGAGTTTGATCACGTTGTTGACACATCCTTCTACTCAACCTATGGTCTTCTATTTATAGTGTCTCAAGGGAGACGTTTGAATCTCAAATTATAAGGCTTGTACCTTAAGATGTCACTATCTTACTTTTGTACTTTCAGCAGCGCTCTTCATTTGTCTTCTTGTCTTCATGTTCTTTGCGTGTTAACTTTGCCTTTAATGTTCTTTGAATCAAATTCAAATATGAACGTTGGAGCCAAAATGCAAGTACTTCTTCAGCAAGGAGGTCACATATGTAGTCAGCAAGTGGTCAGTCTCAGTTTCAACAAACACAACCTACTCTGTCATATAGATTTTCACTTATGCAAGTTGTTGCTGAGAATCTCACTTTCTGAGACAACATGTGCCTTTGTAGATACCTTTCTCAGAATTCTTCTAAGTCTTCAGTCTTCGAATCTTCAACTTTCTGAGTGGTTCTAGGTCTTCAATAGTTTGTTTGTAAAAATAAAGTACACAATCAACAAACTTAAGAACCTATCTAGTACCTACACTAAATCTTTCAGCAAACGTTCCTCTTTTACAATGTCCTTAAAATTCTAAATTCCTATGGACCTTAAGAGTAATAGTTACTGGACTTTACTTAATTTAGCATGGTTAATTGCTCATCAAAATTACAAGTTTCCGAACAGGACCGTCTCCTAGAATCTTGGTCCTCCCCAAATGATCCGCTAAGGAAGATAGAGCAAGCCCAAGAGGAACAAAGTCTTGCATAATGGCCCAAGCTCATCAAATGCTAATAGGCCTTTTACACATATGTGGCTCCATCCTAGACGGACACTTTGCACGATCTTGGAGAAGACTACTTGGATATAAGAGTTATAAATAGCCTCCATACTCCATCATTTGAAGGTAATCAATCTATACTCAACCAACAATCACTCAAGCTGCAATTAAGCTATTATCAATAATTCACTCTCTACCATATTTACTGGGGAAGCCTACGACTCCCTACACGTAAAGTCGTACCATCGGTTTGATCCAAGACAAAACGGGTAGTCGTTACTAACCCCCCTCTCCAAGTTTTATTTCAGGTCCAAGAACTTTTAGGTCTCAGAAGCTAGGTCTCAGAAGCTCATGGAAGGAACTTGAAGTAAAAGGGACGCTCACGGATTAGGACGAAAAGAACTGATATTTTACACATCAACATATACACGTTACCTACCTCCACTACCTTCTATCTATAATACGGATTTAGGTCTATTGTAAGTATTGTGCTGGATCAAAGCAGCACTTAGAGTAGTCCCTGATTCTTGGAAATAGTAAATGTCAAGAGCATTTTAGCATTTTTGTAACCATCTGAATGGCCGAGTCATAATAGAGATGAAAATTGATAAACAATAGCTTCAGGGTTTTATTTTTTGTGTCTTTTTTGTTGTTTATTTCAATGTATGAGATTAGATTTTATGAGATTTTTTTGTGTTCTGCACGTTCTACTCAACATGTAAATAGGAAAAAAGACTTTTATGAGTAGTCTTATACATGTTGAGTAGATTTCTCCACGGTTTCTCAACCAAATCTACTTAACTATCATTGTTAGGGTAGTAATAATTTTATTGACATATCGGGATGATAATATCGTGTGTGGATATTTAAAATGGATTAGTGCCTACAACATGCAAATAGGACTTTTGTATATTGATGCAGATATCTTATATCTTATGTAGTTGCATAGTTATAGTTAGTAAAAAGAGATACTTCCTCCATTTCATTTGTTACTTCCTAAGTAGTAAAAATTATCAAATTTAAAAAATAATACTAAAAAATTGATTTGTATGAATATTTAATTGTAAATGGGTGATAAAATATGAGAGAGAGTGATAAATTGGTTATAAAGAAGAAGAAATAAATAATAAAAAATTGGTAAGTGGGCTGAAAAACTTTCAATATTTGGGTTAGGAAGTTTGTAAAAGAACCCCAAAATAGAAACCTAGGAAGTTATTAATGAAATGGAGTAAGTAGTTAAGAGCACTAGCAACGGTTGGCTCTAAACTTGGGGCTTATTTGGGGTTTAAACCCCAAATAAGCCCATTTCATTTCTTGTTACAATGGTTTAGGCTTATTTGGGCTCTTTTATGGGTTCCACATGACACATACTATCCACATGCACCACACAATTGATGAAATAGAAATAAAATGAAATAAAATAATAATATTTGGGGCTCTTTCGGGGGCTACCAAATGGTAGCCCTCAAGCATGGGCTCCAATAATGGAGCCCCAAAAGAGCCCCTATTGTGGCTTATTTGGGGATGGAGCCCCAAATAAGCCCTCTATTGCTATTGCTCTAAGTGATGGATTCACGGACTAGGCCCGGGCCGGCTCCTAAGTAGTAGGCGGCTAGGTTTAGAGTTTCTGCTTTAGTTTTGTGTTATTCTTTTATCGGACTTAGTCCATTAACTTTTCTTACTTGATAGTTTAGGTTTACTTTTAAGTTCTTATATAAACTCTGTAAAACTCTCATTATTTTCTACGTTTATTATGAAACTGAGTCTGCAGAACATCTCTCTATGTTAATTGTTCTTACGATTAACTAATCAACCGCCAGTTATCGGGACGTAGTAGCTGAAACCGGCATCTTCTTTTTAGCCGGTTGCAGTGGCGAGCGCACCATGGTGCAAGGGGGAGCAGTTGATCCCCCTGAAATTTCAATGCGAAATTACTATTATACCCCTGGGTATAAAAAATATATTTTTGTAAATATTATATATATATATATATATATATATATATATATATATATATATATATATATATATATATATATATATATATATATATTCCTTTTACAACTGAAACAGAGAGGAACTGAAATAAGAGCATTCACAGCAGCTTCCCTAAAATGGGTTTTTTGCTTAAATATTGGCAAAAAATCTAAGTATGTCAAAAGTTTAACAAATCAGATTCCCTAAAACTATGGATCACCTAAAAAATAGGGAACACTCTTCACATGCCTAAACTTGTGCACGCCTAAAACTTTTTTAGTGTATTAGTTATTAATTTATATACTATATTTATATTTAGCATATATGGTTATTAAAATTATTATTTAAATCTATATTAAATCACTAAAAGGGGATCTGACTTTAGTGAATTGTGAAATACGTACTTAAACTATAGGGAAAAAGTTTAAAACGATTTTAGGAAATGTTTCAGTTTACATAGATATGGAGAAGTATTTCAAACTAGTTGATAAAAACCCACATTTATCAACCGTGACTCCTCAAACAAGTGTAGAAGCTGAATTGCAAGAGAATCAAGCTGGGCCTGCTTTGTCGGAGTAAGAAATAATATATGATGATTCTGGCTTCCCCATACTTCCATCTGATCCCAGATAACGACCTCCAATTACTGCTTATCATCCCAACATCCGTGAACAGGTGCGTAGAAAGTACTATTCAGAAGGCCCTTGTCAACCTAAACTACATGATTGCCCCAAAGAGATATATATGGAATAATGCGAAGGTTTAATCATGAATGGTTTGATACTTTTGGTTGGTTAGAATATAGTATAGAGAAGGATGTTGCATATTGTCTTTATGTTACTTATTCAAAACTGACCTGGGCCAACAAGGAGGCGAAAAAACTTTTGTTACAAAAGGTTTTACTTATTGGGGTAAGAAATTCAAGCTCCGCAAGCACGAAGGAAATCCCGGTAGTATTTATTGCCAATGTTTCAATAAATGCAAGGATTTACTTAATCAAAAGCAACATATAGAGACTGTTGTTGTTAAGACGACAGATCAGGCATAAAAGAATTACAAGGCTCAACGTTACTGCTGTTATTGATTGTATTAAGTGTCTTCTGAAGCAAGGGCTTGCTTTTCGTGGTCATGATGAATCTGAATAGTCAACAAATCAAGGGAATTTTTTGGAAATCTTGAAATTCCTTGCAGACCATAGTGAGGATGTAAGAAATGTTGTTTTTAAGAATGCTCCAGGAAATCTCCAGCTAACAGCTTTGATGATGTCGTTTTTCACCAATTAAATTTGTTTAAAAGCCAAAGAACAATTATCACTACACAAACTAGAGTGCAATGGCAAGTTTTCCCCGAGTGTCGTTCTCTCGGGACCTAACGTGGCTTTGTTTGTGGTTTTTGCTAGTTATTTCAGGCAACGACTTCAAATGTTTATAGAATCGCTTTCTTAGAACAAAGCAACGAGAAATCAGATTGTTGTAATCAAGTTTGGAAAACGGTTGGTGGTAGAAATCAAATACACATGCATGGGTTACGAATATGCTCACAAGTTCAGTGCGTAAAACCTTCGATCAAGTCTGCTAAGCAACTCGTCTAGGTAACTTTCAAGACACACATCATAAAAGACCATTATCAATACTTTAGAGGTGCTTGTCACTAACACCATTTATCTAGCATGCTGCAAATCTCTAACATACAATCCTATAGCTTTCATTGACCAAGAGTTTGTCACTATACTCAATTCGAATATATTTTATAGGCAACTAAGAATCATATGAAGGAATTTGTAGCAAGATTGAATCACAATCTCATGTAAGCATAAACATAACCCATAGCATGCATATTCTACATTCTACCACTAACACAAAGGATTTAGCTACTCATATTCATCAACATAGACATCAAATCATATGAATTGTAAATAGAATACATCAAATCAAACTACTAGACAAGAGATAATGATACAATGTTACCACCAAGCTGTCACTAATCGGTGGGTATTGATAAAAACCTCTTCGTAGATGAAACAATGGATGAAATCCTATGCCAAAACCTTTAATCCAATCTAAAATACAATGTAATCTGAGTTTTCTCTGAGTTTTGGGGCTTAGGAGCTCTCCAAAACAAAGCTACAGTTCAAAAGTATTCAAAAAGTAACTGAAGATCAGATCTAAGAAGGAAAATTCGAAAACGTAACCGCTGCCAAGGGGAGCGCTTGGTGATGAACGCGAGATTTGTCAGGTCCCGGTTCAGTCAAATAAATTTGTTATTTAGCAAAAGGCAATCAACAACTACAACGAAAACCGTAGTGTAGTAGTAGAATGACTCGAGTGTCGTTCTCTCAGGACTATACTAGCTTTATCAAATCTAATTAAGAATATAAAACAGCAAATAGAAAGCAATAGGGGTTTTCAAGCAGATAATGGAGGTTGGTGATAGTATGGTCCTTCTTAACATAATGGGTCGATAATCATGCATAAATTCCTCGGTCTTGCATAGAGATCTTTGAATCAATCTTGTGTCCTTGTTGCAAGTATTAAGCACTACGAAGATAGTAGGGGTCTGACTCATCAACAACTAACGTCCTAATGTGTTCCGTAATTATTCAACACTACGAAGATAATTGGTCTGATTGGTTGACAAGTGTCCATGTGTGCATAATAATCAATACAACATACGAGAATTTTGGTGTTCAACTGATCAACGAAATAAAGCAATGACACGTAGTATAATGCGCGATATAGCCATTAGCATGATTATCTTCCCTCGCTAAGAATTCACATACTACCACCAATGATAAATTTAGCTACTCATAATAGGCATGCAATCAATAGCAATCATAGAAGAAAACATATTGAAAGAATATAAAATAAGTAAATAAAAACTGTAAGATACAAAGTTACCGAAGGTTGTCAATCTCCGGATGATTGCGATCCTACGCGCTCCAATCTGCTATGAAAAAGTATCCCCTAAGCTATGGAACCCCCAGGACAGGCCCCGGGAAGTTCCTACCTAAAACTATAGAGAGAGGTGAGAAAGTAGGCTTGGAAAGATATGATTTTCGGAGAGAAAACTCGCAACTATATATAGGCCCGAATTTCTTCTGGGGCGGTTCGCCCGAGGCACGGGGCGGTTAGCCCCACAGTGTAAACGCGGAATTTTCGCGTTTTCGACGCGGTTTTGGATTTCTTCACCTTTTCGGACTCGGTTTATGACTTCTAGTAGCCTTCTAACCTCCAGATTCGGCCCCTAGACTCCAAATCCTATCCGGAAACCTTCAGATACTCCAAATATGCTTCTGGAACACCAATTCCTTGTAGACTTCAATATAAATGCCCGTAAATCTCCGAATTTCAACAAAAACCTGTAAAATAAAATCTAAAGGGAAACGTGACACTATTCTAATAAAATGTACTAAAATATAGCTAAATTAACATAGAGGATAGCTAAATTAGGTGAAAAAGACTCGAATGAAAGTGTAAAATACACATTCATCAAACTCCCCAAACCGAACCTTTGCTTGTCCTCAAGCAACTAAGCTAGACTCAAAAAACATGCAAGACACAAAAATGGAGTTTCATGCCAAATAAAATGAACTAAATTACTGAATCTATCAAATAACATATGAACAAAAACCATATAAATCAAAGCATGAATATAGGTTGAAGAATACCTCGATTGGCTTATACACATCCACATAAGCACTTATGTCAAGACAAGATAGTCTCTCGTAACATTCTGCACCTGGACCTAGTCAGTGACGACGTAATGATGCATGCTAAGATACGAATGGTTGCCCCGTGCCTATGAAACTGAGGACTTACTGCTGTTCCACCATGTTAAGACTTTTTCTCAAAAGAGGTCGAACCAGTACTGACTCTCATCAAACGAAGGAGGGTTCCCTATAAAAGATAACACTCCCCTATTCTACTCATCTCTCAAGTAAAGTCTTAAGCTATTCACCACTTCCTGAATGGCAGGACGAGGGTGGTCTAGAACAGATGACACTCAAGACAAAAAAGATAAAAAATAGAAAAAACACGATTACGAACAATACGAAAAATGGAAAAGACTCAAGACTTTGCTAAACTGCTATTTGGCTTTTCTTTTTTGGACCCTTCTTTGCTTTTTTGGGGTCTTCTCTTTTTTTGCTTTTTTTCTTCTTTCCAGATTCTTTTTTTTTTTTTTCATTTTCTTTTTCTCTTTTTTTCTGGAATTTTTCTTTCTTCTTTTTTTTTTCGATTTTTTCTAGCCAGCAGTAGCATAACAAAGAGAGAAACAAAAAGACTCACACGACTTCCCCAAACCTATTCGAAAGAATAGGTTGGAGTACAAAATTACTGAAAAGGAAAAATAAACTCACGATACGAAAAATGAAAAACAGAAACAAGTCTAATGATGGTGCAACCCCCTCCCCAAACCTATTCAGAAGAATAGGTCATAAACAAAGGATCACACAAACTCACACTACCTCCTTCCTAGGCATTTAGCAATCTCAAAGCATGGTGAAGACTTGTTGCCTCTTAGGTACATAATTACTCAGGAGAACAACCATAAGACCCTAACATGCATCATCCTATTATAAAGGCCTTCGTGAACCGCAGTAGAGAAAACACCACTAAGTGATGTCGAGACTACCTAGCTCAACTAAGTGCAATACATAAATGTGACAAGCCAAGCGAGAAAAACCTCAAACAAATTCATAGAGATGAAGGATACGATTAATGGCATAGCTAGTTGATCTACCCAATAAAAAATTTCAAAAATTCGGCAATAAACTCCGTATAAAACATGCAAGACTATCCTAGGATGAATGTAGTGAATGCAACCTAAAAAATCTAAGAAAGCAGTAAACGTGCAAATGCAAATGCAAACAGATAAAGCATGCGAGGTACTATACTCAGTCTACCAAAGTCAAGCTCCAAACTAATAATACTAGATCACTTAAATCCAATCCCCTCTCATGAAATTAACGCTAGTCCCTAGCAGTAAGAAAATGAGGAAATAAGATGTGATACTAGATGTTACCCCATGGTTTGGCCTCGGTCGGCTGAGTATGCTGCTTGTGATTTATTGGGCCTCCTCTGTGAGCTTCATAGGTGGTCATCAGGTCTTCTGGCGGGTGTAGTAGTTCGATTTATATGCCGAACAGGAGCAATTCCCCTATCAGAGTCATCATTGCTCGTATGGCCTTCATTGTCACTACTATCACGCACATCCTCGCTAGTGGAGTTGTAGTGGCAGGCAAAATTCTCAAGAGTGACCGCCGCTGTTATGGAACCCCCCATCCTGAAGCCCTCCAATAGGATGTGAACTGTTGAAGGGGAAAGGGCAGTGGTATCAAGACGTCCCCCTCCAACGATTTACACCTCGAGAAGGTTACAGTAAGCTGCTCGGACACTCAGAAGTCTTCTACCTTTTTCTCCAATTTTGACCACTTTATCCACTGTTGCTCCGACCAATGTCAATATGATGCTCACTTTAGAGGCAGGCAAGGGGCGCCCCAACGAGGGACTGTGTACCCATGTCGTTACGTTTTGGAACCAAGCTAGCGCTTCGGAACCTTCTAGCAACTGCGAACTCAAGATCAAATCCGTCGCTGCTAGAATGTCCCGGTGCCTTCCTGTTCACACGAACTCTGCAGTCCTTGTGATGGAGTGCTGACATAATAGTGGTTTCTGACCCTTCGGTGGTGCATGAATAGGCATAGGAGTCCTTATTCCAGGTGTATTCTAACTCCTCCTCTCGGATAATCCACGACGTTGTTGCCAAGCCCCTTGGCTCGAACGCACATCTAGCGAGATCACCTTCCTTGACATGGTTCTTTACAGCAATCATACGGGAATACTCCCTTCCCTTAGTATGATACCTGCAAACAGCGATTAGCACCTCGTACGACTCAAAACAGACTCAAATATATGCTAGTGTAAAAGCGAGACACACAAGTGATAAATTCAACAATCGAACTCCCCAAACCGCAATGTCTAGCCTAGGTACTTCATCATGCAACATATCAACGTAACTACTACATGCAATACATCACATCATGCTCCTACTAGACAACCAATAATCTTGATAACAAGGTTTCAACTCATACCATAGCAGCGCAAAAATTCGACCATCATAAATCCTCAATCTCAACTAATAAGCATTCTATCGTCAAATCCACCAACATTACACCAATAAACATATCCATATGCTATAAATCAAAGATAAAGACATAGTGCATAACAAGATATATCATCTAATAGCAAAATACCCAAATCAACAATTTAAGCAAAATTGAGCATGCAATTGATAGTAAATAACATGTCTAATCATAATAACAACATACCCATGCATCAAACAAGCATAATTGAAGCTCAAATTAGAAAACCCCCAAATTCGAAAATTAGGGTTCTTAAAGATGATACCTCAGATCTGCAAATCTAACGAATTAGAATGAAATCTGATCGGTTAGGATGATAGATCATGTAATAGGCTTCGAATTAAGCTAAAGAACACTCAATTTTGTCAAGAAACGAAGAAGTTATGAAGATTTAGAAGCAAAATCGCACTTTTCGGGTTTTTTGGGAGTATGGATGAAGAAGAATGAAGAAAATAATGATTTGGGGTTGAAATCCGCGTTTTTTGAGATCTGGGACTGTGGGGCGGTTCGCCCCACCACGGGGCGGTTCGCCCCCCAAGTGGGGTGGTTCGACCCGTGCTCCCCAATGCGGGGAGACGGGTCCCGATGTCAGAAAATGCGATTTTAATCCCGAAACTAATTTTTTTCAAAAAACCACTCGAAAAATCTCACTCGAACAAATGCATATACGACACACATAAGAACAAATTCGCATATGAGAAGCAAATAGTTCAAGAATGAAATGCATGCAGAAAAAGCAGTAAAGAAAGCGATAAAAATTCCGGGTTGCCTCCCGGATAGCGTCATTGTTTAAAGTCTTTGACTCGACTCCTGTCTGCGCCTATCTCCTCTTTTTGCGGGTACTAGGCTTCCCCTTCATTGATCTCCTCTCCATGCCACGAACCTGTGAATAAGAAAGAATATAGGCTGCAAGACCACAATAGTGAGTAGTAATATCAGGCGGTTCCGGTGGATCAGGTATGGCTTGTAATACGTGTTGCTTGCCATCCACCTCAATGGTGCAAGTTCTTTGGTAGATGTCCATCACTGAGCGTAGCTTGGTCAAGAATGTTTTCCCTAAGAGTATGACATCCCCCGTCCCAGGTGCAGATGCCGGCATAACTACGAAATTGGTGTTTATTGATGCTTCACCAATCTTGACCAACACATTTTTCACAACGCCTTCGGGTCTCATGAATGATCCATCCGCCAGTTGCACAATAGCCCTTTCCTCAGATAGTTTTCCAAGGTTACTCTTTTCAAACACATTCAAAGGAATTATGTTTGAGTAGGATCCCGTGTCTACTGTGGCACGGACATCTTCAAGCTCACCAATCCCTACCTTAACATCGAAACTTTTAGGGAGTGGTTCGGGATCCTCTTGCTCCTCATCACTTGCGTCAGAACCAAGGTCCTCCTCTTCTTCCTCAGCCTGTAGAAGTTCTTCCTTCATGCAACACTCGCACCTAACGACCTTCTCAGTGTTGCCTTGTTCCTTACTTGCTCTTCGGTCGATCAACTCTTGCATCTTTTGATGGGCAAGCCTAGTGCTCTCTTCCAACTTATCAAGCCTTGCCCTAGTTTTCTCGGAATCCTCCTCATACCGTTTGAGAAAACTTTGTGTGTGATCGACCATCTTCTGTAAGTTCTCCATCAGTAGAGCCGTCTTCGACTTCGGTGGTTCTTTCGGAGCGGGGTTTTCGCAGTGATCATTACCATAGTTCAGCCTACTACGGTCTTGGTTAGGTCCATAAGTTTGGTTAGCCGGTGCATATCCTTGATTGTTACGGTATCCTCTTCTCCAAAATCCACCTCGAGGATCCCTACCGTCTTGTCCGTAGCTAACTTCTTGAGTACCGAACTCCGTAGCAAAGGCTTCTTCTTCTCCTCCTCGAGCCCAGTTGCCATCATCGTATGCCAACTCCGATCTACACATATGAGCTCCATGCCCATAGTTCTTGCATATTCGGCATACTTCGTTCGAAACAGTTGTTCCGGTGGCGCTCTTGAGGACTTGCTTCAATTCGTTGGTAAAGCACTCGAATCGATCCCCATTCCCCCTGTACATAGGGGCTTCTTAAGTCGGTGGAGCTTCAGGTCCACGTCTCCTAACCATTGCTCTTGGGTCCTTGAACTGCGAACCCTTAGTAAGCCTTTCGAAAACTGCCCAGACGGCTTCTGCGGTTTCCTCCCAAATATTGCCTCGGCATTGGAAATCCACCACTTGTTGGTTCTCGAAGGTTAGTCCATTGTAGAAGTGTTGGACTAAGTCAGAAAGTTCAAAACCATGGTGAGGGCACTTGTTCGTGAGATCTTGGAACCTCTCGAACGCGGTGTAGATGGTCTCATCATAGTCTTGCTTGAATCCAGTGATCTGCGCCTTAAGCGCGGTAGTCAGAGTGTGTGGGAAGTATTTCTCCATAAAAGCTGAAAAAACCTTTTCCCAAGTGTCCAGTGAGCCGGCTGGTAGAGAACTCAGCCATGACTTGGCTCTGTCGCCAAGTCCCATAGCAAAAACCTTCATTCTCAACTCATCCGTTGTTATGTCAGCTCCGGGTCGTGGGAGTTGGTTGACGAAATCATGGATATCGTTCAAGTACCCCATCACATCTTCCCTTGATAAGCCATAGAACCTCGGAAGTTGTTGGAATGCGTGGTTCTTGATTTCCAGATCTCGGGTTGCGGGCGAAAGAACAATCGCCGGTCCCCTCATACGATCCTTGGTGGGTTGTACCCATGCCTTCAGTGGTCTAGCTTCTGCCATTCCGTCGATTTCCTTGAAAAGACTAATTAGAGATTCAGAGAAATCGGTTTCCTCTATTTCCTTTAGTGCGCGCCTTTCAAGTAATCGTCTTCTTTGGTGGTAGACTCTATCGATCTCAGCAATTGAATTAGCAAGCGGTGTTCCTGCAGAACGTGTATGCGGCATACACTACCTGTGACAGACTAGAAAAAGAGATTAGAAACAAATAGGAAAGCAGAGAGAGATTAAAAAGGAAAACTAAAACTAAAAGAATTAGGAATCTAAAGCTGTGAATATAAACAAATTAAACAGAAAAAAAGAGTATAGTCCCCGGCAACGGTGCCAATTTGATGAACGCGAGATTTGTCAGGTCCCGGTTCAGTCAAATAAATTTGTTATTTAGCCAAAGGTAATCCACAACTACAACGAAAACCGTAGTGTAGTAGTAGAATGACTCGAGTGTCGTTCTCTCAGGACTATACTAGCTTTATCAAATCTAATTAAGAATATAAAACAACAAATAGAAAGCAATAGGGGTTTTCAAGCAGATAATGGAGGTTGGTGATAGTATGGTCCTTCTTAACATAATGGGTCGATAATCATGCATAAATTCCTCGGTCTTGCATAGAGATCTTTGAATCAATCTTGTGTCCTTGTTGCAAGTATTAAGCACTACGAAGATAGTAGGGGTCTGACTCATCAACAACTAACGTCCTAATGTGTTCCGTAATTATTCAACACTACGAAGATAATTGGTCTGATTGGTTGACAAGTGTCCATGTGTGCATAATAATCAATACAACATACGAGAATTTTGGTGTTCAACTGATCAACGAAATAAAGCAATGACACGGAGTATAATGCGCGATATAGCCATTAGCATGATTATCTTCCCTCGCTAAGAATTCACATACTACCACCAACGATAAATTTAGCTACTCATAATAGGCATGCAATCAATAGCAATCATAGAAGAAAACATATTGAAAGAATATAAAATAAGTAGATAAAAACTGTAAGATACAAAGTTACCGAAGGTTGTCAATCTCCGGATGATTGCGATCCTACACGCTCCAATCTGCTATGAAAAAGTATCCCCTAAGCTATGGAACCCCCAGGACAGGCCCCGGGAAGTTCCTACCTAAAACTATAGAGAGAGGTGAGAAAGTAGGCTTGGAAAGATATGATTTTCGGAGAGAAAGCTCGCAACTATATATAGGCCCGAATTTCTTCTGGGGCGGTTCGCCCGAGGCATGGGGCGGTTCGCCCCACAGTGTAAACGCAGAATTTTCGCGTTTTCGACGCGGTTTTGGATTTCTTCACCTTTTCGGACTCGGTTTATGACTTCTAGTAGCCTTCTAACCTCCAGATTCGGCCCCTAGACTCCAAATCCTATCCGGAAACCTTCAGATATTCCAAATATGCTTCTGGAACACCAATTCCTTGTAGACTTCAATATAAATGCCCGTAAATCTTCGAATTTCAACCAAAACCTGTAAAATAAAATCTAAAGGGAAACGTGACACTATTCTAATAAAATGTACTAAAATATAGCTAAATTAACATAGAGGATAGCTAAATTAGGTGAAAAAGACTCGAATGAATGTGTAAAATACACATTCATCACTTGGCAAGCGAAGCGCTTTGGCCCTCCAAGCGCTTCGCTTGGCTGCTGTGCCAAAGCTCCTGGAAAATGAAGCGGAGCGCTTCACTATTCCAGGCGCTTAGCTTGGCTCCTGGGCAGATTTTTGTCTTCCAACTCAATCTTTTTGCCCTCATACGGCCCTCGGGTGCCTTGGACTCATCCTTCTCGATGCTTATTGATGCTCAAACACTCACGAACAAGCCGTGGAGATCAAGGAACTTCAACGGGGCCATTTTCTATCAAAAAAGCTCGTTTTTAGCTACAAAAACACCATTTCGTACCTAAGTGCCTGAAAATGCAGAAAATAATAAACATGACACTATTCTACAAAACTGACCAAAAAACAAGGCTAAAAGATAGCAAAAGAAGGTAAAAAAGACAAGATGAACGCGTCAAAAATACGTTCATCAAACTCCCCAAACCAAACCTTTGCTTGTCCTCAAGCAACAAACTATCCTAAATGCAACACAAAAGGAGTCTCATGCCAAGTAAAGTGAACTAATCTATTGAATCTACCAAATGCTGATGAACAAAACCAAATGAGCATGACATGCAAGTAGGTTGAAGAATGCCTCGATTGCGAATATACACATTCTCATGTGCACTTGGTTAAACAAAGGAGTCTCTCGTAACATCTTCTACCTGGACCTGTTCAGTGACGACACAATGATGCATGTTATCATACTACAATTTCCCCGTGCCTATGAAACCGAGGGCTTACTACTGTTCACCAAGCGAGACTTTTCCTCAAGAGAGGGCGAACCAATACTGGCTCTCATCAAACGAAGGAGGGTTCCCTTAGAAAGATAACACTCCCCTATTCTACCCAGACTCTCAAGAATGAGCCTATTTCAACCACTTCTTGAATAGCAAGACGAGGGTGGTCAAGAACAGGCCTTGGACAAAGGCGACACGAAACGAAAGATAGAATTTACAACTCGATACTTCACAAGGACAAAATATTTACATGACACTTGACACTACGAGACTGCTTTTGGCTTGTAACGACCCTTCTTTTGCTTTTGGGTCTTATTCTTTATTTTCTTTCTTCTTCCTTTTTTTTTTTTTATTTTTTCTTTTTCTTTTCTCTTTTTTTCTTCTTTTCTTTTTCTCTTTCTTTTTTTTTTATATATAGGGGCAAGCAGCAGTACTAAGTGTCAAAAACACCTCCCCAAACCTATTCGAAAGAATAGGTTTGAGCACAAAGACGAAAAAGAAAAAGGAAAGACTCTTTTACAAAGACACCTCCCCAAACCTATTCGAAAGAATAGGTTGGGACACAAAACAAAAAGAAAAAAGAAAAAGGAAACTTTACAACGACTCAAAGACGAAAGACAAGATCAATAAGGCAACCCCCTCCCCAAACCTATTCGATAGAATAGGTTTAATACAAGGAATCGCACACCTCACACTACCTCCTTCCTAGGCATTTGGAAATCTCTAATCGAGGTGAAGAACCTGTCGCCTCTTACGTACATAATTACATGGGTTACAACCATAGACTCTAACATGCATCATTTTATAAGGTCATCGTGAACCGTAGCAGAAGAAACACCACTCAAGGTGATGTCGAGACTACTAAGTTTAACTAGTGTACATGCGAATGTGACAAACCAAGCGAGACAAGCCTCAAACTTCTTGCAAAGTGATGCAACATATGATCAATGGTCATAAACACTTAGTCTATTCAATAAAAAAGTTCAGAAGACTTGGCAATAAAATCCACACACAACAACGTGCAACAACTAATCTAGGGATGATATGCATGCAAAAATTTGAAAAAAACACGACAAATCACATGAACTTGAGTAAAATCAGGCATGCACGAACCACACAAGCATATAGTACTGAAAATCCAATACCCCCTCCCCAAATCTAAACTTTTGCTCGTCCTCGAGCAAAGAAAAGTTGATTTAGAAAGAAAAAATTGGAATGAGAGTACACTTCCCTGAATAAGGTTCGTGTCCAACTCCTATGGAAGAGTAGTACCTGAAAAGACTCAAGAAACAAGTGAAAACGGGTGCGCAAAGGTGAGAAGAATGGAAAAACGAGAAAAATCTGGGTACAGGGTCCAGGCGGACCGCTTGGCGGGATCCAAGCGGTCCGCTTGTCAAGCGGAGCGCTTGGGAGGCTCCAGGCGCTCCGCTTGAAATTCCAGTAAGAATGAAATTCTTACTGGAATTCCAAGCGGACCGCTTGGGCTTGCCAAGCGCTTCGCTTGGCTCTGTTTCCAGATTTTCGATATTTTTTCCTATCTTAATCACCTAAGGCACCAAGACAAACACTAGACTAAACGAATCACGACAAAAGGCACATAGGCCACAACTACAAAAGCAAATAAAGATACAACCTCGGGTTGCCTCCCGAGAAGCGCCTTCGTTTAAAAGTCGTTGGCTCGACTCTTCACAACTCATGCGGGATTGATTTCTCCTCGGGTACTAGACTTCCCCCTCCAATTGCTTCTCAAAGCATCAATTCCCTGCACATCTTGACGAACATAAAGTGGACCAGAAAATCCTACAAGTTCGTTAGTATCAACATAAGCACATGAATTAACAATGGCTCGCAACGTGTGTTGCTTGCCATTTACCTCAAAGTGACATGTTCGGCGATACATGTCTATGACCATACGCACTTTGTTGATGAGAGCTCTACCCAAGAGAACCACATCTTTGAGCTTAGCAAAAGATGTAGGCATAACGATGAAATTAGTCTTCACCTCTACACGGGCAACCCTCACCGCCAAGTTCTCAATCACACCCAACGGCTTTTTCATGGACCCATCCGCTAATTGCACCATGCATTCCATAGGTATCAAGCCAAACAAACCCGACTCTTCATACACGTTCAAGGGTATAACATTCACACCCGCTCCCGTGTCTAGAGTTGTCACTATTCCGTCCTTCTTCCCCAAGCCGATTTCAACATCGAAGCTCTCTTGGATGGGCACTTCCACCATATCCACCATCTCATCCTCAGGCGATGAGTTTTCTTTCACCTCTTCAACTATCGCATCAGATTGTGCGACAACTTCTTCTTCCATAACCACCTTAGGAGTCTCGACCTCCTCACTCACCTTGCAAGTTTCAGTTATCTTGCAACTTGGCACCTCATCTCGTGCATTGTCTCTCACAACCGTGATCTGCACGGGCAAATCAGTCACCACGGTTATGGCCATAGCCTTCTCCGTGTTCCCGGGAAACTTCCCTTGCTCTCTACTAGCCCCCCGATCTATAAGCTCTTGCAACTTCTTATGGAGGTTGCTACTACTAGCCTCAAGCTTCTCAAACCGTTGATTGTTAGTAGCTTCATTACGATAGTAATGCTCCATAAACTTATCGTCTTCAACACAAGATCGTTGAGAGAAGAGACAAGAGGTGAAGGAAGCACCCCTCCACCTTGTGGTCCCGAACTAGCAACCTGAGGTGGAGGTGTAGGATTAGAAGGCGGTGCTCCTTCATACCAATTGTTCCCATAGCTGAGACGACTTCTATCTTGATTAGGCCCATAGGCATATTCATCCGGGTTATGGACATAACCACGGTTGCCTTGATTCTGGTACCCACCTCGGGGCCCACGGTTTTGTGGCCTCACATTGCCATATCCTTGCCCGTAGTTCACATCTCCAACTACTTGCTCTCCCTCAGCAGCATACACTTCTTGACGGACATCGTTCGTGATATATTGCTCTCTAGCAAATTCAGAACGGCATAAATAGGCCGGGTGCCCATAGTTCTTGCACACACCACAAACTTCCGTAGAAGGAGTAGGAACGCTTTGCCTCAAAGCTTGCTTCACTTCATGGGCGAACCCATCGAAGGCATCTTGTTGTACCACTACCTTGGCCTCACCTCTTCGCTCATTTTGGAGCACACGAGTCCTCACATTCCGGTTTTGGGAATTCCGGTACATCATGTCCAGCTTCACTTGAGCTTGAGAAGGAAGCAACTCCCCCATACTACCTCCACAAATACTATCCACCTGAGATTGAATCTCGGGATGTAAACCATTGTAAACGAATTGGAGAAGCTGACCTTTATCATACCCGTGATGTGGGCATCGATGATGCAACCCCATGAATCGATCATAGGCCTCGTGGAAAGGCTCATCATACCTCTGCTCGAAGGAGCTAATTTGGCTCTTCATAGCCATCGTCTTGGAAGCGGGGTAGTAACGCTCCATGAACTTATCAAAGCAAAGATTCCATATTGTCAAAGACCCGGCCTCCAAAGTATTAAGCCAAGCCTTTGCACGATCACCTAGCCCCATAGAAAAGACCTTCTTACGGAGATCATCATCCGCAACACCAGCTCCTGGTCGCCCAAGGTGGAGAACAAAATTCTCGAGCTCATTCAAGTACCCAATCACGTCCTCATTAGCCATACCATAGAATTTGGGAAGTTGTTGGAACATGTGATTCTTGATCTCCAAGTTCCTTGTGGCATCATTGAGGACAATTGCTGGTCCTCTAGCCCCAACCGTAGGCTTAGTAAGTGTACGTATAGGCCGCTCCGCCATTTCACCTTCCAAGTAAACAGATTCAAGAATTGACTCCAAAAGATAAGAAGAAGACTCTTCCCGAATACCAGAAGTCGAAGCTCTAGATGCTACTTCTTCAAACTCGAGATTCAAATTCCTCCTTCTCCTTTGAAACAAACGATCGATCTCGTCTACAAAAGGTTCAATAATAGGTCCAACCGTTCGGGTTCTAGGCATGCACTCACCTGAAATGAAGAGTAGTGAGTTCCCAAGTCAAAAAGAAACAAAAAACAGAAATAAGCCAAAGAAGAGATGTTGGCTGAAAAAACCAAAACAAAAACACCAACCAAAGGAGTTAAGTCCCCGGCAGCGGCGCCAAATTGATGATGTCGTTTTTCACCAATTAAATTTGTTTAAAAGCCAAAGAACACTTATCACTACACAAACTAGAGTGCAATGGCAAGTTTTCCCCGAGTGTCGTTCTCTCGGGACCTAACGTGGCTTTGTTTGTGGTTTTTGCTAGTTACTTCAGACAACGAGTTCAAATGTTTATAGATCGCTTTCTTAGAACAAAACAACGAGAAATCAGATTGTTGTAATCAAGTTTGGAAAACGGTTGGTGGTAGAAATCAAATACACATGCATGGGTTACGAATATGCTCACAAGTTCAGTGCGTAAAACCTTCGATCAAGTCTGCTAAGCAACTCGTCTAGGTAACTTTCAAGACACACATCATAAAAGACCATTATCAATACTTTAGAGGTGTTTGTCACTAACACCATTTATCTAGCATGCTTAAAATCTCTAACATACAATCCTATAGCTTTCATTGACCAAGAGTTTGTCACTATACTCAATTCGAATATATTTTATAGGAAACTAAGAATCATATGAAGGAATTTGAAGCAAGATTGAATCACAATCTCATGTAAGCACAAACATAACCCATAGCATGCATATTCTACATTCTACCACCAACACAAAGGATTTAGCTACTCATATTCATCAACATAGACATCAAATCATATGAATTGTAAATAGAATACATCAAATCAAACTACTAGACAAGAGATAATGATACAATGTTACCACCAAACTGTCACTAATCGGTGGGTATTGATAAAAACCTCTCCGTAGATGAAACAATGGATGAAATCCTATGCCAAAACCTTTAATCCAATCTAAAATACAATGTAATCTGAGTTTTCTCTGAGTTTTGGGGCTTAGGAGCTCTCCAAAACGAAGCTACAGTTCAAAAGTATTCAAAAAGTAACTGAATATCAGATCTAAGAAGGAAAATCCGAAAACGTAACCGCTGCCAAGCGGACCGCTTGGAGAGGCCAAGCGGAGCGCTTGGCTAGCGAAGCGCTTTGGCCCTCCAAGCGCTTCGCTTGGCTGCTGTGCCAAAGCTCCTGGAAAATGAAGCGGAGCGCTTCACTATTCCAGACGCTTAGCTTGGCTCCTGGGCAGATTTTTATCTTCCAACTCAATCTTTTTGCCCTCGTACGGCCCTCGGGTGCCTTGGACTCGTCCTTGTCGATGCTTATTAATGCTCAAACACTCACGAACAAGCCGTGGAGATCAAGGAACTTCAACGGGGCCATTTTCTATCAAAAAAGCTCGTTTTTAGCTCCAAAAACGCCATTTCGTACCTAAGTGCCTGAAAATGCAGAAAATAATAAACGTGACACTATTCTACAAAACTGACAAAAAAACAAGCCTAAAAGATAGCAAAAGAAGGTAAAAAAGACAAGATGAACGCGTCAAAAATACGTTCATCAAGCTTCTCGTATCTAGAAAGATATTGTTAGAACTTGTGCATTTGAAAAAAGCAAAGCTATTATTGAAGAGGTGAGTGATGATTTTTTCTGTGTGCTTGTTGATGATTCTCGTGATGTGTCAACAAAGGAGCAAATGGCCGTAGCATTGAGATTTGTAGACAAAAAAAGATCGTGTGCTTGAAAGGACTTTAGGGTTTAAGCATGTTGAGAGTACAAGTGCTACATCACTCAAAGCTGCATTTCAAGATATACTTAATTTTCATGGTTTAAGTATATCTATGTTGCGCGAACAAGGTTATGATGGGGCAAGTAATATGCGAGGAGAATTTAATGGATTGAAGGCACTTATTTTGCAAGAAAGTGAATCTGCATATTATGAACATTGTTTTGCACATCAACTTCAGCTTGCAAGTGTAGGTGTTGCAAAGAAGTATGTGCGCATTTGTGAACTTTTTGTACTAACTACAAATGTGGTCATTGTGGCTGGGGGCTCTTGTAAACGAAAGAATATTCTACGAGAAAAGCAAGCTGCAAATATTGTTGAGACCTTAGAAAATGATGAGATTGCTAGTGGATGTGGATTGAATCAAGAACGCACTATCATCCGTCCTTCTGATGCCCGGTGGAGCTCTCACTATGATACGATTTTAACTTGATTAATTTGTTTGATTCTACAAGTGAAGTTCTATGTGGGATTGTTGAAGATGGATCACAATATAATCAGAGAGGTGAAGCATCACGTTTGACTAGGGACCTGAAAAGTTTTGACTTTGCCTTTGATTTGCACTTAATGAAATCGATATTGGGAATAACAAATGATTTATTCGTAGCTTTACAACAAAAAGTTCAAGATATTGTAAATGCCATGAATCTTGTAGATGTTTCTAAGAGACGTCTTCAAGAAATGAGAGACAATGGGTGGCTTGAATTGGTCAAGGAAGTGTCTGCTTTTTGCGTAAAACACAAGATTGAGGTTCCTGATATGAATGAAGCTTATGTGAGTTTCAAAAGAACAAAACGGGGAGCTGAGGAGATGATAAACTCCCACAAGTACCGTGTAGAGGTATATAATACTGTTTTGGATATGCAACTGGTTGAGTTGTTGCTTTGTGTTGCGTGTTTGGACCCACATGACTCTTTTAGAGCTTTTGAAAAAAATAAGTTAGTTCGATTAGCAGAATTTTATCCAAAAGACTTTACTGATATTGAAATTCTAGCCAGAACCAGCTTGAGAATTTCTTTGGGGATATCACTGAAAATGTTGAAACAACTTCGAAACAGCTTGGTGATATTTCACAAACAATGGTTGAGACAAGAAGAGACCGGGCTTACCCATTGGTTTACAAGATTATAAAGTTAGCGTTAATTTTTCCGGTTGCAACTGCTATCGTAGAAAGAGCTTTCTCTGCTATGAACATTATAATGAATCGGTTGCGCAACCGAATGGGTGATGAATGGATGAATGATAATTTAGTGGATTACCTTGAAAAAGATGTATTCAATGGTGTATCGAACGAAGCTATCATTCAAAAATTTCAAAGTATGTCCAATTGTCGAGGTCAATTGTAGAGTAGATTTTAAATTTATTGTAATTAAGACGTTTTATATTCTAAACTTTTTCATTTTCATGTTAGTCTATTAAAATTTTTTTTTTGTCATGCTAGTGTATTTGAAAATCTTGCTCCCCCTGACTTAATTTCCTGCGTTTGCCCCTGGCCAGTTGTTTCGTCTAGCTATTGCTAGAGGTAACTCTTTTACTTTTTCTGCTTTATTTTTCCGCTGTAATATTCTCTGTTCCTTCAGTTCTCCGGGATATCAAAATACCGCAAAACCGATATTCATCATTAACCATCCGAAATTTGATCATTTAGGGGGTGATTGCAATAGCTTCAATTTAAAATAAGTGGCTTAATTTAAGGAAAAATTAGTTTAGTATGAAAAGCTTCAAGGACTTCTATCCATTAAAATGCTTTTTATGGTCTCATCATTTCATAAATAACTCTTTTCATGCGTTTTGTACTGTATACCAAGCGGTGCGTTTTCAAAATGCATGTGTCCGATTTTGGTCAAACTACACACAAACAGAAGGTGATTTTGGTACGGGTAGCGTGAGGTGTGTTTCAAAGCCTTTGACCAAGACCAACGTGGTTCTAGAACCAATTAGGCCCTTAGATAAACGGTTGTCCTCACATTACAAAAATTCCAGCATATAGCGATAGAATTATCCGTCGCTATACGGTAGCGATTCGTCGCTACACTATTTAAGTCATCTCTGAATTGTGGTTCACTAAACTTACATTGACTGTAAAATTATTTGTCGCTAAATAGCGACGAATAGAACGTTGACCGGGGACCCCTAAACTAGCGACGATCTACTTATCCGTCGCTATTTAGCTACAAATGTTAATCCGTCATTGTACCAGACCCCTTTTTTTAATATTTTATTTACTTATTTTCTCAGCTGAGTTCCTTTTTGAGGATAGACAAAATTATAAAGTAAAATTAATTGAAATTTGAAATTATCCAAATAATTCACAAGCAAAATTATCTGAAATTATCCGAAAAAATACGAAATTATCCGAAAAACATGAAATAAAGTAAAAATATCCAAATAAACTAAAAGTATCCAAATCTAAAAAATCTAAGAACCGGGGCCGGGGGAGGGGGGGGCAAGTGGACCAGGGATGGTGATGATGGATCCCCTATTAGGCCTGGCCCACGCAAGACTGCACGCGGTTGTATTCCGAACCCTATATTCAGATGACTACATATATAACAACAATTGCAGCTAGGGTTGAAGAGAAGGAGAGCGGTCATGGTTATGGATTTGAAGGCTTTTTGTATCATCTAGCACAATACAATGGCTAAGGTGAAGAGCCGATATCCATCACATGGAGATGGTGTGAGGGGCTTGCTGGCCCGTATTCTATGAAGCTTGGGTATGAGACCCAAGTACAATCAAGGCAGCTGGTCTCAGGCAATTTGGTGGTTTTTCGGGTGCAGTGGCGAATCTAGGAGCAAAGTTCAGGGGGTCAAAATTTAATAGTGTATTGTTGTCTTATCCGAAATAAAACATTACGTATATGCTATATTCCGAGTGAATGAAAAAAAAATTGCAGCTAGGGTTGAAGAGAAGGAGAGCGGTCATGGTTATGGATTTGAAGGCTTTTTGTTTCATCTAGCACAATACAATGGCTAAGGTGAAGAGCCGATATCCATCACATGGAGATGGTGTGAGGGGCTTGCTGGCCCGTATTCTATGAAGCTTGGGTATGAGACCCAAGTACAATCAAGGCAGCTTTGATTATGGATTTGAAGGCTTTTTGTTTCATCTAGCACAATACAATGGCTAAGGTGAAGAGCCGATATCCATCACATGGAGATGGTGTGAGGGGCTTGCTGGCCCGTATTCTATGAAGCTTGGGTATGAGACCCAAGTACAATCAAGGCAGCTGGTCTCAGGCAATTTGGTGGTTTTTCGGGTGCAGTGGCAAATCTAGGAGCAAAGTTCAGGGGGTCAAAATTTAATAGTGTATTGTTGTCTTATCCGAAATAAAACATTACGTATATGAAAAAAAAATTCTAACAATTGGTTACTATTTATAAAAAAAACATGTGATTTTTGTTAAAAATAAAGAATAGAGGAGTTGAACCCGCACCCTTTAGTAAGGCAGCAGGGGCAACAACCACTCGACTACCAAATATAATACTTGCTACCTCCCATAACAAATATTACATTTCATTTTATTGACTTTTTTAGGGTTAGTTTGACCTTAAATAATTCTCAAATCATATGATAAAAATAATATATTATAAAACTAGAATGTTTGTATTTTCATGATATAATTTTTTTAATTATTTTTATTGTATAATTTGAAATTAATACGAGGTCAAACTGACCCTAAAAAAGTCAACAAAATGAAGTGTAACATTTGTTATAGCACGGAGGAAGTAAAACTTTCTTATTAGTTTCGCATAATATTTCAAATCTGAGATGTGGCTCCGCCACTGGTCGGGTGGAAGAAATGTGTGTTGGTGTATCTCGTTCCTCTTTGAAGGTTAATTGATTCTTGTGGAAGGTAGCGACACAAGATATTTGGAGAAAGGGAAAATCATTGTTGCTGAGGTGGACATAAGTTGCAAGTTTTCAATTTCGGACGAAGAGAGTGCAGTTCAAATATTTTGGCGCTGTCCAGTGTCCCAAGAAATCTAGAGAAGAATGGCAGCCTGGTTGGAAAGTGAGTTGGGTCAACGCAATTCGGTAACTTGTCCGTCTCAAAAGATCTTAATGGAAATTTGAAGGCGATGTTATTGGGTCCTGGATATGGCATGGGGTGGTTGTGTTCCGTTGTGCAATTTTCATGATGTTGTTAGCTGCTAGTCTGGTATAGATTATTTTGGACCTTTTTGTTGTGCTGGTTTTGTTCAGGTTGTATATCGGTTGCGGAGTATGTAGAGGAACATCATTATTCGGAGGAGTTTAGTTCGCTACACTTATTTTGAATAGTATTTCTCCTCTACGTAGTGTCTTGATTAGATTTGAAATTCTATCTCGTCACTTTCTTAATTAATTTTAGATTCTTATTAAGTTGCTAGTAAGGTGACTGGTGTTAGTGTTGAAATATGTCCAGTCCGCATGTACGAACTGGAGCGGTCTAAGAGCGCGACAATGCATCATAGGCCGTCCCTCAAGGGGCGCGACCACACCCAAGTATGTCACTAAACTGTGGTTCGACCAACATAGGGTCCGACCATCACTAGGAGGCCAACACTCAAAATAAGCTCATCACAAGGACAAAGCTGCCATTGAGCTCGAGGAGCATCTCTATGGCTCGAGGAGGACCTTACGTCAAGGTAACGCTCTTTGAGAGAAACTAGACAGAATACTACTCGGACCACCTACGTACAAGAGAGGCTCGAGGACCCTGGGCGACCAGGCATGGTCGCTCCCTGTGGGGCCAGCCTCCCGGATTACTTCGTCGGTCCCGAAATGTCTATGTTGCCCTCTCAACCCTAGCCAAGATACTTGGGCCAAGGCCCATGGACCTCCTTAATGGGCTTGGGCCAAGGAAGGCTTCAATCTCAGTCATACACGTGTCATGATCCTACGCGACGTGACCGTAAAAGTCTACGAGTATATAAAGGCTTCATTCATTACCCAACGGGTAAGCATTAATACCTCTCACCTACCACTCAATATTTCTCTCACTAGGGAAGTCTTCAGCTCCGTACACGTAAAGTCGTCACTCCGGTCTGATACCTTACAGACCGGGTAAGAGACACTAACCCCCCCTCTAGTCTATTTCAGGTGCAAGGAAGCTACAAGAAGGTTCCCTATGATTTCAAGAGGAACACTACATGAATAAGACTTAGAATAGTTGACCATAGCGACTCACTGCGAACTTAAGAAGAAGTACGAATTACCCTTCAACATTTGGCGCCGTCTGTGGGAAGCGACACAAAAGGTCATTCCTAGCCCTACTGGGCGAGCCACTACCCTCCTTGTGACCCTTCACGAATATGCCTCCCAGAAGAAGCGATCGTCTTGCTAATGCACCACCCAGGAATCCTCCTCGAGCTAGGGGCCGTCCCCTAGCAACGGTCGAGGAGGAGGAACGGCTGCTGCTCCGACGGCACCGAGAAATAACAATGTTGCAAGGAACCAAGATTACATGCAGGGGCACAACAAGCGCCAGTGAAAGAGCAACCTCGTGACACCCTGGTCGCTCCTCGTCAATCCCGAGGAAGAGCACCAGTTGCACAAGATGAAGCACATTCAAGAGCCAACACAAGGCCAATTCAATCTCGACTTGGACCATCAAGAGTTCAATCGAGGTTAGGACCTCAAGGTGCCCCGGATGACTTGAGAGACTTGATCGATAGAAGGATACGGGCATCGTTACAAAATGTAGCTCAACAATAAAATAGAGCTCAGGTGGTCGCTACACCACCCGCTCTCCCCAATCAAGTTACGCCCAACCAAGTAACTCCTCAAAACCAACAAGAAGCGGTGGCAAAGAATCAAGCATTGAGAACAGTAGCTGAGGTAACCCCCTTGATCGACCCGATCACGGGGAGGAGGCTCACTCTGGAGGAACTCAATGCGAGGAAATCCGCACTTGATGCTCAGATAGAGACTCTACGAGGAACTGTCCAAGAGAAAGAGCAAGACCAAGATCCGAGCCCTTTGTGCGACGAGATTAGGAGCCACCAAGCCAAAATCGAAAGAGAGTTCCCCACCTTCGAAAGTTATGATGGAACAAGTTGTCCGAAGGACTACTTGGTAAGATTTGGCACTAAGATGGATGCTTACGGTCATGATTCAAGGATCAAAGCACTCCTCTTCCCGGCTAACTTATCCGGAGAAGCCATGAAGTGGTGGTCGCGCCTCCCTCATCGATCCATCAAGTCATATAGAGATCTATGCAAGGAGTTCTCTAAGCGTTTCGAGAAGGTTATAAATGCCAAGAGAAGATTGAGGTACTTGGCCGAAATTGTTCAGAAAAACAATGAGTACTTGAGGGACTTCATCAATCGCTTTCATGAAGCAGCCCTCCAAGTTGAAGATCACTCGATCAACGAGAGGAAAGAATATTTGTATGGTAACACTACCAACATCAAGTTCCAAGACGTACTCTCAGCATCGTGTGTGGAGAATGAAGCACAACTTGCCAAGGTTTGCAAGGATTTCCTCGAGGCTGAGGAATTCCGAAAAACCGTCACGGTGAGAACCAATTCTCCCAAGGAAAAAGGGAAGGAAAAAGAAAAGGAGAAGGAGTATCCTCCTCGCCCGCAAAATTCCGGAAAGCAAAGGAAAGATCAAAAGCATAGGTTGATCAAAGAGGGTCACTCTAGGAATGATTTCAGAGACAAGAGGTCTCCTCCTAGGAGGTCACCTCCAAGACGATATAGAAACTACACAGACTTAAATAGGCCAAGATCCGACATCTTGAACTATATAGTCTCGAGGAAGCTAGACGTCTCCTGGCCACCACCGATTAGAGAAAACCAAAGGAACAAGAGTTCGGAAAAATTTTGCAAGTTCCACAAGGGGAAAGGGCATACCTCCGATGAGTGTGTCGAACTCAAGAACGAAATTGAGAGGATGATACGCAATGGCCAGTTGGTTAGCTACATCCGGAAGGAGGAACCTCTGGCACTCTTGCCTCCACCACCTCAAAGTGGGAGCGAGCACCATTACCAAGGAAACCCTCATGATGGTGATATTCATAATTACAACAATTATGAGAACCGCCCCGTAATGGAAGCATCCACACTCTTACAATTGCGGGACGACCCGCAGGAGGCGACACTCGTAATCAAAGGGAGATTACGGCGGAAAATCTTAGAGTCCGAGATGTGAAGTATGCTCAAGTCGCACGACCGGGAACCAATGTTATCTCTTTCGATGATAGCGAGATACCTCTGAGGCATGTCGGAGGAGGGAACATCCATGATCCTTGTGTCCCACTTGTAGTTTCCTTGGATGTTCAATCATACAAGTTAGGAAGGATCCTCGTCGACACCGGATGTTCGGCTAACTTGATTTTCACCGGAACCTTGAAGAGGATGCAAATGAATCCAAGAGAAGGGCTCAAGGAAGTGAGGAGCGCATTGGTAGGGTTTGGAGGACAACCTATCATGCCACTCGGAATGATCAACCTCACGGTATCAATGGGTAGCGCACCTCGGCAAGTGACGCAACATGTTCCTTTTGTGGTCGTCAATATGCCCTTCGATTATTTTGCAGTCCTAGGCCGACCCGGTCTCTCTCAATTTTGAGCCGTAGTGTCTACGGTCCACAACAAGTTAAAGTTCCCCACTCCTTTGTGAATTGGACAAGAGGTAGGAGACATACGAGAAGCATGGGAATGCTACACCATGTCAGCCAAGTTCACTTCTAGGGTTGCCATTGGAGAACCCAACCCGGGCCAATCATCCGAGGAGACACCCCTTGTTCACAATGCGCCTTATCGTTTCTACACGGTTCGGCGAGTGAAGAAAAAGTCAAAAAAGCCAAGTCCGTCACTTAGGCGAAGAAAAGCAATCATGAAGAAAAACAAGGATACTCTACTAGGAGTTGCTAAGGAGCTCGAGGAGTATCAAGTGATTCCACCAGTCCCACCCTCTTCCAAAAAGAAGAAATTCTTTGAGAAAAACAAAATTGAAGCAAGAGAAGCCCTAGAAGAAATCCAAATTGTCGAAGGAAGTGCCGACAAGGTCACAAAAATTGGTACCGAGATGACTACAGAAGTCAGGATGAAACTCATCCAATGTTTGATAGATAACAACGACATCTTCGCGTGGAGTACCGAGGACCTCAAGGGGATCGACCCACGTGTCGCCGTTCACCGTCTGAACACGTAGACCCGTCGATCACCCACATCAGAGAAAAGCGAAGAGACTTCAGTGAGGAAGATAATGCCATCATAGAAGCTGAAGTCCAAAGACTTCTTAAGGCCGGCCACATGAAGGAGGTGAGATACTCCGATTGGGTATGCAATGTGGTCCTCATGGAGAAGGGTCCGGTCAAGTGGAGAATGTGCAACAACTTCACAAGGCTCAACAAGTTCTGCCCGAAGGATCCCTACCCTCTCTCACGGATCGACCAGCTGGTCGATTCCACCGCTAGATGCAACAACGAGGTGCAACAATTGGTCGGAAAGTCAATCGCATTGAGTAGATTCATCTCGAGATCTGCCGAGAAAAATCTACCATTTTTCAAAGTGCTAAGGAAGAGCAGCCACTTCGAGTGGACGAAAGAATGCGAGGAAGCCTTCGAGAAGCTGAAAGAGTATCTACCCGCTCCCCCACTATTGTCAAAACCCATAGAAGGAGAGGTGCTTTACTTGTACCTAGCAGCAACCGGAGAAGCTATCAGCTCGGTCTTGGTGCGAATCCAAGGTAACGACCACTTGCCCATCTACTACTTGAGTAAAGTACTCGCCGGAGCTGAAACGCGGTACATGGATATCGAGAGGCTATCCTTTGCCCTCGTTTATACGGCAAGGAGGTTGAAGCCCTACTTTGGTGCTCACAAGGTTGTAGTCTTGACGAAGAAACCTCTCAAGCAAGTCCTTGGAAAACCCGAAAACTCAGGAAGATTAGCAAGGTGGGCAATTGAACTAAGCGAGTACGACATCGACTATTGATGAATGTGTATTTTACACTTTCATTTGAGTCTTTTTCACCTATTTTAGCTATCCTCTATGTTAATTTAGCTATATTTTAGTGCATTTTATTAGAATAGTGTCACGTTTCCCTTTAGATCTAATTTTACAGGTTTTGGTTGAAAAACGAGGATTTCCGGGCAATTATATTGAAGTTGACAAGGAATTGGTGTACCAGAAGCCTATTTGGAGTATCTGAAGGTTTCCGGATAGGATTTGGAGTCTAGGGGTCGAATCTGGAGGTTAGAAGGCCACTAGAAGTCAGAAACCGAGTCCGAAAAGGGGAAGAAATCCAAAAACACGTCGAAAACGCGGAATTCTGCGAAATTTACTCCCGGGCGAACCGCCCGGGACGTGGGGCGAACCGCCCGGGACGTGGGGCGAATCGCCCCACACCGGGCGAATCGCCTGGTGTGTGGGGCCCTTCACCCCACACTATTTCGAAGCCTATATATAGTTGCTCAGTTTTTCTCCGAAATTCATACTTTTCCAGACCTATTCTCTCACCTTTCTTTGTAGTTTTAGGTAGGAACTTCCCAATGCCTGTTCTGGGGGTTCGTAGCTTAGGAGGTACTTTTTCATAGCAGTTTGGAGCTTGTAAGATCGCGATTCTTCGGAGACTGACAACCTTCGGTAACATTGTATCTTACAGTTTATTCTACTTATTTTTATATATCTTTCAACATGTTTTCTTCTATGATTTCTGTTGATTGCATGACAACTATGAGTAGCTAAACTTATCGTTGGTGGTAGTGATGAATGTGCATTTTACACTTTCATTTGAGTCTTTTTCACCTATTTTAGCTATCCTCTATGTTAATTTAGCTATATTTTAGTGCATTTTATTAGAATAGTGTCACGTTTCCCTATAGATTTTATTTTACAGGTTTTGGTTGAAATTCGAGGATTTCCGGGCAATTATATTGTAGTTGACAAGGAGTTGGTGTTCCAGAAGCCTATTTGGAGTATCTAAAGGTTTCCGGATAGGATTTGGAGTCTAGGGGTCGAATATGGAGGTTAGAAGGCCACTAGAAGTCAGAAATCGAGTCCGAACAGGGGAAGAAATCCAAAAACGCGTCGAAAACGCGGAATTCCGTGAGATTTTCTCCGGGGCGAACCGCCCTAGATGTGGGGCGAATCGCCCCACACTTATTCGTAGCCTATATATAGTTGCTAAGTTTTTCTCCGAAATTCATACTTTTCCAAGCCTTCTCTCTCACCTTTCTCTGTAGTTTTAGGGAGGGACTTCCCAGAGCCTGTTCTGGGGGTCCGTAGCTTAGGAGACACTTTTTCATAGCAGATTGGAGCTTGTAGGATCGCACTTCTTCGGAGATTGACAACCTTCGGTAACATTGAATCTTACAGTTTATTCTACTTATTTTATTATATCTTTCAACATGTTTTCTTCTATGATTTCTATTGATTGCATTCCTATTATGAGTAGCTAAACTTATCGTTGGTGGTAGTATGTGAATTCTTGGCGAAGGGAAGATAATCATGCTAATGGCTATATCGCGCATTATACTCCGTGTTATTGCTTTATTTCGTTGATCAGGCTAAGCCTAAATTCTCGTATTTTGTATTAATTATTATGCACAATTGGACCCTCGTCGACCTATACGCATCTATATCTTCGTAGTGTTGAATAATTACGGAACACAATAGGACAATAGTTATTGACTTGTCGGTATCTTTATCTTCGTAGTGCTTAATAATTGCAACAGGACATTGGATTGATCAAAGATATCCATGCAAGACCGAGGAATTTACGCATGATTATTGACCCGTTATGCTTTGAAGGATCATACTATCACCAATCTCCATTATCTGTTAGAAAAACTCCTTGCTTTTACGTCTGCTGTTTTTATATTCTCTAGTTAAATAGATAAAGCTAGTTATAGTCCTGAGAGAACGACACTCGAGTCATTCTACCGCTACACTACGGTTTTCGTTGTAGTTGTGGATTGCCTTTGGCTAAATAACAAATTTATTTGATCGATCCGGGACCCGACAAACCCGCGTGCATCAAATTGGCGCCGTCGTCGGGGACTATACTCCTTTTTTCTGTTTAATTTGTTTATATTTTCAGCTTTCGATTCCTAATTCTATTAGTTTTAGTTTTCCTTTTTAATCTCTCTCTGATACTGCTTTCCTAGTCTGTTACAGATAGTGTATGCCGCATACACGATCTGCAGGAACACCGCTTGCTGATTCAATTGCTGAGATCGACAGAGTCTACCACCAAAGAAGGCGACTACTTCAAAGGCGTGCACTAGAGGAAATAGAGGATACCGATTTCTCTGAATCTCTACACAGTCTTTCCAAGGAAATCGACGGAATGGCAGAAGCTATACCACTGAAAGCATGGGTTCAACCCACTAAGGATCGTATGCGGGGACCGGCGATTGTTCTTTCGTCTGCAACTCGAGATCTGGAAATCAAGAACCACGCATTCCAACAACTTCCGAGGTTCTATGGCTTATCAAGGGAAGATGTGATGGGGTACTTGCACGATATCGATGATTTCGTCAACGAACTCCCACAACCCGGAGCTGAAATAACAACGGATGAGTTGAGGATGAAGGTTTTTGCTATGGGACTTGGCGACAGAACCAAGTCATGGTTGAGTTCTCTACCACCAGGCTCGCTGGACACTTGGGAGAAGGTTTTTTCAGCTTTCATGGAAAAATACTTCCCTCACACCTTGACTACCGCGCTAAAGGCGCAAATCACTGGATTCAAGCAGGACTATGATGAGACCATCTACACCGCGTTTGAGAGGTTCCAAGATCTCACGAACAAGTGCCCTCACCATGGTTTTGAGCTTTCTGACCTAGTCCAACACTTCTACCATGGACTAAGCTTCGAGAACCAACAAGTGGTGGATTTCCAATGCCGAGGCAATATTTGGGAGGAAACCGCAGAAGCTGTCTGGGCAGTTTTCGAAAGGCTTGCTAAGGGTTCGCAGTTCAAGGACCCAAGAGCAATGGTTAGGAGACGTGGACCTGAAGCTCCACCGACTCAAGAAGCCCCTATGTATAGGGGGAATGGGGATCAATTCGAGTGCTTTACCAACAAATTGAAGCAAGTCCTCAAGAGCGCCACCGGAACAACTGTTTCGAACGAAGTATGCCGAATATGCAAGAACTATGGGCATGGAGCTCATATGTGTAGATCGGAGCTGGCATATGATGATGGCAACTAGGCTCGAGGAGGCGAAGAGGAAGCCTTTGCTACGGAGTTTGGTACTCAAGAAGTTAGCTACGGACAAGACGGTAGGAATCCTCGAGGTGGATTTTGGAGAAGAGGATTCCGAAACAATCAAGGATATGCACCGGCTAACCAAACTTATGGCCCTAACCAAGACCGTAGTAGGCTAAACTATGGTAATGATCACTGCGAAAATCCCGCTCCAAAAGATCCACCGAAGTCGAAGACGGCTCAACAGATGGAGAACTTGCAAAAGATGGTTGATCATACCCAAAGTTTTCTCAAACGTTATGAAGAAGATTCTTAGAAGACTAGGGCAAGGCTTGATAGGTTGGAAGAGAGCACTAGGATTGCCCATCAAAAGATGCAAGAGTTGATCGACCGAGGAGCAAGTAGGGAGCAAGGCAAGCTGCCTAGCAACACTGAGAAGTCGAATGCCATTACATTAGCTGGTGATCTACCTGACGAAATCACCATCAAGAAGGTTGCTAAGTGCGAGTGTTGCAAGAAGGAAGAACTTCTACAGGCTGAGGAAGAAGAGAAGGACCTTGGTTCTGACGGAAGAGATGAGGAGCAAGAGGATCCCGAGCCACTCCCTAAAAGTTTCGATGTTAAGGTAGGGATTGGTGAGTTTGAAGATGTCCGTGCCACACTAGACACGGGATCCTACTCAAACATACTCCCTTTGAATGTGTTTGAAAAGAGTAGCCTTGGAAAACTATCTGAGCATAGGGCTATTGTGCAACTGGCGGATGGATCCTTTATGAGACCCGAACGCGTTGTGAAAAATGTGTTGGTCAAGATTGGTGAAGCTTCTGTATACACCAATTTTGTAGTTATGCCGGCGTCTGCACCTGGAACGGGGGATGTCATACTCTTAAGGCGAAAATTCTTGACTAAACTACGCTCCGTAATGGACATCTACCAAAGGACTTGCGCTATCGAAGTGGATGGCAAGCAACACGTGTTGCAAGCAATATCTAATCCACCTGATCCGCCTGATATTTCTTACACTACTTACTACTGTGGTCTTGCAGCCTATGTTCTTTCTTATTTACAGGTTCGTGGCATGGAGAGGAGATCAATGAAGGGGAAGTCTAGTACCCGCAGAAAGAAGAGATAGGCGCAGACAGGAGTCGAGTCAAAGACTTTAAACAATGACGCTATCCGGGAAGCAACCCGGAGTATTTATCGTTTTCTTTACCGCTTTATTGCATGCATTCATTCTTGAACTATTTGATTCTTGTATGCGAATTTGTTCATCTCTGTGTCGTATATGCTTATGTTTGAGTGATATTTTTCGAGTGGTTTTTTGAAAATTTGGTTTCGGGGATTAAAACCGCGTTTTCTGACAAAAGGAACCGTCTCCCCGCATCGGGGAGCGGGGGGCGAATTGCCCCCCATGAGGGGCGAACCGCCCCACACCGGGGGCGACTCGCCCCATGGCTCCAGTAAGTTGAAAAATGCGAATTTCTTCCTTTTTTCCTCATTTCTTCATATCTTCATCATTTCTCCTCCCCAAAAACCGAAAAACGCGATTTTACCTGCGAAATCTCATAACTTCTTCATTTATTCACCAAATTTAGTGTTCTTTAGCTTCAATAGAAGCCTATTACGTGATCTATCTTTTCATCCGAACAGATTTCGTCCTAATGCATTAGATTTTCAGATCTGAGGTATCTTCTTATGAACCCTAATTTTCGAATTTGGGGGTTTTCTAATTTGAGCTTCAATTATGCTTATTTGATGCATGGGTAGGTTGTTTGTGTGATTAGAAGCGTTATTTACTATCAATTGCATGCTCAATTATGCTTGGATTATTGATTTGGGAATTTTGCTACTAGATGATATATCTTGTTATGCAATATGTCTTTATCTTTGATTTCATGCTTATGATTGTGTTTATTGGTGTAATGTTGGTGGATTTGATGATAGAATGCTTAATTGTTTAGTATGAGGATTTATGATGATAGAATTTTTCGCTACAATGGTATGAATTGAGCCTAGTTATCTCGGTTATTGGTTGTCTAGCAAGAGCATAATGTGATGTATTGCATGTAGTAGATACATTGGTATGTTACATGTTGTGGAAGCTAGGCTAGACATATAAGGTTTGGGGATCTCGATTGTTGGTTTTATCACTTGTGTGTTTTGTTCTTACACTAGCATATGCATGAGTCAGTTTTGTGTCATGCGAGGTACTAACTGTTGTTTGCAGGAGCCATGCCATGGGAAAGGAGCATTCCCGTATGATTACTATGAAGTATTGGAGGGGGATCGATTACAACCATGTCAAGAAGAGTGACCTCGTTAGATGTGCGTTCGAGCCAAGGGGTTTTGCAACAACGTCGTGGATTATCCAAGAGGAGGAGCTAGAGTACACCTGGAGTAAGGACTCCTATGCCTATTCATGCACCACCGAAGGGACAAAAACCATTATTACGTCAGCAATCCATCGCAAGGACTGCAAAGTTCGTGTGAACTGGAAGGCACCGGGACGGACTTGCCGCGACGGATTCAATATTGAGTCCGCAGTTGCTAGAAGGTTCCGAAGCGCTAGCTTGGTTCCAAAACATAATGACATGGGTGCCCAGTCCCTCGTTGGGGCATCCCTTGACTGCCTCTAAAGGGAGCATCATATAGACATCGGTAGCATCAACTGTAGAGAATGTGGTCGACATAGGAAAAAATGGCAGACAACCTCTGAATATCCGATCAGCTTGCTGTAACCTCCACGGGGTATAAAACGCTGGAGAGGGAGGCTCTGATACCACTGCCCTTTCCCCTTCAACAGTTCACAACCTATTGGAGGGCTACAGGATGGAGGATTCCATAACAGAGGCGGCCAATCTTGAAGATTCTTTTCGACACTGCAACTCTACTGGTGATGATGTTGGTGACAGTAGTGACAATGAAGACAATAGGGACAATGATGATACAGATGGTTGAGTTGGTCCTATCCGGTCTATCAATGGAACTACCGCCACTACCACAAGCCCCGATGATCACATATAAGGCTCCCCGAGCAGTCCCAAGAACTCATGAGCAGCATACTCAGCCGACCGATGCCAAACCATGCGGTAACATCTAGTATCACATCTTATTTCCTCATTTTCTTACTGCTAGGGACTAGCGTTAATTTCATGAGGGGGGGTGGGATTTAAGTGATCTAGTATTGTTAGTTTGGAGCTTGACATTGGTAGGTTGAGCATAGTACCTCGCATGTTTTATCCGTCTGCATTTGCATTTGCACGTTTACAGCTTTCCTAGATTTTTTAGGTTGCATTCACTACATTCATCCTAGGATAGTCTTGCATGTTTTATATGGAGTTTATTGCCGAATTTTTTGAACTTTTTTATTGGGTAGATCAACTAACTATGCCATTAATCGTATGCTTCATCTCTATGAATTTGTTTGAGGTTTTTCTCGCTTGGCTTGTCACATTTATGTATTGCACTTAGTTAAGCTTGGTAGTCTCGACATCACTTAGTGGTGTTTTCTCTACTGCGGTTCACGAAGGCCTTTATAATAGGATGATGCATGTTAGGGTCTTATGGTTGTTTTCCCGAGTAATTATGTACCTAAGAGACAAGAAGTCTTCACCATGCTTTGAGATTGCTAAATGCCTAGGAAGGAGGTAGTGTGAGGTTGTGTGATCCTTTGTTTGTAACCTATTCTTCCGAATAGGTTTGGGGAGGGGGTTACACCATCATTAGACATGTTTTCGTTTTTCATTTCCGTATCGTGAGTTTATTTTTCCTTTTCCGTAAATTTTGTACTCCAACCTATTCTTTCGAATAGGTTTGGGGAAGTCGTGTGAGTCATTTTCTCTCTTTTTGTTATGCTACTGCTGGCTAGAAAACAAAAATCGAAAAAAAAAGAAAGAAAAAATTCGAGGAAAAAAGAAAAAAAAAAGAAAAAGGAAAATATGGAAAGAAAAAAAGAGAAAGCAAAAAAAGAAAAGACCCCAAAAAAGCAAAGAAGGGTCCCAAAAAGAAGAGCCAAATAGCAGTTTAGCAAAGTGTTGTGTCTCATTTTCCAATTCTTGTAATGTTCGTAATCGTGTTGTAATTTTCTATTTTTTGTCTATTGTTCTTGAGTGTCATCTGTTCTAGACCTCCCTCGTCCTGCCATTCAGGAAGTGGTGAATAGCTTAAGACTTTACTTGAGAGATGGGTAGAATAGGGGAGTGTTAACTTTTATAGGGAACCCTCCTTCGTTTGATGAGAGCCAGTACTGGTTCGACCTCTTTGAGGAAAAGTCTTAACATGGTGGAACATCAGTAAGTCCTCAGTTTCATAGGCACGGGACAACCATTCGTATCTTAGCATGCTTCATTACGTCGTCACTGACTAGGTCCAGGTAGAGAATGTTACGAGAGACTATCTTGTCTTGACATAAGTGCTTATGTGGATGTGTATAAGTCAATCGAGGTATTCTTCAACCTATATTCATGCTTTGATTTATATGATTCTTGTTCATATGTTTTTTGGTAGATTCAGTAGATTAGTTCATTTTATTTGGCATGAGACTCCATTTTGTGTCTTGCATTGTTTTTTGCATTAGAGTCTAGCTTAGTTTCTTGAAGACAAGCAAAGGTTCGGTTTGGGGAGTTTGATGAATGTGTATTTTACACTTTCATTTGAGTCTTTTTCACCTATTTTAGCTATCCTCTATGTTAATTTAGCTCTATATTTTAGTGCATTTTATTAGAATAGTGTCACGTTTCCCTTTAGATTTTATTTTACAGGTTTTGGTTGAAAATCGAGGATTTCCGAGCAATTATATTGAAGTTGACAAGGAATTGGTGTTCCAGAAGCCTATTTGGAGTATCTGAAGGTTTCCGGATAGGATTTGGAGTCTAGGGGTCGAATATGGAGGTTAGAAGGCTACTAGAAGTCAGAAACCGAGTCCGAAAAGGGGAAGAAATCAAAAAACGCGTCGAAAACGCAGAATTCCGCGAGATTTTCTCCAGGGCGAACCGCCCCAGATGTGGGGCGAATCGCCCCACACTTATTCGTAGCCTATATATAGTTGCTCAGTTTTTCTCCGAAATTCATACTTTTCCAAGCCTTCTCTCTCACCTTTCTCTGTAGTTTTAGGGAGGGACTTCTCAGAGCCTGTTCTAGGGGTCCGTAGCTTAGGAGACACTTTTTCATAGCAGATTGGAGCTTGTAGGATCGCAATTCTTCGGAGATTAACAACCTTCGGTAACATTGTATCTTACAGTTTATTCTACTTATTTTATTATATCTTTCAACATGTTTTCTTCTATGATTTCTGTTGATTGCATGCCTATTATGAGTAGCTAAACTTATCGTTGGTGGTAGTATGTGAATTCTTAGCGAAGGGAAGATAATAATGCTAATGGCTATATCGCGCATTATACTCCGTGTTATTGCTTTATTTCGTTGATCAGGCTAAGCCTAAATTCTCGTATGTTGTATTAATTATTATGCACAATTGGACCCTCGTCGACCTATACGCATCTATATCTTCGTAGTGTTGAATAATTACGGAACACAATAGGACAATAGTGATTAACTTGTCGGTATCTTTATCTTCGTAGTGCTTAATAATTGCAACAGGACATTGGATTGATCAAAGATCTCCATGCAAGACCGAGGAATTTACGCATGATTATTGACCCGTTATGCTTTGAAGGATCATACTATCACCAATCTCCATTATCTGTTAGAAAAACCATTGCTTTTTCGTCTGCTGTTTTTATATTCTAAATTAGATTTGATAAAGCGAGTTATAGTCCTTAGAGAACGACACTCGAGGTCATTCTACTACTAAACTACGGTTTTCGTTGTAGTTGTGAATTTCCTTTGGCTAAATAACAAATTTATTTGATTCGTTCGCGTTGGAGCACGACACTAGAGCGTTCTTCAAATTGGCGCCGTTGCCGGGGACTATACTCCTTTTTTTTTCTGTTTAATTTGTTTATATTTTCAGCATTCAATTCCTAATTCTATTAGTTTTAGTTTTCCTAGTCTGTTACAGATAGTGTATGCCACATACACGGTCTAGGGAACGCCGCTTGCTGATTCAATTGCTGAGATCGACAGAGTCTACCACCAAAGAATGCGACTACTTCAAAGGCGTGCACTAGAGGAAATACAGGATACCGATTTCTCTGAATCTCTACACAGTCTTTTCAAGGAAATCGACGGAATGGCAGAAGCTAGACCACTGAAAGCATGGGTTCAACCCACCAAGGATCATATGAGGGGACCGGCGATTGTTCTTTCGTCTGCAACTCGAGATCTGGAAATCAAGAACCACGCACTCCAACAACTTCCGAGGTTCTATGGCTTATCGAGGGAAGATGTGATGGGGTACTTGCATGATATCGATGATTTCGTCAACCAACTCCCACGACCCGGAGCTGAAATAACGACGGATGAGTTGAGAATGAAGGTTTTTGCTATGGGACTTGGCGACAGAGACGAGTCATGGTTGAGTTCTCTACCAGCAGGCTCGCTGGACACTTGGGAGATGGTTTTTTCAGCTTTCATGGAAAAATACTTCCCTCACACCTTGACTACCGCGCTAAAGGCGCAAATCACTAGATTCAAGAAGGACTATGATGAGACCATCTACACCGCGTTTGAGAGGTTCCAAGATCTCACGAACAAGTGCCCTCACCATGGTTTTGAACTTTCTGACCTAGTCCAACACTTTTACAATGGACTAACCTTCGAGAACCAACAAGTGGTGGATTTCCAATGCCGAGGCAATATTTGGGAGGAAACCGCATAAGCCGTCTGGGCAGTTTTCGAAAGGCTTGCTAAGGGTTCGCAATTCAAGGACCCAAGAGCGATGGTTAGGAGACGTGGACCTGAAGCTCCACCGACTCAAGAAGCCCCTATGTATAGGGGGAATGGGGAACAATTCAAGTGCTTTACCAACGAATTGAAGCAAGTCCTCAAGAGCGCCACTGGAACAACTGTTTCGAACGAAGTATGCCGAATATGCAAGAACTATGGGCATGGGGCTCATATGTGTAGATCGGAGCTTGCGTAAGATGATGACAACTGGGCTCGAGGAGGCGAAGAGGAAGCCTTTGCTTCGGAGTTTGGTACTCAAGAAGTTCGCTACGGACAAGACAGTAGGAATCCTCGAGGTGGATTTTGGAGAAGAGGATTCCGAAACAATCAAGGATATGCACCAGCTAACCAAACTTATGGCCCTAACAAAGACCGTAGTAGGTTAAACTATGGTGATGACCACTGCGAAAACCCCGCTCCGAAAGAGCCACCGAAGTCGAAGTTAGCCCAACTGATGGAGAACTTGCAAAAGATGGTTGATCACAACCAAAGTTTTCTCAAACGTTATGAAGAAGATTCTGAGAAGACTAGAGCGAGACTTGATAGGTTGGAAGAGAGCACTAGGCTTGCCCATCAAAAGATGCAAGAGTTGATCGACCGAGGAGCAAGTAGGGAACAAGGCAAACTACCTAGCAACACTGAGAAGTCGATGTCCATTACCTTGGTGGGTGATCTACCTGTTGAAATCACCATCAAGAAGGTTGCTAAGTGCGAGAGTTGCAAGGGGGAAATGCCCTCACAGGCCGAGGAAGAAGAGAAGGACCTTAGTACTAACGAGAATGAAGAGGAGCAAGAGGATCCCGAGCCACTCCCTCAAAGTTTCGATGTTAAGATCGGGATTGGGGAACTTGAAGATGTCCGTGCCACACTAGACACGGGATCCTACTCTAATGTGCTCCCATTGAATGTTTTCGAGAAGAGTAACCTTGGAAAACTATTTGGGCATAAGGCTATTGTGCAACTGGCGGATGGATCCTTTGTGAAATCCGAAGGCGTTGTGAAGAATATATTAGTCAAGATTGGTGAAGCTTCTGTATACACCGATTTTGTAGTTATGCCGGCGTCTACACCTGGGACAGGGGATGTCATTCTCTTGGGGCGAACGTTCTTGACTAAGCTACGCTCCGTGATGGACATCTACCAAAGAACTTGCACTATTGAAGTGGATGGCAAGCAACATGTGTTGCAAGCCATATCTGATCCACCTGATCCACCTGATACTTCTAACACTATTGACTATAGTGGTCTTAATGTCTATGTTCATTCTTATTCACAGGTTCGAGCCATGGGAAGGAGATCAGTGAAGGGGAAGTCTAGTACCCTCAAGAAGAAAAGCTAGGCAAAGACAGGAGTCGAGTCAAAGACTTTAAACAATGGCGCTATCCGGGAGGCAACCCGGGGTTTTTATCGCTTTCTTTACCGCTTTATTGCATGCATTCATACTTGAACAATTTGCTTTTCATATGTGAATTTGTTCATCTTTGTGTCGTATGTGCTTTTGTTATGTTTGAGTGCGATTTTTCGAGTGATTTTTTGAGAAAAATGGTTTTCGGGGACTAAAAACCGCTTTTTATTTCGAAACGATCGTCTCCCCACCTCAGGAGGTGGGGGGCGAATCGCCCTACGCTCCAGAGCGTGCGCGCGCTCCGGACGCGCGGGGCGATTCGCCCCACGACCTGCAGTAAGTAAAAACGGGGATTTCTTCCCCATTCTCTCATTTTCTCCATTTTCATCATCTTAACTCCAAAATTTCCTCCATTTTCAAAATACCTTCAAACCTTCATAACTTCTTCATAATTCCACCAAATCTTGTGTTCTTTAGCTTCAATCGAAGCCCGTTACGTGCTCTTTCTTTTCATCCGAACAAATCTCTTTCTAGTTCATTCAATCTCCGGATTTGAGGTAATCTCACATGAACCCTAATTTTTCAAATTTGGGGTTTTTTGACTTATGCTTCAATTAAGCTTGTATGATGTATGGGTTGATGATTTATGTGATTAGAATCGTTAGTCATTATCAATTGCATGTTCAATTAGGCTTCGTTTGTTGATTTGAGATTTTTGCTATTAGATGATATATCTTGTTAGGAAATGTATCTCTTACTTTCATTCCATGCTTAAACATGTGTTTGTTGATATGATAATGATGGATGTAATGGTAGAATGCATGATTGATGAAGTTGAGGATTTATGTTAGATTTTTTGTTATTATGGTATGGATTGAACCTTGTGATTCAAGGCATTTGATGTTTAGCAAGAGCATAATGTGATTTGTTATCGTAGTAGTTACATTGATATGTTGCGTGATGAAGTAGCTAGACTAGACATTGGGTTTTTGAGGAGTTGGATTTTTGAAGATATTGCTCGTTTGTTCGCTCGTACATTTACATATGCATAGGTCTGTTTTGCATCGTACAAGATACTAATTGTTGTTTGTAGGATCCATGGCACCAAGATCGAGGAGAGCCGGCTCGAGCAGAAAGGGGAAGGGAGTAGCATCAAGCTCCCAACCGTCTCACCATATGTACGAGATGTCTGTAGCTGCGGTAGAGGTGCGTCAAAGGCTAGAAGCAGAGCTGGCCGACGGGGGAAGATCGATCATTCCAGACAGGAGGATTGATATTCCAGAGTCAGCAGTTGATACGGCAAGGTATAGGACGCTATCACGATTGGCGTCAAGAAGGAATTGGGTTTGGTATAATTCCAACAGGTTCAAGGGGTACGACAAGAGCCTCCTCCAAGAGTTCTACACTGGATACACAGATCTCGAGGAGAAGAATGGGGTACTAGTTCGAGGCCTGATAATACCGTGGACACCAGAGCACATTTCTTCATTCATCCATTTTGGGCAGCAGGAATTCACAGGGAGCGACCATGCCTACCTGTATTCGAGGGCCTCTAGGGGGATAGGAAGACATATCACAGACGTGATCTGCAACAGGGAGTACCGATATCCAGAAATCGGGGGAGAACCTACACGGATCCGTCAGAACGACCTTAGCATTGAAGCTAAGGTGATGATGAAATTTTGCATCTTCAACTTGATCCCTAGGAAGAATGACTCGTGGATTCAGCCCTACTACGCCGAGATCCTCTAGTGCTTGATAGACAGACATCGGATCGACATCGGGCACATCATGTATGAGGAGTACGAGCGCCACTGGGAAAAGAAGAGGAAGCCCTTCATCTTCCCAAGCTTCATCACTGCCTACTGCAAATATCATGGGGTCGATGACATTGAGGAGGGGGATTGCGAGGTCGCTGCCCTTTCACCCTCAACCATTGAGGTGCAGTTGACTAGGTATCAGTTGAAGAACCCCACGGCTGCCGCTGCTGATGTGGGAATACCCTTCCAGCCGAGCGATTCCGATCATGAGGATGCTATGGAGGCCGATGATGGCCAAGCCCCTATCCCAGATATCCCATTTGTCCATAGAGCACCGCATGAACCGCCTCGAGCACCACAGGGGTCTAGAGGAATTGACTTCTCTGAATTCCGTAACTACCTCGACGACCGTTTCGATAGAATTGATGCTAGCAACGCGGCCATGCGACAGGACCTCGACAGGCACATTGCACAGCACAACCGCGATTGGGAGACATTCGAGGAGCATCGCCGAGAGGATAGGCAACAAAGGTGGGAGCAGCAACAGCTCATCCAGCAGCAGCAGGAGGCTCTACGTCAGTCCAATGAGCTCATGTCTGACATGTGGAGGGACTTTTATGGGGATTACCATCCCGATGATTAGTCCTTTCACATGTCCAATCTCAGCCAACCGAGGCCAAACCGTTCGGTAACATCTAGTATCACTTCTTATTACTCATTCTGTTTTGCTAGGGGCTAGCTTAAGAATCGTAATGGGGATGGGATGTGAACCGTGATGTTAAGTATTGTTTGTCTTTGTGTTGGTTAGTATCTTGTTCTTTGTTTGCATTTGCATTTGCACGTTTACTGCTTTCTTAGTTTTTTAGGTTGCATTCACTACATTCATCCTAGGATAGTCTTGCATGTTTTATATGGAGTTTATTGCCGAATTTTTTGAACTTTTTATTGGGTAAATCAACTAACTATGCCGTTAATCGTTTGCTTCATCTCTATGAATTTGTTTGAGGTTTTTCTCGCTTGGCTTGTCACATTTATGTATTGCACTTAGTTAAGCTTGGTAGTCTCGACATCACTTAGTGGTGTTTTCTCTACTGCGGTTCACGAAGGCCTTTATAATAGGATGATGCATGTTAGGGTCTTATGGTTGTTTTCCCGAGTAATTATGTACCTAAGAGGCAACAAGTCTTGACCATGCTTTGACATTGCTAAATGCCTAGGAAGGAGGTAGTGTGAGGTTGTGTGATCCTTTGTTTATAACCTATTCTTCCGAATAGGTTTGGGGAGGGGGTTACACCATCATTAGACTTGTTTTCGTTTTTCATTTCCGTATCGTGAGTTTATTTTTCCTTTTCCGTAAATTTTGTACTCCAACCTATTCTTTCGAATAGGTTTGGGGAAGTCGTGTGAGTCATTTTCTCTCTTTTTGTTATGCTACTGCTCGCTAAAAAAAAATCGAAAAAAAAAAGAAAGAAAAATTCCAGGAAAAAAGAAAAAAACAAAGAAAAAAAAGGAAGAAACTGGAAAGAAGAAAAAGAAAAAAGAAAAGACCCCAAAAAAGCAAGGAAGGGTCCAATAAAGGAAAGCCAAATAGCAGTTTAGCAAAGTGTTGTGTCTCATTTTCCAATTCTTGTAATGTTCGTAAACGTGTTGTAATTTTCTATTTTTGTTTTTGAGTGTCATCTGTTCTAGACCACCCTCGTCCTGCCATTCAGGAAGTGGTGAATAGCTTAAGACTTTTCTTGAGAGATGGGTAGAATAGGGGAGTGTTATCTTTTATAGAGAACCCTCCTTCGTTTGATGAGAGTTAGTACTGGTTCGACCTCTTTGAGGGAAAGTCTTAAACTTGGTGAACAGCAGTAAGTCCTCAGTTTCATAGGCACGGGACAACCATTCGTATCTTAGCATGCTTCATTACGTCGTCACTGACTAGGTCCAGGTAGAGAATGTTACGAGAGACTATCTTGTCTTGACATAAGTGCTTATGTGGATGTGTATAAGTCAATCGAGGTATTCTTCAACCTATATTCATGCTTTGATTTATATGGTTTTTGTTCATATGTTTTTTGATAGATTCAGTAGATTAGTTCATTTTATTTGGCATGAGACTCCATTTTGTGTCTTGCATTGTTTTTTGCATTAGAGTCTAGCTTAGTTGCTTGAGGACAAGCAAATGTTCGGTTTGGGGAGTTTGATGAATGTGTATTTTACACTTTCATTTGAATCTTTTTCACCTATTTTAGCTATCCTCTATGTTAATTTAGCTATATTTTAGTGCATTTTATTAGAATAGTGTCACGTTTCCCTTTAGATTTTATTTTACAGGTTTTGGTTGAAAATCGAGGATTTCCGGGCAATTATATTGAAGTTGACAAGGAATTGGTGTACCTGATGAACGCGGATGTCGTGCTCCGGATTCAGTCAAATAAATTTGTATTAAGCCAAAGGGAATCGACAACTACAACGAAAACCGTAGTGTAGCAGTAGAATGACTCGAGTGTCGTTCTCTCAGGACTATAAGTAGCTTTATCAAATCTAATTTAGAATATAAAAACAGCAAACAGATAGCAAAGGGGTTTCTAGCAGATAATGGAGATTGGTGATAGTATGGTCCTTCTTAGCATAACGGGTCGATAATCATGCATAAATTCCTCGGTCTTCCATAGAGATCTTTGAATCAATCTAGTGTCCTGTTGCAAATATTAAGCACTACGAAGATAATTGGTCTGACAAGTCAATCACTATTGTCCTAATGTGTTCCGTAATTATTCAACACTACGAAGATAATTGGTCTGATGGTCGACAAGTGTCCAATTGTGCATAATAATTAATACAACATACGAGAATTTAGGTTGTGCCTGATCAACGAAATAAAGCAATGACACGGAGTATAATGCGCGATATAGCCATTAGCATGATTATCTTCCCTTCGCTAAGAATTCACATAGTACCACCAACGATAAGTTTAGCTACTCATAATAGGCATGCAATCAACAGAAATCATAGAAGAAAACATGTTGAAAGAATATATAAAATAACTAGAATAAAACTGTAAGATACAAAATTACCGAAGGTTGTCAATCTCCGGATGATTGCGATCCTACGAGCTCCAAACTGCTATGAAAAAGTATCCCCTAAGCTACGGACCCCCAGAACAGGCTCTGGGAAGTCCCTACCTAAAACTATAGAGAGAGGTGAGAAAGTAGGCTTGGAAAGATATGATTTTCGGAGAAAACTGAGCAACTATATATAGGCTTCGAAATACTGTGGGGCGGTTCGCCCCACACGCGCGGCGGTTCGCCTGGTGTGGGGCGGTTCTCCCAACGTCTGGGGCGGTTCGCCCCAGACAATTTCTCGCGGAAATCCGCGTTTTTTACGCGGTTTTGGATTTCTTCCCCTTTTCGGACTCATTTTCTGACTTCTAGTAGCCTTCTAACCTCCAGATTCAGCCCCTAGACTCCAAATCTCATCCGGAAACCTTCAGATACTCGAAATAGGCTTCTGGAACACCAATTCCTTGTCAACTTCAATATATTTGCCCGGAAATCTTCGAATTTCAACCAAAACCTATAAAATAAAATCTAAAGGGAAACGTGACACTATTATAATAAAATGCATCAAAATATAGCTAAATTAACATAGAGGATAGCTAAAATAGGTGAAAAAGACTCGAATGAAAGTGTAAAATACACATTCATCAAACTCCCCAAACCGAACCTTTGCTTGTCCTCAAGCAACTAAGCTAGACTCTAATACAAAAAACATGCAAGACACAAAATGGAGTCTTATGCCAAATAAAATGAACTAATCTACTGAATCTGCCAAAAAACATATGAACAAAAACCATATAAATCAAAGCATGAATATAGGTTGAAGAATACCTCGATTGACTTATACACATCCACATAAGCACTTATGTCAAGACAAGATAGTCTCTCGTAACATTCTCTACCTGGACCTAGTCAGTGACGACGTAATGAAGCATGCTAATATACGAATGGTTGTCCCGTGCCTATGAAACTGAGAGCTTACTGCTGTTCCACCATGTTAAGACTTTTCCTCAAAAGAGGTCGAACCAGTACTGGCTCTCATCAAACGAAGGAGGGTTCCCTATAAAAGATAACTCTCCCCTATTCTACCCATCTCTCAAGTAAATTCTTAAGCTATTCACCACTTCCTGAATGGCAGGACGAGGGTGGTCTGGAACAGATGACACTCAAGACAAAAAAGATAAAAAATAGAAAAACACGATTACGAACATTACACGAATTGGAAAAGACTCAACACTTTGCTAAACTGCTATTTGGCTTTCTTTTTTGGACCCTTCTTTTGCTTTTTCGGGGTCTTTTCTTCTTTTTTTTATTTTTCTTTTCTCCTTTTTCTTTCCATATTTTTTTCTTTTTCCTGGAATCTTTTTTCTCTTTTTTTTCGAATTTTTTGTTTAGCCAGCAGTAGCATAACAAAGAGGGAAATAAAATGACTCACACGACTTCCCCAAACCTATTCGAAAGAATAGGTTGGAGTACAAAATTTACGGAAAAAGAAAAACAAACTCACGATACGAAAATGAAAAACAGAAACAAGTCTATGACGGTGTAACCCCCTCCCCAAACCTATTCGGAAGAATAGGTTATAAACAAAGGATCACACAACCTCACACTACCTCCTTCCTAGGCATTTAGCAATCTCAAATCATGGTGAAGACTTGTTTCCTCTTAGGTACATAATTACTCGGGAAAACAACCATAAGACCCTAACATGCATCATCCTATTATAAAGGCCTTCGTGAACCGCAGTAGAGAAAACATCACTAAGTGATGTCGAGACTACCATGCTTAACTTAGTGCAATACATAAATGTGACAAGCCAAGCGAGAAAAACCTCAAACAAATTCATAGAGATGAAGCATACGATTAATGGCATAGTTAGATGATCTTCCCAATAAAAAAGTTCAAAAAATTCGGCAATAAACTCCATATAAAACATGCAAAACTATCCTAGGATGAATGTAGTGAATGCAACCTAAAAAGTCTAAGAAAGCAGTAAACGTGCAAATGCAAATGCAAACGGATAATGCATGCGAGGTACTATACTCATCCTACCAATACCAAGCTCCAAACTAACAACATCAGATCACTTAAATCCCATCCCCCCTCATGAAATTAACGCTAGTCCCTAGCAGTAAGAAAATGAGGAAATAAGATGTGATACTAGATGTTACCCCGTGGTTTGGCCTCGGTCGGCTGAGTATGCTGCTTGTGAGTTATTGGGCCTGCTCTGGGAGCTTTATAGGTGGTCATCAGGTCTTCTGGTAAGCGTTGTAGTTTCAATTATGGGCCGGATAGGAACAACTCCTCACTTAGTATCATCATTGCCCGTATGGCCTTCATTGTCACTACTGTCACGCACATCATCACTAGTAGAGTTGTAGTGGCAGGTAGAATTCTCAAGATTAGCCGCCGCTGTTATGGAATCCTCCATCCTGAAGCCCTCCAATAGGATGTGAACTGTTGAAGGGGAAAGGGCAGTGGTATCAGGACCTCCCCCTCCAACGTTTTACACCACGAGAAGGTTTCAGTAAGCTGCTCGAATACTCAGAAGTCTTCTACCATTTTTTCCAATTTCGACCACATTCTCTACGGTGGATCCGACCGATGTCTATATGATGGTCCCTTTAGAGGCAGGCAAGTGGCACCCCAACAAGGTGCTGGGTACCCATGTCATTATGTTTTGGAACCAAGCTAGCGCTTCGGAACCTTCGAGCAACAGCGGACTCAAGATTGAATCCGTCGCGGCAAGACTGTCCCGGTGCCTTCCAGTTCACCCGAACTTTGCAGTTCTCGTGACGGAGTGCTGACATAATAATGGTTTCTGTCCCTTCGATGGTGCATGAATAGGCATAGGAGTCCTTACTCTAGGTGTACTCTAGCTCCTCCTCTTGGGTAATCCACGACGTTGTTGCAAAACCCCTTGGCTCGAACGCACATCTAACGAGGTCACCTTCCTTGACATGGTTCTTCACAACAATCATACGGGAATGCTCCTTTCCCTTGGTATGGTTCCTACAAACAACAGTTAGTACCTCACATGACACAAAACTGACTCATGCATACGCTAATGTAAGAGCAAAACACACAAGTGATACGATCAATAATCGAGCTCCCCAAACCTTTTATGTCTAGCCTAGCTTTCACAACATGCAACATACCAATGTAACTACTACATGCAATACATCACATCATTCTCTTGCTAGACAACCAATACCCTAGATAACTAGGCTCAATTCATACCATAGTAGCGAAAAACTCGATCATCATAAATCCTCATACTCTACAATTAAGCATCCTAGCGTCAAATCCACCAATATTACTTCAATAAACACAATCATATGCAAGAAATCAAAGATAAAGACATATTGCATAACAAGATATATCATCTAGTAGCAAAATTTCCAAATCAACAATTCAAGCAAAATTGAGCATGCAATTGATAGTAAATAACACTTCTAATCACACAAACAACATACCCATGCATCAAACAAGCATAATTGAATCTCAAATTAGAAAACCCCCAAATTCGAAAATTAGGGTTCTCAGAATGATACCTCAGATCTGAAAATCTAATGCATTAGGACGAAATCTGTTCGGATGGAATGATAGATCATGTAATAGGCTTCGATTTAAGCTAAAGAACACTAAATTTGATCAAGAATTGAAGAAGTTATGAAGATTTGAAGTTTAAATCGCGAAATTCGGTTTTGGGGAAGGAGGAATGAAGAAAAATGAAGAAAATGAGGTTTTGAGGAAAAAATCCGTGTTTTTGAAGTTCTGGAGCCGTGGGGCGGTTCGCCCCACACGGGGCGGTTCGCCCCGTGCTCCCCGATACGGGGAGACGGTTCCTGTCGTCAGAAAATGCGGTTTCAATCCCCGAAACCAATTTTTTCAAAAAACCACTCAAAAAATCTCACTCAAACAAAAGCATATACGACACAGACATGAACAAATTCGCATATGAGAAGCAAATAGTTCAAGAATGAATGCATGCAGAAAAGCAGTAAAGAAAGCGTTAAAAATTCCGGGTTGCCTCCCGGATAGCGCCATTGTTTAAAGTCTTTGACTCGACTCCTGTCTGCGCCTATCTCTTCTTTTTGCGGGTACTAGGCTTCCCATTCATTGATCTCCTCTCCATGCCACGAACCTGTGAATAAGAAAGAATATAGGCTGCAAGACCACAATAGTGAGTAGTAATATCAGGCGGTTTAGGTGGATCTGGTATGGCTCGCAACACGTGTTGCTTGCCATCTACTTCGATGGTGCAAGTTCTTTGGTAGATGTCCATCACGGAGCGTAGTTTAGTCAAGAACGTTTGCCCTAAGAGTATGACATCCCCCGTTCCAGGTGCAGACGCCGGCATAACTACAAAATTGGTGTATATAGATGCTTCACCAATCTTGACCAACACATTTTTCACAACGCCCTCGGATCTCATAAAGGATCCATCCGCCAGTTGCACAATAGCCCTTTGATCAGATAATTTTCCAAGGTTGCTCTTTTCAAACACATTCAAAGGGATTATGTTTGAGTAGGATCCCGTGTCTAGTGTGGCACGGACATCTTCAAGCTCACGAATCCCTACCTTAACATCGAAACTTTTAGGGAGTGGTTCGGGATCCTCTTGCTCCTCATCACTTGTGTCAGAACCAAGGTCCTTCTCTTCTTCCTCAGCCTGTAGAAGTTCTTCCTTCATGCAACACTCGCACCTAACAATCTTCTCGATGGTGATTTCGTCAGGTACATCACCAGCCAATGTAATGGCATTCGACTTCACAGTGTTGCTAGGTAGTTTGCCTTGTTCCCTACTTGCTCCTCGGTCGATCAACTCTTGCATCTTTTGATGGGAAGCCTAGTGCTCTCTTCCAACCTATCAAGCCTTGCCCTAGTCTTCTCGGAATCTTCTTCATAACGTTTGAGAAAACTTTGTGTATGATCAACCATCTTCTGCAAGTTCTCCATCAGTTGAGCCGACTTCGACTTCGGTGGCTCTTTTGGAGCGGGGTTTTCGCAGTGATCATTACCATAGTTCAGCCTACTACGGTCTTGGTTAGGTCCATAAGTTTGGTTAGCCGGTGCATATCCTTGATTGTTACGGTATCCTCTTCTCCAAAATCCACCTCGAGGATTCCTACCGTCTTGTCCGTAGCTAACTTCTTGAGTGCCAAACTCCGTAGCAAAGGCTTCTTCTTCGCCTCCTCGAGCCCAGTTGCCATCATCGTATGCCAGCTCCGATCTACACATATAAGCCCCATGCCCATAGTTCTTGCATATTCGGCATACTTCGTTCGAAATAGTTGTTCCGGTGGCACTCTTGAGGAATTGCTTCAATTCGTTGGTAAAGCACTCGAATTGATCCCCATTCCCCCTATACATAGGTGATAGTGTATATGTCCTAGAGACAGTCCTTACTAAGGGCATGGTACCCTTATAGAGGGCATATATGTACTATTACACAGGTCAACGTAATCTAATATATGTTTGTTGCATTTTACTATTGAGTATCGCTTTCATATTTATATTACACCAGGCTGCAGCATGTCATATCTTTATTACTTTCTATATTGATATTAAACATGTCCCCTCGGATAGATGACCGATCACATAGATAGTGGGAGCTATGTGAGTTATCATCTATCCCAAACTCTCCCTAGTCGAGGTTCATCTCGGATGTGGGGGTCTGAATGAACCAGACAAGACTAGTATGCGTGGAGGTTATACTTGTTGGAGCAAGTGTGAGCCGATCCCACGGCCACGGAACGGATTGTTGGACAATCGAGAAACGTTCCCATAACTGCACATAGTTGTTCGAAGAAGCTTTATCGAACAATGGAAGTACCCACCGGACACTCCCATCGATGTATACTCTACACCGAAGTGTCTATGGGAACCGGTAAGTTGTCGGAGTGATGCCATTCGTCCTTTGTACTTACAGGACTTTATCATCACATTTGTTGCCCCATATCCTTGGTGGACCCGTCGATGTCAGCTCTGAATAAGCAGTTGACCTAAGACACGATCCAGGATTATGGCTACATACAAATGGGGATGATAAGTGATTCTGTGAAGGATTCATCTCTCAAGTGTAGCACAGGAGAGCACTGCTCATAGTCGTTCATAGTTGTGATGGTAAAATCGCTGGCCAACGTATCAATATTATTATGATGGTCATAATAGATATTGGATTCACCATGCAACTCACAGAAGACGCCCGTGGATGTATTATTGGGATAGACACTTCATCAATCCTAGATACATTCGAGCAAGTCAGATGAAGGGACGTTACCATCGCCGCGTTGAGCGCAACAGGCTTCACAACGAAAGGGTTAGCTTTGAGAAACCTCTCAAACGTCCTCATGTATTAATATTGCAAATGGAACCGTCTAGGAATTCCATGTTGCCTAGTCTAGGACTTGCTTAATACGATGAGGCCCTATGGGTCACACTATGTGGTGATTCAGCCTATCAGAATATCCTTGAAGATGGAATCACAATTAATTTGGAATTAATTGTGATTGATGGATTATAATTGATTTGGAATTAATTATAATGTTTAGTGGCTCAATTAATGATTTGGAATTATTAATTGAATTGGCTAATAATAGTATTTTATGTAAATACAATTAAAGATTATATTTTGGAAATATAATAGAGGTTTGATTTGAAAGGATATGTTAATTTAGAATTAACATATGCACATGGGCAAAATCTACTTGGAGTTTGAATTGCCTTAAAACTATAAGTGGGTCCCAAAATCGGGACCCACCTATCACCCTCAGGACACGCGCGCGCGCGAGAGATGGAGTAGGGGAAGGAGTTCGACTCCTTCCTCTATTAGAAGTCTAAGGGATAAGTTAGATTTTCCTGATTGAGTTTTAATTTGATTGAGTTTCCTGCGGGACGCTGGTACCCGGGGGGCCTGCGGACACAGGCGCCCGGCGCCGGGGGCGCCGGGCGCCTGCTCCCGAGGCACCGGTGCCCGCGTACCGCAGGCGCCGGTCGCCCGGGTCCGCGGTGCCGGTACCCACGTGCCGCGGGCGCCGGGCTCCCGGGGCCGCGGGCACCGGGGGGATGGGACTAGGTCCCGCCCCACGTTTTCTAAAAAAAAAAAAAATTTTATATATATTTTAGGGTTGGACCCAAAACCGAATTTTTGAAAGTTTTGAGGATTGAATTTTATATTTGGAATATAAATATGATTTAATTGTGATTGTTTTAAACTAGAGGGGTTAAATTTAATTAGTATTAAAGTTAAAGGGCTTATTTGTAATTTATCAATTTATTGTTTATTGCAAATTAGTCCTTCTACTTTTGAATTTTAGATTTAACACCTCCGAGGTTTTTAAATTACAATTAAGTCTTTCGAGTTTTCGAAAATTGCTACTTGGTCAATAGAATTTTCGATTTTTCAATCTGGTCCAAATTTTCAATTATTTGATAGAGATTATAATTATGGGATTATAATTTTCATAATGAAATTATGAAGTCATTTGGCATCCACATAGGCTACTATTTGTTTCGTATGCTCGATATGCTATTGTTTGACAATGCATGTTTAAATACCAAGTATTTTACTTTCCGTTCGACCGCTATGCATGCGAGGGTAGGCGGCGCCCTCTTATATGTCGGACCGCATATTTTATGTATGGGTAGGTGATGAACGGAGATTTGTCAGGTCTCGATTCAGCAAATAAATTTGTTAATAGCCAAAGGCAATCCACAACTACAACGAAAACCGTAGTGTAGTAGTAGAATGACTCGAGTGTCGTTCTCTCAGGACTATAACTAGCTTTATCTATTTAACAAGAGAATATAAAACAGCAGATAGAAAGCAATAGGGGTTTTCAAGCAGATAATGGAGATTGGTGATAGTATGGTCCTTCTTAACATAATGGGTCGATAATCATGCATAAATTCCTCGGTGTTGCATAGAGATCTTTGAATCAATCTTGTGTCCTGTTGCAAGTATTAAGCACTACGAAGATAATTTGGTCTGACTAGTTAACACTGCTGTCCTAATGTGTTCCGTAATTATTCAACACTACGAAGATAATTGGTCTGATGGTCGACTAGTGTCCATGCGTGCATAATAATCAATACAACATACGAGAATTTTGGTTGCAACTGATCAACGAAATAAAGCAATGACACGGAGTATAATGCGCGATATAGCCATTAGCATGATTATCTTCCCTCGCTAAGAATTCACATACTACCACCAATGATAAGTTTAGCTACTCATAATAGGCATGCAATCAATAACAATCATAGAAGAAAACATATTGAAAGAAGAATAAAATAAGTAGATAAAAACTGTAAGATACAAAGTTACCGAAGGTTGTCAATCTTCGGATGATTGCGATCCTACACGCTCCAATCTGCTATGAAAAAGTATCCCCTAAGCTACGGAACTCCCCGAACAGGCCCCGGGAAGTTCCTACCTAAAAGTATAGAGAGAGGTGAGAAAGTAGGCTTGGAAAGATATGATTTTCGGAGAGAAAACTGAGCACTATATATAGGCCCGAAATTACTCCGGGGCGGTTCACCCCCTGACTCCGGCGGTTCGCCCCCCAGTATTTCGCGGAATTTCCGCATTTTTCAATGCGGATTTGGATTTCTTTACCTTTTCGGACTCGGTTTATGACTTCTAGTAGCCTTCTAACCTCCAGATTCGGCCCCTAGACTCCAAATCCTATCCGGAAACCTTCAGATACTCCAAATAGGCTTCTGGAACACCAATTCCTTGTAGACTTCAATATAAATGCCCCGAAATCTCCGAGTTTCAACCAAAACCTGTAAAATAAAATCTAAAGGGAAACGTGACACTATTCTAATAAAATGTACTAAAATATAGCTAAATTATCATAGAGGATAGCTAAATTAGGTGAAAACGACTCGAATGAAAGTGTAAAATACACATTCATCAAACTCCCCAAACCGAACCTTTGCTTGTCCTCAAGCAACTAAGCTAGACTCTAATACAAAAAACATGCAAGACTCAAATGGAGTTTCATGCCAAATGAAATGAACTAATCTACCGAATCTATCAAATAACATATGAACAAAAACCATATAAATCAAAGCATGAATATAGGTTGAAGAATACCTCGATTGACTTATACACATCCACATAAGCACTTATGTCAAGACAAGATAGTCTCTCGTAACATTCTCTACCTAGACCTAGTCAGTGACGACGTAATGATGCATGATAAGATACGAATGGTTGCCCCGTGCCTATGAAACTGAGGACTTACTGCTGTTCCACCATGTTAAGACTTTCCCTCAAAAGAGGTCGAACCAGTACTGGCTCTCATCAAACGAAGGAGGGTTCCCTATAAAAGATAACACTCCCCTATTCTACCCATCTCTCAAGTAAAGTCTTAAGCTATTCACCACTTCCTGAATGGCAGGACGAGGGTGGTCTAGAACAGATGACACTCAAGACAAAAAGATAAAAATAAAAAACATGATTACGAACAATACGAAAAATGAAAAAGACTCAAAACTTTGCTAAACTGCTATTTGGCTTTTCTTTTTTGGACCCTTCTTTGCTTTTTTTGGGGTCTTCTTTTCTTTCTTTTTTCCTTTCCAGATTCTTTTTTCATTTTCTTTTTCTCTTTTTTCTGGAATTTTTCTTTTTTTTCGATTTTTTCTAGCCAGCAGTAGTATAACAAAGAGAGAGACAAAAAGACTCACACGACTTCCCCAAACCTATTCGAAAGAATAGGTTGGAGTACAAAATTTACGGAAAAAGGAAAATAAACTCACGATACGAGAATGAAAACAGAAACAAGTCTAACGATGGTGTAACCCCCTCCCCAAACCTATTCGGAAGAATAGGTTATAAACAAAGGATCACACAACCTCACACTACCTCCTTCCTAGGCATTTAGCAATCTCAAAGCATGGTGAAGACTTGTTGCGTCTTAGGTACATAATTACTCGGGAAAACAACCATAAGGCCCTAACATGCATCATCCTATTATAAAGGCCTTCGTGAACCGCAGTAGAGAAAACACCACTAAGTGATGTCGAGACTACCTAGCTCAACTAAGTGCAATACATAAATGTGACAAGCCAAGCGAGAAAAACCTCAACAAATTCATAGAGATGAAGCATACGATTAATGGCATAGTTAGTTGATCTACCCAATAAAAAAGTTCAAAAAATTCGGCAATAAACTCCATATAAAACATGCAAAACTATCCTAGGATGAATGCAACCTAAAAATCTAAGAAAGCAGTAAACGTGCAAATGCAAACAAAGAACAAGATACTAATCGACACAAAACCAAACAAAACTTAACATCATGGTTCACATCCCATCCCCCTTACGATTCTTAAGCTAGCCCCCTAGCAAAAGAGAATGAGTAATAAGAAGTGATACTAGATGTTACCGAAGGGTTTGGCCTCGGTCGGCTGAGAGTGGACAAGTGGAAGGACTAATCATCGGGATGGTAGTCCCCATAAAAGTCACTCCACATGTCATTCATGAGCTCATTGGACTGTCGTAGAGCTTCCTGCTGTTGCTGGATCAGCTGCTGCTGCTCCCACATGTGCTGCCTATCCTCTCGGCGGTGCTCCTCGAATATCTCCCAATCGCGGTTGTGCTGGACAATGTGCCTGTCGATGTCCTGTCGCATGGCCGCGTTGTTGGCATCAATCCTGTCGAAACGGCTGTCGAGGTAGGTACGGAATTCGGAGTAGTCGAATCCTCCAGACCCCTGTGGTGCTCCAGTTGGTGCATGCGGTGCATGATGGACAAACGGAATATCTGGAATCGGGGCTTCGCCAACATCGGCCTCCATAGCATCCTCATGATCGGAATCATTCGGCTGGAATTGCCCTCCTACATCAGCAGCGGCTGCTGTGGGGTTCCTCAACTGATACCTGTTGAGCTGAACCTCAATGGTCGAGGGTGAAAGGGCAGCGACCTCGCAATCCCCCTCCTCAATATCGTCGACCCCATGATACTTGCAGTATGCTGTGATGAAGCTCGGGAAGATGAAAGGCTTCCTCTTCTTTTCCCAGTGGCGCTCGTACTCCTCATACATAATGCGCCCTATGTCGATCTGATGTCCGTCTATGAGGCAGTAGAGGAGCTCGGCGTAGTAGGGCTGAATCCATGTGTCATTCTTCCTCGGGATCAAGTCGGAGATGCAAAATTTCATCATCACCTTAGCTTCGATGCTAAGGTCGCTATAACTGATCCGTCCAGGTGCTGCCCCAACTCCAGGATATCTGTACTCCCTGTTGCAGATCACATCGGTAATGTCTCTCCCTATCCCCCTAGCGGTCCTCGAATACAAGTAAGCGTGGGTGCTCTCTGTGAATTCCAAGTTCTCGAAATGGATGAAGGAAGATATGTACTCTGGGTTCCATGGTATAATCAGGCCTCGGACTAATACCCCATTCTTCTCGTCGAGATCTGTGTACCCAGTGTAGAAATCTCTGAGGAGGCTCTCGTCGTAGCCTTTGAACCTGTCCGAACTGTACCATGCCCAATTCCTTTGTGACCCCAAACTTGACAGCGTCCTATATCCCGCTCTGTTTGCTGCGGACACAGGAATGTCAATCCTCCTATCGGGGATGATCGACCTTCCTCCGTCGTCCATCTCCGCCTCTAGTCGTTGTCGCACCTCTATCGCAGCGACAGACAACTCGTACAAATCATGAGATGGTTGGGAGCTTGATTCCACTCCTTTCCCCTTTTTGCTAGAGCCGGCTCTCCTTGTCCTCGGTGCCATGATGCCTACAAACAACAGTTAGTATCTTGTACGATGCAAAACAGACTTATGCATATGTAAATAAACGAATGATCAAACGAGTAAAATTCTCAAAAATCCAACTCCTCAAAATCCCAAAGCCTAGTCTAGCTAATTCATTACGTAACATATCAATGTACCTACTACAATAACACATCACATTATGCTCTTGCTAACAACAAATGTCTTGAATCACAAGGTTCAATCCATATCATAAAAATCAATTTCGAGCATAAATCCTCAATTTCAACCATCATGCATTCTACCAATACATTCATCAATTTCATATCAATAAACACATGTTTAAACAAGGAATGAAAGCAAGAGAGACAATTTCCTAACAAGACATATATCATCCAATTAGCAAAATCTCAAATCATCAAACCAAGCCTAATTGAACATGTAATTGACAATGAATAATGAATCTAAACACATGAATCATCAACCCATACATCATACAAGTCTAATTGAAGCATAAATCAAAAAATCCCCAAATTGTAAAAATTAGGGTTCATGTGATAATACCTCAAATCCGGAAATTGAATGAGCTAGGAAGAAATTTGTTCGGATAGAATGAAAGAGCATGCAACGGGCTTCGAATGAAGCTAAAGAACACACAAATTGATGGAGAGCTGGAAGAGTTATGAAGATTTGAAGTTATTTTGAATATGGAGGAAATTTTGGAGTTTGAGGATGAAAATGGAGGTTTGGGGAAGAAACCCCCGATTTAGTATTCTGGAAGTGTGGGGCGAACCTGGGGCGGACCGCCCCGTGCGGGGCGAACCGCCCCGCACGCCCAGAGCACGCGCGCGCTCTGGTCGTGGGGCGATTTGCCCCCCACTTTTAGGTGGGAGACGAACGTTTTTTGAAAAATAAAAATGCGATTTTAAGTCCCCGAAAAAATTTTAGTCCCCGAAAAATCATTTTCCTCAAATAATTACTCGAAAAGTCGCACTCGAACACAACATAAGCACATACGACACAGAACCGAACAAATTCACATATGAAAAGCAAATTGTTCAAGTAGAAATGCATGCAATAAAGCGGTAAAGAAAGCGATAAAAACCCCGGGTTGCCTCCCGGATAGCGCCATTGTTTAAGGTCTCTGACTCGACCCCTGTCTTCGCCTATCTTTTCCTTCTGAGGGTACTAGACTTCCCCTCATGATTCTCCTTCCGTGCTTTGATCCTGTGAATAAGAGTGAATATAAACGTTGAGACCACTGTAATCAATAGTGTTAGAAGTATCGGGTGGATCAGATATGGCTTGCAAAACATGTTGCTTGCCATCCACTTCGATAGTGCAAGTCCTTTGGTAGATGTCCATCACTGAGCGTATTTTAGTCAAGAATGTTCGTCCTAAGAGTATGACATCCACTACAAAAAATCAGACTTTTACCGACGGATAAAATCACGGATTTTATCCGTCGGTAAATAGCGACGGATCGGGTTTTGTTAGCGACGGATGACGGATAACGAACAAAGTTGACCACTTTGTTCGTCATCCGTCGCTAAATGGTTTTTATCCGTCGGTACATTAGCGACGGATAAGTTATCCGTCGCTAAATATTAAGAATAAATAAATAAAAAAAAAATTACACTTACCGACGGATAAGCTTATCCGTCGGTAAGCTCCATTTATATCGGCGTTGTTATTTACAGAACGCCATTTTCATCTTCTTCTCCTTTCTTCTTCTTGCCGTTTTTCTCTCCTCTCATCTCCATTTCTCCTTCAAAATTCACCATTTTCATCCATTTTGGTAGCAAATTGAAGCTTATTGCACAAGGAACAACCTTCAATTCGAATTTTTTTTGGTCAATTTGTGCAAAATCAAAGGTATGAACTCTAACCCTTATTTGATTTTTAATTTGGGAATTATCCAATTGTTGGTTAAATTGTCAAATGTATGTTACATAGTAGTTGATACAAGTATATTTTGCTTAAATGTGTAGTTGATTGTTGTTAAAATTGAGTAATGAATCGATTTTGGGATTTTATTAATTTGGGGATTTCTTAAATTATGGAAATGTATGTTAGTATTAAGTAGATATTAGTTGTTATAGTTGAATGTTAGTTTTGGATTATGTTAATTTGGGTTTGTTAATTAAAATCGAGAGTTAGATCAATTTAGGGCTTTTTTTAGTTTTGTATTTAATCGAATTTAATGTTCCATAACTAGGTTATGTACTTATATAAGGTTAATTTTGTAGTTGAATACGATAAAATAGAGTAATTTATGAAAATCGAGACTTGTAGCTCAATTTGGGGGTTTTGAAATAAAGTGAAAATGGGTTCGAGATGATGATATGATGATGATGTTAGGTTAGAGATGATGTTCATATGGTTGTTGTTGACAATGCTAGGCTAGAGATGATGTTGTTAATGGTTGGTTGATTGGTGATAAGGTTGATGATGTTAGGCTAGAGATGATGTTGTTATATGGTTGATTGGTGATATGGTTGATAATGTTAGGCTAGAGATATGTTCATATGGTTGTTGTTGATGATGCTAGTCTAGAGATGTTGTTGATGGTTGGTAAATTGGTGATATGGTTGATGATGTTAGGCTAGAGATGTTTTTGTTATATGGTTGATTGGTGATATGGTTGGTTGATGATTATAATTTGTCAAGTTCAAGAACGGCAAGTGGACATGCAAGAAAGCCAAGAAACTGAATGTAAGTACATAAATGAGTACTTTGAGTTACTTGTACTGTATTTCTTTTTAAAAAGTTTCTATATGTATTATAATATATCAACTCATGTATTGCTTAACTGCTTGTAGGAGGAGGTTGAGGCTTTTTACAAGGTTAAGATGGAAGAGAAGGGTGACGTACTTACGATGGAGGAAGAGAACGCTGCCTTCCTCGAGGTGAACCCTCCTGGCCCTAAGTGGTCGATCTATGGCTTAGGGAACTTGGGACGTTCTCTTGCAGCTGAATCATTTCAGCGCTCATCCGGTTCTACCTCCAGCACAGATTCTCGATTGGCTGAGGAGATGGCAGCACTTAGGGCCGAGAATGCTAGGATGAAGAGCATTCAGGACACACTTGTGTCTCAGGTATATTCACTTGTATGCTAATATTATGTTGATATGTCATGTAGATGTATAACCACTTGTATGCTCATTTACATTGCTTGCATCTATCTTTCATATTCTTAACTACATCGATCATTATTTGTGTCAGGTGGAGACTCAGAATTTGGTGCTGAAGAAGATTCTGGAGAAGCATCCCATTGGCATGGACCCGTTCGCAGAGGGAGCTGTGTTTCAGACCGGGGAGGGGAGCCCTGGTACGGCGGGGAGTGCGGGTTTGCAAGGCAGTTCTCATGCTCCTTCGGGTTCCAGTGGTCGTGGTTCTAGTGGTCGTCGTCCCTAGATTTTGACATTTTAGTTGGACATTTGTAGTACGATTGTAAAACTTTCACATTTACATTTGTAGTAAACGTTTTTCTATTTTGAAAAATCGAATTTTATTGAATTTTATTTTCAATTCAAATTTAATGATTTTTAATTTTTAGTACGTAAATTTATATTATTAAACAGGTTGTTGTACAATTATCAAGAAAAATAATAAAAAAAAAAAAATACCAACGGATAACTTTATCCGTCGGTAAGTTCCGGTTGACTAAGTCAACCGGTCATACCGACGGATACCGTTATCCGTCGGTAATCGTCGCCGACGGATAAATTATCCGTATCCGTCGGTCAGACGAATAAGGGCTGGTCAACGCCCATATTCGTCAGTCCGTCGGTATTATCCGTCGCTAAATTTAGCGACGAATAAGAAACGACGGTAAAGGCATTACCGACGGATAAAATAGCGACGGGCTATTTATCCGTCGGTAAGTAGTTACCGATCCGTCAGTAAGGTCTTACCGACGGATCGGTACCCGGATACCGACGGATACCATCCGTCGGTAAATTTTCCGGTTCTTGTGGTGGTCCCCCGTTCCTGGTGCTGATGCTGGCATAATTACAAAATCGGTGTGGACAGAGGCTTCACCAATTTTGACTAATACATTCTTCACAACGCCTTCGGGTTGCACAATAGCCTTATACACAGTTAGTTCTCCAAGGTTACTCTTCTCGAAAACGTTGAAAGGGAGCACATTTGAGTAGGATCCAGTGTCTAGTGTGGCTCGGACATCTTCAAGCTCCCCAATCCCGACCTTAATATCGAAACTTTGAGGGAGGGGCTCGGGATCCTCTTGCTCCTCTTCACTCTTGTTAGTACCAAGGTCCTTTTCTTCTTCTTCGGCCTGTGGGGGCAGTTCCCTCTTGCAACTCTCGCACTTAGCAACCTTCTTTATGGTGATTTCAACAGGTAGATCACCTACTAAGTTAATAGACAATGACTTCTCAGTGTTGCTAGGCAGTTTGCCTTGCTCCCTACTTGCTCCTCGGTCGATCAACTCTTGCATCTTTTGATGGGCAAGCCTTGTGCTCTCTTCCAACTTATCGAGCCTTGCTCTAGTCTTCTCAGAATCTTCTTCATAACGTTTGAGAAAACTTTGTGTTTGATCAACCATCTTCTGTAAGTTCTCCATCAGTAGAGCCGACTTCGACTTCGGTGGCTCTTTCGAAGCGGGGTTTTCGCAGTGATCATTACCATAATTCAGCCTACTACGGTCTTGGTTAGGTCCATAAGTTTGGTTAGCCGGTGCATATCCTTGATTGTTGTGGTATCCTCTTCTCCAAAATCCACCTCGAGGATTTCTACCGTCTTGTCCGTAGCTAACTTCTTGAGTGCCAAACTCCGTAGCAAAGGCTTCTTCTTCGCCTCCTCGAGCCCAGTTGCCATCATCGTATGCCATCCCCGGCAACGGTGCCAATTTGATGAACGGAGATTTGTCAGGTCTCGATTCAGCAAATAAATTTGTTAATAGCCAAAGGCAATCCACAACTACAACGAAAACCGTAGTGTAGTAGTAGAATGACTCGAGTGTCGTTCTCTCAGGACTATAACTAGCTTTATCTATTTAACAAGAGAATATAAAACAGAAGATAGAAAGCAATAGGGGTTTTCAAGCAGATAATAAAGATTGGTGATAGTATGGTCCTTCTTAACATAATGGGTCGATAATCATGCATAAATTCCTCGGTCTTGCATAGAGATTTTGAATCAATCTTGTGTCCTGTTGCAAGTATTAAGCATTACGAAGATAATTTGGTCTGACTAGTCAACACTGCTGTCCTAATGTGTTTCGTAATTATTCAACACTACGAAGATAATTGGTCTGATGGTCGACTAGTGTCCATGCGTGCATAATAATCAATACAACATACGAGAATTTTGGTTGCAACTGATCAACGAAATAAAGCAATGACACGGAGTATAATGCGCGATATAGCCATTAGCATGATTATCTTCCCTCGCTAAGAATTCACATACTACCACCAATGATAAGTTTAGCTACTCATAATAGGCATGCAATCAATAGCAATCATAGAAGAAAACATATTGAAAGAAGAATAAAATAAGTAGATAAAACTGTAAGATACAAAGTTACCGAAGGTTGTCAATCTCCGGATGATTGCGATCCTACGCGCTCCAATCTGCTATGAAAAAGTATCCCCTAAGCTACGGAACTCCCAGGACAGGCCCCTGGAAGTTCCTACCTAAAACTATAGAGAGAGGTGAGAAAGTAGGCTTGGAAAGATATGATTTTCGGAGAGAAAACTGAGCACTATATATAGGCCCGAAATTACTCCGGGGCGGTTCGCCCCCTGACTCCGGCGGTTCGCCCCCCAGTATTTCGCGGAATTTCCGCATTTTTCGACGCGGATTTGGATTTCTTCACCTTTTTGGACTCGGTTTATGATTTCTAGTAGCCTTCTAACCTCCAGATTCGGCCCCTAGACTCCAAATCCTATCCGGAAACCTTCAGATACTCCAAATAGGCTTCTGGAACACCAATTCCTTGTAGACTTCAATATAAATGCCCCGAAATCTCCGAGTTTCAACCAAAACCTGTAAAATAAAATCTAAAGGGAAACGTGACACCATTCTAATAAAATGTACTAAAATATAGCTAAATTATCATAGAGGATAGCTAAATTAGGTGAAAAAGACTCGAATGAAAGTGTAAAATACACATTCATCAGTAGGCGGCACCCATTATGTGCTTGACCGCGTTTAGAACTAGAATGGATAGGCGGCATCCATTACGTGTAGACCGTTCATGCATGATGGGTAGGCGACACCCTTATTTGTTTGTAGATGACTGATAACAACCCTCAAGCTACAAGCCCCAACCAATATAAGTACAGAAACATATATATGTATGTATTTCTGAGATGCTTTCCATAGGGTGCTTTAATTCTGAACTTTCATTGCGTTTTCTTGTATTGGCGACCTCGTCTTACAAGACTCGCAGTAATCGTCGGATTAGAGTAAGCCTATGGTTATGACTTACTGCATATTGTATCTAGCGACCTCGATAGGTGCAATATGTAGGGCATCGGGTTAAATTGGATTTAACAACCAAGAGTTGCGTGACGCAATTGGATAGTCTTACTAGTCCTACCGGTCATATTATGCTATGCGACCAGCCCCCGTTGGAGTATGGCATAGTATGGATTTGGATCTTGGCAACTACGGTAACTTGTTGGACATTACCCGTATGTTTGTTGTGGGGGCAAGCATATGTGGAAATAGTGGGAGCTAAACAGCTAAAGGACCTTGTTGTTTAGTTATGTTGACTATGTATTTAGAAATAATATTTCAATAGTTGATTTATTATTTTCGTTCTATATTATTTCTCCTGGAAACCGAAATGGCGAGAATCTCGCTCCGTGCTGTCTTAGAGAAGCAAATTTTGACCGGACCAAACTTCCTAGATTGGATCAGGAATATATGTTTGGTGCTGAGGTACGAAAGGATTGAGTACGTCTTGGACGAGGCTAGTCCCGTGTGTCCCGAGAATCAGACTGCCTATCAAGTTGCTGATTTGGAATCAGGCCAACAAGGCAGGGTCTGATAAGCATCATGAGGATGCTAGATCCGCGCAGTGTATTATGCTGGCGGCAATGAGCGATGAGCTGAAGAGGCAACATGAAAGCATGTTGCCGCATGAGATGCTAAAGCATCTTGAGTCGGTTTTGGAGACGACAGCTAGAAGTGTTGAATTTGATTTGATCAAAGAGATACACAGATGCAAGCTCAATGAAGGAGGGAACATGTCTGAGCATGTTCTCAAGATGAGAATAAGATCATGGTGATCTTTGTCCTTCAATCATTGTCGAGTTCGTATTCGCAATTCATCGTTAACCACCATGAATGCGAAGGACGTAACACTGCCCGAACTCCATAATCTGCTGAAGACATATGATCAAACTCTTCCTAAGAAGGAAAAGTCGATCATGTTTGTTGGGCAATCGTTTAACCGAAACCCGAGAAACAAAGGTGCTAAGGGTAAGGGAAAGTCGGGAGCCAAGGCTAACACTTCGAGTGATAAGCCTAAGCGTCTGAACCAGAAAAGGAAGTTCAAGAGGAGCGGAACGGTACACACAGATGAATGTCTTTTCTGTAAGCAGAAAGGGCATTGGAAGAATGATTGTCCTAAACTAAGGGCAGATCAAGCTAAGAAACCGCCGGCTTCTAGCTCAGGTATGTTTGTTATTGAAATGAACATGACTACTTTTGACTCCAATGGTTGGGTATTAGAAACAGCCTGTGGCTCGCACATTTTAATGTGCAAGGGGCCGTTGAACACAGGCTAGTCAAGTAAGGTGAAATCAACTTGCATGTCGGGAACAACAATCCAGTTGGAGCCAAACGCGTTGGACGCTGCAAGATAGATTTAGCTTCAGGACAATGTTTAGAACTTGATAACGTTTACTTTGTTCCATCCATTGTCAGAAATATGATTTCCATTCCATTGTTGGACAACTGGGGTTTTTTCCTTTGCTAATAATACTTGTTATTTTTCGTTAAATGACCAGTATTATGGAAAAGCTCGCTTAGTGAATGGTTTATATACCTTTATTTCAAATACATAACAAACAACCGTCTTCAAGTAGGAAGAATAATCCATCTTATCTATGGCATTGTTGGCTAGGCCATATCAATGAAACACGGATTCAAAGATTAAGGAAGTTGGACTACTTAGAACCATTTGATTTTGAATCATATGGTACATGCGAATCATGTGTTAAGGATAAGATGACGAACAAACCTTTTGTTGGACAAGGTGTTCGTGTCACTCGCTGCTTAGAGCTCATACATACCGATGTATGTGAACCTTTTAAAGTCCATGCGCGTGGGGGTTATCCTTACTTCGTTACCTTTACTGACGATTTCTCAAGGTATGGATATATTTATCTTATGACGAATAAATCCGAGACCTTTGGGGAATTCAAGGAGTTTAGGAATGAGGTCGAGAATGAATTGAACCTAAGGATAGTCACTCTTCGATTGGATCGAGGAGGTGAATACCTTAGTGAAGAATTTATCGACTACTTGAAGGAAAATGGAATTCAATCGCAATGGATTCTTCTTGAAACACCACAGTTAAATGGTGTGTCTGAGAGAAGGAATCGAACCCTGTTAGACATGGTGAGATCAATGATTGGATTCTCGACTCTTCCAAAACATCTATGGGGGTATGCACTGCAATCTACATTCTGAACTGTGTACCATCTAAATCAGTGGAGAAAACTCCTTGTGAGTTATGGAAGGGAAAGAAGCCCTCACTGGGCTATCTTAGATCTTGGGGCTGTCTTGCGATAGTCAAACTGATGCTCACTGATAATTTAGATGCCAAGGGTGTCAAAGTATATTTCATAGGCTATCCTCGTTAGACGAGAGGCTATGAATTCTATCATGCTGAAGATCACTAGGTGATAGTATCTAGAAACGTTAAGTTTTTAGAAGCAGAATACCTCGAAGAAGAGAGGTTAGATGACATGATAGAACTTGAAGAAATTCAAGACTTTGACACGCGCGAACATGAGTTCCCAATATCTTCTGATTTGGACTCAAGTTTAGTGGGAGCTTTCAAAGCAGACAAGGGTAATGATATGACACTTGCTAGGCATGTCATAGTCAGTGGGAGTCCTGTGATTAGATCAACAGTTGAAACCACACCAATAGAACCCGTTGTCAATCAAACTGTGCAACGAGTTGCACAAGAGCAGCCTCCCGCTAGGGAACAGGGTCGCGTGGCGCAACTAGCTGCATCAGTGCCCACTGATAATGTTCGTGTTACACGAACCCAGAAAAGAAAAGCACCAGAACCAGTCGAGCTCCGTAGGTCGAAGAGGATCCTAAAAGGACATCAGAAGCAAAGCCTTATGATAGAAGACATCAGTGAACTTGATGTCGGCTTATCAGATCGGGAAGATCCCGAGACCTACAAAGAGGCAATAATTGATATTGACTTAGACAAATGGCAAGAGGCCATGGAATTGGAGATGGACTCCATGTACCTGAACCAAGTTTGGAACTTGGTAGACTTGCCTCAATGGGTTAGACCTATTGGGTGCAAATGGGTCTTTAAACGAAAGACTGATGCCGATGGAAAGGTACAAACGCACAAAGCTAGGCTTGTGGCGAAAAGCTACACGCAAAGGTATGGCATCGATTACGATGAAACCTTTTCACCGGTAGCAAAATTGAAGTCCATTTGAATTCTACTTGCGATAACTGCCTACTATGATTATGAGATCGGGCAGATGGATGTAAAGACTGCCTTCCTCAATGGCAACCTTGAGGAAGAGGTCTATATGGTACAGCCGGAAGGTTTTATTAGTAAAACCAGGCCAACTGCTGTATGCAAATTACAGAGATCCATCTATGGGCTAAAGCAAGCGTCTAGGAGCTGGAATATCCGCTTTGATGAAGCTGTCAAATGGTTTGACTTCATTCGAAGCAAGGAAGATCCCTGTGTCTACACTAGGCACAGCGACAAGGGAGTCGTTTTCATGATCATCTATGTTGATGACATTTTGATCATGGGAAACAATGTCTCTATGCTAGAAGAGACTAAAGTTTGGTTATCAAGTACCTTCTTAATGAAGGACTTGGGATCAAGATCTATAGAGATAGATCCAAGAGGATGTTAGGATTGACACAGTCCACCTACATCAACAAAATACTGAAGCGTTACAAGATGGACGACTCAAAGAGAGGCTTTCTCCCAGCTAGGCGTGGGATTGTCTTATCAGTTAAGGATAGTCCTAAAACTGATGAAGAAAGAAAAGCAATGAGTCGTGTGCCCTATGCTTCGGCAGTAGGGTCTATATTGTGTGCAATGAATTGCACAAGGCCCGATGTGGCGTATGCGCTTAGTGTCACTTGTCGACACCAACAGAATCCAGGAGTACCTCACTGGACTGCTGTAAAGAACATTCTTAAGTACCTTCGACGGACTAAGGAAATGTTCTTGGTGTTTGGTGGAGAACCAGAATTAAAGATGTCTGGTTATGTCGACGCTGGATTTGAATCAGATCCTGATGACTTTGAGTCACATACAGGATATGTATTCAAATTGAACGGAGGAGCTATCTGTTGGAAGAGTTCTAAGCAAGCCATGATTGCTGACTCATCCACAGAAGTCGAGTACATTACTGAATCAGAAGCATCGAAAGAAGCTGTCTGGATTTCAGAGTTCTTGAAGGAATTGAGGGTTGTTCCTGCTCCTAGTCCAATAACGATTTATTGGGACAATACGGGCGCCGTCGCTCAAGCTAAGGAGCCTAGATCTACAAATAAGAACGTACATGTACTTAGAAAATATCACGTCATACGTCAGATTATAGATAGAGGAGAAGTTAGTATAGAACGTGTCTCTACCACGGACAACGTGGCAGATCCTTTCACCAAGGTCTTATCAGTGGAAGTCCACTTAAGACATTATGCTAATCTGGAAATTAGGCATAAAGGTGACTGGCTCTAGTCCAAGTGGGAGATTGATAGTGTATATGTCCTAGAGACAGTCCTTACTAAGGGCATGGTACCCTTATAGAGGGCATATATGTACTATTACACAGGTCAACGTAATATAATATATGTTTGTTGCATTTTACTATTGAGTATCGCTTTCATATTTATATTACACCAGGCTGCAGCATGTCATATCTTTATTACTGTCTGTATTGATATTAAACATGACCCCTCGGATAGATGACCGATCACATAGATAGTGGGAGCTATGTGAGTTATCATCTATCCCAAACTCTCCCTAGTCGAGGTTCATCACGGATGTGGGGGTCTGAATGAACCAGACAAGACTAGTATGCGTGGATGTTATACTTGTTGGAGCAAGTGTGAGCCGATCCCACGGCCACGGAACGGATTGTTGGACAATCGAGAAATGTTCCCATAACTGCGCATAGTTGTTCGAAGAAGCTTTATCGAACAATGGAAGTACCCACCGGACACTCCCATCGATGTATACTCTACACCGATGTGTCTATGGGAACTGGTAAGTTGTCGGAGTGATGCCATTCGTCCTTTGTACTTACATGACTTTATCATCACATTTGTTGCCCCATATCCTTGGTGGACCCGTCGATGTCAGCTCTGAATAAGCAGTTGACCTAAGACACGATCCAGGATTATGGCTACATACAAATGGGGATGATAAGTGATTCTGTGAAGGATTCATCTCTCAAGTGTAGCACAGGAGAGCACTGCTCATAGTCGTTCATAGTTTGATGGTAAAATCGCTGGCCAGCGTATCAATATTATTGTGATGGTCATAATAGATATTTGATTCACCATGCAACTCACAGAAGACGCCCGTGGATGTATTATTGGGATAGACACTTCATCGATCCTAGATACATTCGAGCAAGTCAGATGAAGGGACGTTACCATCGCCGCGTTGAGCGCAACAGGCTTCACAACGAAAGGGTTAGCTTTGAGAAACCTCTCAAACGTCCTCATGTATTAATATTGCAAATGGAACCGTCTAGGAATTCCATGTTGCCTAGTCTAGGACTTGCTTAATACGATGAGGCCCTATGGGTCACACTATGTGGTGATTCAGCCTATCAGAATATCCTTGAAGATGGAATCGCAATTAATTTGGAATTAATTGTGATTGATGGATTATAATTGATTTGGAATTAATTATAATGTTTAGTGGCTCAATTAATGATTTGGAATTATTAATTGAATTGGCTAATAATTGTATTTTATGTAAATACAATTAAAGATTATATTTTGGAAATATAATAGAGGTTTGATTTGAAAGGATATGTTAATTTAGAATTAACATATGCACATGGGCAAAATCTACTTGGAGTTTGAATTGCCTTAGAACTATAAGTGGGTCCCAAAATCGGGACCCACCTATCACCCTCAGGACACGCGCGCGCGCGAGAGATGGAGTAGGGGAAGGAGTTCGACTCCTTCCTCTATTAGAAGTCTAAGGGATAAGTTAGATTTTCCTGATTGAGTTTTAATTTGATTGGGAATGAATCTAGACTTGATATTGGTTTCCTTGTGCGATAAGAATTAGATTCTTATTCCTTTACGAAGTCTAATTGCTTATGCTTTAGGCTTCTATAGACTACCATATATAGTGGACTATTAGAGAGCTTTTGACACACAGTTTCAGATATAGATTTTCACACAGTTGAAGAATCAAATTCTTAGAGACTTTGACAGTCATTCTACCCAGTTTTCTTAGAGAAAATAAAAACTCTCCCCTCCTCTTAGCCACCCACGCGCGCGCCACCTGCCGGAGGAATCGCCGCCCCATCTTCTTGGTCACACAAAGAATATCCTAGCATTCTTTCCGATAGGTTGTTCATCCGTGGATACCAAGGTTGAGGTTCTAGGAGCTGGAAACTAACTTTTATTGTCTTGCAGATAATTAAAGTATTGCAGATATCTTCGACTTCGACGAAGGAGAAGATACACCGGATTATTACGAAGACTTGGAAGCTACTTTGGAAGTAAGGTTAGTCTTCTAATTGACGTGTTTAAATATATACGACATATACATAATCAATTAACCTGTATGTTAAGAAAATTTTTGAAATTCCGTTGCGTACCCTAGGGGTAACTCTGACCATATTTTCTTACAATAGGGGCTTCTAGAGTCGGTGGAGCTTCAGGTCCACGTCTCATAACCATTGCTCTTGGGTCCTTGAACTGCGAACCCTTAGCAAGCCTTTCGAAAACTGTCTAGACGGCTTCTGCGGTTTCCTCCCAAATATTGCCTCGGCATTGGAAATCCACCACTTGTTGGTTCTCGAAGGTTAGTCCATTGTAGAAGTGTTGGACTAGGTCAGAAAGTTCAAAACCATGGTGAGGGCACTTGTTCGTGAGATCTTGAAACCTCTCAAATGCGGTGTAGATGGTCTCATCATAGTCCTACTTGAATCCAGTGATTTGCGCCTTTAGCGCGGTAGTCAAGGTGTGGGGGAAGTATTTCTCCATGAAAGCTGAAAAAACCTTCTCCCAAGTGTCCAGCGAGCCTGCTGGTAGAGAACTCAACCATGACTTGGCTCTGTCGCCAAGTCCCATAGCAAAAACCTTCATCCTCAACTCATCCGTTGTTATGTCAGCTCCGGGTCGCGGGAGTTGGTTGACGAAATCATCGATATCGTGCAAGTACCCCATCACATCTTCCCTTGATAAGCCATAGAACCTTGGAAGTTGTTGGAATGCGTGGTTCTTGATCTCCAGATCTCGGGTTGCAGACGAAAGAACAGTCGTCGGTCCCCTCATACGATCCTTGGTGGGTTGAACCCATGCCTTCAGTGGTCTAGCTTCTGCCATTCTGTCGATTTCCTTGAAAAAATGTGTAGAGATTCAGAGAAATCGGTTTCTTCTATTTCCTCTAGTGCGCGCCTTTCAAGTAGTCGCCTTCTTTGGTGGTAGACTCTGTCGATCTCAGCAATTGAATCAGCAAGCGGTGTTCCTGCAGAACGTGTATGCGGCATACACTATCTGTAACAGACTAGGAAAGGTGATTAGAAACAGACTAGGAAAGCAGTATCAGAGAGAGATTAAAAGGAAAACTAAAACTAATAGAATTAGGAATCTAAAGCTGAAAATATAAACAAATTAAACAGAAAAAAGGAGTATAGTCCCCGGCAACGGAGCCAATTTGATGAACGCGGATGTCGTGCTCCGGATTCAGTCAAATAAATTTGTATTAAGCCAAAGGCAATCCACAACTACAACAAAAACCGTAGTGTAGCAGTAGAATGACTCGAGTGTCGTTCTGTCAGGACTATAACTAGCTTTATCAAATCTAATTTAGAATATAAAAACAGCAAACAGATAGCAAAGGGGTTTCTAGCAGATAATGGAGATTGGTGATAGTATGGTCCTTCTTAGCATAACGGGTCGATAATCATGCATAAATTCCTCGGTCTTGCATAGAGATCTTTGAATCAATCTAGTGTCCTTTTGCAAATATTAAGCACTACGAAGATAATTGGTTTGACAAGTCAATCACTATTGTCCTAATGTGTTCCGTAATTATTCAACACTACGAAGATAATTGGTCTGATGGTCGACAAGTGTCCAATTGTGCATAATAATTAATACAACATACGAGAATTTAGGCTGCGCCTGATCAACGAAATAAAGCAATGACACGGAGTATAATGCGCGATATAGCCATTAGCATGATTATCTTCCCTTCGCTAAGAATTCGCATACTACCACCAACGATAAGTTTAGCTACTCATAATAGGCATGCAATCAACAGAAATCATAGAAGAAACATGTTGAAAGAATATATAAAATAAGTAGAATAAAACTGTAAGATACAAAGGTACCGAAGGTTGTCAATCTCCGGATGATTGCGATCCTACGAGCTCCAAACTTCTATGAAAAAATATCCCCTAAGCTACGGACCCCCAGAACAGGCTCTGGGAAGTCCCTACCTAAAACTATAGAGAGAGGTGAGAAAGTAGGTTTGGAAAGATATGATTTTCGGAGAAAACTGAGCAACTATATATAGGCTTCGAAATACTGTGGGGCGGTTCGTCCCACACGCGCGGCGGTTCGCCCGGTGTGGGGCGGTTCGCCCCACGTCTGGGGCGGTTCGCCCCAGACAATTTCTCGCGGAAATCCGCGGTTTTGGATTTCTTCCCCTTTTCGGACTCGATTTCTGACTTCTAGTAGCCTTCTAACCTCCAGATTCGGCCCCTAGACTCCAAATCCCATCCGGAAACCTTCAGATACTCCAAATAGGCTTCTGGAACACCAATTCCTTGTCAACTTCAATATATTTGCCCGGAAATCTTCGAATTTCAACCAAAACCTGTAAAATAAAATCTAAAGGGAAACGTGACACTATTATAATAAAATGCATTAAAATATAGCTAAATTAACATAGAGGATAGCTAAAATAGGTGAAAAAGACTCGAATGAAAGTGTAAAATACACATTCATCAGTACCAGAAGCCTATTTGGAGTATCTGAAGGTTTCCGGATAGGATTTGGAGTCTAGGGGTCGAATCTGTAGGTTAGAAGGCCACTAGAAGTCAGAAACCGAGTCCGAAAAGGGGAAGAAATCCAAAAACGCATCGAAAACGCGGAATTCCATGAAATTTACTCCCGGACGAACCGCCCGGGACGTGGGGCGAATCGCCCCACACCGGGTGAATCGCCCGGTGTGTGGGGCCCTTCGCCCCACACTATTTCGAAGCCTATATATAGTTGCTCAGTTTTTCTCCGAAATTCATACTTTTCCAGACCTATTCTCTCACCTTTCTCTGTAGTTTTTGGTAGGAACTTCCCAGATCCTGTTCTGGGGGTTCGTAGCTTAGGAGGTACTTTTTCATAGCAGTTTGGAGCTTGTAAGATCGCGATTCTTCGGAAACTGACAACCTTCGGTAACATTGTATCTTACAGTTTATTCTACTTATTTTTATATATCTTTCAACATGTTTTCTTCTATGATTTCTGTTTGCATGACAACTCTGAGTAGCTAAACTTATCGTTGGTGGTAGTATGTGAAGTCTTAGCGAAGGGTAGATAATCATGCTAATGGCTATATCGCGCATTATACTCCGTGTTATTGCTTTATTTCGTTGATTAGGCTCAGCCTATATCCTCGTATGTTGATTAATTATTATGCACAATTGGACCCTCGTCGACCTATGCATATCTTTATCTTCGTAGTGTTGAATAATTACGGAACACAATTGGACAATAGCGCTTGACTTGTCAGTATCTTTATCTTCGTAGTGCTTAATAATTACAACAGGACATTCAATTGATCAAAGATCTCCATGCAAAATCGAGGAATTTACGCATGATTATTAACCCGTTATGCTTTGAAGGATCATACTATCACCAATCTCCATTATCTGTTAGAAAAACCTTTGCTTTTCCGTCTGCTGTTTTTATATTCTAAATTAGATTTGATAAAGCTAGTTATAGTCCTTAGAGAACGACACTCGAGGTCATTCTACTGCTACACTACGGTTTTCGTTGTAGTTGTGAATTGCCTTTGGCTAAATAAAAAATTTATTTGATTCGTTCGCGTTGGAACACGACACTAGAGCGTTCATCAACTATCAAGCACCCGTGGCCAAGAAAGCACAAGTCATCGCCGACTTCCTCGTAGAGTATCCCTCCAAGGGAACTTCAGAGGAAAACCCTTCGGAAACACAGAGTGTTATGATGATGGTCGAGGAGCAACCACAGCAAAGCAATCCTATGCAAGCTCTTAAAGATGCTTTAAAATAGCTCAAGGAGATGTCCCAGACAAAAAGAAAAAGGCATGAAGTGTTCCTGACAGAAAAAATCGAGGAGCCAAAGGGTACGGAGACCGTCTCTCCAAAACCCAAGGAACTAGTCAACCATGGAGACGTCTGGATTCTTCATGTCGATGGATCCTCATCAGGAAAAAATGGCGGGATAGGAATATACTTCAAGAGTCCCGGAGGAGCCGAACTTGAGTACGCCGCTCTTAGTTTCGCGGTCTCAAACAATGAAGCAGAGTATGAAGCCATCCTCATAGCGCTACGTATGGCAAAAGCATTGGAAGTGAAGAAGCTACATCTCTTCACTGATTCTCAACTAGCCGAGAAGCAAATCTCGGGAAAATTCAAAACCAAGAAGGATTCACTGGCCGAGTACAAAAGCTCCATCACGGAGGAAATCAAAAAATTCGAAAGTTGTGAGATTGAGAAGTTCTCAAGAGATCTCAATCAAAGAGCGGATGCCCTATCAAAGTATGCTTCATCTTCCGGAGGAGTGGATACCCGGAATGTGATACTTATGAGAATCAACGCGTCATCCCTGTGGTCATCAAAGCCAAACGTCTTGGCAATTGATACTCAACCGAGTTGGATGCAAGAGATCACAACATATCTCACAAAAGGAAGCCTTCCTCTTGACAAGGCTGAAGCGAGGAAGATTAAAGGAAAGGCAGCCCGCTACATCATGCAAGGCGACTACTTGTACAAAAGGTCCTTCGAGGGAGTCTACTTGAGATGTGTCGCCGAACAAGAAGTCCAGAAACGTTTGGGAGAGATGCATCGAGGAAGTTGCGGGGACCATGTCGGAGGAAGTACCCTCGCGCAAAAAATTATTCGACAAGGATACTACTGGCCCACTGTTCGTGAAGATGCTGCCCAATTTGTAAGAAGGTGCGAGGAGTGTCAAATGCACGCCAATTTGATCAACGTCCCAGCGAAACCTCTCATGCCCATCACCATCACTTGCCCTTTCGACATATGGGGCATCGACATAGTCGGTCCTTTCCCAAGAGGCACGGGTCAAAAGAAGTTCATCATTGTTGCGGTCGAATACTTTAGCAAGTGGGCGGAAGTTGAGGCAGTATCTACCATCACCGAAGAAAGAGTGATGAACTTTATGTGGAGAAACATAGTGTGTTGATTTGGCTTGCCGAGAGTCCTCATCTCGGACAATGGTGCTCAATTTTGTGGCCAACGGTTCAAGGAATGGTGCAAGGAAATGAAGATTGAGAGGAGGTATACCTCTGTAGGACATCCTCAATCCAACGGGCAAACAGAAGCCGTCAACAAAATCCTCGTCAACAACTTGCAGAAGAGGTTCACCACCAACAAGGACTGGGTCGACGAGCTTGATGGAGTGGTATGGGCATACCGTACAACTTCAAAAACATCTACAAGAGAGACTCCCTTCTCGCTAGTTTATGGGTCCGAGGCAGTCATACCAGCGGAAGTGGCGGTAGAAACCCTCAGAATCCAAGGGTATCAACCCGAGGACAATCATACTGAAAGGCTCTTCGATATGGAGACGGCTAGTGAAGCGAGGACCAATGCCTTGGCCAACATCCTCAGATATCAAGCGTTGATCGCGAAGACCTACAACAAGGGCGTAAGAGAGAGAGACTTCCAAGTTGGAGACCTAGTACTCCGAAGAGCAGACATCCTGGGCAAAGTTGGGAAGATGCAACCCAATTGGGAAGGCCCCTACAAGATGATTGAAGCAAGGTCCAATGGAAGTTATCGTCTCCAAGACATGGAGGGAAGAGTATTAAAGAACCCATGGAATACTTCTAACCTCCAGAGATTCTACGCTTGAGTTGTTTGAAGAACAAGCTTTTTGAAGAACCCCTGTGAAAGGCCTGAAGATCGAGAAGGATTCCTCACAAGTTCATGTGATAGGTACCTCATGTTTTTGTTAAGAAAAGGTTGTAAGGAAGCTGGCCGAGGAGCCCCCCATTGTAATTGTATTTCCGACAAATCAATGCAATGCTTATCTTTCAACAAACTGTATTTTCTCAACATAAAGCTTACTTTACTCAAAGAAAGCTTCTCGATTTTAAAGCTCTTCGATCTTAAAAGCCTGCTCGATCTAGGAAAAGATCCCTGATACCCCTTGATGAACGCGCTGGATGTCGTGTTCCAACGCGAACCAAATAAATTTGTATTTAGCCAAAGGCAATTCACAACTACAACGAAAACCGTAGTGTAGCAGTAGAATAACCTCGAGTGTCGATCTCTAAGGACTATAACTAGCTTTATCTAATCTAATTTAGAATATAAAACAGCAGAACACTTAGCAAAGGTTTTTCTTAACAGATAATGAAGATTGGTGATAGTATGGTCCTTCAAAGCATAACGGGTTAATAATCATGCATAAATTCCTCGGTTTTGCATAGAAATCTTTGATCAATGAATTGTCCAGTTGTATCAAACACTACGAAGATATAGATTTAGATAGGTCAAAGACCAATGAATTGTCCAATTGTGTGCAATAATTAATCAACAATACAAAGATAGGGATTTAGATAGATCAAAGAAATAAAACAATAACTCAGAGTATAATGCGCGATATAGCCATTAGCATAATTATCAACCCTTCGCTAAGAATTCACATACTATCACCAACGAGAAGTTTAGCTTCTCATAGTTGTCATGCAATCAACAGAAATAATAGAAGAAAACATGTTGAAAGATATATAAAAATAAGTAGAAAAACTGTAAGATACAATGTTACCGAAGCTTGTCAGTCTCCGAAGAATCGCAATCTTACAAGCTCCAAACTGCTATGAAAAAGTATCTCCTAAGCTAAGAACCCCCAGAACAGGCTCTGGGAAGTTCCCACCTAAAACTACAGAGAAAGGTGATAGAAAAGGTCCGGAAAAGTATGAAAAACGGAGAAAAACTGAGCAACTATATATAGGCTACGGATTGTGTGGGGCGAAGGGCCCCACACACCGGGCGATTCGCCTGGTGTGGGGCGATTCTCCCCACATCCCGGCGATTCGCCCGAGAGTAAAACTCGGCCAGAAACGCGTTTTCGACGCGTTTTTGGATTTCTTCCCCTTTTCGGACTCGGTTTCTGACTTCTAGTGGCCTTCTAACCTCCAAATTCGACCCCTAGACTTCAAATCCTATCTGGAATCTTTCAGATACTCCAAATAGGCTTCTGGAACACCAATTCCATGTCTACTTCAATATAATTTCCCGGAAATCCTCGTTTTTCAACCAAAACCTGTAAAATAAAGGCTAAAGGGAAACGTGACACTATTCTAATAAAATGCACTAAAATATAGCTAAATTAACATAGAAGATAGCTAAAATAGGTGAAAAAGACTCAAATGAAAGTGTAAAATACACATTCATCAAACTCCCCAAACCGAACCTTTGCTTGTCCTCAAGCAACTAAGCTAGACTCTAATGCAAAAAACAATGCAACACATAAAATGGAGTCTCATGCCAAATACAATGAACTAATCTACTGAATCTATCAAAGAACATATGAACAAGAACCATATAAATCAAAACATGAATATAGGTTGAAGAATGCCTCGATTGACTCATACACATCCACATAAGCACTTATGTTAAGACAAGATAGTCTCTCGTAACATTCCCTGTAGCACCTCGTTTTTTTTAATTATTTATTTAATTATTATTTTATTATTTAGTTATTTATTTTAGTTAATTAATTATCAGAGTAAATTATTTATTCGATAATTATTTAATTAAATTCGCGTAAGCTAGTTCGTTTCGTTTCGTTTGGTTCGAGCTGGACTTTCTGATCTATTTGGCCCATTCATTTGGCCCAATTTCTTAGCCCGGTCAAAGGCCTGATTGACCGGCCCACTAACCTAACCCTAACCCTAGTCTGATTCATTCCACCCTCATTCTCACTCAGCCGTAAAACAAGAGAAGAAAGAAGAAAGAAAGAAAGAAAAGAAAGAAAGGAAGAAAAGAAAGAGAGAGAGAGAGAAGAGAGAAGAGATCGCGGCTGCTGCTTCGTCTTCTCCGTTAGCCACCGCCGTGACCTCCGTTCGTTCCGTTCCGTCTCCGCCGCAAAGCTGCCGCTGTTGCCGCTCCGATCTTCCTTGATTCGCGCAACGCCGTCGCCCGTTGCTGTCTCGAGATCGCGCCGCGATCTCCGTCTTCTCCGGTCCGTTCCTATCGCGCCGATCGGTTCGCCGCGTCGCCGTGTTCGCCGCGCCGTTCGCCTGGTCTCGTCCGCCACCGTCCGCCGTGCCATTCCGTCGCTTGTCTGTCCTGATTCGCGCCGACGTCTCGATCGATCAATTCGATCCAACCCGTGTCGCGGTCTGTCTGTCTTCGACCGCCGCGCCGCTCCGATCCTTTCGCCGCCGGTTCGTTCGTCCGGTCCGTTTGTTCCGAGCCGATCGATAAGTTGGTTCGACTCTTCCGTTCAGATTCAATTTCGATTACGGTTCGATTCGAATCTCGTTTGATTTTCTTTTCTTATTCTTTCGATTTGCAGATTAACTTTATTCCCTTTCGAAGGTAAATCTCGTATCCTTTACTGCTGCTTTTGATTCGAAACTCGTTTTTTTTTTGGCCTTTTTTTCCCTTGGACCATTTTACCCTTGTACTGTCTGGCCATGTTGCTTGATTCGAACTGAGAACCGGGACTTAGGATTTGTTAGTTGTTGTTACTGTTGTTGGACTTGTGATTGGTTTGACCTCGTATGTTGACCCTAGTTTGCTGTTGACTTTGAAAATGATTGAATTGGACTTTAATGATACTGATTTGAACTTTGTGGACTGACTTGGGAAATCCAAAAACCTAAAGGACCTTTTTGCAATTTTTTCCTTTGACCGTAGTTGACTGACAGAGGACTTTTTCGTAAACCTTTTTATTCTTTGAGGACTGATTTGTATGTTTGGAAACTTCTGGTTTTGTTTGAACTTTCTGATTTTGAAAAGGGTTCTTTTGCAATTTACCACTGAGGGTATTTTGGTAATTTCCAGAATCTGAAAACCGAAAGAGTTTCTGAAAATGTTTCAACTTAGTTTCTGTTTTTGTAAGTTAGTAATGACTTGACTTGCTAGCCTAGTTGGTTAGGTTCTTGCTTGACTAACTTAGAGGTTCCGAGTTCGAACCCCGTCTTTACCATATCTTTTTCAACCTTTTTCCTTCCGTCCGTTCGTCTTCTAAATTGTGTTTAGTACTTTCTTGTTAGGTTCTCCGTTGTTCGATAACCCATAAGCTCATTACTCGTTGGAGATCTTTTGCTCCCAAATTAAGGTGAGTGTTCACCCCTAAACCTATTATTTGCGAAAAACTGGAAGGATATGTGACAACTTGTACCTATTACTATATACTGTTTTACTGTATGCATCCGCGTAAAAGTATAAGTCCTAAGTATGACTATTTACTTTTCTGTTTATTGCTACTCTGTTCTGGACTGACTTTTCTGCAGGAACACCTCTCGGTGTTGATTATCTGTATCTGTTGTTCTGTATCTGCTCTGTTTCTGTGTGACCGGTCGATTAGGTCGTAATTAGGTAGGCTTGGGTAGTAAAGGACTATCGTGTTTGCTTGATTATTGCCTAGTCTATTCCCTTTTAGGCGCGAGGCAGAAGTCGCTGAGGTCTATTAGGGTCGTAGGATCTGTTTCCCCAAAGTACACGAGGGTTTCTGTTTCTGTCCGGAGTTGTGCACCCTCTGGAGGGAGTTATAAGGGCATTCTGGGAGTAGGAGCAATAAGGCGGGCTGCACCAACGGTCTACAACTTATCTGTTTTGTTATTCTGTTATATGTGATCTGTTCTGTTTGTTTGTTTTTCTGAAAAGGATTTTGATTTGAAAACTGTTTACTTTCTGTTTTTAACTTAGAACCTTACTGAAATCCTTTATCTCACACTCTCTTGTTTTCAAAATTCCTTCCTTCCAGATACTGCTGAGGATGTTCGCGAATAGGATGTCAGCGACTGAGAGAAGGGTCTGGGGTGTCTTGGGATTTTATTTCAAAATAAGAAGATGAACTTTTTACTGTCTTCACTCGTTGTTTCATTCGAATTCTAAGTTTATCGTTGGATATTTATTTGTTTCTGTTAGCGCTGTGCGCGTCAAAGTTTATTTTGGCATTAATTGCCAACCGTTGCTATTAAAGTTATTTTGGATTTTCTTTTTCAAGAAATTATTTTGTTTTCAAAACCGGTACCGTTACAGTTGGTATCAAAGCTTGAGTTCAAACTCGAGCTTGCTAGGATAGGATCTTTTGACCTTTGGGGTGTGTGTGAGGGCCCGAGTCGCTGGTTAGGTCTTGTAATTTCTGTTGCTTTTCTGATTCGAGTCTTACGTACTAACCTTGAACCGTTTCTTCATCTTCTCTGTTCTGATTCTGATGACCTCTGATCCGTTCTGAAACTGTTGACCTTCCGTGGTTGTTTTGATTCTGACGTAGTTATTAACTAGTTAAATACGCGTATGCTTACAGATAGGTATGAGTTCTGAAAAGAAGGTCATTCGTTACCGCCTAGTCGAAGGAGAGTTTAACCCGTATACCTCCGTTCCTGTTGCTAGCGTTTACCCTGGATTCGTGATGGACAGGGTCGTTCATGAACGAGATCACTACTGGCTGGAAAATTTTAAGCTTCGAGATGAAATAGCAACGAAGGAAGCGGAATTCGGATTCCTTAAGACGGCTTTACGCGCCGCAAAGGAGCACTCTGGCTTTGTTTCATTAACCTCGTCCAACGTAGGCATTAGGATTCGCAGGAGGAAGGCTCGGAGGACGTTCCCCGAGGGTTGCGGACCATCCCGTAGAGTGGATAGTGAAGGAGAACCCGAAGAAGAATCCGAAGAAGAACCTGAGGAGGACCTCTCTGAGGACCATCACTTAGTGGTGTTTTCTCTACTGCGGTTCACGAAGGCCTTTATAATAGGATGATGCATGTTAGGATCTTATGGTTGTTTTCCCGAGTAATTATGTACCTAAGAGGCAACAAGTCTTCACCATGCTTTGAGATTGCTAAATGCCTAGGAAGGAGGTAGTGTGAGGTCGTGTGATCCTTTGCTTATAACCTATTTTTCCGAATAGGTTTGGGGAGGGGGTTGCACCATCATAGACTTGTTTTCGTTTTTCATTTTTCTATCGTGAGTTTATTTTTCACTTTCCGTAAATTTTGTACTCCAACCTATTCTTTCGAATAGGTTTGGGGAAGTCGTGTGAGTCATTTTCTCTCTTTTTGTTATGCTACTGCTGGCTAGGAAAAAAATCGAAAAAAAGAAAGAAAATTCCAGGAAAATAAGAGAAAAAGAAAAAGAAAAAATATGGAAAGAATAAAAAGAAATAAAGAAAAGACCCCAAAAAAGCAAACAAGGGTCCAAAAAGAAAGCCAAATAGCAGTTTAACAAAGTGTTGAGTCTTATTTTCAATTCTTGTAATGTTCGTAATCGTGTTGTAATTTTCTATTTTTTATCTTTTGAGTGTCATCTGTTCTAGACCACCCTCGTCCTGGCATTCAGGAAGTGGTGAATAGCTTAAGACTTTACTTTAGACATGGGTAGAATAGGGGAGTGTTATCTTTTATAGGGAACCCTCCTTCGTTTGATGAGAGCCAGTACTGGTTCGACCTCTTCGAGGGAAAGTCTTAACATGGTGGAACAGCAGTAAGTCCTCAGTTTCATAGGCACGGGACAACCATTCGTATCTTAGCATGCTTCATTACGTCGTCACTGACTAGGTCCAGGTAGAGAATGTTACGAGAGACTATCTTGTCTTGACATAAGTGCTTATGTGGATGTGTATAGGTCAATCGAGGTATTCTTCAACCTATATTCATGCTTTGATTTATATGGTTTTTGTTCATATGTTTTTTGGTAGATTCAGTAGATTAGTTCATTTTATTTGGCATGAGACTCCATTTTGTGTCTTGCATTATTTTTTGCATTAGAGTCTAGCTTAGTTGCTTGAGGACAAGCAAAGGTTCGGTTTGGGGAGTTTGATGAATGTGTATTTTACACTTTCATTCGAGTCTTTTTCACCTATTTTAGCTATCCTCTATGTTAATTTAGCTATATTTTAGTGCATTTTATTAGAATAGTGTCACGTTTCCCTTTAGATTTTATTTTACAGGTTTTGGGTGAAAATTGAGGATTTCCGGGCAATTATATTAAAGTTGACAATGAATTGGTGTTCCAGAAGCCTATTTGGAGTATCTGAAGGTTTCCGGATAGGATTTGGAGTCTAGGGGTCGAATCTGGAGGTTAGAAGGCCACTAGAAGACAGAAACCGAGTCCGAAAAGGGGAAGAAATCCAAAAACGCGTCGAAAATGCGGAATTCCGCGAGATTTTCTCTGGGGCTAACCGCCCCAGACATGGGGCGAACCTCCGCACACCGGGCGAACCGCCCCGTGTGTGGGGCTAACCGCCCCACAGTATTTCGGGGCCTATATATAGTTGCTCAGATTTTCTCCGAAATTCATATCTTTCCAGACCTACTTTCTCACCTCTCTCTGTAGTTTTAGGTAGGGACTTCCCAGAGCCTGTTCTGGGGGTCCGTAGCTTAGGGGACTCTTTTTCATAGCAGTTTGGAGCTCGTAGGATCGCGATTCTCCGGAGATTGACAACCTTCGGTAACTTTGTATCTTACAGTTTTATTCTACTTATTTTATTATATTCTTTCAACATGTTTTCTTCTATGATTTCTGTTGATTACATGCCTATTATGAGTAGCTAAACTTATCGTTGGTGGTAGTATGTGAATTCTTAGCGAAGGGAAGGTAATCATGCTAATGGCTATATCGCGCATTATACTCCGTGTCATTGATTTATTTCGTTGATCAGGCACAACCTAAATTCTCGTATGTTGTATTAATTATTATGCACAATTAGACCCTCGTCGACCTGTGCGCGAGTTTATCTTCGTAGTGTTGAATAATTACAGAACACATTAGGACAATAGTGATTGACTTGTCAGACCAATTATCTTCGTAGTGCTTAATAATTGCAACATGACACTAGATTGATTCAAAGATCTCTATGCAAGACCGAGGAATTTATGCATGATTATCGACCCGTTATGCTAAGAAGGATCATACTATCACCAATCTCCATTATCTGCTAGAAACCCCTTTTGCTATCTGTCTGCTGTTTTATATTCTCTTGTTAAATAGATAAAGCTAGTTATAGTCCTGAGAGAACGACACTCGAGTCATTCTACTGCTACACTACGGTTTTCGTTGTAGTTGTGGATTGCCTTTGGCTAAATAACAAATTTATTTGACTGAATCCGGAGCACGACATCCACGTTCATCACATGCTTGGCTGTTTTGAGACTTCGTTGATTTTCTTGTTTTTGCGTTTTGTTTTAAAGTTCATGGCATGTTTTCTTCTTCACTGCTCAGTTTATACCTGTTGTAGAAGATTAAGTTCTGGCCTTAGTTCTTTGTTTTTCTGTTCTTTTCTAAGTTAGAGATTCGAGGTTGTTAAATCAACTGCTAAGTAGTGCCCCTTGTTAGAATGAGTCGCAGAAACACTCGTGGTGCCAGCAGCAATGGAAGTGGAGAGGATCAGCATGCTAAAAATGGAGACCAAGTGGACCGTATCATCGCTCTTTTGGGGAATTTCAGCGAAACCATTCGTCGCGCTGGAGCACCACCTGTTCAGCCAACTCCTCCGCCACCACCACCGATCCAGACCATCGATCAAGCTGCGGAACGATTCACTCGTTTCCATCCTGAAAGGTTCGAGGGAACACCTGATGCCCGTAAGGCTGAGCTCTGGATCGAAGGTATGGAGAACTTATTCTCGATCCTGCACTATCCGGACGAGAGGAAAATCGAGCTTGCTGCTTTCCAGTTCGTGGGAGCCGCCAGGAACTGGTGGAGAACCGTGAATGCAAGATGGAGGCAAGAGGGAGTTGCTCGTACCTGGGAGAATTTCACCAAGGACTTCATGGACAAGTACGTGCCTCGCCTGGTTCGCGAGAACCGGAGAGATGAGTTTCAGGCATTGGTGCAAGGGAACATGGATGTTGCCGACTATGACTCGGAATTTACCCGGCTACTGAAGTACGTGCCGCATTTCCAGGACGATGAACGAGAGAAGGTTCGTCACTTTGTGAAGGGTCTCAACTCTGAGATCCGGTACAGTTTGTTTGGGACCAATATGCCGACCTATCTCAAGGCTGTCGAACTCGCCTCCGAGGTAGAAAGTGGTCTCAAGGAGATCAAGATGGCTGATAAGCCATACTCTAGCAAGAGGAACTACTCTAGTTCTTCTGGGAGCCATGGAGGAGGAAGCCAATCTGGATACAAGAGGGAGAGTCGAGGTGGATACCAATCTGGATATCAAGCACCACCGGTGAAGTATTCCCGTACTCAGCATGACAACCGTTCCCGCAACACCACTGGAGGGTTTGGGCAGTCATCCCAGGCAAGGAAGAACTGCAACTACTGTGGAGGAGTCAACCACGATGAGCACAACTGCTGGAAAAGACAAGGCTTATGTTTGGCTTGTGGGAGCAAGGATCACAAGATCAGCCACTGTCCGAACCGTCATGCCATTGTCAAAGGAGGAAGACCAGGAGACTATGCTCCGAGAAATGATGGAAAGGGTACTATGGCAAAGCCCCGAGTTTTCAGCATAGGTGGTCATGAAGTTCCTGACACCGCGAATGTAGTTGAAGGTACGCTACTGATCGCTCAATCTTCTTCTAAAGCTTTATTTGATCCTGGTGCTACGCATTCATTTATTGCTGAAGTATTTGCTGAGTCACTCGTTTTACCATACAAAGTTTTACCTCACGCTTTAGAAGTATGTACACCTTTGGGAGCTAGTTTAATCACTAAGAAGTTCGTTGAGCGATATGAGATTTCCATCCTAGGAAGAACTTTCCCTGCTGACCTTGTATTCTACCTCTATCAACCTATGATGTTATTTTGGGTATGGATTGGCTGTCCGAGCACTACGCGCAACTGGATTGTCGAACCAAGGCTATATCCCTGGGAAAACCTGGAGAGGAGAAAGTCGTATGGAAAGGAGATAAGAGAAAGGATGAGAAATTTCTACTGTCTGCCATGGAATCTAGGAGGCTGTACGTGAAGGGGGCTACCTTCTTTTTGGCGTATTTGATCAATAAACCCAAAGATTAGCCAAAAATCGAGGAAGTTAGGGTGGTTAAGGAGTTCAAGGGTGTTTTCCCTGAGAAGCTGGATTTCGTACCCCCTGAACGAGAAGTGGAGTTTAGTATTGATCTGGTACCTGGCACTGCACCCATTTCGAAGTCACCTTATAGGATGGCACCTGCTGAGCTTAAGGAGCTTAAGACTCAACTGCAAGATTTGGTGGATAACGGTTTTGTGAGACCTAGTTCTTCGCCTTGGGGATCACCGGTTCTGTTCGTAAAGAAGAAGGATGGTAGTATGAGGATGTGCATCGACTATCGAGGCCTGAATCAAGTCACTGTCAAGAACAAGTACCCCCTGCCCCGTATTGAGGAACTTTTCGATCAGTTGGAAGGTTCGAAGGTTTACTCGAAGCTTGATCTGCGACAAGGCTATTATCAAGTTAGGGTAAGGGAAGAAGACATACCTAAGACTGCTCTGAACTCGAGGTATGGGCATTATGAGTTTGTGGTGATGCCGTTTGGGCTTACGAATGCCCCAGCTGTGTTCATGGATTTGATGCACCGAGTTTTTCAGCCGTATTTGGATCAGTTTGTTGTTGTTTTCATCGATGACATTCTCGTTTACTCGAAATCCGAAGAGGATTATGAGAAACATCTCCGAATTGTCTTGGAAATTCTTCAGAACAACAAGTTGTATGCCAAATTCAGCAAGTGTGAATTTTGGCTGGATAAAGTAGCCTTTTTAGGGCACATTATCTATGGAGAAGGTTTGGAGGTCGACCCATCGAAGATTGAGTCGATAGTTAATTGGAAGAGACCTGAATCTGTCACTGAGGTGAGGAGTTTTCTCGGGTTGGCTGGTTACTATCGCCGTTTTGTGAAGGATTATTCGAAGGTAGCTGGACCCTTGCCCTCTTTGACAGGGAAAAATCCTAAGTTCGTATGGAGTGATAACTGTGACGAAAGCTTCGAGGAGCTGAAGAAGAGGCTGACCACTGCCCCTATACTGGCTCTTCCCGAGGGGACCAACGACTTTATAGTCTACACTGATGCTTCAAAGGAATGTTTGGGTTGTGTACTGATGCAACGGGAAAAGGTGATCGCATATGCTTCGAGAAAGTTGAAGCCATATGAAAGAAATTACCCAACCCATGATCTTGAGCTAGCTGCTATAGTCTTTGCTTTGGGAAAGTGGAGACACTACCTTTATGGTCCGGAGTTTACCATCCTCACTGATCATAAGAGCTTGAAGTATGTGTTTACCCAAAAGGAGTTGAACATGAGACAACGACGATGGATGGAATTTCTGGGCGATTACACTTGTACCATACGATACCATCCTGGTAAGGCCAATGTGGTCGCTGATGCCTTAAGTCGTAGGGTACACGTGTCAAATCTCGAAGTATCCAAATTGTCTTGTATGTTCGCCAATGTCACTTTGAGGTATGAGCTGGCAGGTAGAATTCTTGAGGCTCAAGAGCACGATGAAAAGCTTCAAGATATCAAGGCACATATTACCGAACCTCGCAATGCGAAATTCTCTATTGATGAGAATGGAGCCTAAGGTTTCAAGGTAGATTGTGTGTGCCTTCTGATGAAGAGCTTAGACGACTAATTTTGGAGGAGGCTCATAAGTCTAAGTATTCGATGCATCCTGGAGGAAACAAGATGTATGAGGATTTGAAGAAAGTTTACTGGTGGACCCATATGAAGCGAGATGTTGCACAGTTTGTGCAAAGTTGTTTGGTCTGCCAACAAGTGAAGGCTGAGCACCAGAAACCGGGAGGTTTACTACAACCACTCGAGATTCCACAGTGGAAATGGGAGATGATCACTATGGATTTTGTGACTGGTCTACCGGTAGCTAGGGGTGGTTTTGATAGTGTTTGGGTTATTGTCGATAGGTTGACAAAATCGGCACACTTTCTGCCTGTAAAAACCACCTACACGTCTGAGAAGTTAGCCGAAGTTTATCGAGATGAGATAATTAGGCTTCATGGCACTCCGGTGAGCATTGTATCTGATAGAGATCCGAAGTTTGTCTCGAGATTTTGGAAGCAAGTACACGAAGGCTTGGGTACTAAGTTGAATTTTAGTACCGCAGCACATCCGCAGACGGATGGTCAATCCGAAAACACCATTCAAACTTTAGAAGATCTTCTGAGATTGTGTGTGCTGGATCACCAAGGAAGCTGGGCACATCATTTGCCATTGGTGGAGTATGCTTATAACAACAGTTATCAAGCATCGATTGGTATGGCACCGTTTGGGGCACTGTATGGTCGAAAGTGTAGATCACCGCTGTATTGGGATTTGGAGGACCGAATTTCTATACCAGTAGCTGGAGAGAGGACTCTCAATGAGATGATACAAGAAACCTTGGAAAAGGTTAGGCTTATCCGAGACCGAATGAGAACTGCTCAAAGTCGACAAAAGAGTTACGTCGATAATCGTAGGCGAGATTTGGAGTTTGAAGTCGGTGATTTTGTCTTTCTCAAGCTATCTCCGAGAAAGGGATTGTTCGTATGGGTCGTAGAGCTAAACTGAACCCTCGGTATGTAGGACCGTACGAGATCATTGAGAGAGTTGGTATTGTAGCTTATCGGTTGCAACTACCCACTACCATTACTGGGATTCACAATGTCTTTCATGTATCTCAACTGAAGAAGTACTATCCGGATCCGTCACACGTGATTCAACCCGAGGAAGTGACCATTGAGGAGGATTTATCTTATGTGGAGCAACCGGTTCGTATTCTAGATCAAAAGGTGCAACAGCTCCGTAATAGGCAAATCAAGCAAGTAAAGGTTCTGTGGAGAAATCATCAGTATGAGGAGGCAACTTGGGAAAGCGAGGATGACAGGCGCCGGCAGTATCTCGAGCTCTTCAACTTTTCAGGTGCGAATTTGGGGACCAAATTCTTTTAAGGGGGGAAGAGTGTAACACCCCGTTTTTTTAATTATTTATTTAATTATTATTTTATTATTTTATTATTTATTTTAGTTAATTAATTATCAGAGTAAATTATTTATTCGATAATTATTTAATTAAATTCGCGTAAGCTAGTTCGTTTCGTTGCGTTTGGTTCGAGCTGGACTTTCTGATCTATTTGGCCCATTCATTTGGCGCAATTTCTTAGCCCGGTCAAATGAGTGATTGACCGGCCCAGTAACCTCACCCTAACCCTAGTGTGATTCATCCCACCCTCATTCTCACTCAGCCGTAAAACAAGAGAAGAAAGAAGAAAGAAAGAAAGAAAGAAAGAAAGAAAGGAAGAAAGAGAAAGAGAGAGAGAGAGAAGAGAGAAGAGATCGCGGCTGCTGCTTCGTCTTCTCCGTTAGCCACGCCGTCGCCGCCGCCGTGACCTCCGTCCGTTCTGGTCCGTCTCTACCGCTGTTGCCGCTCCGATCTGCCTTGATTCGCGCAACGCCGTCGCCCGTTGCTGTCTCGAGATCGCGCCGCGATCTCCGTCTTCTCCGGTTCGTTCCCATCGCGTCGATCGGTTCGCCGCGTCGCCGTGTTCGCCGCGCCGTTCGCCTGGTCTCGTCTGCCGCCGTCCGCCGTGCCGTTCCGTCGCTTGTCTGTCCCGATTCGCGCCGACGTCTCGATCGATCAATTCGATCCGACCCGTGTCGCGGTCTGTCTGTCTTTGATCGCCGCGCCGCTCCGATCCTTTCGCCGCCGGTTCGTTCGTCCGGTCCGTTTGTTCCGAGCCGATCGGTAAGTTGGTTCGACTCTTCCGTTCAGATTCAATTTTGATTACGGTTTGATTCGAATCTCGTTTGATTTTCTTTTCTTATTCTTTCGATTTGCAGATTAACTTTATTCCCTTTCGAAGGTAAATCTCGAATCCTTTAATGCTACTTTCGATTCGAAACTCGTTTTCTGTTTGGATGTTTTTACCCTTGGACCATTTTACCCTTGTACTGTCTGGCCATGTTGTTTGATTCGAACTGAGAACCGGGACTTAGGATTTGTTAGTTGTTGTTACTGTTGTTGGACTTGTGATTGGTTTGACCTCGTATGTTGACCCTAGTTTGCTGTTGACTTTGAAAAGGATTGAATTGGACTTTAATGATACTGATTTGAACTTTGTGGACTGACTTGGAAAATCTGAAAACCTAAAGGACCTTTTTGCAATTTTTTCCTGTGACCGTAGTTGACTGAGAGAGGACTTTTTCGTAAACCTTTTTATTCTTTGAGGACCGATTTGTATGTTTGGAAACTTCTGGTTTTGTTTGAACTTTCTGATTTTGAAAAGGGTTCTTTTGCAATTTACCACTGAGGGTATTTTGGTAATTTCCAGAATCTGAAAACCGAAAGAGTTTCTGAAAATGTTTCAACTTAGTTTCTGTTTTTGTAACTTAGTAATGACTTGACTTGCTAGCCTAGTTGGTTAGGTTCATGCTTGACTAACTTAGAGGTCCCGAGTTCGAACCCCGTCTTTACCATTTCTTTTTCAACCTTTTTCCTTCCGTCCGTTCGACTTCTAAAGTGTGTTTAGTACTTTCTTGTTAGGTTCTCCGTTGTTCGATAACCCGTAAGCTCATTAATCGTTGGAGATCTTTTGCTCGCAAGTTAAGGTGAGTGTTCACCCCTGAACCTATTATTTGCGAAAAACAGGAAGGATATGTGACAACTTGTACCTATTACTATATACTGTTTTACTGTATGCTTCCGCGTAAAAGTATAAGTCCTAAGTATGACTATTTACTTTTCTGTTTATTGCTACTCTGTTCTGGACTGACTTTTCTGCAGGAACACCTCTCGGTGTTGATTATCTGTATCTGTTGTTCTGTATCTGCTCTGTTTCTGTGTGACCGGTCGATTAGGTCGTAATTAGGTAGGCTTGGGTAGTAGAGGACTATCAGGTTTGCTTGATTATTGCCTAGTCTATTCCCTTTTAGGCGCGAGGCAGAAGTCGCTGAGGTCGATTAGGGTCGTAGGATCTGTTTCCCCAAAGTACACGGGGGTTTCTGTTTCTGTCCGGAGTTGTGCACCCTCTGGAGGGAGTTATAAGGGCATTCTGGGAGTAGGAGCAATAAGGCGGGTTGTACCAACGGTCTACAACTTATCTGTTCTGTTATTCTGGTATATGTGATCTGTTCTGTTTGTTTGTTTTTCGAAAAAGAATTTTGATTTCAAAACTGTTTACTTTCTATTTTTAACTTAGAACCTCACTGAGATCCTTTATCTCACACTCTCTTGTTTTCAAAATTCCTTCCTTCCAGATACTGTTGAGGATGTTCGCGAATAGGATGCCAGTGAATGAGAGAAGGGTCTGGGGAGTCTTGGGATTTTATTTCAAAATAAGAAGATGAACTTTTTACTGTCTTCACTCGTTGTTTCATTAGAATTCTAAGTTTATCGTTGGATATTTATTTGTTTCTGTTAGCGCTGTGCGCGTCAAAGTTTATTTTGGCATTAATTGCCGACCGTTGCTATTAAAGTTATTTTGGATTTTCTTTTTCAAGAAATTATTTTGTTTTCAAAACCGGTACCGTTACATTCTCTACCTGGACCTAGTCAGTGACGACGTAATGAAACATGTTAAGATACGAATGGTTGTCCCGTGCCTATGAAACTGAGGACTTACTGCTGTCCACCAAGTTAAGACTTTTCCTCAAAGAGGTCGAACCAGTACTGGCTCTCATCAAACGAAGGAGGGTTCCCTATAAAAGATAACACTCCCCTATTCTACCCATCTCTCAAGCAAAGCCTTAAGATTTTCACCACTTCCTGAATGGCAGGACGAGGGTGGTCTAGAACAGATGACACTCAAAAACAAAAGACAAAAAATAGAAAATTACAACACGATTACGAACATTACAAGACTTGAAAAATGAGACACAACACTTTACTAAACTGCTATTTGGCTTTTCTTTTTTTGGACCCTTCTTTGCTCTTTTGGGGTCTTTTCTCTTTTTTTCTTTTTTTCTTTCCAGTTTCTTTTTTTCTGTTTTTTCTTTTTTCCTGGAATTTTTCTTTCTTTTTTTTTTCGATTTTTTTTAGCCAGCAGTAGCACAACGAAAAAGAAACAAAATGACTCACAAACGACTTCCCCAAACCTATTCGACAGAATAGGTTGGAGTACAAAATTTACGAGAAAGGAAAAATAAACTCACAACACAGAAATGAAAAAACGAAAAACAAGTCTAATGATGGTGTAACCCCCTCCCCAAACCTATTCGAAAGAATAGGTTACAAACAAAGGATCACACATCCTCACACTACCTCCTTCCTCGGCACTTAGCAATCTCAAAGCATGGTGAAGACTTGTTGCCTCTTAGGTACATAATTACTCGGGAAAACAACCATAAGACCCTAACATGCATGCATCATCCTATTATAAAGGCCTTCTTGAACCGCAGTAGAGAAAACACCACTAAGTGATGTCGAGACTACCAAGCTTAACTAAGTGCAATACATAAATGTGACAAGCCAAGCGAGAAAAACCTCAAACAAATTCATAGAGATGAAGCATATGATTAATGGCATAGTTAGTTAATCTACCCAATAAAAAAGTTCAAAAAATTCGGCAATAAACTCCATATAAAACATGCAAGACTATCCTAGGATGAATGTAGTGTATGCAACCTAAAAAACTAAGAAAGCAGTAAACGTGCAAATGCGGATGCAAACAGATAAAACATGCAAGGTACTATACTCAGCATACCAATGTCAAGCTCCAAACTAACAACACTAGATCACTTAAATCCCATCCCCCCTGATGAAATTAACGCTAGTCTCTAGCAGTAAGAAAATGAGGAAATAAGATGTGATACTAGATGTTACCTGCATGGTTTGGCCTCGGTCGGCTGAGTATGCTGTTTGTGAGTTATTGGGACTTCTCTGGGAGCCTTGTAGGTGATCATCAGGTCTTCTGGTAGGTGCAGTAGATCCATTTATAGGCCGGATAGGAACAACTCCTCCATCTGTATCATCATTGTCCGCATGGCCTTCATTGTCACTACTATCACCATCATCATCACCAGTAGAGTTGCATTGTCAAATAGAATCCTCAAGATTAGCCGCCGCTGTTATGGAATCCTCCATCCTGTAGCCCTCCAATAGGCTGTGAACTGTTGAAGGGGAAAGAGCAGTGGTATCAGAGCCTCCCTCTCCAACGTTTTACAGCCCGAGGAGGTTACAGTAAGCTACTCGGATACTCAGAAGTCTTCTAACATTTTTTCCAATGTCGACCACATTCTCTACGGTTGATGCCCCCAATGTCTATATGATGCTCCCTTTAGAGGCAGTCAAGGGGCACCCCTAAGAGGGGCTGGGCACCCATGTCATTATGTTTTGGAACCAAGCTAGCGCTTCGGAACCTTCTAGCCACTGTCGACTCAAGATTGAATCCGTCGCGGCAAGATCGTCCCGGTGCCTTCCGATTCACTCGAACTTTGCAGTCCTTGTGATGGATTGCTGACGTAATAATTGTTTCTATCCCTTCGGTGGTGCATGAATAGGCATAGGAGTCCTTACTCCAGGTGTACTCTAGCTCCTCCTCTTGGATAATCCGCGACGTTGTTGCAAGAGCCCGTGGCTCGAACGCACCTCTAACGAGATTACTCTCCTTGACATGGTTGTAATCGATCCCCCTCCAATACTTCATAGTAATCATACGGGAGTGCTCCTCTCCCTTGGCATGGTTCCTACAAACAACAGTTAGTACCTCGTATGACACAAAACTGACCTATGCATATGCTAATGTAAGAACGAAACACACAAGTGATAAAATCAACAATCGAACTCCCAAAATCCTTTATGTCTAGCCTAGCTTCTTCAACATGCAACATACCAATGTAACTACTACATGCAATACATCACATTATGCTTTTGCTAGACAACCAATAACCTAAATAACAAGGTTCAATTCATACCATAGAAGCGAAAAATTCTAGCATCATAAATCCTCATACTCAACAATTATGCATTCTACCATCAAATCCATCATCATTACATCAACAAGCACAATCATATGTATGAAATCAAAGAAAAAGATATATTGCATAACAAGATAAAAATATCTAGTAGCAAAATTCTCAAATCAACATTTCAAGCATATTTGAGCATGCAATTGATAGTAAATAATGCTTCTAATCACACAAACATCTTACCCATACATCATTTAAGCCAAATTGAAGCTCAAATTAGAAAATCCCCAAATTTGTAAAATTAGGGTTCATAAGAAGATACCTCAGATCTGGAAAACGAGTGCACTAGGGTGAAATCTGTTCGGATGAAAAGAAAGAGCACGTAACGGGCTTCGATTGAAGCTAAAGAACACACAATTTGATGGAATAATGAAGAAGTTATGAAAAATTGAAATATTTAAGCTTTTTTCGGATTTTGGGAAGAAGGAAGAGGAGAGGATGAAGAAAATGAGCTGAAAAAGGGGTTTCTCACGTTTTTTAAGCTGCAGAGACCGTGGGGCGAGTCGCCCCGGGTGCGGGGCGTGTAACACCCCGTTTTTTTTAATTATTTATTTAAATATTATTATATTATTTTATTATTTTTTTAGTTAATTAATTATCAGAGTAAATTATTTATTCGATAATTATTTAATTATTTTCGCGAAAGCTAGTTCGTCTCGTTTCGTTTGGACCGAGCTGGACTTTCTGATCTTTTTGGCCCTTTCATTTGGCCCAATTCTTAGCCCAGTCAAAGGCCTGTTTGACCGGCCCATTGACTAACCCTAACCCTAAACAATCAGTATCCTTCCCATCTCTCACTTAGCCGTCAAAACTAAAAGAGAGGAAAGAAGAAAGAAAGAAAGAAAAGAGGAAAAGAGAGAAAGAGAAGGAGAGAGAGAGCTGTTGCTGATCTTCCCTCCGATTGCCGCCGCCGTCGTCACCTCCGTCGCCGTCCGATCCGCCGCTGCCCCGTCGACTCCGTCGCCGCGCTTTCCGCCGTCGCCGCGCCGCCAAGATCGACCAATCAGTTCTGTTGCCGCTGCCTGTTCGCTCGCGCCGCTCGGATCCGTTACCTCCGAGCCGCCGCGTCGTGACTGTGTCTCTCCGGTCGGTCGATCGGCTCGTTTCCGTCCTCGCCAGTAGTCGCCGCGTCGGATTGCTGAGCCGCCGCCGCGTCGAACCGTTGCAGCTCCGCCGATCTCCGTCCATTTCGATCGCGCCGGTCTGCTCGCCCGTGTTTGCCGCTCCGATTCGCATGCCGCCGCTCCGTTCTTCACGTCGCCGTCGCCGCAAATTGCCATTCGCTGCCGGTTCGTTCGTCCGGTCCGGTTGCTCTGAGCCGATCGGTAAGTTGGTTCGACCCTTCCGTTCAGATTCAATTTCGATTACGGTTCAATTCGAATCTCGTTTGATTTTCTTTTCTTATTCTTTCGATTTGCAGATTAACTTTATTCCATTCGAAGGTAAAATCAATTTCCTTTACTGTTCTTTCGATTCGAAACTCGTATTCTGTTTTGGACTTTTTACCCTTGGACCATTTTACCCTTGTACTGTCTGGCCATGTTGTTTGATTCGAACTGAGAACCGGGACTTAGGATTTGTTAGTTGTTGTTACTGTTGTTGGACTTGTGACTTGTTTGACCTCGTATGTTGACCCTAGTTTGCTGTTGACTATGAAAAGGATTGAATTGGACTCTGTTGATATTGTTTTGAACTTTGTGGACTGAGTTGGGAAATCTGAAAACCTAAAGGACCTTTTTGCAATTTTTTCCTTTGACCGTAGTTGACTGACAGAGGACTTGTTCGTAAACCATTTTATTCTTTGAGGACCGATTTGTATGTTTGGAAACTTCTGGTTTTGTTTGAACTTTCTGTTTTTGAAAAGGGTCTTTTTGCAATTTACCAATGAGGGTATTTTGGTAATTTCCAGAATCTGAAAACCGAAAGAGTTTCTGAAAATGTTTTAACTTCATTTCTGTTTTTGTAAGTTAGTAGTGATTTGACTTGCTAGCCTAATTGGTTAGGTCTTTACTTAACTAACTTAGAGGTCCCGAGTTCGAACCCTGTCTTTACCATTTCTTTTTCAACCTTTTCCCTTCCGTCCGTTCGATTTCTAAAGTGTAATTAGTACTTTCTTTTTAGGTTCTCCGTTGTTCGTTAAACCGTAAGCTCATTACTCGTTGGAGATCTTTTGCTCGCAAGTTAAGGTGAGTGTTCACCCCTAAACCTATTATTTGCGAAAAACTAGAAGGATATGTGACAACTTGTACCTATTACTATATACTGTTACTGTATGCTTCCGCGTAAAAGTATAAGTCCTAAGTATGACTATTTACTTTTCTGTTTACTGTTATTCTGCTCTGGACTGACTTTTCTGCAGGAACACTTCTCGGTGTTTGACTATCTGTATCTGTTTGTTCTGCAACTGTTATGTTTCTGTGTGACCGGTCGATTAGGTCGTAACTAGGTAGACTTGGGTAGTAGAGGACTATCGGGTTTGCTTGGTTATTGCCTAGTGTAATCCCTTTTAGACGCGAGGCAGAAGTCGCTGAGGTCTATTAGGGTCGTAGGATCTGTTTCCCCAAAGTACACGGGGGTTTCTGTTTCTGTCCGGAGTTGTGCACCCTCTGGAGGGAGTTATAAGGGCATTCTGGGAGTAGGAGCAATAAGGCGGGCTGCACCAACGGTCCTCAACTTATATGTTTTGTTATTCTGTTATGTGATATGTTCTGTTATTCTGTTATGTGATCTGTTCTGTTATTCTGTTATGTGACCTGTTCTGTTTGATTGTTTTTTTTCTGAAAAGGACTTTGATTTCAAACTGTTTTCTTTCTGTCTTTTTAAACTTAGAACCTCACTGAGATCCTTTATCTCACACTCTCTTGTTTTCAAAATTCCTTCCTTCCAGATACTGCTGAGGATGTTCGCGAGTAGGATGCCAGCGACTGAGAGAAGGGTCGGGGGTGTCTTGGGTTTTTATTTCAAAATAAGAAGATGAACTTTTACTGTCTTCATTCGTTGTTTCATTTGAATTCTAAGTTTATCGTTGGATATTTATTGTTCTGTCAGCGCTATGCGCGTCAAAGATCATTTTGACATTAATTGCCGTCCGTTGCTATTCAAGTTATATTTGGATTTTCTTTTTCAAGAAATTATTTTGTTTCAAAACCGGTACCATTACAGGGCGAGTCGCCCCGTGCGGGGCGATTCGCCCCCCACCTCCCGATGCAGGGAGACGAAATCCTCCGAAAAAACACGGTTTTAAGTCCCCGAAATCCATTTTCTCATAAAATCACTCGTAAAATCTCACTCAAACACAACATAAGCACATACGACACAGAGACGAACAAATTCACATATGAAAAGCAAATTGTTCAAGAATGAATGCATGCAAAAAAGCACTAAAGAAAGCGATAAAAACTCCGGGTTGCCTCCTGGATAGCGCCATTGTTTAAAGTCTTTGACTCGACTCCTGTTTGCGCCTAGCTCTTCTTCTTGAGGGTACTAGACTTCCCCTTCATGGATCTCCTCCTCATGCCACGAACATGTGAATAAGAATGAACATAGGCAGCAAGACCACAATAGTTAATAGTGTGAGAAGTATCAGGTGGATTAGATATGGCTCGCAACACATGTCGCTTGCCATCCACCTCAATAGTGCATGTCCTTCGGTAGATGTCTATCACGGAGCGTAGCTTAGTCAAGAACGTTCGCCCCAAGAGAACGACATCCCCCGTCCCAGGTGTAGACGCCGGCATAACTACAAAATTGGTGTATACAGAAGCTTCACCAATCTTGACCAATACATTCTTCACAACGCCTTCGGGTCTCACAAAGGATCCATCCGCCAATTGCACGATAGCCTTATGCTCAGATAGTTTCCCAAGGTTACTCTTCTCGAACACATTCATAGGGAGAACATTAGAGTAGGATCCCGTGTCTAGTGTGGCACGGACATCTTCAAGCTCACCAATCCCGACCTTAACATCGAAACTTTGAGGGAGTGGCTCGGGATCCTCTTGCTCCTCTTCACTCTCGTCAGAACCAAGGTCCTTCTCTTCTTCCTTAGCCTGTGGGGGCACTTCCCCCTTGCAACACTCGCACTTAGCAACCTTCTTGATGGTGATTTCAACAGGTAGATCACCCTCCAAGGTAATAGACATCGACTTCTCAGTGTTGCAAGGCAGTTTGCCTTGCTCCCTACTTGCTCCTCGGTCGATCAACTCCTGCATCTTTTGATGGGCAAGCCTAGTGCTCTCTTCCAACCTATCAAGCCTTGCCCTTGTCTTCTCAGAATCTTATTCATAACGTTTGAGTAAACTTTGGGTCTGATCAACCATCTTTTGCAAGTTCTCCATCAGTTGAGCCGACTTCGACTTCGGTTGCTCTTTTGGAGCGGGGTTTTCGCAGTGGTCATTCCCATAGTTAAGCCTACTACGGTCTTAGTTAGGGTCATAAGTTTGGCTAGCCGGTGCATATCCTTGATTGTTTCAAAACCCTCTTCTCCAAAATCCACCTCGAGGATTCCTACCATCTTGTCCGTAGCTAGCCTCTTGAGTACCAAACTCCGTAGAAAAGGCTTCCTCTTCGCCTCCTTGAACCCAGTTGCCATCATCATATGCGAGCTCCGATCTACACATATGAGCTCCATGCACATAGTTCTTGCATATTCGGCAAACTTCGTTCGAAACAGTTGTTCCGGTGGCGCTCTTGAGGACTTGCTTCAAATCGTTGGTAAAGCACTCGAATTGATCCCCATTCCCGCTGTACATAGGGGCTTCTTGAGTCGGTGGAACTTCAGGTCCACGTCTCCGAACCATTGCCCTTGGGTCCTTGAACTGAGAACCCTTAGCAAGCCTTTCGAAAACTGCCCAGACGGCTTCTGCGGTTTCCTCCCAAATATTGCCTCCGCATTGGAAATCCACCACTTGTTGGTTCTCGAAGGTTAGTCCATTGTAGAAGTGTTGGACTAGGTCAGAAAGCTCAAAACCATGGTGAGGGCACTTGTTCGTGAGATCTTGGAACCTCTCAAACGCGGTGTAGATGGTCTCATCATAGTCCTGTTTGAATCCAGTGATTTGCGCCTTCAGCGCGGTAGTCATGGTGTGGGGGAAGTATTTTTCCATGAAAGCTGAAAAAACCTTCTCCCAAGTGTCCAACGAGCTTGCTGGTAGAGAACCCAACCATGACTTGGCTCTGTCGCCAAGCCCCATAGCAAAAACCTTTATCCGCAACTAATCCGTTGTTATTTCAGCTCCGGGTCGTGGGAGTTGGTTGACTAAATCATCGATATCGTGCAAGTACCCCATCACACCTTCCCTTGCTAAGTCATAGAACCTCGGAAGTTGTTGGAATGCGTGGTTCTTGATTTTCAGATCTCGAGTTGCAGACGAAAGAACAATCGCCGGTCCCCTCATACGATCCTTGGAGGGTTGAACCCATGCTTTCAGTGGTCTAGCTTCTGCCATTCCGTCGATTTCCTTGAAAAGACTGTGTAGAGATTCAGAGAAATCGGTATCCTCTATTTCCTCTAGTTCACGCCTTTGAAGTAGTCGCCTTCTTTGGTGGTAGACTCTGTCGATCTCAGCAATTGAATCAGAAAGCGGTGTTCCTCTAGATCGTGTATGTGGCATACACTATCTGTAACAAACTAGGAAAGGAGTATCAGAGAGAGATTAAATAGGAAAACTAAAACTACTAGAACTAGGAATTGAATGCTGAAAATATAAAAACAATAAAAAAAAAAAAGGAGTATAGTCCCCGGCAACGGAGCCAATTTGATGAACGCGCTGGATGTCGTGTTCCAACGCGAATCAAATAAATTTGTATTTAGCCAAAGGCAATTCACAACTACAATGAAAACCGTAGTGTAGCAGTAGAATAACCTCGAGTGTCGATCTCTAAGGACTATAACTAGCTTTATCTAATGTAATTTAGAATATAAAACAGCAGACGACTTAGCAAAGGTTTTTCTTAACAGATAATGGAGATTGGTGATAGTATGGTCCTTCAAAGCATAACGGGTTAATAATCATGCATAAATTCCTCGGTTTTGCATAGAGATCTTTGATCAATGAATTGTCCAGTTGTAATTATCAAACACTACGAAGATATAGATTTAGATAGGTCAAAGACCAATGAATTGTCCAATTGTGTGCAATAATTAATCAACAATACGAAGATAGGGATTTAGATAGATCAAAGAAATAAAGCAACAACTCAGAGTATAATGCGCGATATAGCCATTAGCATAATTATCAACCCTTCGCTAAGAATTCACATACTATCACCAACGAGAAGTTTAGCTACTCATAGTTGTCATGAAATCAACAGAAATCATAGAAGAAAACATGTTGAAAGATATATAAAAATAAGTAGAAAAACTGTAAGATACAATGTTACCGAAGGTTGTCAGTGTTAGGAAACTTGTAATTTTGATGAGCAATTAACCATGCTAAATTAAGAACAGTCAAGTAACTAGTACTCTTAAGGTCCATAGGAATTTAGAATTTTAAGGACATTGTAAAAGAGGAACGTTTGCTGATGACTTAGATAGGTGTTAGATAAGTTATTTCTTTTGTGGATGACGTACTTTAATTTTTGTGAAGAAATTAATTTATTGACACATTTGCGTATGATGTATTTTATTTTCTGAAAAGAAAATATCTTATTGATGCTTAGCTTTGATGTATCTTATTTTCTGAAAAGAAAATGACCTATTGAAGCATTTGCTGAAGATGTATTTTGTTTATTACAAACAAATTATTGAAGCAAATAAGAAACCGGTCAGAATCTTGAAGACTTTTGAAGATCTGAAGACTTGAAGACTTGAAGACTTGAAGACTTGAAGATTGCTGAAGACTGGTAAGGCACGTGTTGCTCAGAAAGTGAAATTTTCAACAACAGCATTGCATAAGTGAAAATCTGAAAGACAGAGTAGGTTGTGCTTGCTGAAACTGAGAATGAACACTTGCTGATGAACATATGTGACCTCTTGCTGAATGTACGTGATTTTGCGCTCCATTGTTACTGTTTGAATTCTATTCAAAGGTGCATTTAATGCAAAGCTTACACACAAAGGACATGAAGACTAGAAGACAAACAAAGGTTGCTGCTGAAAGTACAAAAGCAAGATAGTGACATGTTAAGGAACAAAAGCCTTAGGATTTGAAATTCAAACGGCTCCTTACTTGCACTATAAATAGAGGTCATCCGGCAAAGAGTTGAAGTGTGTCAACAACGTGATCAAACTCTCACTTGTGCTTAAAATTCACAAACCTTCAAACACTCTTACTGCCATTGATCCGTTCCAAGACTTAAAGCTTGAAAAAGCTACTTGTGAAGAAGTAGAACAAACTCGGCTAAGAAATTAGTTAAGTGTTCTTTCTTTCGAACAAGAACAAGTCTTGACACCAGAAACAATCAAACTTGTTTACTGCAAAGTATTCCAAGTTGTGTTTCTTAGATTACTTGTTGTAACTGAATAAGTTATAATTAAGTTATCTCACCCCAAAACTCTCTAACTGAAAATACACCCTTTCAGGCGTGATATTCAGGGAGAAATTAATCGAGCAAACTTTTGCTGATTAAAAGTACCAAGTTTGGTGGAGAACAAGGTTGAGTTCTCTAGTTTAGGTTGGAGACAAAGCAAGTGTGCTTTGGTTTCTGCTGAATCGCTTTAGATAGGAGATTGTAAGGAACCTCAATCATATCTTAGTGGATTCACTCCTAGAAAGGACAAAGTGGATTAGTTGGGAGATTACGCCACTCTCAGATACCACTCTAAAAGTGTTTGTGTGATTTACTTACTGCATTTAGCTTTCAGCAAATTATATCTGTTTGTACACAGTCACTCACATCACTTGCTGAAACTCTTTACTTGCTGAAAAAGCACTTATCGTTTCAAAGACTTCCGCTCTCTGATTTTAAGTATCAGCAAACCAAGCTACTGTAAAGTAACTTACGCTTGCTGAGAAAGTTAAGTATCAGCAACCTCATTACTGTAAAGTAATAAGTACTTGCTGAGAAAGTTTTAAACGACAAAAGTTTGAAAAGACTATTCACCCCCCCCCCTCTAGTCTTTTCTTGTTGTTTAAAGGGACCAACAAGTGGTATCAGAGTAGGAGGTTCTTTAGCCTTCTGCACTGAACCTAGATCCCCTTAAGTGCTTTCCGTAAATCTCTTTCACTTGATCAGTTTGGTAGTGCTTTGCTGACAGGATGTCTTTAGGAGATGCTCCCTTGCTGAAGCTGGAAAATTACGAGAAATGGCGAAACAACATGATGTTACATCTTGAGGCCATTAGTGATGAGATGGTCACCGTCATTAATGATGGACCTATCAAGATCACCAAGGTTGAAAGGAGTTTCCCTCACAGAACCACTGAAGCTGGAAAGGAAACCATCCAAGGCGAACCATCAGATACGGTTGTGCCAAAACCAAGAGAGGAATGGACTTCTGACGAAGCTAAGAGATTCCGTCTTGATGGTCAGGCAAGAAATATCATCATCAGATCAACTCCGGATACCATACAGTGCAAACTGTGGGGTGCTAAGACTGCTAAGGAGGCTTGGAAAATGGTTCAAGATCTTTGTGCTGGATCTGACAAGACCAAGGAAAACAAACTTGAAGTACTTAAGCTAAAGTTTCAAAACTTTAAGCAAGGTGCTAACGAGTCACTGGAAGACTTGGACTTCAGATTCACAACTCTTGTTAGTGAAATGGCAGCGCTGGGTGTTAGAAATCTTTATTCAGATTCTGAGAAAGTGAAAACTATCATCAGAAGTTTGAATCAAGAATGGATCCATACTCAGAATTTCTATTATAACCAAGGAATGCCTGACATTACACCAACTGAGTTGTTCTCTCATCTTGCTACTGTCAATTATGAGACAAAGCAAAGAGAAAATGTGTTTGCTGAAAAATCGCAAAACATTGCTCTTGCTGCAAAGCCGTCATCTTCTGAAAAGAAGAATGATAAAGAGCCTGCTGATGAAAATGCTTTAGTTGTTAAAAACATGAAGAAATTCATCAGTAAGGAAATTGAAAGGCGAAAAGTAAAAGAGAAGCTGAAAAAGCATCTTGGTAATAACTACCATAAGTACAAGAATGATACTAGCTCGCTGAACAAGCAAGCTCAGCAAGCTACATCATCAGAAGAACCAGCAGTTGGAAATGATCTATGTTTTTACTGCAAAAAGCCTGGACACTTCAAAGCTAATTGCCCTTGGCTGAAAGGCAAATCTGCTGAAAAGAAGAAGAAGTTCAAAAGAGCTTTCATTGCTGAAGAAAAGAAGAAGCTTCAAGCAAAAATCGATGCATTGTGCATTGAGACAAGCTCCGAAGACAGTGAGGATGAAAGTTTAGACACCGACAATGAGGAAGCCACTCTAGACGTGGAGATTGGCAAAGAAGTGTGTGGGATAGCTATGGAAGCTTATCCAGATGTGTCGAACTACGAATTCTGCCTCATGGCCGGTCAGGTAAATAATTCTACCTCTGACTCTGATTCAGAAAGTGAAGACGAGATTGATCTTGACAAGATTCAAGGAGAAATCGAAAGATTTGAGAAAACTCTCAGCAAACAGCAAGAAAAACTTCAATTTGCTGAAACTCTGACCAAGCAAACTACTGAAAAGTACGCTTTGCTGAAGGAAGAGACAGAAGAAAAGGATGCTGAAATAAGGCGTCTTAAGAAATTGATTGCTGAGGCTGCAGAGAAAAATTCTCAAATGGCATTAGAATTGGAAGAGTATCAGTCCTCAATTCTAAAGTTACTTGCTGAAATTCAAGAAATGAAAAAGATGAAAATCAATTTTCAAATCCTATGTGGAAGCAAGTAATACGCTGACTGAACTAAACTCTTATTTGAGAGACCCATCTCAGAAAGAAGGTTTAGGAGCAACGTGTGAAGGTGATAACGTAGAAATCTTGAGAAAAGATAAATCACCGATCTCCTTTGTACGTGCTACTAATAGTAGTCCACCAGTGATCTATCAGTTTGGTCAAACTAAGGTTGCTGAAACATGCAATCGAGTACCTATGACCATAAAGCCCGCTGTTGCTACTCAAAGTAACAAGACTTTAAAAGGAAAACAGGTTGCTGAGAAGCAAACTGGAAAGAAAAAGAATGCTGTGAAGCATTCCGCCAAACAAGTTGCTGAAAAGCAAGTTGTTAAGTCTAAAGGCAAGATTACCAAAAGTAATCAGAAGTCCTTTGCTGACAAACCTGAATCAAGTAAGGTTGCTGATGCTAAAGCTCAGCATTCTCCAAAGAGTGGACTCGGTTTCAAAACCAAGCAAAGTCAACTTTTTCATGAGTATAAGCAAAGTCAGCAAAAATACTTCAAAGAGATGAAGAAAACCAAGCCTAAGAGTTCTGAAAAGACTCCCAATGCTAGGACTAGAAGGAACCTTGCTAGAAAAGAACTTACTGAAAAGTATGTTCAGAAAAAAGGTCAACAGAGCAAGACACCACATCAGAAAGTGGATTTGACCAGCACGAGTCAAAAGTCTTTCAGCTCAAAACCTCCTAGTTCCTCAGCAAGTAGAAAACAAGTCAAAGTTGAAAACTTCAGACTTGGGTTTCCACTGGACGCATTCTTGAACATGTTAATGGACATCCATCATTGGATAATTAACTTGTTTGCTCTTGATTGTGCAGACTGCAGCCACGGAGACAAACGATGCAATCTGGCACTTTGATAGTGGTTGTGGAAAGCACATGACGGGCAACAAGAATAACCTTATAAACTATAGACGATGGTCTAAAGGTCCAACAATAAGGTTTGCTGGTGGAGGCTCCGGATCTACAAAAGGCTATGGTGATGTGAAGTTGGGATGCATAACCATTTCTGGAGTTCTTTATGTCAAAATCTTAAGTTTAACCTTTTCAGCATGAGTCAATTTGCTGACAAAGGATACTTCATCGAAATTAAAAGTGATGAATGTAAACTTGTAGATTTTGAGACTAAAAAGGTTATAATGATTGCAAGAAGATGAGGAAGCTTGTACACCGTTGATTGGTCTTCAGCAAATGTTGAAAAATGCCTTGTCTCAAATCATGAATGCCTTGCTGAAAAAGCATGGTTATGGCATAAACGAACAAGTCATCTAAGCTTCAAGACGCTGAATAAGCTGTCTAAAAAGGCACTTGTAGTTGGATTACCTAGGGTTACTTTTAAGAAGGATGGTGTTTGCAATGCATGTCAGCAAGGAAAGCAAACCAAATCTTCTTTCAAGAACAAGGCAGTACCGTCAACTACAAAACCTTTACAACTCTTACACATGGACTTGTTTGAATCTTCTTCAACAAGCTATGCTGGTAAGAAGTATGGTCTAGTCATTGTAGATGACTATTCAAGATTCACTTGGGTAGTATTCATCAAACACAAATCTGAAACCAAGACTGAAATACCTAACTTGCTGAATAAGCTTGAAGTCATGAAAAATGACAAGGTAAGAGTCATAAGGACAGACCATGGTACTGAGTTTGTAAACCAGTACATAACTGAATATTGTACCTCCAAAGGTATTCAACATCAGTTATCCTCAGTAAGGACACCACAGCAAAATGGTGTTGCTGAACGGAAGAATCGTACCCTGAAAGAAGCCGCAAGAACAATGCTTGCTGACACTGAGATAAGTGAGGCTTACTGGGTTGAAGCGATTAATACCGCCTGCTATACTCAGAATAGATGTTTGATTACTAAGGAATACAACAAAACTCCTTATGAATTGTTTGTTGGAAGACCTCCTAACATCACTCATCTAAGAGTATTTGGTTGCAAGTGTTTCGTTCTTAACAATGGTAGAGAATACCTAAGAACATTTCAACCAAAGGCAGACGAAGCGATATTTCTTGGCTACTCCTTGCATAGTAAAGATTACAGAGTTTACAACAAAAAGGCACAAAAGATTGAAGAATCTGTGCATGTTGTATTCTACGAAAAGACACAAGGTGTGCCTGCTGAAGAAGAAATATCAGAATGTATGAAAAAGCTAATCATACATGAGCAAAGAACTGAGTCTGATGCTAGGCAAATCAAGTCAATTGAACTAAATGATGATTCTGACAATGATTCTCCTTCCCCGAGTCATGACAAGATAAATATAGTTCACGACAAAGAATTCCAGCAAAAGATGCGGTTGCTCCGGAAGTTGCTGAAATTACGCAATCTCCAGTGCCTGCTGATGAAATATCTCAACCCAGCAATGCTGAGCAAGCAGTTGCTGACGATCAAATCTCAGCAGAGACACAAATTCCCAGTAGTACTGAACAAGTACATACTGAAGAGTCACATGCTGATGAGCAAACGTATCCTGATCCAACAAACAGGAAACCTGTTAATAAATGGATTAGAGATCATCCCTCTACGGATATGATTGGCGATATTAATAAACGCCAAGTGACTAGATCCAAAGCTACTCAAGGACTTGCTGAAGAAGCAACTGTCATAGAAGTAGAATCTTTATTCTCTTGCTTTGTTTCAGAAATTGAACCTAAACCATAGAAGAAGCTTTGAAGCATTCTGAATGGATAAAGGCAATGCAAGAAGAATTGGATCAATTTGAAAGAAACAAAGTCTGGAAACTTGTTGCCACTTGCTGAAAATAAGAAAGCTATTGGTACAAAGTGGGTGTTCAGAAACAAGCTGAGCGAGTCTTTTGAAGTAACAAGAAACAAGCACGCTTAGTTGCTCAAGGTTACTGTCAGACTGAAGGATTGGACTATGATGAGTCTTACGCTCCAGTTGCAAGATTGGATGCAATTAGGCTTTTCTTGGCCTTTGCTGCTCACAATGACTTCATTGTTTACCAAATGGATGTTAAGAGTGCATTCTTAAATGGTGAACTTGCTGAGAAGTCTACCTAGAACAACCCCTGGCTTTGAACTTCCCTCAGAAACCAAGATGGTATATAAGCTTCAGAAAGCTGTATATGGTCTAAAGCAAGCACCAAGAGTATGGTATGATACCTTAGCTAAGTTCTTGCTGGAAAATGGTTTCAAGAAAGGTGAAGTTGACAAAACTCTTTTTACCATGAACCATGATGGTAAATTAATCTTAGTTCAAATTTATGTGGATGACATAATTTTTGGATCTAAGGACAAGCAACTTTGTGATGATTTTGCCAAACTCATGACAAATAAGTTTGAAATGAGTATGATGGGAAAATTGAATTATTTCCTAGGGTTGCAAGTCAAGCAACTCAAAGATGGAATATTCATAAATCAAGCAAAGTATGCGAAAGAAATGCTCATAAAGTTTAGGATCAAAGAGGATGAAAAACCTGAAAAGATCCCTATGAGTGTTGGTACCAAATTGGGCTATACTAAAGAGGACAAAAGTGTTGAAGAACACAAGTATAGGAAGCTCATTGGTTCCTTGTTGTATTTAACAGCAAGTAGACCTGACATTCAGTATGCTGTTTGTGTGTGTGCAAGATTCCAATCGGATCCAAGAGAATCACACTACAAAAAGGCAATTAAAATACTGAAATATGTTAAAGGTACAGTCAATGTTGGATTATGGTATCCAAAAGATTCTGGACTTGAATTGGTTGGCTATTCTGATGCTGATCATGGTGGATCAACTCTTGATAGAAAAAGTACCTCTGGAACTTGTCAGTTTTTGGGTACTAGATTAATATCATGGTTCAGCAAGAAGCAAACGTGTGTCGCCAATTCATCTACAGAATCTGAATACATTGCAGCTGGTTGTTGCACAGCTCAAATCCTATGGATTCAGCAACAATTAAGAGATTATGGTATTTCTGCAAAGAAAACACCAATCTTTTGTGATAATACAAGTGCTATTGCAATTACGCAAAATCCTAAGTTTCACTCTAGGACCAAGCACATTGATATTAGACATCATTTCATTAGAGATCATGTGGAAAAAGGTGATATTGAGGTTGTGAAAGTAGGTACTGAAGATCAGCTTGCTGACATCTTTACCAAGCCCCTACCGGATAATAGGTTCGCAATGCTAAGGTATAACCTTGGATTGATTGAACTACCTCAATAAAGGATACACTTGGCAGAATGCTGAAACAGGTATTCAGCAAGCCAAAGTATTCCTGTCCAAAAGACCAAGTCACTGATTTCTTCTAAGAAATGATAAGTCACAACATGATTGCTGAAACAGGCATTCAGCAAGTAATTCCTTCAAAACAGGTATTTGTTAGGAAACTTGATCACTTGCTGAGACAGGAACTCAGTAAGTGAAAGAACTTAAGGATTGCTGAGACGGGTACTTAGACAATCAAAAGATACTGAAACAGGTATTCAAGTATCAAAGGAATTTTCTGAAACGGGAATTCAGAAAAAGAGCAAAATCTCATCTCTCAGATTTTACCAAAGGATGTCTCAAATTGCAAAAAGAATTTACTGATACGGGAAATCAGAAATATCTTTTAAACTTAGAAAATATGAGATATCTAAGTAAGGGGGAACTTTCAGCAAGTAGCTAGATTGTTAATTCAAACTCGCTGAAAAGATTCTTGTCTATTTCAGCAAGCAATCTATCCCTTATTACTCGGTAAAATCAATTTGTGACGTTAAGCTGGCACAGATAAACTCGCAATAAATCATGACATGAAATTCAATCGTGGCCATTGATTAAAAGGAGTTATTAATCTAACGGCTAACAAAACAAAGAGAGAGAGTGCTCTGACGGTTTTAGTTAGTGGGCCACTACGCATTCAATGCAAAGGCTCCACTATCTCCAGTGTTTCTCTGTTTTACCCTTGCTGAGAACTCAAATCGATTGAGTTTCTCACACACCAGAGACACTATATAAAGAAGGAGTTAGAGAAATGACAAAATTCTTTAACTCACATTTCCTTTCTCTGCAATTTCTAGCCTGAAACTACTGTACCTCCGGTCAAAAAGCAAACTATCTTTTTCGTACAATTTCTTGCTCTATATAAAGAAATGGCTCCCAAGAGACAGTCATCTAAGTCCTCAAAATCGTCAAAGGTTGACAGTGCTGAAACACGCATTGCTCCGGTGACTGCTCCGGTGACTTCTCTGACCCAAGACACAGCGAAAGTTGTGTTGAAAAACGACCGAATCACTGTAAAACCTATGCCTCCGTCATATCTTGACACTGCAAAGTGTGAGATGTTGATGCAATGGGGAGGTTTGCAAAAGAAAAGTACATTAGGTACTTTTATGAACAAGAACTTGATGACCAAAATGAAGAGGCGCTTGAGTTCATCAAGCAGCAAGGCCTCATGAACTTTATCTCTGCTCGCACTAAGCAAGTGAGCATGATTGATACTATGGAGTTCTACAATAATGCAGAAATCCAGTCCCTTACAGACAGTAATGGAGTCACTGAAAAAGTGATCCTTACTTATGTTCAGAACACGCAAATCGTCCTGAAATGGACTGATTTAGCGGAGATTTTTCAGATTCCAACCACTGGAACTGAAGATGACGTCACTGCTTCTGACGAAGAAATTGAAGCTTTCTACAGTGACGTCAGAAATGCAAAAATGAAGAAAGGCGAGATAGCTCCCGTGACTTGGACAAAGCACGTTAAGAGAAAGCATCTCTGCCCTTCACTTGGTCTAGTAGCTCTGCTACTGATTAAAGTTCTTGACTCCCAAGTTGGAGGAATTGACCAAGTAGGCCTGAGAAGATGGCCATTGCTGATGCATATCCATGAGAATAAATCGGAACTTAACTGGGCTAAGTACATTTTCAACAGGCTTGTTGATTGTGTTACTAAGTTTAAGGTAAAGGTAGAAGACAACAAGGTCTCACCTTCCTTTCCAGTTATGTATGGAATCAAGATATGCTATATCCTTGAACATTTCAGGATTCAGCTAAGAAACCCATTGCCAATCAAGAAATCTGTGTGCAATGTGGGAAGATCTTTCTACAAGCAGAATGTACCTAAGATTGCTGGTAAGAAAACCAAGAAGACAACAACTGCAAATGTTGTCAGCACAAGCCAGCAAGAAAGGTATACAACAGCTGCAGATGTTACCACTCAGCAACTTAGAGATGAAACTGCTGTTGGTGGTGGTAACACAAATGAAACTGCTGTAGAAAATCAACAAGGTACGTGTACAACAGCCGTTGCTGAAAATGCAACAATAGATGACTCTGGGAAACTGGAGAAATCTAAAAGAAAAAGAGGAAAGCTGATGATGACACTCAGACTGCAGCGTCATCAGCAAATCCCGTACCTAAGAGGAAACGGACAAGTAACAAAAGAAAGAAGACACTGGCTTCTCAGTCAGTCCCCAATGTCCAAGACTCCTCAGTCAATTCCCAGACAAATGCTGAAACGCATTTGCCAGTAGATGTTGCTGAAATAATTACTGAAACATACATCAGCAATGTTGAAGTGTTTGCGGAAGCCTTCACAATCAACTTAACGTTGATAACTCTACTGAGAATAGACCACAAGGCAGTGGAAATGAAATTCCTGCCCAAGTCCCAGATATCTACATTGTAGATAATCTAGATGATCAAACCATGGAACCAGTAAGCGACATTGCTGCTGATCTGCAAAGAGCGGCACTTGCTGATGCTGCTGAACAGATGGTTGCTGAACAAGCAACTCATCAAGTTGCTGAAACCCAGCTTGCTGATGGACCAGTTGCTGAGATAGCAATGGTTCCTGTTCCTGAAGTTGCTGAAACTCAAGAAGCATTATTCAAAGACGCATCTCTTGATGCTGAGAATACTGGCCCAAGTTCACCAAGACTTCAATTGACAAAGTCCAGCTTGTACTGGAGATTTTAAGCAAACAAATGGAGTTGGAGATTGCAGAAT
>CM051456.1:42967941-43151936 GCA_028274465.1 Plantago ovata | reverse complement strand
TTGTTATCTATGCTTTCTTGTAAACTTCTGAATGATAACTTTCACCAATGAATTCTTTTTGACTCTTATTGGTTTTTGATTATGCAACTTACTTATGCTTATTGTTTATTATTTCAAGTATGCTTGCATTAATCATCTGATTTATTCAACATCAGAAACCTCTAAAAGGGTAACAATTAATTTAGCCATGGATTGCTATCATCAAAAAGGGGGAAATTTGTTAGGAAACTTGTAATTTTGATGAGCAATTAACCATGCTAAATTAAGAACAGTCCAGTAACTAGTACTCTTAAGGTCCATAGGAATTTAGAATTTTAAGGACATTGTAAAAGAGGAACGTTTGCTGATGACTTAGATAGGTGTTAGATAAGTTATTTCTTTTGTGGATGACGTACTTTAATTTCTGTGAAGAAATTAATTTATTGACACATTTGCGTATGATGTATTTTATTTTCTGAAAAGAAAATATCTTATTGATGCTTAGCTTTGATGTATCTTATTTTTTGAAAAGAAAAAATGACCTATTGAAGCATTTGCTGAAGATGTATTTTGTTTATTACAAACAAATTATTGAAGCAAATAAGAAACCGGTCAGAACCTTGAAGACTTTTGAAGATCTGAAGACTTGAAGACTTGAAGATTGCTGAAGACTGGTAAGGCACGTGTTGCTCAGAAAGTGAAATTTTCAGCAACAACATTGCATAAGTGAAAATCTGAAAGACAGAGTAGGTTGTGCTTGCTGAAACTGAGAATGAACACTTGCTGATGAACATATGTGACCTCTTGCTGAATGTACGTGATTTTGCGCTCCATTGTTACTGTTTGAATTCTATTCAAAGGTGCATTTAATGCAAAGCTTACACACAAAGGACATGAAGACTAGAAGACAAACAAAGGTTGCTGCTGAAAGTACAAAAGTAAGATAGTGACATGTTAAGCAACAAAAGCCTTAGGATTTGAAATTCAAACGGCTCCTTACTTGAACTATAAATAGAGGTCATCCGGCAAAGAGTTGAAGTGTGTCAACAACGTGATCAAACTCTCACTTGTGCTTAAAATTCACAAACCTTCAAACACTCTTACTGCCATTGATCCGTTCCAAGACTTAAAGCTTGAAAAAGCTACTTGTGAAGAAGTAGAACAAACTCGGCTAAGAAATTAGTTAAGTGTTCTTTCTTTCGAACAAGAACAAGTCTTGACACAAAAAACAATCAAACTTGTTTACTGCAAAGTATTCCAAGTTGTGTTTCTTAGATTACTTGTTGTAACTGAATAAGTTATAATTAAGTTATCTCACCCCAAAACTCTCTAACTGAAAATACACCCTTTCAGGCGTGATATTCAGGGGGAACTTAATCGAGCAAACTTTTGCTGATTAAAGGTACCAAGTTTGGTGGAGAACAAGGTTGAGTTCTCTAGTTTAGGTTGGAGACAAAGCAAGTGTGCTTTGGTTTCTGTTGAATCGCTTTAGATAGGAGATTGTAAGGAACCTCAATCATATCTTAGTGGATTCAGTCCTAGAAAGGACAAAGTGGATTAGTTGGGAGATTACGCCACTCTCAGATACCACTCTAAAAGTGTTTGTGTGATTTACTTACTGCATTTAGCTTTCAGCAAATTATATCTGTTTGTACACAGTCACTCACATCACTTGCTGAAACTCTTTACTTGCTGAAAAAGCACTTATCGTTTCAAAGACTTCCGCTCTCTGATTTTAAGTATCAGCAAACCAAGCTACTGTAAAGTAACTTACGCTTGCTGAGAAAGTTAAGTATCAGCAACCTCATTACTGTAAAGTAATAAGTACTTGATGAGAAAGTTTTAAACGACAAAAGTTTGAAAAGACTATTCACCCCCCCCCCCTCTAGTCTTTTCTTGTTGTTTAAAGGGACCAACAGTCAGTCTCCGAAGAATCGCAATCTTACAAGCTCCAAACTGCTATGAAAAAGTATCTCCTAAGCTAAGAACCCCCAGAACAGGCTCTGGGAAGTTCCTACCTAAAACTACAGAGAAAGGTGAGAGAAAAGGTCTGGAAAAGTATGAAAAACGGAGAAAAACTGAGCAACTATATATAGGCTACGGATTGTGTGGGGCGAAGGGCCCCACACACCGGGCGATTCGCCTGGTGTGGGGCAATTCGCCCCACATCCCGAGCGATTCGCCCGGGAGTAAAACTCGGCCAGAAACGCGTTTTCGACGCGTTTTTGGATTTCTTCCCCTTTTCGGACTCGGTTTCTGACTTCTAGTGGCCTTCTAACCTCCAGATTCGACCCCTATACTTCAAATCCTATCCGGAATCTTTCAGATACTCCAAATAGGCTTCTGGAACACCAATTCCTTGTCTACTTCAATATAATTGCCCGGAAATCCTCGTTTTTCAACCAAAACCTGTAAAATAAAGGCTTTAGGGAAACGTGACACTATTCTAATAAAATGCACTAAAATATAGCTAAATTAACATAGAGGATAGCTAAAATAGGTGAAAAAGACTCAAATGAAAGTGTAAAATACACATTCATCACCCCTTTGTCAAGCAAAAAAGAAAAATGCGAGGAAAGTTTTAAGAATCAGCTAAGTGCTCGGATCGAGAAGCAGAATTCCAACACTTAGGAATTATCTTTAAGTAAATTATCTATTTACTTGGATTTCTTTTACACTGAAGAAGAAAGATCGTGGAGCAAGTCTACCCGCTCCATGTCGCGAGCAACCCTGCTAAAATTATTACTCTAGAACAAGTTATACGTCATAACTACAAAGAGTTTATAAAAAAGCACAAGTACGAAATGAAGGAGCGAGAAATACAAGACATTATATTGAAGAAAACAAGGAAAACATTCATCATGTTATAATACAACGGAGATTGAGTAGCGCCACAAGGGGCCGAATAGAAATTTAAGAAAGCATGAAATTGTTCGGAAAAATTTCTAAGTAAAAATACAAGTACAAGGGTACAAAGTTAACCGAGCATACTCGGCCTTTTGGAAGCTCTCGCGCATTTAACGGGTCCGGCTGGCCGAGAAGTCGCTCTGGATACCGGGGACACTGCTCGTCGAGGCACCGACTCGAGTAGGACTATTCAAAGTATGCAAGTTCCCATCACTGTCCTTCTCGCGAGCCTCTTTGATCGCGTTGGCATAAGTGATCAGCTCGGGCTCCACAAACCCCTCCTCGCGCCCCATCACAGGTTGATTGACTTGAATCCAGTGGGCGTTCCGAAGAGGAGCCTTCTCGAATGGCAGAAGTAGACTGGCCCTGATACACTCTGGGACCCATCGAGCCGAGGGAGATAGGAGGGCTTGCTCGGATAAGGCACTTGAGGATCGGTCACGAGCTCGCCGAACTCACACGCGTGGTGCATCTCGTCGCTCGGAATCTCATCAGGATACCGGCTCATGTCATCGCGCCGCCCAGCATGCATATCTTCGCGAGCATCCACGTCGAAGTCCTCAGGCAGAAGTTTGACCCTTTTGAGCTGCCCGATATAGGAGAAGAAACCCTTCTCGCGAGCAGTATCTTTGATGTCCTGAATGGCCAACTTGTAAGTTGCGGACCCCATGAACGCTCGTGCAGTCTCGAGCCTGCTCCCGACAAGGAAGGACAACACACTGTCCTTGAACTTCTGCATGCAGAGCGACAACGTTGCGTAGCCGCCCTTATAGCCCTGAGTCCTTTGTTTTTCACGAGATAACTCCTTCTCGAGCTGATCCACCTTTTCATGGGCCTTGCGGACCTCCTCATTGGCAACTTTAGTCTTGGCCTTCTCGGACTCCACAGTCTTTTCCAGCTCCTCGGTCACCTGACCGATATCGGAGCGATCAGCCACGACGTTAGCATACGCCTCCTTGATATGCTCGAGCTGCAAGAAAATTCAGAAGTTAATAATTCTTGTCATAAGGAAAAGAGCGGAGAGGAATGGAATTAAAGACTTGTAAAAATTTAACAAGAATTACCTGTAGAGCGCAGGCGCGATCCAACTCCGATATTTGGACGAAGCGTTTGATCTCCGCGTCCCGGTCAACCTCCAGAGCAGCTTTACCCTTCTTGCGGGCAGGCTCGTCTCTACCGCCAAGATTAATGAGCCTCTTCGCACCGGCTCTTTTCTGGGGAGGAGCCCGATCCTTTGGACGCTTCTCGGAATTGCCGTCACCAGCCTCCCCGGCCTTCTTAGAAGCCTCCGCATCCTCTGCAGCCTTCCTCTTAACTGCTTCAACGGGGTTCTCGATCGTTGAAAGCCCCTCCTTAGCAAGACTGTCTCGGTGCTCCGCTGCATTCTTCGGGTTACTGAGGTCAAGTGATCCGAGGATCTTGGTGGTCTTACCCGCCAAGCGTTGCTTCCTCCTCTGTTCCTCCTTCGCCTCGAGTGTCTTCGACATTATCCACTGGAACCAGTATTCTGCATAAACAAGGAGGATAAAAAAGTTAGCAAGAGCGAAGAGCAATTTTAGTCGATACAAAGAAAGGACAGAAAAAACACAAGTAAAAAGTTTCTAAAGTGGTCCTCGAGCTAGTTACCAAAGAGGAGGTCGTCGGTATATTGCGAGTTTTTGTACCCAGTGTAGACCGGGGAGGACAGACCAGCGAGATAGGGAAGTGGTTGCAACACTAAGCCCCAGTAAAAGTACTTCTCCGGGTTCGCACGAGAGTTTCTCTCCTCGAGCGCCAGTACCCAAGGGTCCGACTCAGCAGGAAGAAGGTATCGATCAGATATCGGTCCTCGGTAGAAGTGTTTGGGTACTCCCCACTCCGCATCCTCATCGCTCATACCGGGGAGCTTCTTCTTCTTAACATATATGTATCGGTGGAACCATTTATAGCCCGAGGACGATGGAGCGTCCACTATGAATCCGAGACTTGGGCGAGTGTTAAAGTAATAAAAGAACTTGTTTCCAGAGCTCACCGAGACTCTGAAAAGCTGGTTAAAGTTATGGAAGTTCACCGGGATCCCGAGCTTCTTGCAGAGTACCCCAAAACAGATAAGAGTGCCGAATGCACTAGGGAGAAGCTGCCAGGGAGCGATGCCCAATTGGTTTATGATATACTTGAAGGGCTCGCAAAAAGGAATGATCCATCCTCGATCCAACGTCAGTAGGTGCACGGCCATGTAGCCGGGTGGCGCATTATAAAAGGTCTGATCCGGCTTTGGCGCGAGGATGTCAATCTTCCTCTTGCTTAGCCGATATTTCTGCCTTATCATCGGAATTTCCTCCTCTTTGACCGTGGAGGCAGTTGTTGGAATCAGGCCGTCTTCGTTCTTCTCGCCCTCCGGATCAGGGAGATCAACGTCTTGGGGACCACGGGTGAATTTTTTCCCGCTAGCCACGGTAAGCTTGATATTCTCACCGGGAACATCCTCTTTCTTCTTGGACCGAGAAGCTTTCCTCCTCGGTTTCTTGGGGGCCTTAACCGGAGCATGGGTGGCTTCTTCATCATCCTCAGAGGATGAAACCTTCTCGCCCCTCTTACGCTTGCGGTCTCGTTCGAGCACAGCCCTTGCTCGCTCCCCTTCAGCGTCCTCGCTCGGAATGGGAGCTCTAACATTACTAGCCGCAGGGAAACTAAAGTCTATTTGTGTTGGATCAATCGTCTGATAAGGAACAACGTCCTCGATATAGTATTGCTCTTGGATGAGCAACTCTCGCTCCGCTCTCCGATTCATTTCAGAGAATGACGGAGATGGAATACCCCGGCTCGGACCAGCTTCATTCCCATGGAGATCGAGAAGCCTCACGGGAGAATCCTCGTCGCTACTGTTACTGTACGACGGACAGTTTGAACGGGCAACTCTGATTTACGGGCTCTAGGCGAGTTAAGCTCCTCGACGTCCTCACCCTGCCCTTCTTGGAAAGAGTGCTCTCCTTCCTCGAACCAAGCTAGCTCGGGAGTAGGCTGCTCGGTATCATCCATAGATCGACGTTAGCCCGAACACCGTAATCCCGCCCTAACACTTGAGTAGCTTGGGTGATCATGGCGACCGAGACACCAGTGTCGGGCGGACTCCCTCCTGCTTCGGTCCGATAATCAATGAAAAGCTCATCGGCATCCCTTCGTTTTCTTCGAACTTCTAGACGGAACTGATCGGACTCATCCTCCTCCTCGGAATCGTCGTCTTCACCAGATTCCTGGTTCTCTTCACCTTCCTCAAGCTCCTCCTCCTCGCCCTCCTCACTATCGACCTCCTCGACTTGATTCTCAGGTTCCTCGTGGTCCGAGGAGTGCTCCATAGTTTGATCAAGGAATGTGGCCGATAAAGAAGTCTCCTCGGACGTATCCTGCCCGCTCCCGTAATCAAGAGCGTCGTGACGGTTTTGACTGTCGTCGCTCCTCTCGGACATCCTAAAAGGTAGGCCATAAAAAGAGTAAGGATGGGTGGTGATGGTCCGAGAGGTCCGTTTATGTATATTGATTATGCTCGACCTCTCGAACGGAGTAAAATCTCAAAAAGGGCATAAGTAAAAAAGAAGTTACTCTACGACAAGTATAGAAGCAGAGCGAGGAGTAAACAGGGAGTGACCAACCGCTCTAACATGTGAAGACAAGCAAACAGGGAGCGACCAACCGCTTAAATATCGACGAGCTACAAAAAAGAAAAACCACCATACTCTACAGTTCTCATACTTTATGGATTTAACGAATAATCTAGGGAGGCGAAGGGGAGTTACAGAAATTGAAAAAGGGGGAAGCATGCGAAATCTACGGGGCAAAGCATGCGAAATCTACAGGGCAAAGCATACAAGTTACGGTCATTTTATGTTTTTTTTAAGTCCTTGGATCATTATCAAGCCCGCCGTACGCCGGCGAGGGCTCAGGCAACGGAGAAAGGCGGTGGGCGTACGCCCCCATAACGGCAAAGTAAGACGGAAAAGGAGTAAAGCATGCGGTCAAGCTATTTTACACATTAATAAGAAGGACTTACTTGTTTGAGTGTTTGAAGACGGAAAAGAACTCGGAACAGGAAGGAGTTCGCCGGAAAAGTCTGACTTTGCTTGCCTGAAATGCTCCTCGATTTCTAGATTTCGCTCTTCGCTCTCTCAAATGCTCTGGGTGAAAATTTTTCGGAAAAGTGAGAAATGAATCGGTCCTCCCCTATTTATAGAAGGGTATCCCAGGAATTCGAACCGTCGGTGCCCCTCGCTCCATCCGGACCGAACACGTGGCAGCTATCAACGGCCCATATCACAGCCGCCTGACGAATTCACCAATTTACCCTCCACGCTCCCGCTCGGGCACATTTTCCCATGCCAGCACGGATTACCTGATCACACTAGGTAATTCGTAGCGCGAGCACCGCACCACTTGGATTATGACGGGAGTGACGACCATATCGTAGAGCGACCCTCAAAAGTATCTCTCCTCGAGATTTCGCAAATAAAAAAAGGTGTCAAGACAAAAAATCGACTGATACATTGTGATGGATCGAGGAGCCACTCTCGAAATTATCTCTCCTCGAGATAATTGGCAAGGAAAAAAGCGGCAAGAAGTCATTCCATTCCACTCTCATAATTATCTCTCCTCGAGATAATTTGCAAGGAAAAAAAGCGGCAAGAAGTCATTCCATTCCACTCTCAAAATTATCTCTCCTCGAGATAATTTGCAAGGAAAAAAACGGCCAGCAGTCATTCCATTCCACTCTCAAAATTATCTCTCCTCGAGATAATTGGCAAGGAAAAAAGCGGCAAGAAGCCATTCCACTCCACCAAGGAATACTTACCCGGATCCAATCTCTACCCAGCAAATATACCTCTTTTCATAAGGTCCGAGCAACGTATGCTCGCACCCTATAAAAAGGGGGGGGGGAGGGAGAGATAGGAGAAGGGAAAGATACCAAGGTGCGAATACGGAAATATTTTTTCGCCCACTACTAGTCGAGGCTCTGCTCGACCTCTACTTCAACATAGTTCCTCAACTATCTACTACAAAGATACTTGGAAACTAGGGGGACATATGTTAGTGTTGAAATATGTCCAGTCCGCATGTACGAACTGGAGCGGTCTAAGAGCGCGACAATGCATCATAGGCCCTCCCTCAAGGGGCGCGACCACACCCAAGTATGTCACTAAGGTGTGGTTCGACCAACATAGGGTCTGACCATCACTAGGAGGCCAACCCTCAAAATAAGCTCATCACAAGGACAAAGCTGCCGTTGAGCTCGAGGAGCATCTCTATGGCTCGAGGAGCATCTCTATGGCTCGAGGAGGACCTTATGTCAAGGTAATGCTCTTTGAGAGAAACTGGACAGAATACTACTCGTACCACCTACGTACAAGAGAGGCTCGAGGACCCTGGGCGACCAGGCATGGTCGCTCCCTGTGGGGCCAGCCTCCCGGATTACTTCGTGGGTCCCGAAATGTCTATGTTGCCCTCTCAACCCTACCCAAGATACTTGGGCCAAGGCCCATGGACCTCCTTAATGGGCTTGGGCCAAGGAACGTTTCAATCTCAGTCATACACGTGTCATGATCCTACGCGACGTGACCATAAAAGTCTACGAGTATATAAAGGCTTCATTCATTACCCAACGGGTAAGCATTAATACCTCTCACCTACCACTCAATATTTCTCTCACTAGGGAAGTCTTCAGCTCCCTACACGTAAAGTCGTCACTCCGGTCTGATACCTTACAGACCGGGTAAGAGACACTAACCCCCCCCCCCTCTAGTCTATTTCAGGTGCGAGGAAGCTACAAGAAGGTTCCCTATGATTTCAAGAGGAACACTACATGAATAAGACTTAGAATAGTTGACCATAGCGACTCACTGCGAACTTAAGAAGAAGTACGAATTACCCTTCAACAACTGGTATTTCGTGCTACCTCTTAAGTTCGTACTAAATCGTCAAAGGAAACTACTTAGATATTCTTCATGTAGTCTTCCTTTGATATATAGGTAGTCTTCGTGTAGCTTATTCGTACCTGAAAGAGACTGGATGGGGGGCGGGGGTTTAGTACCTCATACCCGGTCTGTCTAGGATCCGACCGGAGAGAAGACTTCACGTGTAGGGAGTTGAAGGGATTCCCTAGGTGAGTGTTAGGTGAGAGCTATGATTGCTTACCTTGGGATTATGAATGGAGATCCCTTATACACTCATAGTATTTTATTGTCACTTTATGTAGGATCGTGACAAGTGTCCGGCTAAGATAGAAGCCTCCTTTAACCCAAGCCCATTAAGGAGGTCCATGGGCTTTGAGCCAAACATCTTGACTAGGGTTTGGAAGGCATTATTGACTTTTCAGGTCTCATGGAATATTCTGGAAGGCGGGCCCCCTAGGGACCGACCAGGGGTGGTCGACCTAGGTCCTCATGCCTTAGGTTCCATGGTCCAAGTAGTGCTTTGCCTGTTCTCCTTTGGAGGGTGATACCATGACGTAAGGTCCTCCTCGGTCCGCCCACGTATGGTGGTCGAGCCCTAGATGCTCCTCGTACCTTACTTTGGTCAGTCTTATCCTTGTAGTGAACTGTCTTGAGGGTCAGCCTCACAATGATGGTTGGACCATATGCTGGTCGAACCAGACTCAAGTGACATACTTGGGTGTGGTCGAGCCCTTTGAGGGACGACCCTTAAAGCCTTGTTGTGCTCTTAGACCGCTCCAGTTCGTAAATGCGGACTGGACATATTTTAACACCAACATATGTCACCCTAGTTTCCAAGTATCTTTGTAGAAGATAGTTGTGGAACTATTTTAAAGTTGAGGTCGAGCAAAGCCTCGACTAGTGATGGGCAAAAAAAGATTTTCGTATTTATGCCTTAGTAACTTTTCCTCCTCCTATCTCTCCCTCCCCCCCCCCCACTTTATAGGGTGCGAGTAGACGTTACTCGAACCTTATAAAAGGGGTATTTTTGTTGGGTAGAGATTGGACTCGGATAAGTATTCCAAGGTAGAAGTAAGATACTTGAATTTTTGCCTCTTCGATTTTCTTCTTGTTAACTGTCTCGAGGTGACGGAATGGAACAACTTTCTTTCGCTTTTTCTAGACACTTTTTGTCTCGCGGAGCCGTTCGCTTTTTCCTGGTATATGTGTCTCGAGGAGCTATTACGTGAGACCATCTCCTCGATACTATATCAAGACATTTCTTTGGTTTTCTTTCTCGGATGGTCGGTCCCTCCTCGCTCTGCGGACTACTTTTGTGGCCCCGCTCCTCGCTCCACGAATTACCTTTTGTTGCTAGGTAATCCGCGCTCCCTCGACAAGGTAGGTTGATGCTAGAGCATGAAGGGTAGACTAGTAAATTCTCCAGGCGGATGTGATCTGGGCCGTTGATAGTCGACACGTGTTCGGTCCAGATGGAGCGAGGGTAGACGACAGTTCGTATTCCCGAGATAACCTTCTATAAATAGGTGAAGACCGATTCATTCTTCACTTTTCGCAAACCATTTACTCAAAGCATAGAGAGAGAGAGAGAGCGAGGAGCTTTTCAGAGAGACCTACTAGCACACTGGTCGATACCAAAGCAGATCGTGGAGCTCTTTCAAGCAACTGAATCGAGAATTTTTCGACGAATTTCAAATTTTCCGACGTATACCCCATTTTTAGCCCTTTCCTGATAGTATGTATGTCCTAGAGACAACCTTTATTAAGGGCAAATGTACTATTACACAATCAATGTAATATATTATATGTTTTTTTATCCATGTTTATGTTTGCATACGTATTTATATATTACATCAGGCATACATCATGTCATATCTTTATCTGGTTGGTCTGTATAGATATCAAACATGTCCCTTGTGGATAGATGACTGATCACATAATTAGTGGGAACTATGTGAATTATTATCTATCCCGAACTCTCCCTAGTCGAAGCTCATCTCGGATGTAGGGGTCTGAATGAGGCAATTGAGACTAGTATGCGTGGAGGTTATACTTGTTAAAGCAAGTGTGAGTCGATCTCACGACCACGGAATGGATCGTTAGACGTATTCATGATGTTCCCATAACTACGCATAGTTGTTACAGGAGGATTCCAAACAATGTAAGAACCCACCGGATACTCCCATCGATGTATATTCTACATTGAAGTGTCTATGGGAACCGGAGTTGTCGAAGTGATGCCATTCATCCTTTGACTCCCAGGACTTTATCATCACATTTGTTTTCCCATGTCTTTGGAAGGGATCCAATGCCCTCTCTAAATAAGAAGCATGCTACGGCCCTTCTGGGATCATGACTACATTACAAATGTGGATGATAAGTGTTCCTGTGATGATTCATCTCTCATGTGTAGAATTGGAGAGTACTACTCAAGTCGTTTATGGTTGTGTTGGTAAAACCGCTGGCCAACGTATGGATATATTATGAATGGTCATAAGATATATTGCATTAACCAAGCAACTCACTGAAGACACCATGAGTGTATTATTGAGATAGACACTTCATCGATCCTAGATGCATTCGAGTAAGTCAGATGAAAGGACCTTACCGTTGCCGCATTGAGTGCAACAGGCTTCAACAACGAAAGGGTAGCTTTGAGAAATCTCTCAAACGTCCTCATGTATTAATATTGCAAATGGGACCGTATAGCAATCCCATGACGCCTAGTAATGTTACAAGCTTAATACACTGAGGTCGTCTGGGTCACACTATGTGGTGATTCAGCTTATCCGCATGACCATAGATATGGGATTATAAATAATTAAGAGTAATTACAATTAGTTGTGGCACAATTAATATTATGAGAATATTAATTAAATTAATTGTAGAGTTATTATCGTGGAAGGGTATCCTTATGACACCTAATAACAGATTAATACCCTTTAGTTCAACAATAACATTTTAGTACCTTTTTGGGTTGACTGCTCAATATTTACAACTTTGCCACCGAGAATTTCATGCCCAAACAAACAAGGCCTTAACTTAACTACAGTAAGAAAAAATTATTTTACTTTTTTAATTCTTTTATATATTTTTTTCTTTTTATTTTTTTCTCCCTTTCTTCTTCTTCGATCTTCTTCTTCAGAACTCTGGTCACCGAAATAATTCCGGTGACCGGAGCTCTGCTCCCACCGGCCGGAATAATGCAAGCTCCGATCTGGGAGAACATATGCTCCCAGATTAGAGCTTGCAAGCTCCCTGACCGGAGCTTACAAGCTCCGGTCAAGGAGCTTGTGCAGCTCCCAGATCGGGAGCTGCAAAGCTCCGATCTGGGAGCACTTAAGCTCCCAGGTCGGAGCTTGCAAGCTCCCAGATCGGGAGCTACAAAGCTCCGATCTGGGAGCACTTGAGCTCCCAGGTCGGAGCTTGCAAGCTCCCAGATCGGGAGCTACAAAGCTCTGATCTTGGAGCACTTAAGCTCCCAGGTCGGAGCTTGCAAGCTCCCAGATCGGGATATACAAAGCTCCGATCTGGGAGCACTTAAGCTCCTAGGTCGGAGCTTGTGGAGCTCCCAAATAGGAGACGAGCTCCCAGATCGGAGATTTTCCGATCTGGGAGTTTTTCAAGTCCGTACCGGAATCCGGTACTAGACTTGAAGAAGAAGAAGAAGAGAAGAAAAATAAAAAGAAAAAGGAAAAGGAAAAAGTAAAAAAGAAAAGAAAAATAAAGAAAAGACTAAAAATATGTAAAATTCAATTACATTTTAGTACTCCCACACAATCTTGTTTGGCTGCCCAAAAATCAGATTTTGGAACAGTTCTTAGAGCGCCAAGTTGGTCAAATTCGGCACTAAAATGTTATTGTTTGTCTAATGGGTACTAATCTGTTATTAGATACGCTATTGATACCCTAAAAAGATACCGACCCTTAATTGTATTTATGAGATTACTATTAAAGATTATATTTTAGAAATATAATTTAGGTTGGATTAAAAGGATATATTAATTAGGGTCCATAACTTTTTAGTACCCTGCAAGATACCCTAATATCATATTTGTTCCCACTAGACTAACAATTACATTTTGGTACCCGATCTTGACTTTCTGCCGCTCTAAGCACTGTTCAAAAATTGAATTTTGGCTGAGCCAAACAACCATTATTTACTGCGTGGTAACTTTTTCACTTGACAAGCACGTGAGTACCAAAATATAATTGAATTTAGATTTTGCTAACTTTAGTGTAATTGTTTAGATCAATTTTGGATTTGAAAAACTAGCCGTTGGAGAGGCAGTTAGATCTATTTAAAGGGGTAGAAATCATCAATTTTCATCCAAATAAACACTCTTTTACACACCCACATCACTTAGCAAAAGGGGTAGAAATCATCAGATTTCATTGTACAAAACATGGGTGGTTGCGGTACGTCTAGCAGTCCTATATGGCATGGGCGTCCGATATGTCGTTCCAACAATTGTCGTAAGCGCACCGTGCTAGTCGTACACCCAAATGGAAGAATGTATTGGAAGTGTGGCACACATGGGTTCTCCCAGTGGGGTGATGTTGATGAGGAGGAGCTCTACAACAACAATGGGGAAGAGCAGAAAAGGGAAGAGATACAAAGTGAAGGGAATCAAGCCAGAAGGGTGGAGGTGAGGCGCACTGCAACTAGACGGGCATGTGAAGCAAACAACTTACATCTCATATATGTACTTGTAGCTATGAATCTGCTACTATTGACAGTGTACCTTAGTGTGCAAATTGTTCAAAGTTTCAAGAACTAGGTGATGTAAAAGAGCAAGCATATGTAATAACATCTTTCTATGGATTAATAAAAGTACTTGCATTGCATAATGATGCCAATGCCAAATATTTCACAAGGCATCTGTAGTTCACAAACTAACCAAAACAAGCCCAATTGTCAATAACTAATGGAAACCATAGTAGCCATCACAGTAGCTTCCAAATTACCAAAAGGGACCATACTAAAGTTTCATCAAAGTAGCATTGTATGGAATAACAAACTAAAGGAACTTAAAGGAGCCAGTCTGGGCAATCCATTGGCTGAGATGATTGAGCCTGCTGAGATGCCCTTCCTCTTCCCCTACCTCTTCTTGCTCTTGCTCTTCCTCTGCCAGTTCCCCTTACTCCAGCTCCATTGTCACCACCTCTGCCAGTGCCGCTTGTTCCAGTTCCACTCTCACCACTTGCTCCAGTGCCATTATCACCACTCCCTCTACTTGCAGTAAACCAAGCAGCCATACCTCCTCTCCCTCTACCTCTGCCAGCCATACCTCCTCTCCCTCTGCCTCTGCCAGCCCTTCCTCTACCAGCTCTTCCTCCACCTCTTGATGTCTCAGGTACATCTGTTGGTTCATCTATGGCAGCCTGGAAGTTCCCAAAAAGTTGTCAATAAGATCAATTATACACCAACAAGGTTACAAATAAACATATACAGCAAAAAACCCTTACTTCATGGACTGGAGATATAGGAACAACTGATTCTTCTTCAGGAATAGGGTCATTGTTGTTGGCTCTCAACTACACCAATATAGTTACATTGTAGTTAGTATTAGAGAAGAACAGATAACATAAATGAACATTAAATAGTGCAACTCAATCATTCAGGACATCTTCTGTAAGTATGTCCCTTTTCTAGACAACAAGAACATGTTGGAGGCTTTCTTTGTTGATGGACTGGTGTCTTGGACTTCTTTGAGGTAGTTGCACCACCCTCAGAAGGATGTTTAATACTATTCTTTGGAGGCCTTCCAGGTTGTCTTCTAACATTTGGAGGCAAGCACTGCTGTGTAGTCAAATCTGATGGCCAGAACTGTTGACCTTGAACTGGCCAGACTTTCAGGTCATAAGTTCTTTTGTAGGCAGCTCTAGTGTGGTTTTCAGAAAGGAAATCCTCAGCTTCCAATCTCATGTAGGTGATGGCACAGCAAGCATGCCTACATGGGATCCCAGTGACATCCCATCTCCTACAATCACAAGACCTACTGTCCAAATCCACCACAAACTTGTATGTGTAGTCTTGCACCTCAAAAATAGTTGTTCCAGTTTCAATTACCACCCTACACCTCCCACTTTGTCGAATCTGATCATTAAGTTTGTCTAGGATTCTAGGCATCAACACTGAGGAAAGCCTTTTCTCCTTCTTCTGTCTGAACACAATTCTCCTCATGATCTGCTGCCTAAGTCCCTCCATAATATTAAAGACTGAATGCCCTCTCACACCTTCAATCCATGAGTTAAATGACTCACTCATGTTGTTTGTTACATGGTCAATCTTCACATGTATATCATATGCATGCCTAGCCCAGAAACCTAGAGGTATATTGATGAGGTACTCATATGCAGCAGGGGTGGAATCTTTCATTTTTGTCATGGCCTTAAACAAAAAAAGACATGACATATATAAGTGATGAACTGGAATTTGTCAGATTCAAATTAATCAAATAAATTTGTTTTTAGCCAAAGGCAATTCACAACTACAACGAAAACCGTAGTGTAGCAGTAAAATAACCTCGAGTGTCGATCTCTAAGGACTATAACTAGCTTTATCTAATTTAACTTAAACTATAAAATCAACAGACGACTTAGCACAGATTTTTCTTATCAAGATAATGGAAGTTAGTGATAGTATGATCATTCAAAGCATAGTGGGTTAATAATCATGCATGAAGTACCCGATCGTTTTGCATAGAGATCTAAGATCATGAGTTGTCCAATGTGTTCCGTTTTATTCAACACTACGAAGATAGAGGGCTTAGATAGATCAAAGAAACAATGCAATAACTCAAAGTCTGATTTGCATTACCGCCATCATGCACAATTAAGAACCCTCGCTAAGAAATCACATACTATCACCAACGATAGATTTAGCTACTCATAGATGTCATGCAATCAACAGAAATCATAGCAAGATTGAATGAAAACATGTTGAAAGATATATAAATAGAAAAATCTGAGATACAATGTTACCGACGAAGGTTGTCAATCTCCGAAGATTCGCGATCTCACAAGCTCCAAATTGATAAGGAAAAATGTCTCCTATGCTAAGAATTCCCAGAACAAGCTCTGGAGAATTCCTCCCTAAAACTAATGAGAAAGGTATGAAAAAAGGTCTGAGGAAGTATGAAAAAACGTATAGAAACAACAACTATATATAGGAGTTCGGCACGCGTGGGGCGAGTCGCCCCACACACCGGGCGAACCGCCTGGTGGGGCAAACCGCCCCACATCCTGGGCGAATCGCCCGGGAGCTTCAGTCGGCGAGAGACGCGTTTTTGGATTTCTTTTCCTTTTCGGACTCGGTTTTTGCCTTCTAGTGACCTTTTAGCCTTCATACTCGACCCCTAGACTTCAAATCCCATCCGGAATCTTCTAGATACTCCAAAAATGTCCACGGAACACCGATTCTTCGTTCTCTTCAATATAATTGCCCGGAAAACCACGTTTTTCACCTAAAACCTATAAAATGCAAACTAAAGGGAAACGTGACACTATTCTAATAAAGTGCACTAAAATATAGCTAAATTAACATAGAGGATAGCAAAATAGGTGAAAAAAGACTCGAATGAAGGTGTAAAATACACGTTCATCAATAAGCAAGCAGTAAACCCCAGTAAACAAAAAAAGACATTTAGTATAAGAGCTACCTTATTGAATCCATAATATGTGTAGGCAGTGCTTGCTTGCCAATATAGTCTCCTCAGCTCAACACTAGACCACTTGAGTTTAAAATTATCATAAATGTGTTTGGCATATTTTCTGTTCACAACAGTTGGTGCTAGTTCCTCAATGGCAGGAACCAATCCCTGCAATACAAAAATAAGAGTCACTATAGTGTATGTAAAAGAGATAAACACAAGGATAAAATACAAATTACTTACCTTTTGTCTATCCCCCATAAAGTGCCATGGCCTGCCATCGTCCCAAGGACCAACAAATTGCTCAAGACACTTGATGAAAAAGCCCCAGGATTCCTTGTTCTCAGTCTCCACTACTGCATAAGCAAGTGGAAAGATTCCACAATCTGCATCTGTCCCAACAGCACTTAGTAGAACCCCTCCATACTTGCCTCTAAGATGGCACCCATCAAAGAAAATAAAGGGTGCACACCCATCCAAGAAACCCCTTCCAAGACCCTCTATTCCAACAAAGAATCTCTTGAATAGTGGAGGTCTTTCAATTGGTTCACCAGTGATCTCATCATCCTCCATGTCCTCATCTTCTTCAGTTTACAACTCAATAATGCTGCCAGGATTGGACCTTAGTATCATCTGCTTGTACTTTGGAAGCAATAAGAAGGCTTCCTCCGGATTTCCACCAAGTACCCCTAGAGCCCATTCCCTTGCTCTGTACATCCTCATGTATGGAACATTCACATGCAAAGTATCTATTGCCCAACTCTGTAATTCCTTTGTAGTTAGTGATGAATTCTTCCTCAACTCATCTAATATCTTGGAGGCACACCACTTGTAATCAGCTTCACGGTAGTCTTGCTTCCTGACACACCTATGCCCACCATGATAAGTCTTTATCATGAAGGTCTTCTCATCATCCATAACTGATGCATACAAATCTCCAACTACAGCCCTTCCCAGTACAGAACATAGAGTATTTCTCCAGATTGTTCTTTTTCTTCCGCAATATGAACCCTACCTTCAAGGCATAGTTCTTCACTCTCCTTCTAAGCTCAGCCACACTACTAAATGTATCACCAACCTTGAATTCCGTATCTATGTCCTCACAGTTCACCACAAACTCATCTCCAATCCACTCCTTGTCACTATATTGCTCCTCCTCAAGTGACACATACCCCTCATCCACCTCAGAATCCTCATGTGGATTGTAGTTGGCATCACCAGTCTCATCATCTACTACAACTTCCTCATCTAACCTATCTCCAGTTCCATTTTCATCCCCAGCATCCTCATCTAGCCTATCACCAACCCCATCATCACCTAACCCATCACCATTACCATCACCAGTCTCATCCTTCTCCATATCACTCTCACTGTCATCACCAGTTGGTTGTACTCTAGTGAAATTCAGGGCTTCATCCTCACTCTCATGTTGATATTGTGAGAATGGCTCATCCACATCCCAATCAAACGCTTTATCATTTTCATCCGGACTGTCTTCCTCATCCATTTCATCACAACTTTCCCAATCCTCTACAACAACATCTTCCTTCTCTCTTACCATATCCCCTGCCTCACCATCACCCTTACTATTGGTATCCTTCTCCACTTCCTTCTCTCTTACTTTCTCCCCTGCCTCACCATCACCCTTACTATTGGTATCCTTCTCCACTCCCTCATCACTAACTTTCTCCCCTGCCTCACCAACATCAGCCTGATCAATATTATTCTCCCCTGCCTCACCAACATCAGCCTGATCACTAGTATTCTCCCCTTCAGGTAGTATGTTTGCAGGTGATTCATGATGAATAGATGGATTGATAGAAGGAGAAGCATTCAAGAAATCATTTCCAAACCAGTCTTTCAAAATGTTTTCAAACTTATTTTTTTCAACAGTAGGTGGAGTGGTAATGTTTGTGGTTGGAATCTTTGAGGTGGGAGTTTCAAAGACTGACTGAGGTATGTATGGTAACTTTGGTGTTGCTGGAGGATTTGATTCTTGTGTCTCTGTAATGGGAGGTTGAGTTTCTTGTGTGTCAAGTATTATAGGTTGAGATTCTTGTGTTTCATGAATCGGAGATTGTGGTTCTTCTATGTGATGGACTGGAGTAGGATCATAGTCTTGCGCATCAGTCATTTGTTCATCATCAACATCATCAATCAGATCAACAAATATGGGTGCTTTAGGTGGCATTTTGGCTTTTTTGTAAATGGACTTGGTTTTTTTGCACCTTCTGTCCCTAAAGGTTGTTTCTCTTTCAGGTGGAGCATAGGCAGAGGGATGTGTCGGAACATATGAACCATCCATTTCATCAAGGTCATCACCATCTCCTGCAAACACACTACCATCCAAATCACACCACTAGGATCAATCACTTGTAAGGGAATGGCTACATCCATCTCCACATACAGTTCAACCTCCCTAAACTCCTTATTCCCCTCAAACATTTTCAGCATATCATCATCACACCGAATATCTATACTACCAGTACCAACCATAGCAGAGTAGAAAAAAACCATGTTCAAATCAATAACTAACTCATGTTCTCTGTAATATTTTTCTACTATCTTCTTCACATCACGTTTAAGCTCAAAGAATTTGTACCTTTTTGGGTCGATATTTGTCAATGTTTTCGACTCATCACGACAGTAGTGAATCCTTATGTAGTACTTGCCACCCATCCTTGAACATAAAAAAAAATGTCAGAAATGTAGAAAACCTAGAACTAGGGTTTATGTAAAATTACACCTAATGTTTCTGTATCAGAATTCCGGTCACAAACAACATTAAACATCAACAATGTGAGGTTTATCAGTAATAACTATACCTTTTTCAGTGGGGAGCAATGTACTCCAGACGAACGACACCACGACCCCTTTAGACTTCCTGACGCAAAATTCTCAATAATCGAGATACGGCGGTTTCAATGCACTTCAAATGAGCGATTTTGGTGCGAAATTTGAACGGGATAAGCGGAGATGAAGTATGGACGAACAGAGCAGTAATGGAGAAGGTGACAGAGAAAAGGGGGCTAATGGCGTTGGTGACGATGACAATGGGGTAAAACCAATTTCTTTTTACTAAGGCCGTGTTTGGATCAAGGCTTAAGGCGTGAGGGCTCTTTTGTAATTACATCAAAGTCAACTCAAAATTCCATTTTCAGGTACTAGGATGTAATTGTTGATCTAATGGGAACAAATGTGAGATTAGGGCGTCTATCAGGGTACTAATGTGATATTATCTCTATTAATTAAATATTAATATATGCACATGGGCAAAATCTAATAAAAATTGGAATTGCCTTAGACTTGCATGTGGGTCCCAAACATGGGACCCACATACTCCCACCATAGGCGCGGCATAAAGGGCAAGTTTTTCCTAATTGAGTTGTGATTTAATTAGGAATGAACCTGGACATTAATTGGTTACCTTATGCAATAAAAATTAGAATTCTTATTCCTTTTAGGAGTCTTAAAGAATGTTCTTTAGGCTTCTATTGACCACTATATAACTAGATGGTTAGAGAGCTTTTTATACATACGTTATCATTCACTCTTCTATTCTTTCAAGAGAAAATAAAAAGCTCTCTCCCTCCTCCTCAAGCCACCGCCGCCGCCCACACCACCATCTCTGGTCAACCAAGTTTGACTCGTGAATATCATAGCATTCTCTCGATAAGTTGTTCATCCGTGGATACCAAGGTTGAGGTTCTAAGAAGCTGGAAACTAACCTTTATTGTTTTGCAAATAATCAAGAAGACATATTAGATATCTTCGACGTCAACGAAGGAGAAGATACACCAGACTATTACGAAGATCATATCGATTGGGCAATCGATTCTGTTTTAATTCTTGCTCTTGGAGTATTGTAAGTCATCTAACTAATGTGATCCAATATACGTTATATGCATGATCAATTAGCATGCATGTTAAATTTTTTTGAAATTCCACTGCACCACCCTAGGGGTAATTCTGACCATATTTTCTTACATTTCCACACCTTTCCCAAGTAACTACCTGCCTTGTTTCCTTTGATATCAGGTCGTAAATCGTCTATGCCCAAAATGTGATTTTTTCCGTTTTCAAAATTCTTGAATCATCGCCTGAATTTCGTCTTGGTTGCCTGAATATCTGCCAGAATGTGCTTAAGACATGTAGGTTTTTTATATGAACTTGTGAATAGACCATTGTAGACTGTGGACAAGCATGTTTTCCCCCTATTACTTTCTTGCACCTCCCCTTCGCCTCCTTAGAGCATCACTGTGGCCTTATATGTATTAATTGGAAACTTGAGGTAATTTAAACCTTACTCGAGCCTTTTATGAGCGTTTGGCCGCTCTTCGCTCTTATGCCTGTAGATATGCTTCTGCTTGTGCTCTTCGCTCCCATTGCTTGTCGATGTCTTTTTTGTAGAATATCTTCTTTTTATGGTATGTGATGAACGGAGATTTGTCGGGTCTCGATTCAGCAAATAATATTTGTTATTTAGCCAAAGGCAATCCACAACTACAACGAAAACCGTAGTGTAGTAGCAGAATGACTCGAGTGTCGTTCTCTCAGGACTATAACTAGATTTATCTATTTAACAAGAGAATATAAAACAGCAGACAGATAACAATAGGGGGTTTCTAGCAGATAATGGAGATTGGTGATAGTATGGTCCTTCTTAGCATAATGGGTCGATAATCATGCATAAATTCCTCGGTCTTGCATAGAGATCTTTCAATCAATCTAGTGTCCTATTGCAAGTATTAAGCACTACGAAGATAATCTGGTTTGACTAGTCAATCACGGTTGTCCTAATGTGTTCCGTAATTATTCAACACTACAAATATAATTGGTCTGATGGTCGACTAGTGTCCAATTGTGCATAATGATCAATACAACATACGAGAATTTTGGTTACAACTGATCAACGAAATAAAGCAATGACACGGAGTATAATGCGCGATATAGCCATTAGCATGATTATCTTCCCTCGCTAAGAATTCACATACTACCACCAATGATAAATTTAGCTACTCATAATAGGCACGCAATCAACAGATATCATAGAAGAAAACATGTTGAAAGATAAATAAAATAAGTAGATAAAACTGTAAGATACAAAGTTACCGAAGGTTGTCAATCTCCGGATGATTGCGGTCCTACAAGCTCCAATCTGCTATGAAAAAGTATCCCCTAAGCTACGGAACTCCCAGGACAGGCCCCGGGATGTTCCTACCTAAAACTATAGAGAGAGGTGAGAAAGTAGGCTTGGAAGGATATGATTTTCGGAGAAAAACTGAGCTCTATATATAGGCCCCGAAATTTCTCTAGGGCGGTTCGCCCGAGGCTGGGGCGGTTCGCCCCCAGCCTTTTTCGCGGAATTCCGCGTTTTTCGACGCGGATTTGGATTTCTTCATCTTTTCGGACTCGGTTTCAGACTTCTAATGGCCTTCTAACCTCCAGATTCGACCCCTAGACTCCAAATCCTATCCGGAAACATTCTGATACTCCAAATAGGCTTCTGGAACACCAATTCCTTGTCAACTTTAATATATTTGCCCAGAAATCCCCGAATTTCAACCAAAACCTGTAAAATAAAATCTAAAGGGAAACGTGATACTATTCTAATAAAATGCACTAAAATATAGCTAAATTAACATAGAGGGTAGCTAAAATAGGTGAAAAAGACTCGAATGAAAGTGTAAAATACACATTCATCAAACTCCCCAAACCGAACCTTTGCTTATCCTCAAGCAACTAAGCTAGACTCTAATACAAAAAACATGCAAGACACAAAAATGGAGTTTCATGCCAAATAAAATGAACAAATTTACTGAATCTACCAAATAACATATGAACAAAAACCATATGAATTCAAAGCATGAATATAGGTTGAAGAATACCTCGATTGACTTATACACATCCACATAAGCACTTATGTCAAGACAAGATAGTCTCTCGTAACATTCTCTACCTGGACCTAGTCAGTGACGACGTAATGATGCATGCTAAGATACGAATGGTTGCCCCGTGCCTATGAAACTGAGGACTTACTGTTGTTCCACCATGTTAAGACTTTTCCTCAAAAGAGGTCGAACCAGTACTGGCTCTCATCAAACGAATGAGGGTTCTCTATAAAAGATAACACTCCCCTATTCTACCCATCTCTCAAGTAAAGACTTAAGCTATTCACCACTTCCTGAATGGCAGGACGAGGGTGGTCTAGAACAGATGACTCTCAAGACAAAAAAGATAAAAAATAAAAAATACGAATACGAACATCACAAAAATGGAAAAGACTCAACACTTTGCTAAACTGCTATTTGGCTTTCTTTTTCGGACCCTTCTTTGCTTTTTTGGGGTCTTTTCTTTTTTTTCTTTCCAGATTCTTTTCTTTTCCTCTTTTTTTCTGGAATTTTTCTTTCTTTTTTTTTTTTTCGATTTTTTTCTAGCCAGCAGTAGCATAACAAAGAGAGAAACAAAAAAGACTCACACGACTTCCCCAAACCTATTCGAAAGAATAGGTTGGAGTACAAAATTCACGGAAAAAGAAAAAATAAACTAACGATACGAAAATGAAAAACAGAAACAAGTCTAATGATGGTGTAACCCTCTCCCCAAACCTATTCGGAAGAATAGGTTATAAACAAAGGATCACACAACCTCACACTACCTCCTTCCTAGGCATTTAGCAATCTCAAAGCATGGTGAAGACTTGTTGCCTCTTAGGTACATAATTACTCGGGAAAACAACCATAAGACCCTAACATGCATCATCCTATTATAAAGGCCTTCGTGAACCGTAGTAGAGAAAAAACATCACTAAGTGATGTCGAGACTACCTAGCTCAACTAAGTGCGATACATAAATGTGACAAGCCAAGCGAGAAAAACTTCAAACAAATTCATAGAAATGAAGCATACGATTAATGGCATAGTTAGTTGATCTACCCAATAAAATAGTTCAAAAAATTCGGCAATAAACTCCATATAAAACATGCAAGACTATCCTAGGATGAATGTAGTGAATGCAACCTAAAAAATCTAGGAAAGCGGTAAACGTGCAAATGCAAATGCAGACGGATAAAGCATGCGAGGTACTATACTCATCCTACCAATACCAAGTTCCAAACTAACAACATCAGATCACTTAAATCCCATCCCCCCTCATGAAATTTACGCTAGTCCCTAGCAGTAAGAAAATGAGGAAATAAGGTGTGATACTAGATGTTACCCCATGGTTTGGCCTCGGTCGGCTGAGTATGCTGCTCTTGAGTTATTGGGCCTCTTCTGGGAGCTTCATATATGATCATCGGGACTTGTGGTAGTGGCAGTAGTTCCATCAAAAGATCGGATAGGACCAATTCAACCATCTGTATCATCATCGTCCCTCTTGTCTTCATTGTCACTACTGTCACGCACATCGTCACTTGTAGAGTTGCAGTGTCGAAGGGAATCTTCAAGATTGGCCGCCTCTGTTATGGAATCTTCCACCCGATATTTCTCCAATAGCTTGTGAACTGTTGAAGGGGAAAAGCAAATGGTCTTAGGTTCTTCCCCTCCAGCGTTTCACACCCCAGGGAGGTTACAGTAGGCTGCTCGGGTATTCACAGGTTGTCTTCCATCTTTTCCAATGTCGAACACATTCTCTACAGTTGATGCTCCCAATATCAATGTTATGCTCCTTTTAGAGGCAGACAAGGGGCACCCCAACAAGGTGCTGGGTACCCATGTCATTACGTTTTGGAACCAAGCTAGCGCTTCGGAACCTTCGAGCAACTTCGGACTCAAGATCGAATCCGTCGCGGCAAGACTGTCCCGGTGCCTTCCTGTTCACTCGAACTCTGCAGTCCTCGTGATGGAGTGCTGACATAATAGTGATTTATGACCCTTCGGTGGTGCATGAATAGGCATAGGAGTCCTTACTCCAGGCGTACTCTAGCTCCTCCTCTTGGATAATCCACGACGTTGTTGCCAAACCCCTTGGCTCGAACGCACATCTAGCGAGATCACCTTCCTTGACATGGTACTTCACAGCAATCATACGGGAATGCTCCTTCCCCTTGGTATGGTACCTACAAACAGCTGTTAGCACCTCGTATGACACAAAACAGACTCTAATACATACTAGTGTAAAAGTGAAACACACAAGCGATAAAATCAACAATCAAACTCCCCAAACCGCAATGTCTAGCCTAGCTTCCTCATCATGCAACATACCAACATAACTACTACATGCAATACATCACATCATGCTCTTACTAGACTACCAGCATAAATCCTCATTCTCAACTAACAAGCATTCTATCGTCAAATCTACCAACATTACATCAATAAACACATTCATATGCTAGAAATCAAAGATAAAGACATAATGCATAACAAGATATATCATCTAATAGCAAAATACCCAAATCAACAATTCAAGCAAAATTGAACATGCAATTGATAGTAAATAACATGTCTAATCACACAAACAACATACCCATGCATCAAATAAGCATAATTGAAGCTCAAAATAGAAAACCCCCAAATTCGAAAATTAGGGTTCTTAAAGATGATACCTCAGATCTGCAAATCTAACAAATTAGGATGAAATCTGTTCGGATAGGATGATAGATCATGTAATAGGCTTCGAATTAAGCTAAAGAACACTCAATTTGGTCAAGAAATGAAGAAGTTATGAAGATTTAGAAGCAAAATCGCACTTTTCGGGTTTTTTGGGAGTATGGATGAAGAAGAATGAAGAAAATAAGGTTTTGGGGTTCAAATCCGCGTTTTTGAAGATCTGGGGACGTGGGGCGCGGTTCGCCCCGTGGTTCCCGTCGTCAGAAAAATGCGGTTTTAATCCCCGAAACTATTTTTTTTTTCAAAAAACCACTCGAAAAATCTCACGTAAACAAAAGCACGTACGACACACACATGAACAACGCGTATGAGAAGCAAATAGTTCAAGAATGAATGCATGCAGAAAAGCAGTAAACAAAGTGATAAAAGATTCCGGGTTGCCTCCCGGATAGCGTCATTGTTTAAAGTCTTTGACTCGACTCCTGTCTGCGCCTATCTCCTCTTTTTGCGGGTACTAGACTTCCCCTTCATTGATCTCCTCTCCATGCCACGAACCTGTGAATATGAAAGAATATAGGCTGCAAGACCACAATAGTGAGTAGTAATATCTGGCGGTTCTGGTGGATCAGGTATGGCTTGCAATACGTGTCGCTTGCCTTCCACTTCGATGGTGCAAGTTCTTTGGTAGATGTCCATCACGGAGTGTAGCTTGGTCAAGAATGTTTGCCCTAAGAGTATGACATCCCCTGTCCCAGGTGCAGATGCCGGCATAACTACGAAATTGGTGTATATAGATGCTTCACCAATCTTGACCAACACATTTTTCACAACGCCCTCAGGTCTCATAAAGGATCCATCCGCCAGTTGTACAATAGCCCTTTGCTCAGATAGTTTTCCAATGTTGCTCTTTTCAAACACATTCAAAGGAATTATGTTTGAGTAGGATCCCGTATCTAGTGTGGCACGGACATCTTCAAGCTCACCAATCCCTACCTTTACATCGAAACTTTTAGGGAGTGGTTCGGGATCCTCTTGTTCCTCATCACTTGTATCAGAACCAAGGCCCTTCTCTTCTTCCTCAGCCTGTAGAAGTTCTTCCTTCATGCAACACTCGCACCTAACAACCTTCTTGATTGTGACTCCGTCAGGTACATCACCAGCCAAAGTGATGGCGTTCGTCTTCACAGTGTTGCTAGGCAGTTTGCCTTGCTCCCTACTTGCTCCTCGGTCGATCAATTCTTGCATCTTTTGATGGGCAAGTCTAGTGCTTTCTTCCAGCCTATCGAGCCTTGCCCTTGTCTTCTCAGAATCTTCTTCATAACGTTTGAGAAAACTTTGTGTGTGATCGACCATCTTCTGCAAGTTCTCCATCAGTTGAGCCGACTTCGACTTCGGTGGCTCTTTCGGAGCGGGGTTTTCGCAGTGATTACCATAGTTTAGCCTACTACGGTCTTGGTTTGGTCCATAAGTTTGGTTAGCCGGTGCATATCCTTGATTGTTACGGTATCCTCTTCTCCAAAATCCACCTCGAGGATTCCTACCGTATTGTCCGTAGCTAACTTCTTGAGTGCCAAACTCCGTAGCAAAGGCTTCTTCTTCGCCTCCTCGAGCCCAGTTGCCATCATCGTATGCCAGCTCCGATCTACAAATATGAGCCCCATGCCCATAGTTCTTGCATATTCGGCATACCTCGTTCGAAACAGTTGTTCCGGTGGCGCTCTGGAGGACTTGCTTCAATTCGTTGGTAAAGCACTCGAATTGATCCCCATTCCCGCTGTACATAGGGACTTCTTGAGTCGGTGGAACTTCAGGTCCACGTCTCCTAACCATTGCTCTTGGGTCCTTGAACTGCGAACCCTTAGCAAGCCTTTCGAAAACAGCCCAGACGGCTTCTGCGGTTTCCTCCCAAATATTGCCTCGGCATTGGAAATCCACCACTTGTTGGTTTTCGAAGGTTAGTCCATTGTAGAAGTGTTGGACTAGGTCGGAAAGTTCAAAACCATGGTGAGGACACTTGTTCGTGAGATCTTGGAATCTCTCGAACGCGGTGTAGATGGTCTCATCATAGTCTTGCTTGAAACCAGTGATCTGCGCCTTTAGCGCGGTAGTCAAAGTGTGTGGGAAGTATTTCTCCATGAAAGCTGAAAAAACCTTTTCCCAAGTGTCCAGTGAGCCGGCTGGTAGAGAACTCAGCCATGACTTGGCTCTGTCACCAAGTCCCATAGCAAAAACCTTCATCCTCAACTCATCCGTTGTTATGTCAGCTCCGGGTCGTGGGAGTTGGTTGACGAAATCATCGATATCGTGCAAGTACCCCATCACATCTTCCCTTGATAAGCCATAGAACCTCGGAAGTTGTTGGAATGCGTGGTTCTTGATCTCCAGATCTCGGGTTGCAGACGAAAGAACGATCGACGGTCCCCTCATACGATCCTTGGTGGGTTGTACCCATGCCTTCAGTGGTCTAGCTTCTGCCATTCCGTCGATTTCCTTGAAAAGGAGTCGCCTTCTTTGGTGGTAGACTCTATCGATCTCAGCAATTGAATCAGCAAGCGGTATTCCTGTAGAACGTGTATGCGGCATACACAATCTGTAACGGACTAGGAAAGCAGTATCAGAGAGAGATTAAAAAGAAAAACTAAAACTAATAGAATTAGGAATCTAAAGCTGTAAATAAAAACAAATTAAATAGAAAAAAGGAGTATAGTCCCCGGCAACGGCGCCAATTTGATGAACGGAGATTTGTCGGGTCTCGATTCAGCAAATAATATTTGTTATTTAGCCAAAGGCAATCCACAACTACAACGAAAACCGTAGTGTAGTAGCAGAATGACTCGAGTGTCGTTCTCTCAGGACTATAACTAGCTTTATCTATTTAACAAGAGAATATAAAACAGCAGACAGATAACAATAGGGGGTTTCTAGCAGATAATGGAGATTGGTGATAGTATGGTCCTTCTTAGCATAATGGGTCGATAATCATGCATAAATTCCTCGGTCTTGCATAGAGATCTTTGAATCAATCAGTGTCCTGTTGCAAGTATTAAGCACTACGAAGATAATCTGGTCTGACTAGTCAATCACGGTTGTCCTAATGTGTTCCGTAATTATTCAACAATAGGAATATAATTGGTCTGATGGTCGACTAGTGTCCAATTATGCATAATGATCAATACAACATACGAGAATTTTGGTTACAACTGATCAACGAAATAAAGCAATGACACGGAGTATAATGCGCGATATAGCCATTAGCATGATTATCTTCCCTCGCTAAGAATTCACATACTACCACCAATGATAAATTTAGCTACTCATAATAGACACGCAATCAACAGATATCATAGAAGAATGTTGAAAGATAAATAAAATAAGTAGATAAAACTGTAAGATACAAAGTTACCGAAGGTTGTCAATCTGCGGATGATTGCGGTCCTACAAGCTCCAATCTGCTATGAAAAAGTATCCCCTAAGCTACGGAACTCCCAGGACAGGCCCCGGGAAGTTCCTACCTAAAACTATAGAGAGAGGTGAGAAAGTAGGCTTGGAAGGATATGATTTTCGGAGAAAAACTGAGCTCTATATATAGGCCCCGAAATTTCTCTGGGGCGGTTCGCCCCCAGCCTTTTTCGCAGAATTCCGCATTTTTCGACGCGGATTTGGATTTCTTCATCTTTTCGGACTCGGTTTCATACTTCTAATGGCCTTCTAACCTCCAGATTCGACCCCTAGACTCCAAATCCTATCCGGAAACCTTCAGATACTCCAAATAGGCTTCTAGAACACCAATTCCTTGTCAACTTTAATATATTTGCCCAGAAATCCCCGAATTTCAACCAAAACCTGTAAAATAAAATCTAAAGGGAAACGTGACACTATTCTAATAAAATGTACTAAAATATAGCTAAATTAACATAGAGGATAGCTAAAATAGGTGAAAAAGACTCGAATGAAAGTGTAAAATACACATTCATCAGTATGCTCCTCGCTTTTTTGAGATTTTTCTCCGTTCGGGAGGTCGAACATAAGAAAACACATAAACACACCTCTCGGACTATCACCACCCATCATTAACTTTTTCTGGCCTACCTTTTAGGATGTCCGAGAGAAGCGACGACAGTCAGAATCACCGTGAGGTCGAAGCGTATGGGAGCGACCATGGTACGTCACCAGAGACGTCAGAAATATCGGTGACCTTCCTAGATAATACTCTAGATTCTAGAACAAACCTCAGTGGGCGAGGAGCCTTTCAACGAATCCGAGGAGGAAGGTGACTCTGAGAATGATGAAGAAAAAAATGATGGAGAGGAGCGCGAGGAGGGTGAAGAAGGCGAAGATGCCATCAATGAAGACGAGTCGGAGGAGGAAGAGGAAGAAGTAAAATATCGTCTCCAAACCCGGAAAAGACGTAGGAGGAGCGACAGTTTTATTGACGATAGGACCGAGGAGGAAGGTGGTCCGGCCAATAATGGGGTTTCTACCGAATTAATCACCCTAGCTGCCCAAGTCTATGGTCGGAACTATGGTGCCTTCGACGTTGTTCCACCTCTTAAGATCCGAGTAGAAAATATGGACGACACGGATCGACTAGATCCAGCCTTATCGTGGTTTGAGGAGGGTGAGCACTCCATTCAGGAAGGTCAAGGTGAGGAGAGCGAAGATGATGATGCCACTTCTCCCAAGGCCAATCCTCCTAAGAAAAAGTTAAGGCTCAAGTATCCCCCACAGAATACTCGTCGAACCGTGGTCATGGATGATGAAGAGTCTCCTCGGACCATAGCAAATGTTAATGCGAGTGAAGCTGGTCCGAGCATCCATAGGCTACCTTCTCCTTCATTCTATGAGATGAATCGGCAAGCACAAAGGGATCTGTTGATTGGACAGAAGTATGCTCCCGAGGAGGAGACGATTTATCACTCAGTAGATCCTCGCGCCATCGATTTGTCTTTCCATGTTGATAATGCGCGACGGGTAAGTCCGCTGGAAGAGGCCGAGGAGCGTCAGCATCTCGAGGCAATGGTTGGGGCCGAGGAGCAGCAAGAACATGCTCCTAGTAAAGAACCAAGGAAGTCGAGGAAGTCTTCTCGCTCGAGAAAGAGCAAAAGAGCGAAGGCGGCCGAGGAGGAGCCTAAGGTGACCAAGGCTATTCAGAATAAGTTCACCCAAATTGCTCGTACAGTGAATCTCCCCGATCCCGATGGTGAGCAGAACGAGGATGGGATAATACCGACCACCACCTCAACTGTTAAAGAAGATGAAATCCCCACCCTTCGGTGGATGTATACCCTTCCTCTTGGCAAGTTTGACATCCTTGTTCCTGAAAAGGACCAAACTTTTTATAATGCTCCTCCTGGCTACATGGCAGTCCACTGGCTTACACTTGATCGAGGATGGATCCTCCCTTTTTGCGATGCCTTCAAAGAGATTTTCAACACCTTGGGGATCGCTCCTTGGCAGCTCGTTCCGAGTGCTTTTGGGACACTTGTGTGCTTCGGGGTTTTTTTGCAAAAAACATGGGGTCGAGCTGAACTTCCATAACTTCAATCAAATTTTCAGAGTATCGATGAGCTCCGGCAACAAGTATTTCTACTATTCCAATACTCGGCCCGGTTTCGGCTACATCATGGACGCTCCCACTTCCTTGGGCTATAAATGGTTCCATAGGTACTTTTACATAAGGAAGAAGAAGTTTTCTGGGATGCGCGACGAGGAAGCTGAGTGGGGTGAATGCAGTGAATGCAACCTAAAAAACTAAGAAAGCGGAAAACGTGCAAATGCTAATGCAGACAGATAAAACATGCAAGGTACTATACTCACCCTACCAATGTCAAGCTCCAAACTAACAATACTAGATCACTTAAATCCCATCCCCCCTCATGAAATTAGCGCTAGTCCCTAGCAGTAAGAAAATGAGGAAATAAGATGTGATACTAGATGTTACCGCATGGTTTGGCCTCGGTCGGCTGAGTATGTTGCTTGTGGGTTATTGGGACTGCCCTGGGAGCCTTATAGGTGATCATCAGGTCTTCTGGTAGGTGCGGTAGTTCCAATTATAGGCCGGATAGGAACAATTCCTCCATCTGTATCATTATCGTCCGTATGGCCTTCATTGTCACTGTTGTCATTACCATTGTCACCAGTAGAGTTGCATCGTCGAATAGAATCCTCAAGATTAGCCGCCGTTGTTATGGAATTCTCCATCCTGTAGCCCTCCAATAGGCTGTGAACTGTTGAAGGGGAAAGAGCAGTGGTATCAGAGCCTCCCTCTCCAACATTTTACACCCCGAGGAGGTTACAGTAAGCTGCTCGGATACTCAGAAGTCTTCTGCCATTTTTTCCAATGTTGACCACATTCTCTACGGTTGATGCGACCGATGTCTATATGATGCTCCCTTTAGAGGTAGTCTAGGGGCACCCCTAAGAGGGGCTGGGCACCCATGTCATTATGTTTTGAAACCAAGCTAGCGCTTCGGAACCTTCTAGCAACTGTGAACTCAAGATTGAATCCGTCGCGGCAAGATCGTCTCGGTGCCTTCCAATTCACTCGAATTTTGCAGTCCTTGTGGTGGAATGCTGACGTAATAATTGTTTCTGTCCCTTCGGTGGTGCATGAATAGACATAGGAGTCCTTACTCCAGGTGTACTCTAGCTCCTTATCTTGGATAATCCGCGACGTTGTTGCAAGAGCCCGTGGCTCGAACGCACCTCTAACGAGATCACTCTTCTTTACATGGTTGTAATCGATCCCCCTCCAATACTTCATAGTAATCATACGGGAATGCTCCTCTCCCTTGGCATGGTTCCTACAAATAACAGTTAGTACCTCGTATGACACAAAACTGACTCATGCATATGCTAGTGTAAGAACGAAACACACAAGTGATAAAATCAACAATCGAACTCCCCAAATCCTTAATGTCTAGCCTAGCTTCTTCAACATGCAACATACCAATGTAACTACTGAAAGTATATATGTCCTAGAGACAACCAACATTAAGGACGATATTTTACCGCATTCAACTTATTGGTATTCATTTATGTTACATTTATTTAAGCATACATAAATACAATTGACATTACATTTACTGGATAGATTATTTGGTTGTTTGAATTATTCTGTAAGATGTTCCCAAGGACTAAAGATAATCACCAAGTTAGTGGGATCTTGCGTGTCAGAACTTAAGTCCTAAAATTAGCCACTAGTTGATGGTCATTGAGATATGGGATACCAATGATGCGATAGAGACTAGCATGTGTTGCATCAGATCCTTAGAGGATGTGGTAGTTCTCACTGCTGCGAATAGCTTGGTTATTCATGATGGGCACATGGACACTTTGGAGAGTGTTGGCATACCCAGCCGAGAAACCATTTGGTAAATTCTATTTAAGTGTCTATGGGAGTATCGGATTGTAGGGTGATGTAATAGTCCTCAGACTTGAGGTCAATACTACATCATATGTGGAATAATATACTTTGACCATGCGCAACGCTTGCACTCTTAAAGTAGGGTAGATACGGCATGTGTTGGGTATATTAGGAAGCATATGGTGTTAGTGATTGGACCAAGATCAGGATTCATTCCTCCGAATAGATTCAAGGAGAGAATACTCTACATCTCATATTTAGTGCGATCGTTAGTCAGTGGTCACTGCAAAGATATGTGTCAAAATGGTGTTTGGACATAATCATCTAGATCGACTAAGAAGATTGAGAGACAATGGATGAGTTATTGGAATAGACACTAATCCATATTCTAGACTCATTCGAGTATTCGAGAATAAAAGGACCGTATCATCAAAGTACTCTACATCACAGGCAGTTTGTATCTCCTCAACAAACGTTCCTTACATATTACTATTGTCTAGTGACGATTGCCTAGGAATATTCACTAAGACCTTTATTTGATCGTTGCCTGATATGTGAGGGCCTATGGGTCATATAAAACTAGGTGATGATAATTCTCCCCATTAAGCATTAGTGTAAATTAAATGTCAATTGGATTGGTAACATTTGATTTACTATTGTCTATGACATTTCATTTGATGGAAATCATTAATTAAGTTAAAATTAGATTAATGATTTAATTACTATATTAAATAAAGTATCAATTGGATTGATAAATATTTTATTTAATATTATTGAGAATGTTCTATTTGATAGAATTAATTAATTAAGTTGAATTGAATTCAATGGACTTAATTAATTTATACTTTTAGAAAGTAAATTAATTAAATTAGATTTAATTAATAAAAGAAGAAAAGATTAACTAGATTAAATTAGATTTAATTAATTAAAGTTAGAAATTGCATTTCAACAAATTTAGAATGGAGTTCAAGTGCTAAAAATCCAAAAGGGGGAAGAAAAAGAGTTTTGGTCTTCTTGGGACTCGAACTCAAGACCTCTCCTATGGGAACTAGGAGAACCAACCAACTGGGGCCAAGCCCATGTAACTTAGCATGTATATATCCAGTCTGTGCGGCTTGTGTATAAAGAGGTTAGGGTTTTGATACGTGTTGTAGGTTGTTTGTGGCTTAGAGCTCTCCTCCTCTTTTGGATTTCTTCCACGGTTGTATTCGTTCTAACTTCTTTTTTTTCTTCTTTGATAAATTCTCATTTTATTATGATCTTTGAGATTTCTTGTTTTGCTTAATGTAGATTTTGAATATGGATTTCCTAGCATCCATGGAGAATTCATCAACGAAGAATTGAACTACGTTTGACTTGATCCTGAGGGTACGTAGGCAACTTAGAATTGTTCTGAGTTCAGTCAGAATCTTTAGAAGATCATCAATTGTTCTTTGAAGAACAAATTAATGATTAGATCAATGATTAATGGAAGCTGGAAGCTGGATAACGGGTAAGTCATTTATATGGAGCATGTTAAATAATCATTCAATCAACGATCCATGTAGGAAATTTTTTTGAATTCCGCTGCATTAACCTTAGAGGTAATTTCCTACAATTACTAACAGTGGTATCAGAGCGAGGTTGATTGAATGAATTATTTACGTGTTATTGTTTGTTTATTGTGAGTTTTATATTTAAAGAAATATAATTTGTACTGTTAATATGGATAAACTGGGTTTGAGATCTTTTATTAAACTTGGTTTGATTGTCCATCGATGAATTGGATTCTGATTAGGATTAATTAATTTGTTTTGAGTTAATTAATTACCCTAAATTATTTTGTCTTGTTTATGCACAAATGAAGAAAATGAACTGGGTTCTTTCTGCTTCATTGGATTGAATTTCAAACTGGGTTTCAATCAAGTATCAACCCGTCGGAATCAATCCGAATTCTGGCCTTCATCGCCTTCCACGGCTACCGGAGATTGTCTCCCCTAATCCCACGGCAGGCGCCCATCCCGAGATCGCCTTCCTCTGTTTCTCTCCGGATCCGACTTGGCCGGTCCCTGTTTTCGCCCGCCATTAATGGCGGCTTAAGCTTTCGTAAGCTTGAGCTTTGAATCGATTGCGAGGTGCGAATGGGGAGACGAAGCCATCATCACCGGAACGTGAAATGAGACGCGACTGGAGTCGCGATTTGGATCGATCAATTCGATCGATCAAATCAATCAAAAAAAAAATTGGGGATTTTGATTTTTGATGCTTTTGACCTCGTCTGGTGATGATAATAATGAAGGATTGCAAATTGATTCGTGTTTGGAACATTTTGATTACTGGGAAATCAGATTCGAAATCGAAGCCACCATTGTTGGAAATGGGTGCAAGCTTTTGGAAAGAACAGGGACCCAATTGCAAGTTTTCAAAAGATCAGGGCTTGAATTGAATGTTATAAAAGTATTGGGGTCGATTTGAAAGGATGTCGAAGATCAGGGACCTCTGTTACAATTCTACAGATTATTCTGTCTTATTGTGGCTGAGGCACCTGTACTATTGAGACTACTAATTTCGGTCTCCGATTATTTAAAACTTCAATCCAGTCAAATTAAATTAGATTTTGTACTTCTGGAAATTATGCATTAGCTCTTTAATACTTGGTATGGTCAATTTAACCCTAATAAGTTTTAGAAACTTCGTATAGTCCTCTGAAAATTTACATTGGACACCTAGAGTTTTAGAAACTTAATATTTAATTTATAAATAGTTTATAAATTACATTTGTGTCCTAATATTAGTTTTGGAGGCTTATATTAATTTTTGGTAGCATACTTGATGTTTATAATATTTAGTAATTTGATGATTAGTTTATAAATAGTTTATAAACTATGTTTAGATATTAATATAGTCTTTAGAAGATTATATTGATGTAGAAACTTGTTCTAAATATTTATAAATTCGTGGAAAATTCATAAATTAGATTTATGACTCATAAATTGTTATAATTGGATTTGTAATTTATTTAATTTCTTGGAAATTAGTAGATGTTTTATTTTTGAAATAAAACATTTATAAATTACTTTAGAAGTATAAAGATGAGACAAATTATATTTTCTTGCAAACTTTAAACTCACAATTACTTGCTCACACATCTTTGAATGTCTATATGATTTACTTTAAATCAGTATAGCACTTTATGTCCGCTATTTATGGGTAGGCGGCAGCCACTAGTTTCCGGACCGCATCTGTCATATGCATGGGTAGGCGGCACCCATTACTTGCTTGTCCGCATATTGTATGCATGAGTAGGCGGCAATCATTATTTGTTTGCCCGCGAATTGTATGTGTGGGTAGGCGGCGCCCTATGTTTGATAGTTATCTAAGATCTTGTTTAAGCGATTAAATACCCCGACATAAATGTTTCCTATCTAAAATTTAAGTCTCGATTTGATCGCACGACGTCACCCATCATAATTGAATGATGAATGAAACCATCCAATCTCATGAGTAATATGCACCATAGTGCTTACTCTGTTTGCCGATGGAAAATCTCTTTCATAGGTCCATAGTTGGTACTGTGTGATGGTTGTGACTTACTTGGGCTATGTCGAGACGCCATAGCGTCAGACATAGCCTATAGGACGTCGATCAAAGTAGCTTTGGTCAACCAAGAGTTGTATTGTACAATTGGTTTAGATACCTACCTTATTTGGCTATTACAGTGATCAGCCATAGCAGGGGCTGTAGTAGTGCAGATTTGGATCTTGGCCATTAAGATTCATATTAGAAATGAATCCGTATTCTTCCAATGGGGTCGGTGAATATGATAAAATTAATGGAACTGAATAAGTCAAAAGACCTTGATTATTTAGTCGCTGAATTAGGATATTGTGAATTGTTATTTAAGTTGAGTTAAATTTAATTCACGCTTTATTTACATTTTGTTTTATAAGGTTGTTGTAGAATGGCATTGATGAATACTATTAGTTTAATTTATTTACCAATGACATTTTGACTGTACTGTGATTTGCGTTTGATTTAATTGAGTTTGTCTTGGACAAGCACGTACCCAAGATTGTCTTGTGTTTGAATTTGAGTATTTCGAGTTGGACAAGAATACTTATATTAAAGACAAGGACAACTACGTAACGTATGTGACTTAGGCGTGTATGGTACACAAGTAGCTTACACAACATGAGAATATGAAGACACTATAGAAGATACCTCTTCGAACATGTATGATGAACAATGACTTTGGTCAACCTCTATTATAGAGTTTGGCTAACTCGGTGGGAGTACAAGTTCTTATGATAGTCAATGTGTATTGTCTTTAAATGTTGAAATCTGATTTCTCCTCACAAGCTCTCATATTATTTGGAATAAGAAAGTAAATTGAGGATGTTGAAATTCTTAGAGAATATTGCTTAACATTTCTTCAATTAATTTGTTATTAAGTCACTTCATGATTTGTATTAATTTTCATAGTGAATATTAAATACAATAGAAGTGAGATTGACTAAAGCTGCTTACTACTCATAGTCTTTTGCAAGAACATCATCCATGGGTAATGGTGGTCATAGTGAGCGGTTCTATTAAACCAATCCGCAAGGAATGGAAAGTAGAATAAATATACTAAGAGCTGCTCTAAGTATATTTCCATTTATCTTAAAATGACCTTGGAAGAAAGAGTATATGTCTAACGAATAATTCACTCTATTGAAATTATAGTAATTCAATGAGAGAATGGGTAGCAAAGTTTGATTTCTTGAACTTAAAGCAATTATTACTTAGACATTCAAGCACATTATTGCGTATTGAAAGTTGGTTATGTCTATGAAGTAATTTTAGTGTTGGATACTAATTACAAATGAAATTATTTGACTATTAATTTCATATGTTAAGAACATTGTTCCCGTACTTGTTAAGACGATAATGGATTTACCTACTATTTAGTTACACTAATAGTATAGAGGTAGACGTCTTCAAGAACATGGATCAAAAGTTCTTAACCATAAGACATGACTTTCTCAATACACGATAAGAAGACCAACATAACAAACTAATTTCCCAAAATTATGTTATTTGTCAACTTGGTTGAACTTGTGAGATAAGAATGACAAGTGTTAAGTCAGTTAGACTACTTAACACCATTTGTTTTGAAACATATGGATTGTAGTTTTATCTTATAATTAATTGGTATTCACTAGATCTTTTTGGAAAAGGATGAATACCAAATAACAATTTGAGAAGACACACATTGCAAGGCATGTGTGAGCATTTAAATTGGGAATTGTCCTAATTCACCATGTGATTTATATTTCCCTTGGTCTAAACACTTGCGCTTATGAAGATGCGAGTTCACTGCCCTTGAGAAGTACAAGGTCACAATGCTGAATAGATTAAACATGTTATACGAAGTGTTTTATTCTTTGATTGGGTCAATAGAATAATACTTAGAACATGGTTATGGATTGTTATGAAAGGCCATGGGTTCTAATACAGTGGAATTAATTAAACCTTGTTAGACATGGATAATCTCCCATGATGGGTTCCATTGAAACGGAAATGCTATGTTCGACATATTAACCCATATACTTTGTTACACGTGCAATTGAAGCTCAATATGTGTCCTAATTATATCCTTACTAAATCAGTCTTAGAGACACATAATAGTTATGTTGTAAGATTCTTTATTACATAGCTGAATATGGGGTTGTCCCATATATGTATTAAAGTTCTTCATGATTAATAGGATTTTAGAATGTGTTAATTTGTGAAACTTTATCTCTATCTTTATAAGAGACAAATTGGATGTTGTTCCTTGACACATGCTATTCTTTTAGGACTTGGAGTTTACAAGGAATAAACTGGATAGAAGTACAAAGTTTGAAATGGTTTCAAAAGCACAAATTAACTAATGAGGCTGATAACTTGTCACTTAACTATGACAAAGATTCAGAGGAAGAGTCAACGATGCTTGAGGTTAGTGGGAGTAAGTTACTTGGTAATGCCCATAAGCTAATGAAAGCATTTGGAGAGTAATCTTTTTATGAATAAGTTATTCCCATAAGTTGAAACAGTGCAACTTAAAGGTTGCACATTCTTCGTAGCAAGGATAGCATTTGAGTGTTACCTTGATCACTATAATTTATTGGGTGTCCCAATATTAGAGTGCCTCATAACATTCAGGATTAATAAACGAATTCGAACGCAAATGAACAAACTCCTAGGTTAAGTAAATTGTCGTGACAAATTGAATTGTATGGAATCCTTTAGAAGGATCACGATTATTTACTGTCATACTCGCAGGGATGAGTTTATAACCTATAGCTAACAAAATGATATTTGATATCGATTTTGAGAGGTGGTTTAAAGCCATAGGATCTTAAGAGATGGACTAGAGATTACTTAAGTTTAGAACTCAAGTAAATTGATATTTTATTATTACATAGTAGTAGTTTCTTTCAGGAAAGTATTATATCAACAACGGAGTCTATGCCTACATAGTGTAGGACAATCAGAATTATATAGTTGAGTCTGGGAGACATACTATATATTATCTATTGGTTGGATTATAGACCAGTCCTATAAGATTTTACTTCCATGAGCGTCTAATAATTGCATGATATATTCGATAACAAGCCTATACCACTTTCTGAGGAGAAACTTTATTGTAAAGTGTGTTTGACAGAGTTATAGGCCTTAGTGTCGAATTCAAATCATGTATGGATATGCAAAATCAAATAGGACCATTGTGGACTTATGCAAGCCTCTAGGAGTTTGATCATTTACATTTGAAATAAGTAAATTAGTTTTAACTTATTTCAAAAGTAGATAAATCATATGTACATCTTTAGAAGTGTTTGTGAGAAGCTCTTATCTATATGATTAAAAAGAAAAATGTTTGACACCAACATTATATGAGATGGCTTTCACATTAACAGTCAAGGTATTGATCATCCAAGAATTTCATTGTAAGAGGCTTGAATGAAAGTATTTAGAATATTCTCATATTGAAACCTTGTTGTATAGGTTTGAGAGAATATTAAAACTCTACACACTGTTCGCTATTTTGAATAAATAATGTGTTGGTGAACAATAATCGAATTCTAGGAGAATCTATTATTGTTATTATTATCACATGGTTATACAGTCAATATTAAATTGCCTTATTGAAGTATGAACTTCGTACATATACATGATGTTGTATGGTACAACTGTCGCCTAAAATGTACAGATGTGATCCATGAAACAGTCAAGGTGACTGATGATTATGAACGGATCTCGTGGACAGTGGGAGCTTAGCTTAGATATATATTAGATATATGAGTAGTAAGCTTCATTATAAATATGATGATTGGACTCATCACAATTATAATTTTGTATTCATCTTAGTAATAGTATCATATTAGATTAGATCTAATGATGTATAGATTCAACAACCTATGTACTCAACAACCTATGTACTGTATGATTATGCTAGAAGGTTCTTAGAAGAACAAGGGGTAGTTCCAAGTGTTAGTAATCGAATTGTGAACTTGCGATTATACTAATGCGACTGCACATGTAAAGGAACCAAGATCTTATGATACTAGCATGATCTACTGAGACACTATCATTGGTTTGGAAACCACTGATAGATTGCAACATAAACAAATAAAGTAATTTCTCCGTGAGGACACTACGTTGATTCTTTCACAAAACCTTGTCTTTGGAGAGACAAGTTAGCCATTCCAGGAATCTAAATGTTGGACACACATGAGTGATTGACTCTAGTCCAAGTGGGAGATTGAAAGTATATATGTCCTAGAGACAACCAACATTAAGGACGATATGTACTTTACCGCATTCAGCTTATTGGTATTCAATTATGTTACATTTATTTAAGCATACATAAATACAATTGGCATTACATTTACTGGATAGATTATTTGGTTGTTTGAATTATTCTGTAAGATGTTCCCAAAGACTAAAGATAATCACCAAGTTAGTGGGAGCTTGCGTGTCAGAACTTAAGTCCTAAAATTAGCCACTAGTTGATGGTCATTGAGATATGGGATACCAATGATGCGATAGAGACTAGCATGTGTTGCATCAGATCCTTAGAAGATGTAGTAGTTCTCACTGCTGCGAATAGCTTGGTTATTCATGATGGGCACATGGACACTTTGAAGAGTGTTGGCATACCTAGCCGAGAAACCATTTTGTTAGTGTTGAAATATGTCCAGTCCGGATGTACGAACTGGAGCGGTCTAAGAGCGCGACAAAGCATCATAGGCCGTCCCTCAAGGGGCACGACCACACCCAAGTATGTCACTAAGGTGTGGTTCGACCAACATAGGGTCCGACCATCACTGGGAGGCCAACCCTCAAAATAAGCTCATCACAAGGACAAAGCAGCCATTGAGCTCGAGGAGCATCTCTATGGCTCGAGGAGGCCTTACGTCAAGGTAACGCTCCATGATAGAAACTGGGCAGGACACTACTCGCACCTTCTACGCACAAGGAAGGCTCGAGGACCCTGAGCGACCAGCCATGGTTGCTCCCTTGGGCCAAGGCCCATGGACCTCCCTAATGGGCCTGGGCCGAGGAAGGCCTCAATCCTAGTCGTACACGTGTCGCGATCCTACATGACCTGACCATGAAAGCCCACAAGTATATAAAGGCTTCACTCACTCCTCAACAGTAAGCATTAATACCTCTCAACCACCACATTTATTACTAGGGAAGCCTCACAACTCCCTACTCGTAAAGTCGTCACTCCGATCTGATATCTCACAGACTGGGCAAGAGACACTAACCCCCCCCTCCAGTATATTTCAGGTACGAGGAAACTACAAGAAGATTCACTACCTACCCTAGAGGAATACTACAAGAAGAAGAATATGAATAAGACATAGAATAGCGACTTACTGCGAACTTAGAAAGAAGCACGAATTACCCTTCAACATTTGGCATCGTCTGTGGGAAACGACACGAAAGGTCATTCCTTGCCCTACTGGTCGAACCATCACCCTCCTCGTGACCCTTCACGAATATGCCTCCCAGAAGAAGCAACCGTCTTGCTAATGGACCACTCAGGAACCCTCCTCGACCTAGAGGCCGTCCCTCTGGTAACGGTCGCGGAGGAGGAACGGATGGTGCTCCGAGGGCACCAAGAAACAACAATGTTGCAAGGAATCGGGATTACACGGAGGGGGCATTTACTAATGTCACCAACTCCCAAAATGAAAGGTCGGGAGAAAACAACCCGCAAGGAATCCCGGTAGGAAGTTCCTATGGAGCGTTGAGAGTCCCAAACAACGCCGAGCCTAGGGGGCAGCCTCCTCCAGTAGCAATCAATCAACCTCCCGTAGCAGTGAACCTTCCTCAACCGGCCGCATTGACCTTCACCCTTCCTGATGGACGTGTAGTCCGACCATCAGACTTCGGGATGGGCGAAGCTCAATACGGTATGTTCCTTCTCACTCTACAAGGATACGTAGGGGGTAATGAGGCTGCTAGAGTTAATGGCGAGATACAAGCTCAAGGAGCACAACCAGCGCCGGTGAAGAGCAACCTCGTGAAACCATGGTTGCTCCTCGTCAATCCCAAGGAAGAGCACCCGTTGCACAAGATGAAGCACATTCGAGAGCCAACAAAAGGCCGATCCACTCTCGACTTGGACCATCAAGAGTTCAATCAAGGATAGGGCCTCAAGGTTCCCTGGATGACTTGAGAGACTTGATTGATAGAAGGATACGGGCATCATTGCAAAATGTAGCTCAACAAGAAAATAGAGCTCAGGTGGTCGCTACACCACCCGCTCTCCCCAATCAAGTTACGCCCAACCAAGTAACTCCTCAAAACCAACAAGAAGCAGTGGCGGAGAATCAAGCATTGAGAACAGTAGTTGAGGTAACCCCCTTGATCGACCCGATCACGGGGAGGAGGCTCACTCTGGAGGAACTCAACGCGAGGAAATCCGCACTTGATGCTCATATAGAGACTTTACGAGGAACTGTCCAAGAGAAAGAGCAAGACCAAGATCCAAGCCCTTTGTGCGATGAGATTACAAGCCACCAAGCCAAAATCGAAAGAGGGTTCCCCACCTTCGAAAGCTATGATGGAACAAGTTGTCCGAAGGACTACTTGGTAAGATTTGGCACTAAAATGGACGTTTACGGTCATGATTCAAGGACCAAAGCACTCCTCTTCCCGGCTAACCTCTCCGGAGAAGCCATGAAGTGGTGGTCGCGCCTCCCTCACCGATCCATCAAGTCATATAGAGATCTCTGCAAGGAGTTCTCTAAGCGTTTCGAGAAAGTGATGAACGCCAAGAGAAGAGTGAGGTACTTGGCCGAAATTGTTCAGAAAAACAACGAAGACTTGAGGGACTTCATCAATCGCTTTCATGAAGCAGCCCTCCAAGTCGAAGATCACTCGATCAATGAGAGGAAAGAATATTTGTATGGTAACACTACCAAAATCAAGTTCCAAGATGTACTCTCAGCATCGTGTGTGGAGAATGAAGCACAACTTGCCAAAGTTTGCAAGGATTTCCTCGAGGCCGAGGAATTCCGAAAAACCGTCACAGTTAGAACCAATCTTCCCAAGGAAAAAGGGAAACAGAAAGAAAAAGAGAAGGAGTACCCTCCTCGCCCTCAAAATCCCGGAAAACAAAGGAAAGATCAAAAGTTCGGGCTGATCAAAGAGGGCCACTCTAGAAATGATTTCAGAGACAAGAGGTCTCCTCCTAGAAGGTCACCTCCAAGACGATATAGCAACTACACAGACTTAAATAGGCCAAGATCCGACATCTTGAAATATATAGTCTCGAGGAAGCTAGACGTCTCCTGGCCACCCCCGATTAAGGAAAATCAAAGGAACAAGAGCTCAGAAAAATTTTGCAAGTTTCACAAGGGGAAAGGGCACACCTCCGATGAGTGTGTCGAACTCAAGAACGAAATTGAGAGGATGATACGCAACGGTCAATTGGTTAGCTACATCCGAAAGGAGGAACCTCTGGCACTCCTGCCTCCACCACCTCAAAGTGGGAGCGAGCACCCTTACCAAGGAAACCCTCACGATGATGACATTCATAATTAAAACAATTATGAGAACCGCCCCGTGAATGGAAGCATCCACACTCTCACAATCGCGGGAGGACCCACGGGGGGCGACACTCGTAATCAAAGGGAGATTACGGCTGACAATCTGAGAGTCCGAGATGTGAAGTATGCTCAAGCCGCACGACCGGGAACCAATGTTATCTCTTTCGATGATAGAGAGATACCTCTGAAGCATGCCGGAGGAGGGAACATCTATGATCCTTGTGTCCCACTTGTAGTCTCCTTGGACGTTCAATCATACAAGTTAGGAAGAATCCTCGTCGACACCGGGTGCTCGGCGAACTTGATTTTCACCGGAACCTTGAAAAGGATGCAAATGAATCCAAGAGAAGGGCTCAGGGAAGTGAGGAGCGCATTGGTAGGGTTTGGAGGACAACCTATCATGCCACTCGGAATGATCAACCTCACGGTATCAATGGGTAGCGCTCCTAGACGAGTAACGCAACATGTTCCTTTTGTGGTCGTCGATATGCCGTTTGATTATTTTGCAGTCCTTGGCCGACCCGGTCTCTCTCAATTCCAAGCCGTAGTGTCCACGGTCCATGATGAATGTGTATTTTACACTTTCATTCGAGTCTTTTTCACCTATTTTAGCTATCCTCTATGTTAATTTAGCTATATTTTAGTACATTTTATTAGAATAGTGTCACGTTTCCCTTTAGATTTTATTTTACAGGTTTTGGTTGAAATTCGGAGATTTCTGGGCAATTATATTGAAGTTGAGAAGGAATTGGTGTTCCAGAAGCCTATTTGGAGTATCTGAAGGTTTCCGGATAGGATTTGGAGTCTAGGGGCCGAATCTGGAGGTTAGAAGGCTACTAGAAGTCATAAACCGAGTCCGAAAAGGTGAAGAAATCCAAAACCGCGTCGAAAATGTGGAAATTCCGCGAATTTACTGGGGGGCGAACCGCCGCAACACGGGGCGAACCGCCCCAGAGTTTTTTCGGGCCTATATATAGTGCTCAGTTTTCTCTCCGAAAATCATATCTTTCCAAGCCTTCTCTCTCACCTCTCTCTATAGTTTTAGGTAGGAACTTCCCGGGGCCTGTCCTGGGAGTTCCGTAGCTTAGGGAATACTTTTTCATGGCAGTTTGGAGCTCGTAGGACCGCAATCATCCGGAGATTGACAACCTTCGGTAACTTTGTATCTTACAGTTTTAACTACTTATTTTATTTATCTTTCAACATGTTTTCTTCTATGATATCTGTTGATTGCATGCTTATTATGAGTAGCTAAACTTATCATTGGTGGTAGTATGTGAATTCTTAGCGAGGGAAGATAATCATGCTAATGGCTATATCGCGCATTATATTCCGTGTCATTGCTTTATTTCGTTGATCAGTTGTAACCAAAATTCTTGTATGTTGTATTGATCATTGTGCACAATTGGACACTAGTCGACCATCAGACCAATTATATTCGTTGTGTTGAATAATTACGGAAGACATTAGGACAGCAGTGATTGACTAGTCAGACCCGATTATCTTCGTAGTGCTTAATACTTGCAACAGGACACTAGATTGATTCAAAGATCTCTATGCAAGACCGAAGAATTTATGCATGATTATCGACTCATTATGCTAAGAAGGACCATACTATCACCAATCTCCATTATCTGCTAGAAATCCCCTATTGCTATTTATCTGCTGTTTTATATTCTCTTGTTAAATAGATAAAGCTAGTTATAGTCCTGAGAGAACGACACTCGAGTCATTCTACTACTACACTATGGTTTTCGTTGTAGTTGTGGATTGCCTTTGGCTAAATAACAAATTTTATTTGCTGAATCAAGACCCGACAAATCTCCGTTCATCAGTCCACAACAAGTTAAAGTTCCCCACTCCTTTGGGAATTGGACAAGAAGTAGGAGACATACGAGAAGCATGGGAATGCTACACCATGTCAGCCAAGTTCACTTCTAGGGTTGCCATTGGAGAACCCAACCCGGGGCAATCATCCGAGGAGACACCCCTTGTTCACAATGCGCCTTATCGTTTCTACACGGTTCGGCGAGTGAAGAAAAAATCAAAAAAGCCAAGTCCGTCACTTAGGCGAAGAAAAGCAACCATGAAGAAATACAAGGATACTCTAGTAGGAGCTGTTAAGGAGCTCGAGGAGTATCAAGTGATTCCACCAGTCCCACCCTCTTCCAAAAAGAAGAAATTCTTTGAGGAAAACAAAATTGAAGCAAGAGAAGCCCTAGAAGAAATCCAAATTGTCGAAGGAAGTGCCGACAAGGTCACAAAAATCGGTACCGAGATGACTACGGAGGTCAAGATGAAACTCATCCAATGTTTGAAGGATAACAACGACATCTTCGCGTGGAGTACCGAGGACCTCAAGGGGATCGACCCACGTGTCACCGTTCACTGTCTGAACGTAGACCCATCGATCACCCACATCAGAGAAAAGCGAAGAGACTTCAGTGCGGAAGATAATACCATCATAGAAGCGGAAGTCCAAAGACTTCTTAAAGCCGGCCACATCAAGGAGGTGAGATACTCCGATTGGGTATGCAATGTGGTCCTCGTGGAGAAGGGTCCGGGAAAGTGGAGAATGTGCAACAACTTCACAAGGCTCAACAAGTTTTGCCCGAAGGATCCCTACCCTCTCCCACGGATCGACCAGCTGGTCGACTCAACCGCTGGATGTGCCCTCCTGAGTTTCATGGATGCATACCAGGGCTTCTACCAGGTCAAAATGGCCAAAGATGATGTGCCCAAGACTGCCTTCTTCGCTAATGGCAATGTGTATTGCTTCAACGTGATGCCATTCGGTCTTAAAAATGCCGGAGCGACCTACCAAAGGTTAGTCAACAAAATGTTCAAAGAAGAGTTGGGTAAAACGATGGAAGTATATGTCGATGACATGCTCGTCAAGACCAAAACCGAGGAGCAACATGTAGGTTACCTGGCAAAATGCTTCTCAATCTTGAGAAAGTATGGCATGAAGCTCAACCCGGCGAAGTGTACCTTTGGAGTCAAAGGGGGGAAGTTCCTCGGTTACATGGTAACAGAGAGAGGAATAGAAGCAAACCCTGAAAAAATAAAGGCCATCCTCGATCTTCCTCAACCTCAATCGATCAATGAGGTGCAACAATTGGTTGGAAAGTCAATCGCATTGAGTAGATTCATCTCGAGATCTGCCGAGAAAAATCTACCTTTTTTCAAAGTGCTAAGGAAGAGCAGCCACTTTGAGTGGACAAAGGAATGCGAGGAAGCCTTCGAGAAGCTGAAAGAGTATCTACTCGCTCCTCCACTACTGTCGAAACCTATAGAAGGAGAGGCACTTTATTTATACCTAGCAGCAACTGGGGAAGCTATCAGCTCGGTCTTGGTACGAATCCAAGGTAACGACCACTTGCCCATCTACTACTTGAGTAAAGTACTCGCCGAAGCTGAAACGCGGTACATGGATATCGAGAGGCTATCCTTTGCCCTCGTTTATACGGCAAGGAGGTTGAAGCCCTACTTTGGTGCTCACAAGGTTGTAGTCTTGACGAATCAACCTCTTAAGCAAGTCCTTGGAAAACCCGAAAATTCGGAAAGAATGGCAAGATGGGCAATTGAATTGAGTGAGTACGACATCGACTATCAAGCACCCGTGGCCAAGAAAGCACAAGTCATCACCGACTTCCTCGTAGAGTATCCCTCCAAGGGAACTTCAGAGGAAAACCCTTCGGAGACACAAAGTGTTATGATGATGGTCGAAGAGCAAACCCAGCAAAGCAACCCCATGCAAGCTCTTGAAGATGCTTTGAAAGAGCTCAAGGCGATGTCCCAAACAAAAAGAAAAAGACATGAAGTGTTCCTAGCAGAAAAAATCGACGAGCCGAAAGGTACGGAGATCGTCTCTCCAAAACCCAAGGAATTAGTCGACCATGGAGACGTCTGGATTCTTCATGTTGATGGATCCTCATCAGGAAAAAATGGCGGGATAGGAATATACTTCAAGAGTCCCGGAGGGGCTGAACTCGAGTACGCCGTTACTCTTAGTTTCCCAGTCTCAAACAATGAAGCAGAATACGAAGCCATCCTCATAGCTCTACGTATGGCAAAAGCATTGGAAGTGAAGAAGCTACATCTCTTCACTGATTCTCAACTGGCCGAGAAGCAAATCTCGGGTAAATTCAGAACCAAGAAGGATTCATTGGCCGAGTACAAGAGCGCCATCACGGAAGAAATCCAAAAATTCGAAAGTTGTGAGATTGAGAAGTTCTCAAGAGATCTCAATCAAAGGGCAGATGCCCTATCAAAGTATGCTTCAGCTTCCGGAGGAGTGGATACCCGGAATGTGATACTCATGAGAATCAACGCATCATCCCTGTGGTCATCAAAGCCAAACGTCTTGGCAGTTGAAGCTCAACCGAGTTGGATGCAAGAGATAACTACATATCTCAAAAATGGAAGCCTCCCTCGTGACAAAGCTGAAGCGAGGAAGATCAAAGGAAAGGCTCCCCGATACATCATGCAAGGAGACTACTTGTACAAAAGGTCCTTCGAGGGAGTCTACTTGAGATGTGTCGCCGAGCAAGAAGTCCAAAAACTTTTGGGAGAGATGCATCGAGGAAGTTGCGGGGACCATGCCGGAGGAAGAACCCTCGCGCAAAAAGTCATTCGACAAGGATACTACTGGCCCACTGTTCGTGAAGACGCTGCCCAACTTGTGAGAAGGTGCGAAGAGTGTCAAATGCACGCCAATTTGATCAACGTCCCAGCGAAACCTCTCATGCCCATCACCATCACTTGTCCTTTCGACATATGGGGCATCGACATAGTCGGTCCTTTCCCAAGAGGCACGGGTCAAAAGAAGTTCAGCATCGTTGCGGTTGAATACTTTAGCAAGTGGGCGGAAGTTGAGGCAGTATCCACTATCACTGAACAAAGAGTGATGAACTTCGTATGGAGGAACATCGTGTGTCGATGTGGCTTGCCGAGAGTCCTCATCTCGGATAATGGTGCTCAATTTTGTGGCCAAAGATTCAATGAATGGTGCAAGGAAATGAAGATTGAGAGGAGGTATACCTCTGTAGGACATCCTCAATCCAATGGGCAAACAGAAGCCGTCAACAAAATCCTCGTCAACAACTTGCAGAAGAGGTTCTCCACCAACAAGGACTGGGTCGACGAGCTTGATGGAGTGGTATGGGCATACCGCACTACTTCAAAAATAGCTACAAGAGAGACTCCCTTCTCGCTAGTTTATGGGTCCGAGGCGGTCATACCAGCAGAAGTGGCGGTAGAAACCCTCAGAATCCATGGGTATCAACCCGAGGACAATCATACAGAGAGGCTCTTCGACCTGGACACGGTTAGCGAAGCGAGGACCAATGCCTTGGCCAACATCCTCAGATATCAAGCACTGATCGCGAAGACCTACAACAAAGGTGTGAGAGAGAGAGACTTCCAAGTAGGAGACCTGGTGCTCCGAAGAGCGGACATCCTGGGCAAAGTTGGGAATATGCAACCCAATTGGGAAGGCCCCTACAAGATATTTGAAGCAAGGTCCAATGGAAGCTACCGGCTCCAAGACATGGAGGGAAGAGTATTGAAGAACCCATGGAATACTTCTAACCTCCAAAGATTCTACGCGTAAGTGGTTCGATGAACAAGCTTTTTGAAAGAACTCCTGTGGAAGGCCCAAAGATCGAGAAGGATTCCTCACAAGTTTCTGTGAGAGGTACCTCATGTTTTGGTTAAGAAAAGGTTGTAAGAAAGCTAGCCGCGAAGCCCCCATTGTAATTGCATTTCCGACAAATCAATACAATGTCTCTCTCTCAACAAAAAATGTTCAAGTATAGAACTACTATACTCAAGAAATAGGGCTACTCGATCAAGAAAGCTTATTTGACCTACATAAAAGCTATTCGATTTCCATGATTAAGGGGAATCCTCCCCGCTCTCTAAGCTCTATAGGAGAATTAATCAGGAAGCCTTTTAAAGTAGTAAAAGCGAGGAGAAGTATGAAATCGAGGAGGATGAGCCCCATTCTCTCTAACTCAACACTTAGAATTTTTTCTAAGTTCAACACTTGGAATTCTTTCTTAATCGTCAAGACAATCGAGAAGCGCGGAAACTACTTTGATAGCTCGACGAGCCTAGCCCGAACCACTCGTAGCGAGGAACTTTGGTTCTCGATTCTAACTTATACATGTTTAACTACTCTATCCAAGTTATACGTCATAACAAAAATTGGAGTTAGTAAAAAACACAAGTATAAGTAAGAAAGCGAAGAGCAACAAATTTTATTGAAGAAAACAAAGAGCGATGAGACAACAGTAGATAAACATATGTTACAAAGGGATATGTTTCGAGGAGCGCCACAAAGGGCCGAATGAAAATTGTTTGAAAATAAATGCAAGTACAGAAATGGAAAAATTACAACATTCCCGAGCATACTCGGTCTTCAGAAGGCTGCCCGATCCTAGCGGGTTCGACTATCGGTGAAGTCAGTGACCGGGGTGCTCGCGCTTGTAGCTCCTCGCGCAGGGCTAAGCAGCTCATGAATCTCGGCGTTGTCTCGCTCCTGAGCTTGAGCCTCTTGGATAGCCTTCTCGTACATGACCAGCTCAGGCTCGACGAAGTCCGCCGGTCGCTCGATGACCGGATCACTCACCTTCACCCAAGCAGCATTCCGAAGAGCCGCCTTCTCGAACGGGTAGAGGATCCCGCTCCTTAAGCACTCGGGCACCCAGGCGGGGAGGTAAGCTGGTTTGCTAGGATATGGAACTTCTGGATCGGTCACCAGCTCACCAAACTCGCACGGCTCGTGCATCTCCTCGGTAATCTCCTCGTCAGGATAAGGAGTCAGGTCCTCGCGCCTTCCAGGATGCAATTCCTCGCGGTCATCATGATCGAAGTCAGCAGGGAGCAAGTTAACCCTCTTCAGCTGGCCAACACACGAGAAGAAGCCCTCCTCGCGAGACGCCACTTGCACGTCTCTTTGGGCCATCTTGTAAGTGGCCGAGGACATGAAGTCGCGAGCAGCAGCGACTCGGCTACCTTTCAGGAAAGAAAGGATGCTTGCCTTAAACTTTTCCATGCAAATGGATAAAGTAGCATAGGCACCCTTAAAGCCCTTGGTCCTCGCCTTTTCTTTGGACAGCTCCTTCTCGAGCTCATCCACTTTGGCCCTTAGCTTCCCGGACTCAGTCTCCGAGACCTTTACCTTGGACTCTGAAGCAGCAAGCTTCTTTTCGAGGTCCTCGATCACGACCCCGATATCGGCGCGATCGGCAGCAACTTGGCCATAGGCCTCCTTCAAGTTCTCAAGCTACAAAAGGATTACACAGTTAGAAAGGAGGAAAAATTCTTATACTTAGAAAAGTTTACAATGAAAGAAATGAAGAAAGGTACCTGAAGCGAGCACATGCTCAACTCGTGTGCCCGGTCGAGGTCGCTCATCTGAATGAGCCGCTTCACTTCATTACCAGAAGCGACCACCTTACCCTTCTTTCGGGCAGGTTCATTAATCCCTCCAAGAGTGAGCTTCCTCGCGCCCTTCTTGGTCACCGGCTTCTCGGGCCGCTTCTCGGCCTCGATGGTATGGCGCGCCTCCTCCTCGGCCTCTTTGGCCTTCTTAGCCTTCTTCGCCGCCGCCTCCTCCTCGGCCTTCTTTATTGCCTCCACGGGGTTCTCCCTTGTCTCGAGCCCCTCTTGCACCAAAGCGTCCCGATGATGCGCGACATTCCGGGGAGGGGTCAAGTTGAGAGAACCGAGGATCTGGGTCTCCTTATTTTCTAGCCTTTGCTTCCTCCTTTGTTCCTCCTTCGCGGCGAGAGTCTTCGAAATTATCCACTGGAACCAATAGGCTGCAAAATAAAAGTACAAGTTAGTACGATCGAGGAGGATAAGAATCGAAGAGGAAAGGAAAAAAGCGAGAACATACTCAAAACACGCAAAGCAAGGAAAGAAAAAACACAAGTATAAAAGCTATTTTTCTAGCTTACTGAAGAGGACTTTCTTTGTATATCGGTTCCCGATATAGCCCGTGTACGAGTAGGGCGAAAGGCCCGCCAAGAACGGGAGTGGCTGGAGGACTAACCCCCAGTAAAAGTACTCCTCGGGATGGGGTCCCCGATTCTGCTCCTCGAGCTCCATGACCCAAGGATCGGACTCCTCGGGTAGGGGATGCTTATCAGCGATCTTTCCCCTAAACATCAGCTTTGGAACTCCCCACTCCGCTTCCTCCTCGCTCATATTAGGTAGCTTCTTCTTCTTGATGTAGAAGTACCTATGGAACCACTTGTAACCCGAGGAGCTGTGAGCGTCCATGATGAAACCCAATCCTGGTCGAGCATTAAAATAATAGAAGTACTTATTCCCGGAGCTCATCGAGACTCGGAACAGTTGGTTGAAGTTGTGAAAGTTCAGCTCGATCCCTCTCTTCATGCAAAAGACTCCAAAGCAGACCAAAGTCCCGAAGGCACTCGACACTAGTTGCCAAGGAGCGATCCCCAAAGTATTGAAGATGTCGCGGAAAGCATCGCAGAACGGAAGTATCCATCCTCGATCCAGGCTTAGACAGTGAACGGCCATGTACCAAGGCGGAGCGTTGTAAAAGGTCTGGTCCTCCTTGGGCACGAGGATGTCGAACTTACTCTCAGGAAGAGTATACTTCCATCTTAGAGTAGCAACCTCCTCGACCGCCGCCTCGCGAATTCCCTATTTTACCCTCGGCGCTCCCGCTCGGGCTCGGGCACACTTTCCCATGCCAGCGCGAATTACCTAAAGGTAATTCGTAGCGCGAGCACCGCACCACTGGGCTCAGGGATAGAGCGACGACCAAAAGCATCCCTCCTCGAGACTTCACAGATAAAAAAGGATGGCAAGACAAAAAATCGACGGACACATTGTGATGGACCGAGGAGCCACTCTCAGAAGTATCTCTCCTCGAGATAATTTGCAAAGAAAAAGCGGCAAGAAGTCATTCCATTCCACTCTCAGAAGTATCTCTCCTCGAAGATAATTTGCAAAGAAAAAGCGGCAAGAAGTCATTCCATTCCACCAAGGAATACTTACCCGGATCCGATCTCTGCCCAGCAAACATACCGCTTTTCATAAGGTCCGAGCAACGTCCGCTCGCACCCTATAAAAAGGGGGGGAGGGAGAGATAGGAGGAGGGAAAGATACCAAGGTGCGAATACGGAAATCTTTTTTCGCCCACTACTAGTCGAGACTCTGCTCGACCTATACTTCAACATAGTTCCTGCTCAGCAGGTAGTTAAAGTTTTTGGTAACAAAACTAAGTTTGACAACTTAGTACTTGTATCTAACTCATATTTATTTCAGGATGAACAAATGGAGGATGCTACTCAAGCTCCTCAAGGAATGGAAATTGTACAACATGAGATTGCTGAAACTCAGCAGGTAATTCATGTTTTAGCTTTGAACTCTAAGGCAATTATCCAAACCTCTCCTGATCGAAATATTATTCTTTTTCAGGCTCTAAAGGAGACAACTGAAGTGGTGCACATCACTGAAGATTCACAAGTGAGTTCTGAGGAACTTTACTTGAACTTCAAAAGAACAACCTTGTCAAGAGTTGCTAAGTCTGTCAGCAACTGGCAAAGGTACAGAAGGATGGACTTTTCTGACCTCCATCTTCATCTATCAAATAAGAAAAAGAGATTCTCTCTACTGAAGCTCGAGACATTTGTCCACTCCATACTTCATGAAGAATTCTCATATTCTCAGCTAATGAGCTCGAATCTGATTGCTCAGAGAGAATATGAAGGCAAAATTTAAGAGTGCCTCTCCAGCTGAACAAGCTGTGATGCTCAAGGGTTCATTTGTACCCGTGGTGGCTGATCCCCACAAAATCAATGAGGAAGAGGAAGTAACAAGTGTTGCTTTATACAAGCATCTTGAGCTAGTCATTCTGACTGATGATGATGAAGAGGAAGAAGATGAAAATATCCCTACTGATCCCAGTGATGATGAAGGGAAAGATTCAAAGGACAAAAAGGATGCCGATGATGACAATCAAGGTCCAAGTCCTGATGCTGGTGGTTTAAAATTGACAGTTGCTGAAACTGAACAACAAGACAATCAGCAAGCTGAACAAACACAAACTCAGCATGAATGTAACGGTACGGTAATTTTGAAAATAATATTTAAATCGGAAAATAATATTTAAATCGGAAAATCGAACAGTCTTTTAAAAAATACGGTAAGTAAAGGTTTTGGCTCTCAAACGAGCTTACAATTCAAGAGAAATAAATGCGGAAGCTAAAAGATGCTGAAGTTCAATGGAAAATAACAAGTGAAGACAAAGTTTCTTCTTATTTGAAAACAACCTGATGAACGTATTTTCGACGCGTTCATCTTGTCTTTTTTACCTTCTTTTGCTATCTTTTAGCCTTGTTTTTTGGTTAGTTTTGTAGAATAGTGTCACGTTTATTGTTTTCTGCATTTTCAGGCACTTAGGTACGAAATGGCGTTTTTGGAGCTAAAAACGAGCTTTTTTAATAGAAAATGGCCCCATTGAAGTTCCTTGATCTCCACGACTTGTTCGTGAGTGTTTGAGCATCAATAAGCATCGAGAAGGATGAGTCCAAGGCACCCGAGGGCCGTACGAGGGCAAAAAGATTGAGTTGGAAGACAAAAATCTGCCCAGGAGCCAAGCTAAGCGCCTGGAATAGTGAAGCGCTCCGCTTCATTTTCCAGGAGCTTTGGCACAGCAGCCAAGCGAAGCGCTTGGAGGGCCAAAGCGCTTCGCTTGCCAAGCGCTCCGCTTGGCAGCAGTTACGTTTTCGGATTTTCCTTCTTAGATCTAATCTTCTGTTACTTTTTTGGAGACTTTTGAACTTTGGCTTCGTTTTGGAGAGCTCCTAAGCCCCAAAACTCAGAGAAAACTCAGATTACATTGTATTTTTGATTGGATTAAAGGTTTTGGCATAGGATTTCATCCATTGTTTCATCTACGGAGAGGTTTTCATCAATACCCACCGATTAGTGACAGCTTGGTGGTAACATTGTATCATTATCTCTTGTCTAGTAGTTTGATTTGATGTATTCTATTTACAATTCATATGATTTGATGTCTATGTTGATGAATATGAGTAGCTAAATCCTTTGTGTTGGTGGTAGAATGTAGAATATGCATGATATGGGTTATGTTTATGCTTACATGAGATTGTGATTCAATCTTGCTGCAAATTCCTTCATATGATTCTTAGTTGTCCATAAAATATATTCGAATTGAGTATAGTGACAAACTCTTGGTCAATGAAAGCTATAGGATTGTATGTTAGAGATTTGCAGCATGCTAGATAAATGGTGTTAGTGACAAGCACCTCTAAAGTATTGATAGTGGTCATTTATGATGTGTGTCTTGAAAGTTACCTAGACGAATTGCATAGCAGACTTGATCGAAGGTTTTACGCACTGAACTTGTGAGCATATTCGTAACCCATGCATTTGTATTTGATTTCTACCACCAACCGTTTTCCAAACTTGATTACAACAATTTGATTTCTCGTTGCTTTGTTCTAAGAAAACAATTCTACAAACGTTTGAACTCGTTGACTGAAATAACTAGCAAAAACCACAATCAAAGCCACGTTAGGTCCCGAGAGAACGACACTCGGGGAAAACTTGCCATTGCATTCTAGTTTGTGTAGTGATAAGTGTTCTTTGGCTTTTAAAACAAATTTAATTGGTGAAAAACGACATCATCAATTTGGCGCCGCTGCCGGGGACTTAACTCCTTTGGTTGGTGTTTTTGTTTTGGTTTTTTTCAGCCAACATCTCTTTCCCACCCCTTATTTCTTTCTTGATTGAATTGTGTGAAAGTTTTGCGTAACTAACAGAAACTTACAGTTAGTTGAAGGCTTTGTTGTTGGACAGGTATGGAAGAAGTTTGCTTGAACGAAGCTTTCAAAGTCCGGTATGAGGCGATAAGGAAAGAGCCGGCGATTTATCTTGAACCGGAGGCTAGGTTATATGAGGTCACTGATGAATTCTCTATAGCATAGCTACCTTCCGAGATTCGCCTTGCGAGAATGCATTACGATTTGTGGTAGAATACCGGCGTGATGTTGGGTTGTTACCACCACGTGATTTGAATGATGATCAGCTCCTGCGTCGGTTGTTTCCATGTGCTCTTACTGGAAAACCCAAAGAATGGTTGAGATCTTTGCCTGGGGGATCACTGAGGAGTTGGCAAGACGTGGTAGACGCCTTTCTTGATCGGTTCCTTTCGCCTAGGGAAAATGAAGAGCTCAAGAGGCGAATAATTGAATTCACTCAGCGGAAGGGAGAAAGGTTCTGCGATGCTCTAGAGAGATTTGAGCTCTACAAGAGCGAATGCCCACATCATCGGTTGAGTGAATATGAACTCATTACTTGTTTTTATCGGGGATTGGATGAAGACTTGCAGTTGGTGATAGATGGTGCATGTGACGGTATGGAGAATTGTACCGTATCCCAAGTCAAAGAGGCTTTTCGAAGATTGCTCGTTGCGACACATAACTGTACTCTTGTGCCACCGGTTGACTACTCGGAGATGTATCGAGCACCCAAGCCTATTGCCATTAGTTCTTATGATGACAACTTCGATTATAAAGTGAATACATGCTCGGGCGAAAATATTCCATATTACGTCTTTGAGGCTGAAGACTCGCAAGCTCAAGGTGAAGAGGAGTGCTTCACCGAAGAGGAAGAGGAGGTGTTATCCACTCTAATGAAGGTTTGGGGAAATGTGCTCGAAGTAGCGGGTAAATACCAAGAGGATTTCGATACTAGAATGGAGTGTGTGTATGAAGGGCTAGGAGAATCTGAGGTCATGCTCGAGTTACTAGAAGAGAAAATGAGTGAAGAAAGGGGTTCCGAGTGTCATATGCATGAAGAAAATCCACTGGAAATCCAGGCTGAGCGCTTGGAGCAGTCAAGCGGAGGGCTTGAAATTCCAGCAGAGAAAGAAGGAGAAAAAAAAGAAGCTCCAGGAGCCAGGCGAAGCGCTTGGAGAGCGCTCCGCCTGCGCTCTGTCAAGCGGTCCGCTTGGGACCTGGGAGGAAAATTCTGATTTTTCCAAAAATGAGAGAAATCTTAATCGTCAAAAGGAGTTCATTGAGGGACTTAAGGCTGATCTGGAAAGCGAAGAAGAACATTGTGAAAGCTCCAGGATTGAGGAGGAGTTTGAAGAGGCAAACATACTTTTGCGGAGTGGCAAGGAGTCGATACCACCATATCCTTTGACGTATCCTTCAAAAGTAAAACCTTTATCTAATAATGCATGTGATGTAGGTGATGATAATGAGCATTTGGAGAAGGAGGTGGTAGAAGAAGCCGCACCAACCCCTGAACATGTTACTTAGAAGGATAAGGAAGATGAGGAAGGGGGTGCACAACAAAAGGAGGGCGGACTCCATAAGTCGCCTAATCCTTATGTGCCCCCTAAACCCCATCTTCCCTTTCCCGGAAGGATAAAGGAAGCTAAGAAGGACATCCGAGACTCACCTATATATGGGATCCTATCAAAAGTAGAGGTGAACGTTCCCCTTCTGGAATTGATTCAAAATATTCCCGCTTACACGAAATTTTTCAAAGAGGTGAGGAGTAATAAGAAGATTTTCCAGAAAGGGGATGTGGCTGAACTTGAAATGGTTAACTCGGTGCATGAGTTACCTTTGAAGCAAAAGGATCCCGGGAGTTTCATAATTAGTATCACCATGGGAAACGGCCGATCCACAAAAGCAATGCTTGATTTGGGGGCTAGCATTAATCTAATGCCATACTCCATCTACAAGGCGTTGGGGTTGGGAAAAATCCAACCCACTAGCATGGTCGTTCAAATGGCTGATCGAAGTGTGAAACGCCCACTTGGGATAGTCGAGGATATCCTAGTAAAGGTGGATCGACTCATCGTGCCAACCGACTTTGTGGTGATGGAAACAGCAGACGAGGGTACAAGTTCGAGAAAGGAGCATATTGTGCTTTTGGGCAGACCCTTCATGGCTACCACCAACACATGTTTGGAGCTTCGAGGGAAAAAGATCACCATGGAGGTACTCGGAGACAAAGTTCAGATCGAGCAATACAAACAGGTATGTGAACCTGACTCTGAGGAAGTTATGATTGAAGAACTTAAATTTGTTGATTGTTATGAACCTGTGTCTTGTGATACTTATTTTGCTCATCAAGTTAGCGACCCTTTAGAAGCCGCTCTTACTATGAACCTTGAAGAGGGATTTGTCACCGAAGAAGTGTTAGCTATGACAGCCCTCCTAGATAATGCACCCGAAATTCCTCTAGGAGAAGAAGTAGAAGAGTCTCTAGGAATAGATGAGGAAGAAGGAGTGACCCCTCCACCTAGTGAACCAACCCTTGAGCTTAAACCATTACCAAGCCATTTGAAATATGTCTTCGTAGGAGAGAATGAGTCTAAACCTGTAATCATATCATCTAAGCTTGGTAAGGAGGAAGAGGCTAAGTTAGTGGAGGTGTTGAAAAGAAACACCGGAGCCATAGGATGGAGCATAGGTGACATCAAGGGTATAAGCCCGGTGCAATGTACCCACAAAATAGCCTTAGAGGAAGATGCGAAACCTGTTAGGCAACCACAACGTAGGCTAAACCCAGCTATGCAAGAAGTTGTGAAGAAAGAGGTGCTTAAACTCCTAGATGCTAAGATGATTACCCAGCTCCCGATAGCAAATGGGTTAGTCCCGTCCTTGTAGTCCCTAAGAAGTCGGGTATCACGGTCGAAGCAAATGATAAAGGGGAATTAGTACCCGTTAGGAAAACAACGGGGTGGCGTATGTGCATCGATTATAGGAAATTGAATTCTGCCACAAAGAAAGATCATTTTCCTTTACCATTTATTGATGATATGCTTAACTGCCTAGCTGGGCAAGAGTTCTATTGTTTCTTGGATGGTTTGTCAGGTTTCTACAAGATTCCTATAGCTCCCGAGGACCAAGAGAAGACCACCTTCACATGTCCTTTCGGCACTTTCGCATACCGTAGGACGCCCTTCGGATTGTGCAATGCTCCGGCCACTTTCCAACGTTGCATGCTCTCCGTCTTCTCCGACATGGTGAATAAATTTGTTGAGGTATTTATGGATGATTTTTCCGTTTACGGTGATTCATTTGATGATTGTCTTGATAAACTTGATCGTGTCTTAAGGAGGTGTATTGAATGTAATCTTACCTTGAGTCGGGAAAAGAGTCACTATATGGTTAAAGAGGGAATTGTGTTAGGACATGCTATTTCTAAAAGAGGGATAGAGGTAGACAAAGGGAAACTTGAAATCATTGAAAAGTTACCTCCACCTACTTGTGCGCGTGAATTGCAATCCTTCCTTGGGCATGTAGGCTTCCATAGGAGATTTATCAAAGATTTCTCTAAGATAGCTAAGTGCTTGAGTAACTTGCTTGCTAAAGATGTTCCCTTCGAATTCACACAAGAATGTCTTGACGCTTTCCACACACTTAAGGAGAAACTCTTAACATCCCCTATTGTAGTCTCTCCGGATTGGAAAATTCCTTTTGAAATTATGTGTGATGCTTCTGACTATGCTATGGGTGTTGTTCTTGGTCAAAAGGTTGATAACCATTTCAGAGTGATTTACTGTGCTAGTAAGACCTTAGATGCTGCTCAGATTAATTATACTACCACTGAGAAAGAATTCTTAGCGGTTATTTTTCCTCTAAGTAAATTCAGGTCCTATATTACTGGGTACAAAGTTTTTGTTCACACTGACCATGCAGCTCTCAAGCATTTGATTGCTAAGCGTGAAACCAAGCCCCGCTTGATGCGTTGGGTACTTCTTCTCCAAGAGTTCAAAGTGGAGATAATTGATAAAAGTGGCAAGGAAAATCTAGTTGCGGACCACTTGTCCCGGTTGCCAAACATTCCACAAGATGACACACCCGTCCCAGATGATTTGCGCGATGATCAGTTGATGCGTATAGAGTTGGAACCATGGTACGGCGATATCGTTAACTTCTTAGCCAAAAATGTGATGCCAACCCATCTCTCTGGACCTGAACGGCGTTCACTTGTGAGGAATTGTCGCCATTACATATGGGATGACCCGTACTTGTTCCGCAAGGGAGGAGATGAAGTCTTGCGGAGGTGTGTACCCGAGAAAGAGCAATTGTCGATACTGAGATTCTTCCATGAGTTAGAATGTGGAGGGCATTATAGTGGCCAAAAGACCGCTCGCAAGGTGCTTCAATCCGGGTTCTTTTGGCTCAGCATGTTTGAAGATGCGCGCTCATTTGTGGCGCAATGTGACTCATGCCAACGGAGTGGCAACATTGGCAAGCAACAAGAGATGCCCCAGCAAGGTAACTTAGTTGTTGAGCCTTTTGATGTTTGGGGTATAGACTTTATGGGACCATTCCCTAAGAGTAATGGGTACGAATATATATTGGTTGCGGTCGACTATGTCACCAAATGGGTAGAGGCTGTTCCCACCCGGACTAATGATGCCAAGGTTGTACTCTCTTTTCTTCATGATGTGATCTTCAATAGGTTTGGGACCCCGAGGTCCATTATCAGCGATGGGGGAGCTCACTTTGTGAACAAGGTCTTCGCTAATCTCATGAAGAAGTACGTGGTGACACATTTCGTTGCTACTCCATATCATCCTCAAACATCTGGCCAAGTAGAAGTGAGCAATCGGCAAATCAAGAAAATCTTGGAGCGGGTGGTCAAACCCTCGAGGAAGGATTGGTCCACCAAGTTTCCAGATGCACTATGGGCATATAGGACTTCGTTCAAAACGGTGATTGGTACCACTCCCTACAGGCTTGTGTACGGGAAAGCTTGCCATCTACCCGTGGAGTTGGAGCATAGAGTACTTTGGGCTATCAAGCAATTGAACCTTAATATGGAAAAAGCCGGTGAAGAAAGACTCTTGCAACTCACCGAGCTAGATGAGGTAAGATTGAAAGCCTTCGAAAGTGGTAAGATATACAAGGAACGAGCAAAGAGGTATCATGATAGAGGCATCATCCGCAAGGATTTAGTGCCAAGTCAAAAGGCACTCCTCTTCAACTCTCGGTTGCGACTTTTTCCTGGAAAACTCCGTTCTAGATGGGACGGACCATTTCAAATTGTCCGAGTAGCACCCCATGGTGCTGTGGAACTCTTGGACAACAAAACCGGAGCTACCTTCAAGGTCAATGGCCAGAGAGTTAAGCCGTACCTAGAGCCTCTCGAGTCGACTCATGAAGTGGAAGTTGACTTGGTCGAGGTACCTATTGTATCTTAGTTCATTTCATTAGTTTCTTGCACTCTTTATTTGCTTTTGTAGTTGTGGCCTGTGTGCCTTTTGTCGTGATTCGTTTAGTCTAGTATTTGTCTTGGTGCCTTAGGTGATTAAGATAGGAAAAAACATCGAAAATCTGGAAACAGATCCAAGCGAAGCGCCTGGCAAGCCCAAGCGGTCCGCTTGGAATTCCAGTAAGAATCTCATTCTTACAGGAATTTCAAGCGGAGCGCCTGGAGCCTTCCAAGCGCTCCGCTTGACAAGCGGTCCGCCTGGACCCTGTACCCAGATTTTCCTCGTTTTTTTCCATTCTTCTCACCTTTGCGCACCCGTTTTCACTTGTTTCTTGAGTCCTTTCAGGTACTACTCATATATAGGAGATTGGACACGAACCTTTATCTCAGGGAAGTGTACTTTCAATCCATTTTTTCCTTTTCATTCAACTTTTCTTTGCTCGAGGACGAGCAAAAGTTTAGGTTTGGGGAGGGGGTATTGGATTTTCAGTACTATATGCTTGTGTGGTTCGTGCATGCCTGATTTTACTCAAGTTCATGTGATTTGTCGTGTTTTTTTCAAATTTTTGCATGCATATCATCCCTAGATTAGTTGTTGCACGTTGTTGTGTGTGGAGTTTATTGCCAAGTCTTTTGAACTTTTTTATTGACTAGACTAAGTGTTTATGACCATTGATCATATGTTGCATCACTTTGCAAGAAGTTTAAGGCTTGTCTCGCTTGGTTTGTCACATTCGCATGTGCACTAGTTAAGCTTAGTAGTCTCGACATCACCTTGAGTGGTGTTTCTTCTGCTGCGGTTCACGATGACCTTATAAAATGATGCATGTTAGAGTCTATGGTTGTAACCCGTGTAATTATGTACGTAAGAGGCGACAAGTTCTTCACCTCGATTAGAGATTGCCAAATGCCTAGGAAGGAGGTAGTGTGAGGTGTGCGATTCCTTGTATTAAACCTATTCTATCGAATAGGTTCGGGGAGGGGGTTGCCTTATTGATCTTGTCTTTCGTCTTTGAGTCGTTGTAAAGTTTCCTTTTTCTTTTTTCTTTTTGTTTTGTGTCCCAACCTATTCTTTCGAATAGGTTTGGGGAGGTGTTTTTGACACTTAGTACTGCTGCTTGCCCCTATATTAAAAAAAAAAAAAGAGAAAAAGAAAAGAAGAAAAAAAAAGAGAAAAGAAAAAGAGAAAATTAAAAAAAAAAGAAGAAGAAAGAAAATAAAGAATAAGACCCAAAAGCAAAAGAAGGGTCGTTGCAAGCCAAAAGCAGTCTCGTAGTGTCAAGTGTCATGTAAATATTTTGTCCTTGTGAAGTATCGAGTTGTAAATTCTATCTTTCGTTTCGGGTCGCCTTTGTCCAAGGCCTGTTCTTGACCACCCTCGTCTTGCTATTCAAGAAGTGGTTGAAAGAGGCTCATTCTTGAGAGTCTGGGTAGAATAGGGGAGTGTTATCTTTCTAAGGGAACCCTCCTTCGTTTGATGAGAGCCAGTATTGGTTCGCCCTCTCTTGAGGAAAAGTCTCGCTTGGTGAACAGTAGTAAGCCCTCGGTTTCATAGGCACGGGGAAATTGTAGTATGATAACATGCATCATTGTGTCGTCACTGACCAGGTCCAGGTAGAAGATGTTACGAGAAACTCCTTTGTTTAACCAAGTGCACATGAGAATGTGTATATTCGCAATCGAGGCATTCTTCAACCTACTTGCATGTCATGCTCATTTGGTTTTGTTCATAAGCATTTGGTAGATTCAATAGATTAGTTCACTTTACTTGGCATGAGACTCCTTTTGTGTTGCATTTAGGGTAGTTTGTTGCTTGAGGACAAGCAAAGGTTTGGTTTGGGGAGTTGGATGAACGTATTTTTGACGCGTTCATCTTGTCTTTTTTCCCTTCTTTTGCTATCTTTTAGCCTTGTTTTTTGGTCAGTTTTGTAGAATAGTGTCACGTTTATTGTTTTCTGCATTTTCAGGCACTTAGGTACGAAATGGCGTTTTTGGAGCTAAAAACGAGCTTTTTTAATAGAAAATGGCCCCGTTGAAGTTCCTTGATCTCCACGGCTTGTTCGTGAGTGTTTGAGCATCAATAAGCATCGAGAAGGATGAGTCCAAGGCACCCGAGGGCCGTACGAGGGCAAAAAGATTGAGTTGGAAGACAAAAATCTTCCCAGGAGCCAAGCTAAGCGCCTGGAATAGTGAAGCGCTCCGCTTCATTTTCCAGGAGCTTTGGCACAGCAACCAAGCGAAGCGCTTGGAGAGCCAAAGCGCTTCGCTTGCCAAGCGCTCCGCTTGGCCTCTCCAGGCGGTCCGCTTGGCAGCAGTTACGTTTTCGGATTTTCCTTCTTAAATCTGATCTTCTGTTACTTTTTTGGAGACTTTTGAACTTTGGCTTCGTTTTGGAGAGCTCCTAAGCCCCAAAACTCAGAGAAAACTCAGATTACATTGTATTTTAGATTGGATTAAAGGTTTTGGCATAGGATTTCATCCATTGTTTCATCTACGGAGAGGTTTTCATCAATACCCACTGATTAGTGACAGCTTGGGGGTAACATTGTATCATTATCTCTTGTCTAGTAGTTTGATTTGATGTATTCTATTTACAATTAATATGATTTGATGTCTATGTTGATGAATATGAGTAGCTAAATCCTTTGTGTTGGTGGTAGAATGTAGAATATGCATGCTATGGGTTATGTTTATGCTTACATGAGATTGTGATTCAATCTTGCTGCAAATTCCTTCATATGATTCTTAGTTGCCTATAAAATATATTCGAATTGAGTATAGTGACAAACTCTTGGTCAATGAAAGCTATAGGATTGTATGTTAGAGATTTGCAGCATGCTAGATAAATGGTGTTAGTGACAAGCACCTCTAAAGTATTGATAGTGGTCTTTTATGATGTGTGTCTTGAAAGTTACCTAGACGAGTTGCTTAGCAGACTTGATCGAAGGTTTTACACACTGAACTTGTGAGCATATTCGTAACCCATGCATGTGTATTTGATTTCTACCACCAACCGTTTTCCAAACTTGATTACAACAATCTGATTTCTCGTTGCTTTGTTCTAAGAAAACAATTCTACAAACGTTTCAACTCGTTGACTGAAATAACTAGCAAAAACCACAATCAAAGCCACGTTAGGTCCCGAGAGAACGACACTCGGGGAAAACTTGTCATTGCACTCTAGTTTGTGTAGTGATAAGTGTTCTTTGGCTTTTAAAACAAATTTAATTGGTAAAAAACGACATCATCACAACCCAAAACCAATAATCCCCCACACTCTCGAGTCGCCAGACGCCTACTAGAGCTCATCGGTAGACGAACCTACAAGGAAGTATTTTGAAAAGAGTGGTGAGATAAAGGATCTCAGTGGTGCTCATGCAAGGTTGATTTCATGCAATTTTGTAGAAGATCTTTCAGTTTAAAGACATGCAAATTACAGGCAGTAAATTCAGATAACAATCAGTTCAGTAAACAAGCAAATCATTCGGTTAAGATGTCAGAAAACGGTAAGTCAGTTGTTTTGAAAACAGTTCAGTAACAGTTGGTGCAACCCGCCTTATTGCTCCTACTCCCAATAGCCCTTATCACCCCGTCTAGAAGAAATTCAATTCTAGCCAGTACAATGTCCTGCGTACGTTCAGGAGAAGTCCTACGACCCAAATAGACCTCAGCTTCTTCTGCCTCGCGTCTTAAGGGATTAGACTAGGTGACTCGTAAATAAACCTGATAGTCAACACTACCCAAGCCTACCTACTTATCAACCTAATCGACCGGTCAACAGTTAACATTAAAACAATGCTCGGAAACCGAGAGAGGTATTGGAAAACAATGGTCAGTTAAGAAGGCAATAGTCAGTTGAAGAGTCAGCAAGACAGCAAACGATAGCATGTAATAGTACAATGCAATAATCAATTTAGAAAGCTCGGTGAATTAAGACCATCATGCATAGTATTTCAAACGTGCGATTAAACTTATGATAGTAACATACGTGTAGGCATACATTTGAAATAGGAACAACAATAAGTGCACAGTAATATAGTAGACAATTCCTTGTAGTTTTAGAAAACAGACAGTAACACTCACCTTAAATAGTGCAAGCAAGAACCACGGAAAGGACAACAAATTACGGGATAACGGACGGATCACCTATATAGAAAACGACTAGTTACCAACTAGAAGTCGAAACGGTAATAAAAATAACAATCGAAGAAAAGGCGTCAAAGGTGGGGCTGGAACTTAGAACCTTAAGGTTGAACTAGCTAGCACTAAACCACCTAGGCTAGTGAGAAATTCAATTGAAATGATGTGAAAAGAATTTAATAACTGCTTAACTTCCAGAAAAGACATTTAAATTTCAGAAGTAATTTTAGAAAACCAAGGTCAACAGTCAACCAGTAACCAAAGTCAAACGATCATCCAAGTCCAGAAAATACGAAAGGGTAAAACGGTCAATTCAAAAATGTAGTCAGCTATCAATCCAAAATTCAATTCAATCTCCAAGGGTATAACGGTCATAAATCCATTCAGGGGGTAAAATGGTCGATTCCAAAATCTCACAAGGGTAAAACAGTCCTCAATTTAGTTCGATACGGAAGGGCAATATAGTCAATAGTCAATCGTTCAAGGTAAAAAGGTCCAGAACACGTCCAAGGGTAAAATTGTCAAATCCAGGTTTGATTCAGGGGTAATATGGTAATATCCAGAATATAGCAAGGGTAAAATCATCCAAAAAATCTTAATAACCAAAATAAAAAAACGAAAAAGTAGAAGAACCAGAGATCGAGAGCACTACCTTTCTGATCGGAGTTGAGACCAATTCGAACGTCAACAACAACTACAACCAAACGGGATTCAACCCAAAACACGAGTCAGATTCGAATTGAGAGAAGAAGATTTCGAATAAAAAAAAAAAGACGAATCAAAACAGAGCTTACCGGAAATAGAAAAGGAACGGGCAGAGCTCGATCCGGACAGAGCAAGAACGGAGTAGGGCAGAGCCGCAGTGGCTGGCGATCGGAACAGAACAGAGCACGGGCAGTTAAGGGCACGAGCAGATCGGAGCAGGTCACTGAACGGAGCCGGAGCAGAGGCGTGGACGGAGTAGGAGGAGGCGCGGCCCATTTTGTGATGAAATTAATGATGATGATGCGCGTGATGATGCTGGGAGGAGATGGTGATGATGTCGGTTATGGTGATGATGTAAACTGATGATGAATGAAGAAGATGATGAGTTTTCGATGAGGATGATGATGGATGGTGGCGTTGGAGGCTGCCAAAAGGAAGAAGGGAGAGGAAATGAAAATAGGAATGATGTTTGGAGGCTTCATCTAGGTTTAGGGTTTTGAGTGAAATGGGCCAGCTGAACAAAACTTGGACCATCCGAAAATTGGGCCAGCTCAAGCAAGCTTGAAGATTGGGATTAGATTTTCAGATTTAAGCTAGCCCAAAATGAAAACAAAATGGTCCATTAACCACACGTACTTTCTAAAATCGAAAACGATAGAGCGGGAAAGAAGTTAATTAAATTACTGAATAAATAATTACTCAGGTAATTAATTAAATAATAAAATTATTATAAAAAAACGGGATGTTACACTCCACCACCCTTAAAAGAAGTTTCGTCCTCGAAACTTAACTAGCATAAATCCAACGAACGGGGAACGGAGAATCGAAAGCCTTCAACTTCAAACGTCGGATGAAAGAACAAACTCGCAAGCCAATAGTTTAAGTCGAAACTAGGCTAAAGAAAACGGAGCCTATTTCTTCAACCAAACGATTCCAAGTAACGAGTCCTCAGAAAGCCGTCGATAACATAAACTTTAAGTGTATCTAACCTAATAAACGTAGAGTAGCAGAGCAGCAACCAAGAACTTAGACGAAAAAATTTGACTTAATGAAGCGTACCTTTTGCTACATTTGCCGAGGAAGGCTCACGTGCGAACATATTGTAGACTCTCGCCTTGGCTTTAGTACCACTTCCTTGGCTCTTAGAACTCGAGCCTCCAGATCTTCCATCTTCAGCTAGAGAGTAACGTCTTGGACAATCACCAACTTTATGATCTCTGCTGCCACAAGCCAAACACCAACCCTTCTTCTTCCAGCAGTTGCTTTCCTCATGATTCGTTCCTCCACAAAAGTTGCAGTTCCTCCTAGATGAAGGTCCGGTACTATCAACAACTTGGCGAGGTCGTCTTTCCCGCTGATTGCGATGGTACTTGGATGGAGACCGACGATCCTTGCTATCTTTGCTACTGTTGTGGTCAGAACTCCTTTTTCGAGATCGTCGAGGTTCATAGCTCTCTAGTTCTCCCAAACCACTCTCCACTTCACCAGCTATTTCCACAGCTTTCGCGTAGGTCGACAACTCGATCCCGAACAGGCTGTATCGGATTTTCGACTTCAAACCCTTCACAAAGTGACGTACCTTCTCCCTCTCGTCATTCTGAAAGTGCGGCACATACTTCAACAGCCGAGTGAACTCTGAGTCATAGTCCGCGACGTTCATCCGTCCTTGCACCAGGTTTTGGAATTCGTCCCTTCTGTTCTCACAGACCAAACGGGGTACGAACTTGTCCATAAACTCCTTCTCGAAGTTCTTCCAAGTGCGGTCAACTTCCTCTTGTCTCCACCTTGCATCGACGGTCCTCCACCAATTTCTCGCTGCTCCCACGAACTGGAACGCTGCAAGCTCAATCTTTCTCTCGTCCGGGTAGTGCAGAATTGAGAACAAGTTCTCCATGCTCTCTAGCCAGAGCTCAGCCTTGCGGGTGTCAGGCGCCCCATCGAACTGGTCGGGATGGAAACGGGTGAAGCGCTCGGCAGCCTGGTCGATGGTTTGAGTCGGTGGCGGTGCAACAGGCTTAGCAGGGGGTGGCCTAAAATGGCGCATAGTCTCGCTGAAGTTTTCCAAGGCGGCAATGATCCACTCAACTTGGTCCGAAGTGCCATCATTGTTGTTGTGGTCACTGCTGGGGCTGCCGTTGTTGGTGTTGTTGCCGTTGTTGGTGTTGTTGTTGCCGTTGCGAGTGTTAATCCTTGGAGCCATCCTATCGCAATTAGTCTAAGGTAAGTAACGTAACTAACGTCCTCGAGTGTGACTATCCTAAGGCGTTACAATCTTAAGGCCAAACTATTGCATAAATGAGAACTTAAAGCATGCGATCAATAACGTAAAAAGTAACATACTTTTAAATAGAACACATAAACAACATGCATTTAAGGCAACATAATCAATTGGATAGTCTCAATAAAAGAAAACAGGGTCAACAGTAGTATCACGCAACAGGTAAAGTACAAAATTTCCAACTAAACAGACATATAAGTCATTTGAAAATTTTAAGACAAAACAAGTCATTTGAAACCTTTATGACAAAACAGAGTAAGTCGGTCAAGAACTCAGTCAATGGTCAATTTTAACAACAGTACGACATTCTCGAAAAACAGGACAAAGACCACTCAACCTATGTAGCGACTCGGACCCTCACACACACACCCCAAAAGGCCAGAAGATCCTATCCTAGCAAGCTTGAGTTTGCACTCAAGCTCTGATACCATCTGTAACGGTACGGTAATTTTGAAAATAATATTTAAATCTGAAAATAATATTTAAATCGGAAAATTGAACAGTCTTTTAAAAAATACGGTAAGTAAAGGTTTTGGCTCTCAAACGAGCTTACAATTCAAGAGAAATAAATGCGGAAGCTAAAAGATGCTGAAGTTCAATGGAAAATAACAAGTAAAGACAAAGTTTCTTCTTATTTGAAAACAACCCAAAACCAATAATTCCCTACACTCTCGAGTCGCCAGACGCTTACTAGAGCTCATCGGTAGACGAACCTACAAGGAAGTATTTTGAAAAGAGTGGTGAGATAAAGGATCTCAGTGGTGCTCATGCAAGGTTGATTTCATGCAATTTTGTAGAAGATCTTTCAGCTTAAAGACATGCAAATTACAGGCAGTAAATTCAGATAACAATCAGTTCAGTAAACAAGCAAATCAATCGGTTAAGATGTCAGAAAACGGTAAGTCAGTTGTTTTGAAAACAGTTCAGTAACAGTTGGTGCAGCCCGCCTTATTGCTCCTACTCCCAATAGCCCTTATCACCCCGTCTAGAAGGAATTCAATTCTAGCCAGTACAATGTCCTGCGTACGTTCAGGAGAAGTCCTACGACCCAAATAGACCTCAGCTTCTTCTGCCTCGCGTCTTAAGGGATTAGACTAGGTGACTCGTAAATAAAACTAATAATCAACACTACCCAAGCCTAACTACTTATCAACCTAATCGACCGGTCAACAGTTAACATTAAAACAATGCTCGGAAACCGAGAGAGGTATTGGAAAACAATGGTCAGTTAAGAAGGCAATAGTCAGTTGAAGAGTCAGCAAGACAGCAAACGATAGCATGTAATAGTACAGTGCAATAATCAATTTAGAAAGCTCGGTGAATTAAGACCATCATGCATAGTATTTCAAACGTGCGATTAAACTTTTGAAAGTAACATACGTGTAGGCATACATTTGAAATAGGAACAACAATAAGTGCACAGTAATATAGTAGACAATTAACACATAACTTCCTTGTAGTTTTAGAAAACAGACAGTAACACTCACCTTAAATAGTGCGAGCAAGAACCACGGAAACGACAACAAATTACGGGATAACAGACGGATCACCTATATAGAAAACGACTAGTTACCAACTAGAAGTCGAAACGGAAGTCTAAACGGTAATAAAAATAACAATCGAAGAAAAGGTGTCAAAGGTGGGGCTTGAACTCAGAACCTTAAGGTTGAACTAGCTAGCACTAAACCACCTAGGCCAGTGATAAATTCAATTGAAATTATGTGGAAAGAATTTAATAACTGGTTAACTTCCAGAAAAGACATTTAAATTTCAGAAGTAATTTTAGAAAACCTAGGTCAACAGTCAACAGTAACCAAAGTCAAACGGTCATCCAAGTCCAGAAAATACGAAAGGGTAAAACGGTCAATTCGAAAATGTAGTCAGCTATCAATCCAAAATTCAATTCAATCTGCAAGGGTATTACGGTCATAAATCCATTCAGGGGGTAAAATGGTCAATTCCAAAATCTCACAAGGGTAAAACAGTCCTCAATTTAGCTCGATACGGAAGGGCAATATTGTCAATAGTCAATCGTTCAAGGGTAAAAAGGTCCAGAACACGTCCAGGGGTAAAATTGTCAAATCCAGGTTCGATTCAGGGGTAATATGGTAATATCCAGAATATAACAAGGGTAAAATCGTCCAAAAAATCTTAATAACCAAAATAAAAAAACGAAAAGGTAGAAGAACCAGAGATCGAGAGCACTACCTTTTTTATCGGAGTTGAGATCAATTCGAACGTCAACAACAACTACAACCAAACGGGATTCAACCCAAAACACGAGTCAGATTCGAATTGAGAGAAGAAGATTTTGAATAAAAAAAAGACGAATCAAAACAGAGCTTACCGGAAATAGAAAAGGAACGGGCAGAGCTCGATCCGGACAGAGCAAGATCGGAGTAGGGCAGAGCCGCAGTGGCTGGCGATCGGAATAGAACAGAGCATGGGCAATAAAGGGCACGAGCAAATCGGAGCAGGTCACTGAACGGAGCCGGAGCAGAGGCGGTGGACGGAGTAGGAGAAGGCGCGGCCCGTTTTGTGATGAAATTAATGATGATGATGCGCATGATGATGCTGGGAGGAGATGGTGATGATGTCGGTTATGGTGATGATGTTAACTGATGATGACTGAAGAAGATGATGAGTTTTCGATGAGGATGATGATGGATGGTGGCGTTGGAGGCTGCCAAAAGGAAGAAGGGAGAGGAAATGAAAATAGGAATGATGTTTGGAGGCTTCATCTAGGTTTAGGGTTTTGAGTGAAATGGGCCAGCTGAACAAAACTTGGACCATCCGAAAATTGGGCCAGCGCAAGCAAGCTTGAAGATTGGGCTTAGATTTTCAGATTTAAGCTAGCCCAAAACAAAACAAAACGGTCCATTAACCACACGTACTTTCTAAAATCAAAATGATAGAGCGGGAAAGAAGTTAATTAAATTACTGAATAAATAATTACTCAGGTAATTAATTAAATAATAAAATTATTAAAAAAAATGGGATGTTACAATGAATCTCAACCTGCTCCTGCTGATGCTGAAAATCAAGCACCTATACAAGGCGCTGATACTGAAGAGGAATATGCCAGAAAACGAGTTGCCTTGAAACATAGCAAGAGCCAATTTTCTGATGCCAAGGTCACTGATACAAACCTTGATGATGAAGATGAAATGGATGAAGATTACCAACGAGCTCTACAAAACAGTCTCCTGATTCATGCAAGGCATACGCAGGATTTGAAAATTGGTCAATCTTCAGGAGTAAAACCAAAGGAAGTCCCCTCCCTTCCACTTACTACTGGTGAAACTCCATTAATTGAGTCTCAAACGTTGCCCTCAGCAACTACTCAATTTAAACTTACTACTGGCGAAACTCCAGTAATTGAGTCTCAAACGTTGCCCTCAGCAACTACTCAATTAAAACTAACTACTGGTGAAACTCCAGTTGTTGAGTCTGAAGCGTTGCCATCAGCAACCACTCACCCAAAAGGAAATGAAGCTGCTGACTTAGGTTCCAAGGTTGCTGGCCTTGATGAATCTGAGGATGAAGATGATCTATCAGCAAACGAGGATGAAAACTCAAAGAAAGACCCAAAAGTGGTTGAAATTCCTCCTCCTGATTACATAACTGATAAAGACGATTGCTTAAGAGAAGAATTGCTGTTACAAGATGATCAGTTTGCTTCAGAACTAAAAGTTCATTCCTTGACCCCAAATCTAGTGCCGTTCCCACGTGTAGAGGAGTTTACTCCTAGAATTTTGGCACTAAAGAAAGTCCATGATGCCTGCAATGCAGAAGATGAGGCATTGCTTGCTGAGAGCCCGCTTGATATTGAAAAAATATTGGCTACAGTGCTGAGACGCACTACTACTCTTACAATAGCTCAGAAAGACATCAGTCTTTATCACAAGAGCTATGAAGAAGATGTAAGTCAAGCACTCTGGCTAGCAAAGACCGCATTAGTAAAGGCTCAGACTTTCATGGAAGAAAAGGCCGCAACAGAGCAAAGACATGAGGAGAACATGGTGAGTATTAAAAATGAGTTGTCAAATATGAATTCTGATCAGCAACAAATCATCATGAAATACAATAGCCTAAGTACTCTTGCTGAAAATTGCAATGAGTTCTACTCTCTGCACATCACTCCGATGTTGCAATCCATGTCTAAGGGGGAAAAGAGAAGTACAAGAAAAAGAACCCAAATCCCTCCTACTGTTGATGAGCAACTGCCCATAGAACCTCTTGCTGAAAAAGACCAAAGTTCTAAAAGACAAGCAGAATCTGAGTTAAATTCAGCAAGTCCCAAAAAGAGAAAAACTGCTGCTGAAACTCAAGGTTTTTGCCACACTGAAAGTCATCAAGATCTGAATGAAGATGATGATGAAGATGATGATGATGATGACAATCAGACAATTGCTGAAGCCATAAGAGCTAGAACAATTACAGCCTTAACTCCGTCTGGCCATTCAAAGCATTTCTCTTCTAACTCAAAATCTTCAGCAAGAGATCAAGACAATGCAAAGTCAAGAAGAAGAAGGCAAAGACAGGAAGAAAAGAGGTTGACCATCATTGCTATTGGCTCCGGCATTGAATACATAAAGACCAGCAATGGTGAAACCACTCAGAACGTGATCGAAAACGTTCATGGTTGCTGGATCTTAAAGCTGGAAGACTTGCTGCTGAATGAGTTCTTTCCAACAGCCATATTGAACCAAATGTTCACTTGGATTGATCTCAAGTTAAAAAGGAAAGAAAGGGCTGAGTCCCTCCCAAGAAATATTGCTGGGAGATGGTTGAATCTAGAAGTCTCAGTAAGAAGAACTGCAATTGGTAAGTCTATAAGACAAGAACCTGATTTGATAAAACCAGTTGGCATTGCTTATTACTCTGACCCAGTGACCAAGAAAACAAAGAAGAGACTTGGATTGATTCCTTATGAGTATTTCTATCTTACTGCTAAGGATCAAGAAGAAGATCTTCTCTCGCTAAGGAAGATTCATCCTAAAAGCATTTCAGATACACAGCTTCTCCATGCCAGCAATTGGGGCATGCATTTGTGGGTAACTCATTACATGGAAATGAATGTTGAAAAGCATCATCATACTGCCTGCAAAAATGCAAGGATTCTTCAATTACAAGTCCGTAGGCTACTTGAGAACTACGAGAAGGACTGTATTGAATTCACTACACTTGCTGAGAAGAGTGTAAGAGAGATTTTGAGAAAATCCTCTGGAAGAGCTTAACTCTCTGTAATAGTTCTGTTAAAGTTTTTATTTGCTGATTTTGATTAGTTATCTCTGCTCGTTCCTGTAAACTTACTGAAAGATAACTATCAGCAATAAAGCTTTTGACTCTTATTGGTTTTTGATTATGCAATTTACTTATGCTTACTGTTTAATTATTCAAGTATGCTTGCATTAATCAACTGATTTATTCAACATCAGAAACCTCTAAAAGGGTAACAATTAATTTAGCCATGGATTGCTAACATCAAAAAGGGGGAAATTTGTTAGGAAACTTGTAATTTTGATAAGCAATTAACCATGCTAAATTAAGGAAAGTTCAGTAATTAGTACTCTTAAGGTCCATAGGAGTTTAGAATTTTAAGGACATTGTAAAAGAGGAACGTTTGTTGAAGACTTAGAGTAGGTGCTAGATAGGTTGGTTTTACCGCTTATGATGTATCTTGTTTTCTGAAAAGAAATACAACCTATTGAAGCATTTGTTGATGATGTACTTTGTTTACACAAACAAACTATTGAAGCATTTAGAACCGCTCAGAAACTTGAAGATTTCGAAGACTGAAGACTAGAAGATTTCTGAAGACTGGAATCTACAAAGACACATGTTGCTCAGAAAGTGGAAACTTCAGCAACAGCATTGCGTAAGTGAAAATCTATATGACAGAGTAGGTTGTGCTTGCTGAAACTGAGACTGACCACTTGCTGATGAACATTTGTGACCTCTTGCTGAAAGTACTTATATTTGCGCTTCAATGTTACTGTTTGAATTTTATTCAAAAGAGCATTAAATGCAAAGCATGCACGCGAAGAACATGAAGACCAGAAGACAAACAAGGACGCTGCTGAAAGTACAAAAGCAAGATAGTGACATTTTAAGGAACAAAAGCCTTAGAATTTGAAATTCAAACGGTTCCTTATTTCACTATAAATAGAGGTCATCCGGCAAAGAGTTGAAGTGTGTCAACAACGTGATCATACTCTCACTTGTGCTTAAACTCACATACCCTTCAGTACTCTTTACTGCCATCGATCCGTTCCAAGACTTAAAGTTTGAAAAAGCTACTTGTGAAGAAGTAGAACTTACACGACTAAGAAATTAGTTAAGTGTTCTTTCTTTCTTTCGAACAAAAACAAGTCTTGACACCAGAAACAACCAAACTTGTTTACTGCAAAGTATTTAAAGTTTTGTTTCTTAGATTACTTGTTGTAACTGAATAAGTTATAATCAAGTTATCTCATCCCAAACCTCTCTAACTGAAAATACACCATTTCAGGCGTGATATTCAGGGGGAACTTAATCAAGCATAGTGTTGCTGATTAAAAGTACTAAGTTTGGTGGAGAACAAGGATACGTTCTCTAGTTAGGTTGGAGACGAAGCAAGTGTGCTTTGGTTTCTGTTTGGATCGCTCTAGATAGGTGTTGTAAGGAACCTCAAACTTATCTTAGTGGATTCAGTCCTAGAAAGGACAAAGTGGATTAGTTGAGAGATTACGCCACTCTCAGATACCACTATAAAAGTGTTTGTGTGATTTACTTACTGTACTTAGTTTCCAGCAAAGCATATCTATCTGTACACAGTCACTCACATCACTTGCTGAAACTTTCATTTACTGAAAAAGCACTTATTGTATCAAAGACTTCCGCTCTCTGATTTTAAGTATCAGCAAACCTAGTTACTGTGAAGTAACTTGTGCTTGCTGAGAAAGATAAGTATCAGCAAACTCATTACTGGAAAGTAATAAGTACTTGCTGAGAAAGTTTTTAAACGACGAAAATTTGAAAAGACTATTCACCCCCCTCTAGTCTTTTCTTGTTGTTTAAAGGGACCAACAACCCCGTCGATAACTTGTAGTAGGTGATACATTATAAGTTTAAGATTTTTGTGTACTTTGTTTTTTTAGGTGTTGCACTACCTCTTTTTATCTTTCATTAATAGTTTAATACTTCCTTCATTTCTTATATTAGTTTCTAAGTGGTAAAAATCACTTATTTTAAAAAATAATATTAAAGAATTAATTTGTATGAGTATTTAATTGTAAATGTGTGATAAAGTATGATAGAGATTGAAAAATTGGTTATAAAGAAAGAGAGAAAAATAATTAAAAAAAATGATAAGTGGATTGAAAAACTTTCCATATTTAAATTAAGAAGTTTGTAATAAAACGGTCAAAATAGAAATCTAGAATGTTATTCATGAAATGGAGGGAGTATAATTTTGACATTAAAAGAAAATGTATTTTGATAAAGGTGTGAATACGTACAGATAGTTCTCTCTCGAACCCGCAAGAGACACATGTGTTCACTCAATGCTGGTCTAATAGGCGCTGAAAGAAAGTTCCACACAAGTACGTATGCACATTATTACAATTAATAGTACTAATAATAATTACGAAAACCTATAGTTTAGGCGGAAATTAAGAACAGATACATTGAATGAAATGAAACCAATGAGATAACATAATCAAAACTAGCTAGTTGAACGAGAATCTTCGAGGGCCGTACCAGTACATGGTTTCATTAATTTGCACTAATCTTATTCATCGATCTTAGCATTAATTGATGAAACTGGACATCTGTACGGCCGAGTACTTCCCTAAACTAACTAGTTTCGTAGTCATATAATTAGTTTGGTATGGATAATTTATGAGATGCTAGACACCACCAAGACATACATATGGGGTTCACTATCATGTGTCTTCATGGTGTAATAGACTAAATCTAGCATGAAATAAAGACGTCGCTACCTTAGTCTCCAATAAAGTTTATTTAAAACTCATCACCTCTAAACTCTTGCCTCTTGGAAGCGACATACTAGACACAATGAGTGTTTGACATTTGCTATAGAGTATCCTTGTAAAAGTTGGATGGTAGTGGCCGGTAGCATTTTGGTGGGTAAACCTTATGCATAACATATTTTATTTGTTCTTCTTATTTACAAATTTTAGAAATTCCAAAAATAAATAGATAAATAATATAAATGTATATATTTCACACTCCACTTTCAGTTTAAAAAAAAATTGAAAACTTAAAATCATATAAATGATTATTATAATTTTGTTATAAATAGCTAGATTACACAGGTCCTCATAATTTGAGTATGTTAAAGGGTTGGGGTTGGCTAACTTCAATACCCTTAGCACTGTACTAATTTTAGTACACCATTTAAAAGTTGACACTTGGCAAAATTTTTAATAAAATAATAATTTATAAATACAACAAATTGTATGTCAAAATAGGAGAAAAATAATTTTAATAATTATCAACTTTCAAATGTCAAATATTAAATATTAATATTTTAATATTCCACCACCACGCCGCAGTCCAAGCCACCACTACCACCCTCCCAATCGAAATTATATAAATATAAACTCGATGATGAAAAGATGGGCTATGGAAAGACAGGCAATAAGTTCGAAAAAAAATTACGAAATAAGCAATGATGCAGCATTGTATTAACATTGATGCAGCATCGCTTGCGGCAATGTAAGTCAACAGTAAGCATCAATGCTGCATTGTTGTAAATACATTGCAATAGCATTATAGTAAGCATCAATGTTGTATCGATGTAAACACATTGCAATGGCATTAGAAGGTGTGACGTAGAAGAACTTTCCCAATCTATGCTGCAACATTATAACTGTAAGAAAATACGGTAAGAGTTACGCAGCGGAATTTCAAAAAATTTCTTAACATACAGGTTAATTGATTATGTATATGCCGTATATATGTAAACACGTCAATTAGAAGACTAACCTTACTTCCAAATCAAGCACAGGTTCCAAGTCTTCATAATAATCCGGTGTATCTTCTCCTTCGTCGAAGTCGAAGATATCTGCAATACTTTGATTATCTGCAAGACAATAAAAGTTAGTTTCCAGCTCCTAGAACCTCAACCGTCGTATCCACGGATGAACAACCTATCAAAAAGAATGCTAGGATATTCTTTGTGTGGCCAAGAAGATGGGGCGGCGATTCCTCCGGTAGGTGGCGCGCGCGTGGCTTAGGTGAGGTGGGGGAGAGCTTTTGTTTTCTCTAAGAAAGGTAGAATAGTTCTCTAAGAATTTGATTATTCAACTGTGTGAAAATCTATTGAATCAACCATGATAAAAGCTCTCTAATAGTCTACTATATATAGTAGTCAATAGAAGCCTAAAGCCTAAGCAATTAGACTTCATAAAGGAATAAGAATCTAATTCTTATTGCACTAGGAAACCAATTTCAAGTCTAGATTCATTCCCAATCAAATTAAAACTCAATCACGAAAATTTAACTTATCCCTTAGACTTCTAATAGAGGAAGGAGTCGAACTCCTTCCCCTACTCAATCTTGCACGCGCACGCGCGTCCTAAGGGTGATAGGTGGGTTCCGATTTTGGGACCCACTTATAGTTCTAAGGCAATTCAAACTCCAAGTAGATTTTGCCCATGTGCATATGTTAATTCTAAATTAACATATCCTTTCAAATTAAACCTCCGTTATATTTCTAAAATATAATCTTTAATTGTATTTACATAAAATACAATTAATTAGCCAATTCAATTAATAATTCCAAATCATTAATTGAGCCACTAAATATTATAATTGATTCCAAATTAATTATAATCCATCAATCATAATTAGTTCCAAATTAATTGCGATTCCATCTTCAAGGATATTCGGATAAGCTGAATCACCACATAGTGTGACCCATAGGGCCTCATTGTATTAAGCAAGTCCTAGACTAGGCAAAATGGAATTCCTAGACGGTTCCATTTGCAATATTAATACATGAGGACGTTTGAGAGATTTCTCAAAGCAAACCCTTTCGTTGCGAAGCCTGTTGCGCTCAACGCGGCGATGGTAACGTCCCTTCATCTGACTTGCTCGAATGTATCTAGGATCGATGAAGTGTCTATCTCAATAATACATCCACGGGGCGTCTTCAGTGAGTTGCATGGTGAATCCAATATCTATTATGACCATCATAATAATATTGATACGCTGGCCAACGGTTTTACCAATCACAACTATGAACGACTACGAGCAGTGCTCTCCAGTGCTACACGTGAGAGATGAATCCTTCACAGAATCACTTATCATCCCCATTTGTATGTAGCCATAATCATGGATCGTGTCTTAGGTCAACTGCTTATTCAGAGCTGACATCGACTGGTCCACCAAGGATATGGGGCAACAAATGTGATGATAAAGTCCTATAAGTCCAAAGGACGACTGACATCACTTTGACAACTTACCGGTTCCCATAGACACTTCGGTATAGAGTATACATCAATGGGAGTGTCTGGTGGGTACTTCCATTGTTCGATAATCATTCTTCGAACAACTATGCGCAGTTGTGAGAACGTTTCTCGATTGTCCAACAATCCGTTCCGTGGCCGTGGGATCGGCTCACACTTGCTCCAACAAGTATAACCTCCACGCATACTAGTCTCATCTGGTTCATTCAGACCCCTACATCCGAGATGAACCTCGACTAGGGTGGGATAGATGATAACTCACATAGCTCCCACTATCTGTGTGATCGGTCATCTATCCGAGGGGACATGTTTAATATCAATACAGACAGAAATAGAGATATGACATGCTGCATGCCTGGTGTAATATAAATATGAAAGTGATACTCAATAGTAAAACAACAAACATATATTATATTACGTTGACCTGTGTAATAGTACATATATGCCCTCTATAAGGGCTACATGCCCTTAATAAGGACTGTCTCTAGGACATATACACTATCAATAACAAAGTTGATGTTGCATTGATTGTAATATTACAAATACCCTTAAACCCTATACCCTATACCCTAAACCCTGTACCCTAAAAACCCCAATAATAATAATAATAATAATAATAATAATAATAATAATAATACAAAGTTGGTGTTGCATTGATTGCGGAACTCTGTTTCACGGAAGGAAGCCGTATTGATCGATCGTGCATTGCAGCCGCCTCATGAATTGCAATCATCATCTCATTGTGGAATTAAGGCTTGATGATGATTAATTAAGGTTGGATGGAATTTCAATTGTGGCCATCAATAAAAACGGTGATCGCCGCAATCGCCAGAGAACAACAACCACCATCATCGTTATTATTATTATTATCGATCGATCGAGTATGGCAGCGCCTTTCTTCAGATTAATCATTGACCGGTGGCCTTTTTTCTGGTCAGGTAAGTGGCAACAGCGTCTGCCCGGTTTTCCCTTGTTTAATTGTCTGTTTGTCGTGTCCTATTTTGGGGTTTGGAGGTGTGCCCGCGTTGTAATTTGTGGCGTGCATGTGTGCTTGTTTCGCACGTTTCTCTGGTGTGTTGGTCGTGCTCTGTTCTGGTTTTCTTCTTCTTCAGTTTCGGGCCTTCTCCTTTCCGTTTTAGGGTACTGTGTTCTCTGGTTTTCGGGTCTGTTTTGGTTCATTTTGTTGGCGTTTTGGTTCAGTTTTGGTGTTTTGGCTGGTGATTTTTCTGTGTGTTGCTGTCGGTGATAGTTTGGTCAGTGGCAGAGTCTTCCACGTTCAGTTTTTGTGTTGTGAGTTTTGGTTTTCAGTGCTCTGCTTTCCACGTGGTTGGATTAGTGATCATGCCCGAGGTTGTGTGGTTTCATTGTCCGTTTGTTGGGCTCTGTGATTGTCGGGATGGAAGTGGGAATGGTCTCACTCGTAGATCTTTAATTACGCACATGCGTGATCTCCATTTCCGTGGTGAGGCACAACTTGTTACACGTAATGCTCTTGCTACTAGTAGGGATGTTTATATGTCTGCTGAGACCACTTTCAGGCGGATGGGTATTTGGCTGTGTGGGGTTCTTCTTACTACTCATACTGTTAGTGCTCGGTGTCGGCATGGCAATGGTATTGTTGTGGAACCTCCTCTTTGTAGTGATGGTGTGGTTCGCTTCACTTTGTTTGACTTGCTTGTACCCTCTGCTCCAGTTTCTTCGCCTGCTAGTGCTGTTGTGCCTGAGGCCTCTGCTTCTCTTGATGCTTTGTTGTCGAAGGGGTTGTGTACTGTGAAGTCGATCACTCCTAAGTGTCGCCTGGGGTTTTCGCGGGTTTTAAAGGGGGCTTTGGATTCTGTGATTTCTTCTCCGGACGACCTTTCTTGTTGGGTTCGCTTGCTTGTGCTACCTCTTTGTACGCTCAAGACCTTTTCTCCGAGGAGTAGTCTTGAGTGTAGGGCAGTTGTTAGGCGTAAGCGTCAGGAGGAGTGTATCACTTCTACCTTCCGTACTTGGGAAGTGGCTGGGGGGAGTTTACAGCTGCTTCGTGACACTTTGGCTGCAGATTCGCCTTTCTTTCGTCAGGAGTCAGACCCAGAATTGGGTGAAGCCAATATTCGGCAGTGTCTCAGGAAGGTCCTTACTCTGTTGGCACTCTGTAGGCTTTGAAGGAAAAACACCCTTCTGCTCCTTCCCCTTCTTTGCCTCCGTTACATGCTGGTCTTTCTCCCCTCTCTGCCTCCAGTACTACCGTTCGAGATATGATTCGTAGTTTCCCACGTGGAACCTCTTATGGTAGAGATGGTCTGCGTGCTCAACACTTATTGGATTGTCTGAGCGGTGCTGCGGTTGCTCTCTCTAAGGAATTGATTACCTCTATCACTCGGGTGGTTAATCTTTTCTTGGAGGGTAAGTGCCCGCGTATTTTGGGTGAGAATATTGCAGTGCTCCCCTCACTCTGCTTGTTAAGCCGGGAGGTGGCATCCGTCCTATTGCTGTGGGTACGGTTTGGCGTCGCCTGGTCTCTAAGGTAGGTGCTATTTTGGTTGGACCCTCTTTAGCTGGGTATTTTGACGGTCTCCAGTTTGGTGTTGGGGTGCCCTGTGGAGGTGAGGCTATTCTTCATGCCTTGAGTCGGTTTGTAGAGGCGAGAGGCAGAGAGGTGGGCTTGACCATGTTGTTGGTTGACTTCCAGAATGCTTTCAACATGGTTGATCGTGAGGTTATGTTGCTTGAGGTTCGTCGCCATTGCCCCGTTCTTTCCTGTTGGGTTGAGTTCTGTTATTCCACTCCAGCCACGTTGTACTATGGGGAGCACATTCTATTGTCTGGTCAGGGGTCCAGCAGGGCGATCCTTTGGGTCCTCTTCTCTTTGCTTTGGTTTTACACCCGCTGGTTTAAAAGATCAGAGATTCTTTTGACTTGCCCATGTAGGCTTGGTATTTAGATGATGGCACCATTGTCGGAGATACCTTAGTTGTGGGAAAGTTCGTAGAGATGATCTTGGAGGATGGGCCGCATTCTGGACTTCACTTCAATGTTCACAAAACTGAGATTTTTTGGCCGGTGGAAGATCCGAGGAGTAGGGTTTCTGGTGTTTTTCCTCCTACTATTGTCAGGCCTCTCTGAGGGGTCAAATTTCTTGGTGGCTCGGTCAGTGTGTGTCCCGATTTCAGTAGTAAGCTTGTGGTGGGTGAATAAGACCATCGAGCTTATGGAGTTTGTCGCGAAACTTAATGATCCGCAGTGTGAGTTGTTGCTGCTTCGTGCTTGCACGGGTATTTCGAAGCTCTATTTTGCTTTGTGCACGTGCCCTCCAGGTTTCTTTCTTTCATCTCAGTTTTCTTTTGATCGGGCACTCAGATCCTCCTTGGAGCGTATTGTTACGGCGTCAGGTCCCGATTTTGGTGATTGGTAGTGGCGGCTTGCTACTTTGCCCTTTTCTTTTGGGGGGCTTGGTGTTTATACTGCTGCGGATGTTCGCCATTATGCCTTCGTTGCTTCTCGCCTTCAGTCTGCTGGTTTGCAGGCTAAGCTCTTGGGTCCTTCTGGTATCACTTCTCCTGGACCCGCTTTTGATGGTGCCCTGTCTTTGTTTGCTGAGACCACAGGTTCTGATATTTTGCGTAGCCCCAGTGAGATCGCTATCCCCAGACTTATGAAGAGACTGGCAGATATATATTTCACGAAGGTTGCTGCTTCTGCAGAATCTATTTTCTCCTTATCTCCCCGTTAGGTAGCTCTTTGGACGTCTTAGCGAGGTGCCCATTCTTCTGATTGGTTGCGGGTTGTTCCTATTTCGGGTATGGGGCAGACTATGAACGGGAGGACTTACAAGTGTGTGTTGGGTTATCGGCTTGGTGTTGCTTTGTTTCCGGTGTCCGCACCCTGCTCTGCTTGCTCTCGGGTTTTTGACAGGGATTTGTTTGGTGATCATGCCGTGTCGTGTGCTGGGGTGGTGGGTATCAAGCACCGACATAACCTTGTTCGCGACACTCTCTTGGATGTCTGCTACCGTTCTGGCATCTCTGCTGGTAAGGAGGTGAATATTGGTTTGAGTGACGGGAGTGACCGGTCCCTCCGTCCTACTGACTTGGTCCTTTATGCTTGGGATAGAGGGCGGATGTTTGTGTGGATCTGACCGGGTCTTCCCCCTTGACCCGGTCTGGGTTGGTGGACTTTGTGCCTGGACATGCGGTTGCTGATGCTGCCAAGCGCAAGTGTGCGAAGTATCGGGACTTGTGTGCGGCTAAGGGATATGGATTTCTTCCTTTCTCTTTCTCCTCACTTAGGGAGTTGGATGCTGAGTCGGTGGATTTGCTTGTCAGAATCCGGGGGTTTGCTTTGGCTCAAGATGCTGGGACACGTGCTGCTCTTCATATTTTCTCTAGGATTAGTTTTGCTATTGCTAAGGGAGTTGAGGCACAACTTGTTTCTCGGCTCCCCTATAATTTTGTGTAAACTTTTCTTTGTTTTTATTATAATAATAATAATAAGTTACAAAAAAAAATAATAATAATAAAAAGTTGTTGACCGAAAAAAGTCAAACTACGAAGCTCCCAAGAGAACGGAGGGATAATAATAATAATAATAATAATAATAATAATAATAATAATAATAATCACACTTAAACATGTTGAAAATTATGAACGTGTATCATTGAAAGATATGCACTATCTAGAATACGCAGTGGAAGAACAAGTGGTTAATGGCTTCAACGCTAACGTATAAGTAGCAGAGGTCGTATGTAAACACACGACATCGTGCCAGTATATATAGTTGGTTATTACCTTTGATTTAATACTTCTAAGTTCTAACAGTATTAGTCATGACCTAACCTAACGACCTTAATTGAACCGAACATAACTTAATTAAACTAAATTTAATGAGCCCGAACTGAACTGGAGTTGATGAATCTGAGTAGTTTAACTTATATTAACTAGCCTCAATTTAGTTTAGTTAAGTTAATATGTCCGGTCAATGTTCGCATTTTGATTAGTTCATATGCCCGGTCAATGTTCGCGTTTTGTTTCGAATCACAATTTGAAAATAAGAAAATTGTAGATGTTCGTTATTCGCACGAAAAAAAGAAGTAAATAATTTGGATGAAATAATAAGAAAACATACCTTGATGTTATTCTCGAAATAGAATTAATAATAAGAAGAGAAACATGAAATAGAATTCACAAATATATGAAAACATACCTTGATGTTATTCTCGACCTCTGATTTTCAGACTAGATGCAAAAGGATGAGGAGGGTTTCAAACTAGATGGAAAAGGATGAGGAGGGTTTTGAGTTTTGGTGAATTTTGGAATACAAACCTATTTAGCAAGACATTAATATTTTAATTTGTGTACTAAATATAATATTTAATACAATACAAGAATCAATTTGCAAATAATTATTCTAAACTATAAGCCGATGCTGCTGCAACAATATACATCGCTACATCAATATATCTTAAAATCAGTGTATTAGTAGTGTATTAGTACGTATGCAATGCTGCAGCGTAATTATAATGTTGATGTAGCATTGCATACGGAAGTATTTTTAAATTTGCAGTTTGGTTTTTCGTAGTCGTATACTTCTGGTAGTGGTAGCCGGATTAAGGTGGTCGTCGAATGGTTACCGGATTCCGGTGGTGGTTGTTGGATTCCGGTGGTGGTTGCCGGATTTCGGTGGCGGTTGCCGGATTTTGGTGGTCGCCAGATTCCGGTGGTGGTGGTGGAGTTTTAAATACATTTTATGTATTTAATTTAAATGATTATATTAATATTAATTATAATTTTTTTAATTTAATTTATATTAAAAATTATTTTTTGCTATTATGCAACCACTGCGAACCTATTATGCGACCACTGCGAAGTCATGTCGCATTAATAAATAACCAACGGTTGAGATTGAATCTTGAATTGATCTAATGGTTGAGATGGTGTATTAAAATTAGTACAGTGCGCCGGTACTAAAGTTAGACGCTCCCTAAAGGGTTAGCATTCAATTTCAATTCCCACCCCCAAGCCTAAATTTCAATTACAGCTATCAAAATCATTTACTAATCCAGAAAGTAGCTAATTATTCAACTTCTTCGACTTCCAATCTTACTCTTATATTACCAAATTAAGATGACCACCAAACAAAACTTACAAGGTGGTGCAACAGATGGAGCTGGAATGGTGAAGTAGAGGTGTAGAATTTAATCCTGACGGACATAAGGGGCTTTAGGTGATGTAGGTTGCTTATAATAGACTAATACTAGTAATAATATTTACCGTATTAAATAAAGAAGAAGTCAATGCTGTTTTTTTTTTTTTTACATCAAAAAAGTTTATTAATCAACCTCATTGTCGGTATACACAGAGTACAATACTCTTGGAATAGAATCACAATCTCATAGCCAATATAGTTGGTGTTGAAATTTTAGCCAAACTATGGTTGCCTTGTCTATGACTATGCATTATTAATCAAGAGAGGCACCTCACACGTTCGAAATGAAGTTCTCATGAAAGTGAATAGTCCTACTTTATCCGTCACATAACAAATATTACACTTCATTTGACTTTATTTATCAATTTTTTAAACCTCCTCAAAAATTATAAATAAACCTCATGCTTTGGATTTAACAACCAGATTTTCTGAAATGCACTTTAAAATCCAAAAGTTTCCTCCTCTTCTTTCTAATTAGAAGTTTGTCCTCTCATATTGTTGCAGTCAAGAAAGTGTAGTATTTCCGGTGTTAATATACACACACTCATATGCAGTTGTATCTTGGGAGACGATTTGCTTGAACTGTAAGCATCGTAGCAGGACGACTTATATCTTTGAAGAGATAGTATCATCACTCGACTCTACAACTTATTAGGCTCTATTCTTTTAATCTGAAAATTGATTATTTTAAGTTCAGTTCAGATCAGTTCAGATGCATTCAATTCAGTTCAGATTTGGCTAATAGTATTTTGTATTACAAATAAGTTCAGTTTAGGACCATTCAGTTCGGTTCAGTTTCAATTCTGTTCAGACGAACGAAGAGAGAACCTTACAACTTTATTCATTTTGCAATTTATACATTTCCATATATATCCTGGTTTCTCCATAATTATTTTCCAACAGTTAGATTACAAGTTAGATTTGAGAAAGGACTAATTAACCTGAGCTAATCACGGCAATCCATGAGAGACTTCACTTGTGAAACAATCAATTAAGTCAACTCAGCATTACTACAATTTCACACGTCTGTGACGCCTCATTTTGTGCACTGTAACATGGGGCACCATGCGGATGAATTAATTTTTCAGAATCTTCATACATATATATATTAGCTTCTCTAGTTTCAGGCCTAGGCCTTCAATTTAATTATCACTCACACAATTCCAAAATGGCAGCTTCTTCACATCTCAATCTTTCTTGTCTTTTCATATTCATTGTTATCAACACTTCAGCTTTTGTAGCCAAACATGTTCCACCTCTTGATGGTAAGTAATTTACTACTTTATCAGTACACTTATCATAATGCCACGTAAATTACTAATGATAGAGTAAATTTTCCTTATAATTAAACTTTATTTGTAGCTAAAATTTGAAATTTTGCTATGGTATAAATAATCATCACCTTCTATATGCTATTCTCTCCTTCTATTCTATTCATTCTTGTGCAGCTAGATCACGAACAGCAAATTTGCCAAACTAAGTCACATGTTATATTGTGCAGATTTATTAAACAATGGAAACTTTGAATTAGGACCGAAGCCGTCAAATCTGAACAAGACAGTGATCATTGGGAGATACTCCCTTCCCAAATGGGAAATCAAAGGCATTGTCGAATACATATCAGGTGGGCCCCAACCAGGAGGGTTCTACTTCCCGGTTCCACGTGGGGTCCACGCAGCAAGGCTGGGCAACGAGGCTTCGATATCACAATACGTGAGCAAGTTGAAGCCGGGCTTGACCTACTGTATTACATTTGGTGCAACACGCACTTGTGCTCAGGATGAGGTATTGAGGGTGTCTGTACCGGGCATGTCGAGTGATCTCCCGATACAAACCTTGTATAGCATGGAGGGGGGAGACACCTACGCTTGGTGTTTTAAGCCCAAAACTCGGGTTGTTAAGCTTACATTCCATAATCCTGGGATTCAAGAAGATCCAACTTGTGGGCCTCTTCTGGATTCCATTGCAATCAAAGAAATGCCACCAATCTCACGTACAAAAGGTAACTAACTACAGACATTGTAGTGTCCATAACATTTTAGTCACAATTAATTAATGGTTCTAATTACATATAAACAGAATGCCTTTAGATTAACAATTAAATTTTAGTTCAAAATCACATTTTTGTATTCACCACCCAAAATCAGATTTTGCAAACAAACAAGGCCTTGAAAGAAATAAAAAACATATACATGATTTTTTTTTTTAACTTTATATATATAACGTTTTCTTTTTTTTCTTCTTTAAAGTTCCAATTTAACGTTTTCTTTAACATTTAATTTTTATTTATTTTACATATGCTCAGAGCTCGGTGTGTGCAAGGTCCAGATAAAAAAATCCGGACAATAAATCGAGGCTTTGGAATTATAAATTTGATTAGTAAATTGAATAAATTCACTAAGACACACCAACAGTCGAAAGCCAAGTGCGAAAAAGAGAGCCCCCACCAGTACACACAAAAAAAAAAGAAAACATAAAAAAAAAAAAGAATTAAAACTCCTAAGGCCTATTTTTCGAAAAAGTAAATAAATTATATACTATGGTTTATTCAGTTAATAGCTTCTTCTAGCTAGAAAAAAACATGTCTTAAGTTATTGAGAAAAGTAACTTAAAATATATATATGTATTTATGTTAGCTTGTAATGTATATATGTTAAATATACTTAACAAAAAAACTTAAAAGATACTCCGTATGTTTTTATGCATGTAAGCTTTTTTTTTTTTTTTTTTTTTTTATAAATAAAAATTTGAAGGTATATTTGGTTGTCAAAATTGAATTTTGATAGTCAACCTAAAAATGGACTAGAATGTAATTGTTGTGCCCCTAGTTATCCAATTTTAATATTTTAAGTCTAGTGAAATTTAAAATGATATAGGTACCGACCCTATAATGTAATTTTTTCTACCTTGTATATATTATGTGTGACTCGGACATAACCACAAACTGATGGTGTGACTGCCTGATAATTAATAAAATGATTGGTAGCACTTTATTCTTTAAAAAACTATACTAGATAGGTTTTCAAATTATTCACACCTTATTGAAAGTTATAAGATAAATTTATTATTTTCAAACCATTTTATTTTGGTAAAAAAGTCACCTGATGATAAGGTGACCTGTCATGTCAAACACACTAATTACTTGCAGTTCTATCAACTACTCCCTCCGTCCCACTTTAATTTACCCAGTTTTGACTTTTATAGATCAACAATTTTCAACTTTGACTTCCGATTACTTTTAAACTATAATGATAAATCATTTGGCGAAATCATATTATGAAAGTATAAACCTAAATTGTCATAATATAATTTTAATAAATATTTAATAATTATAGTTTAAGAGTAATCATGGGTTAAAGTTGAAAACTGTTGACAAAAAAAAGTTAAAATGGGTAATTTCAAACGAGACAGAGGGAGTAGATGTTTTCTGCACATTTACTACTGAAACAAAATTTTTTTTGAGTAATATTTTTTTGAATAATAAATCATTTTATCTATTTTTAATTATAGGAAACTTGGTGAAGAATGGAGGATTCGAGATCGGACCTCATGTGTTTAAGAACTTCTCCACCGGTGTGATAATCCTCCCAGAGCGCCAAGACGCCTACTCCGCCATCCCAAGATGGATAGTGGAATCGATCAAACCCGTAAAATACCTCGACTCAAAGCATTTTGATGTGCCGTCTGGTTTGGCGGCCGTTGAGTTCTTGGGCGGGAGAGAAACATCCATCGCGCAAATCCTGCGAACCGTGAAAGGCAAATGGTACAACCTGAGCTTCACAGTTGGGGACGCCAAGAACGGGTGTCATGGCACAATGGTTGTTGAAGCATTTGCAGCTCATAAAAGTGTCAAAGTGGAGTATACGTCACATGGTAAAGGTTCGTTTGGACATGGGAATCTTAGGTTCCAAGCTGTTTCCAACAGGACCAGGATTAGATTCCACAGCCCATTTTATCATACCAGTTTGCATGATTTTGGCTACATTTGTGGTCCCGTTTTGGACGATGTTAAAGTTGTTGCAATTTGATCGATGATGGTGTTTTCATTTTCAAAAATATATAATCATCTAACATTTGGAGAGAGTATGCATGTTTAGACATCTTCGATATTGTACTTGCACATTGTACTACTATTTTTTCTTTTTCCTTTGTTTTGTCTTCTTCGTGTATTTCAATGTTAAGATAAAGAGCGTCCTTTGTGAAATGGAATTGGATATTAAGAAAAGGGTACTCTTAATATAATATGGAGAAGTATTTGTTATTGATTTTCGGCGGAAGTTTACAGAAGAACAGAGCATGGAGCTTGGCTCCTATTTATACAACTTGATTCAAGCCCTAACCTTAAAGAATTGGTAAAATTGTCACTGCCTATACAAGCGTAAATAGTGCAGGAGTAAAAAGCCCAAATTACTTCGCCATTAATGTCGGAGGATGAAGACAATTTGCTGCAGAAGCACGCGGAGACCACGAACCCTAATTTGTCCAAATTAGGGGAGAATCTTGATCCGGTGTGGAAAATAAACGTGTTCCAAGATTTTCAAATATCCCGCCCATGGGTCTGGATCAGGTGTGACTAATTCGCGTGCTCCAACGCTCCGGCAGACGAATTGTTATTGGCAGTGCTCGATTTAGTTCACTTCATTCTCTTGCTCGAATTTGTTCTGTACTTCCTCTTCTTCCTCTGTGAATTCATCTGCAACTTCTTCTCTTCTTGTTTGATTGATTCATTGATTTTAACACTCCCCCTCAAGATTGGAGTGTAGATATTCGAAACATCCATCTTGGGAAAGATTTGCAACAAGTTGTCTCCTGATGTAGCCTTAGTAAAGACATCTGCAAGTTGATTTCTTGCGGAAATATGCAGCACTTTGATTATTCCTTCTTCAACCTTTTCCTTATGAAATGACAATCAATTTCAACATGTTTTGTTCTCTCATGAAATATTGGATTCCTACACAAGTGTACAACTGATAAGTTGTCACAATACAATGTTATTGGTTTCTCCAAGTCGACTTTAAGGCTCTTAATAAGCTGGTAAGCCATATGATTTCACAAGCAGTTTGTGCAATGGCCCTATAATCAGCTTCTGCTGATGACCTGCTAACCACTTGTTGCTTCTTGGACTTCCAACTAGTCAGTGAATCTTCAAAGAGAACACATAAACGTGTAAGGGACTTTCTAGTGAAGTTGCATCCTGCAGAGTCTGAATCACAGTAGACTATCATTTCTTCCTTCGATTTTGTATTGAAAAATAGGTCATTTCCTATGTTGTTTTCAAATATTTTACTATTCTTATCAGTGTTGTCATGTAGTTTTGTTGGCTTTTGCATAAATTGGCTAAGTATGCCTAATTCATATGAGATGTCAGGCCTTGTAATTGCCAGATAGATTAGTTTGCCAAGTAATCTTCTGTATTGTAGGAGATTATCAAATAGATCTTGAGTTCATTGCCTCTTTACATCAAAAGGCTTTAATTTGTGATTTTGTTCTATGGGGTTGACTGTTGGTTTGCAACCTAATTGTAACGCCCCGTATTTTTTTTATTAATTTTTATTTGTTTTATTTATTTGTTATTTTATTATTTAATTATTTTATTTAATTAATCAATTATCGGAGTAAATTATTTATTCGGTAATTATTTAATTATTTTCGCGTAATCGAGTTCGTTTCGTTGCATTTGGACCGAGTTGGAAAGATTGGGCTCTCTGACTCCTTTTGGCCCATTTATGTGGCCCAATCTTCTACCCTTTGACCGGCCCAGTTACTAAACCCTAACCCTAAACCATTATCTCCATCTTCTTCATTCTATCTGCCGTCAAAACAAAGAAAGGAAAGAAAGAAAGAAAGAAAGAGAGAGAGAAGAGAGAAGAAGATTGTTGCTGCTGTTCCGGTCCGTCTCGCCCCGCCACCGTGCTCCGACTCCGTTCGCCGGTCAGCCGTGCGCCGTTCTGTCTCCGATTCGTGCGCCGCCGCTGCATCGTTCCGTACTGTCCAGATCGATCGATCCATTCCACCAAGAGCCGTTCGATCCATCCTCACCATTACGACGACTCCGATCTGCTCGTGCTCTGTTTCTGCCCGGATCGGTTTGAGTTTTTCGGCTCTGTTCTGTTCTGTCTCTTGCGCGCGAGTAAGTTCTTTGCTTCGTTGTCTCCGGCCCGTATCTGTCTGTACCGATCATCTTCTCTGTTCCGTTTCAGTTCCAGTAAGTAGTTTCGGCTCTGTCTTGTCTTTGTGCGTTTCGGATTCAATTCTCGAATCGAATCTTTATTTAATCCTTTCGTTTCTTTTAATTCGCAGTTCATTCTGGTTCGTTCGAAGGTATCTATCTGACCCTCTTCTCATTTTCGTTTTCTTTCTTAGTTTCTTTTATGACCGAATTACCCCTGCTGTTTGACCTCGAAAGTGTTTGAGAACCGGGACTTAGGATAGTTTTGGATGTTGTTGTTTGTAGACTGTTTGACCTTGACGTATGTTGACTGAGTTGACCATTCGAGATTGTTTGGATCTCCTGAAATTATTTCGGTGACCTTTTCGAACTTATAAGAATGGAAATTGAACTGTTTGGATTTCATTGGACTGATTTGATAAGTTATAGTTTCTGTTGGGGTCATTTTGGGATTTTTTATGAACTAGAAGGACTTGACTGCAATTAGTGGGTTGACCTCAGTTGACTGACAGAGGACTTGACTGAAAACCTTGGTATTTTGTGTGGACTGTTTTGTGTGTTTAAAAACTTGAAGGACTTGTCTGGTTTTGGAAACTTAAAGAAGGGTTTTTATGCAATTTAAAACCGAAGGGTAAGTTAGTAATTTCACCTTGATCAGTATTTGAGTCATTCTAAACTGGTTTTGGTATTTGAGAAGGATTTATTCAGTTGTACTGTTTTACTGGGAATTGTTTTCGTAAACCTTTAACTAAGTTTAAAAGCTCTTTGAAAAACTGTTTTATGTTTAAATACTTTTTCTCTTGCTGTTAAGAAATTTGGTGACTTGCTAGATTAGTTGGTTTGTGTTTGAGAGTTTAACCTAGAGATCCCGAGTTCGAACCCCGCCTTTGCCACTTCTCCACCGACCTTTTTCTATTACCGATTTTACTTTCTTTTCGACTTCTAGTTAGTGACTAGTCGTTTTCTGTTTAGGTGCTCCGTCCGTTAGGTCGTAGTTCGCTGTACTTCTGTGGTTCTTGCTCGCAAGGTTTAAGGTGAGTGTTCACCCCTAAACTTATCTATTTGCGAAAAACTGGAAGGCTATGTGATTATTTTGTACCTATTACTATATATACTGTTTTTACTGTATGCTTCCGCGTAAAAGTAACTAAGTCCTAAGTATGACTATTTACTTTCTTTGTTTATTGCTACTCTGTTCTGGATTAACTTTTGTGCAGGAACACTTCTCGGTGTTTGATTGTTCGTATCTGTTTGATCTGTATCTGTTCTGTCTGTTTCTGTGTGACCGGTCGATTAGGTCGTAACTAGGTAGACTTGGGTAGTAGAGGACTATCGGGTTTGCTTGGTTATTGCCTAGTCTAATCCCTTTTAGACGCGAGGCAGAAGTCGCTGAGGTCTATTAGGGTCGTAGGTTCTGTTTCCCCAAAGTACACGGGGGTTTCTGTTTCTGTCCGGAGTTGTATACCCTCTGGAGGGAGCTATAAGGGCTATTGGGAGTACGAGCAATAAGGCGGGCTGCACCAACGGACTCCGACTTATCTATTTTGTTATCTGTTCTGTCTGTTATATTATTTGCTGAAAAGGATTTTGATTTCAAAAACTGTTTACTTTCTGTTTGTTAACTTAGAACCTCACTGAGATCCTTTATCTCACACTCTCTTTGTTTTCAAAATTCCTTCCTTCCAAACACTACTGAGGATGCACGCGAGTAGGATGCCAACGACTGAGAGAAGGGTCTGGGATGTCTTTGGGGATTTGTTTTAAAATTAAGAAGATGAAACTTTACTTTCTTCACTAGTCGTTGTTCTCTTGACTTCCAAGTTACCGTTGGTTTTTACTTGATTTTGTTAGCGCTATGGTGCCAAATATTGTTATGTCCTTTATTGCCGACCGTTGCTTTTAAAAATCATTTCGGAATTTCTATTTTCAAGAAAATTGTTTTATTTTAAAAACCGATACCGTTACAGTTGGTATCAGAGCTTGAGTTCAAACTCGAGCTTGCTAGGATAGGGTCTTCTGGCCTTTGGGGTGCGTGTGAGGGTCCAATTCGCTGGATTAGATTGAGTGGTTTTGTTCTGTCTCTTTCAAAGTTTGGTCTTCCGCATTAACCCTGGACCATTATGTTCGTCTGTTAAATGTCCTGTTGTTCTGTCTTCCGTCTTCCGAAACTGTCTTGCTGTTCATTCTGTTTAACTTCTACTAAGTTCACAAGCTTCCTATTGCTGCTTTGTTCATTTTCTTTAAGGCGATAATATTGTTTCTTCTAAATGCATGAGTATTTGTTTAAAAGTATATTAATTTACTAATGTCATTAGTTGCATGCTTTAAGGTTGAGACACTTAGTTATGCATTTGTCTTACTTATTGACGTTGATGTATGTTCTTGCTTGGTTCTGTCATACAGTAATTTATTGTTTAACCAAAGTCGACATAAATCACTAGCAGGCGGCCGACTGTTTGAGTGATTCGTGTTAACCGAGGTCAAATGACTGATCACTTTATGAGAGAACGCTTTTATTGCATGCTTAAAGTTTATGAATCTTTTCTACAACATATGAATTTTCTAGTTATGCTTTACCATTGCCTCTTCAATTTATGTCTGCCTTGCATGCTAGGTTAGACACACTCGAGGATTTACTTAGTGATTAGTTGCTATCTTCCTAATGACTCCCTAATTTGAATTTGACCTTTAGTAATCTTGTTTACTTTTACGCGTCTCCTGCTCGTTCACGTTAGATTGACTTAAGTTAGTGCCTTAGTTCACGATACGCCACGCTTGAGGACGTTAATCACGTTACTGATCTTAGACTAATTGCGATGGGATGGCCTCCAAGAAACAACACTCGCGGTAACGGCAACACCAGCAATTGCAACAACAACAATGTTGACACTCAAGACCAAGTGGAGCGGATCATTGCAGCTTTGGGCAACATCAGTGAGGGCATGCGCAACGCTAGGCCGCCCCATGCTCATCCGGTCACACCGTCACCACCACTAGCGATCGACCAAGCAGTCAAACGATTTGCTCATTCCCAACCGAAGAGATTCGATGAGCACCAAATGCTCGGAAGGCCGAGTTTCGACTTGAGAGCATGGAGAGTTTGTTCTAGATCTTGCACTACCTGTTAGTAAAAGTGAGAAAATTTGCCTCTGAGGCTAAGCAGCGGAAGTTTAAAAATTTTAATCTCACTAAAACTGATATGACTATATTGTTTATTAAACTGGAAGAAATCACTTACGTGTCCTCCAGTAGATAAGAGAATTGACCGGGTAGCTGTTCCTCGATCTCTAAACAAAGCCTTGCAATCTCCTCGTCCGGCTGGTTGATTTCTTCTTCGTCAGAGATGAAATCTTCTTCAATGAAATCTCCAAGATTGCTCATCAACAGGTTCCTTGTATCCTTAGACCTCGGTATCCACGGGCAGTGTATCCACCAAGAACGCTAGGATGTTCTTCTGTGTTTTGAGCTTCTAAGAGAAAATTATTTCTTTCTGACTGTCAGAGAGAATTTTCTACGTTGGAATGGAATAGAAGACTTCTTTCTTTCTTTCTGATTTAGTCAGTAAGTTGGTTCAGAAAATCACGTAAGATTTTATCCAAGTAAATCTTACTGATTAGAAGACTCCAAAAGTCTTCAACTAACCAACTAAGAGATAATAATAATAATAATTAATTATCTTAAAAAATAAACTAGAAGAAAAAAAATAAAGAAAAGAAAATAGAAGGGAGGAGAAGAAAGAGCCGTGGCTGCTAGCAGCCACGGGCTGGGCCTGGCCCAGCAGCACCATGCTGGGCCAATCGGCCCAGCTCTCTTTCTTCTCTTCTTTCTATTTTCTTTCTTGGGCCCTTGATTCAAATCCCGCCCAAGTGCATAGTCTTCAATTGATTAATTAAATCCAATCCAATCCAATCCAATTAATTATATATTCTAAAATATATTCCACACATAATAAATTAATATTAATCCAATTAATAATAACTCTATTATATTTATGTATAATAATTTAATATTAATCTAATTAATATTTAATCCAATATACATAGCTCATTTGTAGAAACACCACCTTGAAGTGTGACCCATAGGGCCTTGCATATTAAGCAACAATCTAATTAAGGTCATAATAAATTCCTAGACAATTTATCAGACAATATTAATATGCAAGGAACGTTTGTGAGGAAAACAAACCACCTGTAGCGTAGGGTACTTTGATGATACGGTCCCTTCATTCACGAATACTCGAATGAGTCTAGAATATGGTTATGTGTCTATTCTATTAACTCCATTCATGGTCTCTCAAGCTTATTAGTCGATCTATGAATTATGTCCAAACACCATTTTGACATATTCACATACGGTGGCCACCGGTTTTACGATCGCACTAAATATGAGAAGTGAGTATTCTCTCCTTGTATCTATTACGGAGGAATGAATCCTATCTTGGCCCAATCACTCACACCATATGCTTCCTAATGTACCCAACGCATGCCGTATCTACCCTACTTTAAGAGTGCAAGCGTTGCGCATGGTCAAAGTACATTACTCCACATATGATGTAGTATTGGCCTCAAGTCTAAGGACTACTAGCATCACCCTACACACCGATACTACCATAGACACTTAAATAGTTTTACCAAATGGTTTCTCGGTTGGGCATGCCAACACTCTCCAAAGTGTCCATATGTTCATCATGAATAACCAAGTTCATTCGTAGCAGTGAGACCTACTACATCCTCGAAGGATCTAATGCAACATATGCTAGCTTCAATCGCATCATTGATATCCCGTATTTCAATGACCTTCAGCTAGTGGCTTATTTTAGGACTTAATTATTGACACACAAGCTCCCACTAACTTGGTGATTACCTTAAGTCCTTGGGAACATTTTATCGAATAATTCAAACAACCAAATAATGTATTCATAAAATGTAATGCCAATTGTATTTAATAATGTATAGATAAATGAACATAAATAAATAACAATAACTGAATGTAATCAAGTACATATCGTCCCTATCGTAGGTTGTCTCTAGGACATATATACTTTCAATCTCCCACTTGGCCTAGAGCCAATCACCTACGTGTCTAACACCTATGTTGTTGAAATGTCTAACATGTTTGTCAATGTTCAACACCATGGTGAAAGGATCTGCCACATTTTCCTCAGTGGAAACTCGTTCTATAGATACTTCCCCTCTAGCTATCATCTCTCTAATTAGATGATACTTCCTAGGTACATGCTTATTCTTGTTAGTGGATCTTGGTTCCTTTGCTTGTGCAACAGCGCCTTCGTTGTCGCAGTAGACCGTTATAGGACTACTATTAGGAACTACCCCTAGTTCCTTTAGGAATTCTGAAATCCAGACAGCCTCCTTTGAGGCTTCTGCAGCAGCAATGTACTCGGATTCGGTCGTAGAATCAGCCAAGGTGGATTGCTTTGAACTCTTCCAAGTGACGGCTCCACCATTGAGTGTAAACACATACCCAGTTTGTGATTTGTAGTCGTCTGGGTCCGATTGAAAACCGGCATCGACATAACCACTCATTCGCAACTCTTGTTGTCCACCATATACCAGAAAGGAATCTTTAGTTCTTCTAAGATACTTAAGAATTGCTTTCACAGCTGTCCAGTGTTTCATACCTGGATTCTGTTGGTGTCGACAAGTACAGCTAAGCGCATATGCCACATCTGGCCTTGTACAATTCATGGCATACATGATAGATCCAATAGCTGACGCATATGGGATTCTTTTCATGTGTTCGATTTCCTTATCTGTAGAAGGACTATCCTTCGAGGTGAGAGCAACGCCATGTCTAGCTGGTAAGAAACCTTTATTGGATCCATCCATATTAAAGCGTTTCACTATTTTGTCGACATATGTGGACTGTGACAACCCTAACAATCTTCGGGATCTATCCCTATGGATTTTGATTCCAAGAATGTAACAGGCTTCACCTAAGTCTTTCATCGAGAAAGTCTTAGATAACCACTCCTTTGTGGATCGTAACATTTGGACATTGTTTCCCATGATTAATATGTCATCAACATATATAACCATGAAAACAATTCCAGCATCGCTGCGTTTAACATAAACGCATGGATCCTCCGCACATCTGATGTAGTCAAACGATTTGACTGCCTCATCAAAGCGAATATTCCAACTCCTTGAGGCTTGCTTTAGTCCATAAATGGATCTCTTTAGCTTGCAAACTAATTTGGGATTTGACTTAGATGTAAAGCCTTCAGGTTGTATCATATACACCTCTTCCTCGAGATTTCCGTTAAGGAAAGCAGTTTTCACATCCATCTGCCAAATCTCATAATCATAGTATGCTGCTATAGCAAGTAAAACTCGAATAGACTTAAGCTTGGCTACTGGTGAAAAGGTTTCGTCATAATCGATACCATATCGTTGACTATAACCTTTCGCCACCAGCCTAGCCTTGTATGTCTGTATGTTGCCATCAGCATCTGTTTTCCTCTTGAAAACCCATTTGCAACCGATAGGTCTAACCCCTTCTGGTGCATCAACCAAGTCCCATACTTGATTCTCATACATTGAGTCTATTTCGGATTTCATGGCTTCTTGCCACCTTCTTGAATCAATGTCCAACATTGCTTCTTTGTAAGTCTTAGGGTCATCTTTGTGAGATAAATCAAGTTCAAACTTGTCATCCTCCAAGAGTAAACTTATCTTCTTGGAAGCTCTCACTTCTAACCTTTTAGACCGACGGAGTGCGGGTTTGTTTGGTTGTGCTGGCTGTATATTCTGATTGTGTGATGGTTCAACTTGTTCAATTTGTTGAACAGTTGAAGGCGGGTCAGATGCAACAGTTGCACGTGGTTCAAGTGCAACGGTTGCAACTGTATCCTGGGGAGTTAATTCTGACATGACCTGTTGAACCGTTCCAGTCGGTTCAGTCAATGTCGGCTCGGTAGGGGCATTTTGGGAATTAGTCAAATTTCCTAAAATGCTCCCACTGGCTGGCAGATATCTTCCCAGAGATGTGCTCGAGCCATAAGATCCTCCTTGAGCTCCCACTGAATCATTGTCATAACTATTTGACAATTCATTAACCTCAATGTTATTTTCTTGTTCTTGGATTTCCTCGAGTTCTATCTCATTTCTACTATGTTGCTTGAAGACATAATCATCTTCCAGAAAGGCAGCCTGTCTGGAAACAATGATGTTATGTTCCTCAGGCAGATAGAAGTAGTAACCCTTGGTTTCCTTAGGATATCCAATAAAATAACATTTCTCACTTCTGGGTTCCAGTTTCCCTGCGAGCATTATTTTCACATATGCTGGACAACCCCAGGCATGCATATGTGAAAGACTTGGCTTCTTGCCATACCATAACTCATATGGTGTTTTCTCGACTGATTTGGATGGAACCCTATTCAGAATATATATTGAGTCTAGTAACGCGTATCCCCATAAGAAGATTGGAAGAGTTGTGAAATTCATCATGGATCTTACCATGTCTAACAAAGTTCGATTTCTCCTCTCAGAAACACCATTCATTTGTGGTGTACCTGGTGGAGTCCATTGTGATTGAATTCCATTAAGCTTTAAGTAATCCAAGAATTCCTTACTTAAGTATTCTCCTCCTCGATCTGATCGAAGAGTCTTAATACTTCTTTCAAGTTGTTTCTCTACTTCAACCTTATATTCTTTGAATTTCTCAAAAGCTTCAGATTTGTGTTTCATAAGATACACATAGCCAAATCTAGAGAAATCATCGGTAAAGGTTATGAAGTAAGAATACCCACCCCTAGCTTGAGTTTTAAAAGGTCCACACACATCAGAGTGAACTAACTCAAGTACTTGTTTAGCACGAGTACCCTTTCCGGAAAAAGGTTTCTTGATCATTTTTCCTTTAAGACATGATTCACAATTCCCATATGATTCAAAATCAAATGGTGCTAAATAGTCTAACTTTCTTAACCTTGCAATTCTTGTCTCATTAATGTGACCAAGTCTACAATGCCACAAGTAAGTGATATTTCTTGAATTATCAAGCTTTGGTCGTTTGTTTTGTATATGAAATAAATTATGTCTACATTCAAGTAAGTACAAACCATTCATAAGAGGAGCATTTCCAACATCAATACCATTATGCGAAAAATAACAATTATTATTGGCAAAACGGAAGGAAAACCCTTCATTGTCTAACATAGGAATGGAAATAATGTTTCTTACAATAGAAGGAACGAAATAACAATTATTCAGTTCTAAAACAAAACCCGAGGGTAAATTTAATCTATAAGTTCCAACACGTAGGGCAGCAACGGACGATCCATTTCCTACGCGTAGATCAATTTCCCTTGGTCTAACCTGTCGGCTATCAACGAGCCCCTGCAAATTGTTACAAATGTGTGAGCCACAAGCAGTATCTAATACCCAACAATTCGAGTTTTGTGTAGACATATTTATCTCAATGACAAACATACCTTGATGGGAGCCAGATGCACCATGCGTGGTCACAACTCCATCAGCAATTGCCTTTGGGCAATCTCTCTTCCAGTGTCCTTTCTGCTTGCAGTAAAGACACGTATCCTTCTCCATGTTCACCACCTTCTTCTGATTTCCAGCCTTACGCTTAAAAACCTTAGCCTTAGGTCCAATCTTTGGCTTCTTGGTTTGCTTAGTCTTACCCTTTGAGCCATAGCCCTTAGGGTGAGCCTTCGCAGATGATCCAACCAACATAACAGACTTCTTCTTAGGTTGAGCCTGTTCATAGGTCTTAAGCATATTGTGGATTTCAGGAAGTGTAGCATCCTTGGCATTCATATTGTAATTCATGATGAATGTGGAATATGAATCCGGCAATGATTGAAGGATGATAATGACTGAAACACGGTTCTCAAATTTGATTCCAGCAGTTGCCAGTTTCTCAATGAGTCCAATCATCTTGAGCATGTGTTCAGATACATTTCCTCCTTCAGACATCCTCATTTTGAAGATTTCTCTAAGAAGATCAAATTCAACACTCTTAGAAACAGTTCCAAAGAGGCTTTTGAGGTGCACGAGCATTTCATATGGCATCATGTTTTCATGTTGCCTTTGCAGCTCCATAGTCATTGCAGCTAGCATAACACACTGTGCATTAGCAGCATCATCTTTGTGCTTCTGGTGAGCAACTTTGTCAAACTTAGCAAGCTCAGCAGCAGCAGTAGGAGGAGTGGGGATTGGTTCGTCCAAGACGTACTCAATTTTCTCTTGCCTAAGCACCAAACGAATGTTACGGATCCAATCCATAAAGTTTGGACCAGTAAGAGTGCATTTCTCCAAGATCATTCTTATGGATAAATTGGCCATCTTTTCAGACCTAGAGAAGTAAATAAATAAAACTATAATTAAAACTCTAAAATTAATTTCTATGATTACAATCAGCGACTAAATAAACTAGGACTTTAGCTTTATTTAGTTCTCACTATTTTCACATACTCTTGACCCCTATAGAGAGTACGAACGATTATCTTATAATTGTTGTAGTGAGCCAAGATCCATGCTTGCACTATTATAGCCCCAGCTATGGCTGATCACTATAATAGTCAAACAGGTAGGTCTCCAAACCAATTGTACAATACAACTCTTGGTTGATCAAAACTATTTTGATCGATGTCCCTAAATTATGCCTGACGCTATGGCGACTCGACATAATTCAAGTAAGTCATAACCATCACACGGCACCAACAATGGTCCTATGAAAGCAACTTTCTTACGGCAAACAGAGTAAGCACTATGGTGCATATTACTCATGAGATTAGTAAGTCCATTTAACCTTCAATTATGATGGGTGACATCATGCGATTTACTCGAGACTTAAATTGGTTGGGGAACCTTTAAACGGGGTATTTAATCGCTTGACCAAGATCCCTAACATGCATCACATAATGGGTGCCGCCTACCCAAGGCTCATGCAATGCGGTCTAACAAGTAATGAGTGCCGCCTACTCATACATATCAATTGCGGACTAGCAAGTAATGGGTGCCGCCTACCCATGCATATGACAGATGCGGTCCGGAAACTAATGGGTGCCGCCTACCCATACAATAAATGCGGACTAACAATATTTAAATACAATATTTAAATAATTAAATTGCTCATGTTGACATACAATACATATGATACAACCAAGTTGGAGCATATAAGTAGTTGTTGTGGATCATTATCATTATATGTAAATCAAAATCTAATTTATAAATTCTCTAAGAATTTCCAAAATATTTAAAACAAGTTTTAATAATAACATAATCTTCCAAAGCATTACATTACTATTAAAATGTAGTTTATAAACTATTTATAAACTAACAAACATGTTACTAAATATTATAAACTAATATTTATGTTTTCAAACATTTTAATCACTTTCCAAAGTATTAATAGGGTTTAAATGTAATTTATAAACCATTTATAAATTAAATAACAAGTTTCTAAAACTCAAGGGACCTATTTACAATTCGAAGAAAACTAAAATTAAGTTTCTGGGATCAATATCAAAACATTTAACAAATTGTGGGGCAAATCCGCAAGGGACAGAAGCTCAGGGGCTTGAGCCCCAATAAGACAGAATCTGCCAAATTGGAGGACAAGTCCCTGAAGTTGTCTTCCTTGCTCATTAGCCACCCACCAATTTTCTGAAAAAGCTCAATTGGGTCCCTGTAACCAAACAAAGTTTTCCAAAACTTTAATCATCATCTTAACTTCGAATTGAAGATCCAAATCATGTTCTAAACATAATATATCATCCAAGATGAATTCACAAGCAATCAATTTGTCCAAAATCGAAGAACAATTTTTTTTTTTTCTTTTCTGTTCGTTCGCCGGCGGGTTGAACGGAATTGCTCCAAGCAATTTCGTTCGACCCGGTTCTTGCTTGTATCATCTTCCTCATGCTCCAATGATTCTTCTCCATATAAGTTTGGCTTGATTCGAGTTTATGTTTACAAAGCTTGAAATCACCATTAATGGAGTCTTCAAGCTCCATAACCCATAAACAAATCAAGCATTGAATCTTGAAGGGGACAGAGGAGAAGAGACCATGAACAGAGGAAGATGGCGGCGGCGTCGCGGTCGGAGCCGAGCTCCGGCGCCGGCGAAGTCGACCTGGTCGACTTGGGGAAGAAGAAGTCGACTTCTTCTTCTTCCTTTTTTTTTTTTTTGATTTTCCCTTTTCTATTTATCTAATAAATGAATCTGGAAAATAAAATATGAATGTTATTTATTTCCTTTCTTTTAATCTAATATGAAGAATCTGGAAATAAAATACATGCAATAATAAAACCCAATTTTCTTTTCTTTAAATCCAATTAAAGAATCTGGAAATTTTATATTTTACATATATATAATAATCCACAACAACATTAAACATAAATCATAAACGAATATAGTCATGAATCAGCCTAGCTCCGATACCACTGTTAGTAAAAGTGAGAAAATTTGCCTCTGAGGCTAAGCAGCGGAAATTTAAAAATTTTAATCTCACTAAAACTGATATGACTATATTGTTTATTAAACTGGAAGAAATCACTTACGTGTCCTCCAGTAGATAAGCGAATTGACCGGGTAGCTGTTCCTCGATCTCTAAACAAAGCCTTGCAATCTCCTCGTCCGGCTGGTTGATTTCTTCTTCGTCAGAGATGAAATCTTCTTCAATGGAATCTCCAAGATTGCTCATCAACAGGTTCCTTGTATCCTTAGACCTCGGTATCCACGGGCAGTGTATCCACCAAGAACGCTAGGATGTTCTTCTGTGTTTTGAGCTTCTAAGAGAAAATTATTTCTTTCTGACTGTCAGAGAGAATTTTCTACGTTGGAGTGGAATAGAAGACTTCTTTCTTTCTTTCTGATTTAGTCAGTAAGTTGGTTCAGAAAATCACGTAAGATTTTATCCAAGTAAATCTTACTGATTAGAAGACTCCAAAAGTCTTCAACTAACCAACTAAGAGATAATAATAATAATAATTAATTATCTCAAAAAATAAACTAGAAGAAAAAAAATAAAGAAAAGAAAATAGAAGGGAGGAGAAGAAAGAGCCGTGGCTGGCAGCCACGGGCTGGGCCTGGCCCAGCAGCACCATGCTGGGCCAATAGGCCCAGCTCTCTTTCTTCTCTTCTTTCTATTTTCTTTCTTGGGCCCTTGATTCAAATCCCGTCCAAGTGCATAGTCTTCAATTGATTAATTAAATCCAATCCAATTCAATTAATTATATATTCTAAAATATATTCCACACATAATAAATTAATATTAATCCAATTAATAATAACTCTATTATATTTATGTATAATAATTTAATATTAATCTAATTAATATTTAATCCAATATACATAGCTCATTTGTAGAAACACCACCTTGAAGTGTGACCCATAGGGCCTTGCATATTAAGCAACAATCTAATTAAGGTCATAATAAATTCCTAGACAATTTATCAGACAATATTAATATGCAAGGAACGTTTGTGAGGAAAACAAACCACCTGTAGCGTAGGGTACTTTGATGATACGGTCCCTTCATTCACGAATACTCGAATGAGTCTAGAATATGGTTATGTGTCTATTCTATTAACTCCATTCATGGTCTCTCAATCTTATTAGTCGATCTATGAATTATGTCCAAACACCATTTTGACATATTCACATACGGTGGCCACCGGTTTTATGATCGCACTAAATATGAGAAGTGAGTATTCTCTCCTTGTATCTATTACGGAGGAATGAATCCTATCTTGGCCCAATCACTCACACCATATGCTTCCTAATGTACCCAACGCATGCCGTATCTACCCTACTTTAAGAGTGCAAGCGTTGCGCATGGTCAAAGTACATTACTCCACATATGATGTAGTATTGGCCTCAAGTCTAAGGACTACTAGCATCACCCTACACACCGATACTACCATAGACACTTAAATAGTTTTACCAAATGGTTTCTCGGTTGGGCATGCCAACACTCTCCAAAGTGTCCATATGTTCATCATGAATAACCAAGTTCATTCGTAGCAGTGAGACCTACTACATCCTCGAAGGATCTAATGCAACATATGCTAGCTTCAATCGCATCATTGATATCCCGTATTTCAATGACCTTCAGTTAGTGGCTTATTTTAGGACTTAATTACTGACACACAAGCTCCCACTAACTTGGTGATTACCTTAAGTCCTTGGGAACATTTTATCGAATAATTCAAACAACCAAATAATGTATTCATAAAATGTAATGCCAATTGTATTTAATAATGTATAGATAAATGAACATAAATAAATAACAATAACTGAATGTAATCAAGTACATATCGTCCCTATCGTAGGTTGTCTCTAGGACATATATACTTTCACTACCCTGTAGAAAGGAAGATTGAGATAGAAGCTTTTCAATTTGGCAAAGGACCGCGAAATTGGTGGAGAACTCGTTGATAATACTGGAGAGTTAACTAGGAGAAATCGCAACTTCTGCGGAGGAGCAACTCATGAGAAGGAGAACTGCTGGAGGAAAAAGGTGTTGTTTGGCTTGTGGCAGCAAGAAGCATAAACTTAGTGCTTGTCCGAGATGCAACTCTCTGGCGGAAGAAGGAAACTCTGGAGGCATGACATTTACGAGCCAAGGAAGTGGTGCCAAGAGCTTATATTATGATCGGACATGAGACTCCATCGGCAAGTGTGGCTAAAGGATAGATTCACTTGAGGGTTAAGCTATCGACTATTTAGCAAGGATCATTAGTTGGAGGTTCTGGTTGAAGAGGCAAGCTTTAACTCCTTTAGGTTAGCTACGGATTCTTTTAACCTTCGACTTGCGAACGTTTTCGTTTGACCCGATGTTAGAAGTTTGAAGACATTCGTTTCTCCGTTCCACGTTCGTTAGTTCTATGCTAGTTAAGTTTCAAGGACGAAACTTCTTGTAAGGGTGGTGGAGTGTAACGCCCCGTATTTTTTTTAATTAATTTTTATTTATTTTATTTATTTGTTATTTTATTATTTAATTATTTTATTTAATTAATCAATTATCGGAGTAAATTATTTATTCGGTAATTATTTAATTATTTTCGCGTAATCGAGTTCGTTTCGTTGCATTTGGACCGAGTTGGAAAGATTGGGCTCTCTGACTCCTTTTGGCCCATTTATGTGGCCCAGTCTTCTACCCTTTGACCGGCCCAGTTACTAAACCCTAACCCTAAACCATTATCTCCATCTTCTTCATTCTATCTGCCGTCAAAACAAAGAAAGGAAAGAAAGAAAGAAAGAAAGAAAGAGAGAGAGAAGAGAGAAGAAGATTGTTGCTGCTGTTCCGGTCTGTCTCACCCCGCCGCCGTGCTCCGACTCCGTTCGCCGGTTAGCCGTGCGCCATTCTGTCTCTGATTCGCGCGCCGCCATCGCCGTGTTTCGCCGCGCCACTGCTGCGTCGTTCCGTACTGTCCGGATCGATCAATCCATTCCGCCAAGCGCCGTTCGATCCATCCTCACCAAATCATCCTCACCATCACGACGGCTCCGATATGCTCGTGCTCTGATTCTGCTCGGATCGGTTTGAGTTTTTCGGCTCTGTTCTGTTCTGTCTCTTGCGCACGAGCAAGTTGTTTGCTTCGTCGTCTCCGGCCCGTATCTGTCTTTACCGATCATCTTCTCTGTTCCGTTTCAGTTCCGATAAGTAGTTTCGGCTCTGTCTTGTCTTTGTGCGTTTCGCATTCAATTCTCGAATCGAATCTTGATTTAATCCTTTCGTTTCTTTTAATTCGCAGTTCATTCTGGTTCGTTCGAAGGTATCTATCTGACCCTCTTCTCATTTTTGTTTTCTTTCTCATTTTCTTTTATGACCGAATTACCCCTGCTGTTTGACCTCGAAAGTGTTTGAGAACCGGGACTTAGGATAGTTTTGGATGTTGTTGTTTGTAGACTGTTTCACCTTGACGTATGTTGACTGAGTTGACCATTCGAGATTGTTTGGATCTCTTGAAATTATTTCGGTGACCTTTTCAAACTTATAAGAATGGAAATTGAACTGTTTGGATTTCATTGGACTGATTTGATAGGTTATAGTTTCTCTTGGGGTCATTTTGGGATTTTTTTATGAACTAGAAGGACTTGACTGCAATTAGTGGGTTGACCTCAGTTGACTGACAGAGGACTTGACTGAAAACCTTGGTATTTTGTGTGGACTGTTTTGTGTGTTTAAAAACTTGAAGGACTTGTCTGGTTTTGGAAACTTAAAGAAGGGTTTTTATGCAATTTAAAACCGAAGGGTAAGTTAGTAATTTCACCTTGATCAGTATTTGAGTCATTCTAAACTGGTTTTGGTATTTGAGAAGGATTTATTCAGTTGTACTGTTTTACTGGGAATTGTTTTCGTAAACCTTTAACTAAGTTTAAAAGCTCTTTGAAAAACTGTTTTATGTTTAAATACTTTTTCTCTTGCTGTTAAGAAATTAGTTGACTTGCTAGATTAGTTGGTTTGTGTTTGAGAGTTTAACCTAGAGATCCCGAGTTCGTAGGTTCTATTAGGGTCGTAGGTTCTGTTTCCCCAAAGTACACGGGGGTTTCTGTTTCTGTCCGGAGTTGTATACCCTCTAGAGGGAGCTATAAGGGCTATTAGGAGTAGGAGCAATAAGGCGGGTTGCACCAACGGACTCCGACTTATCTGTTCTGTCTTTCTATTCTGTTATCTGTTATGTCTGTTATATTATTTGCTGAAAAGGATTTTGATTTCAAAAACTGTTTACTTTCTGTTTGTTAACTTAGAACCTCACTGAGACCCTTTATCTCACACTCTCTTTGTTTTCAAAATTCCTTCCTTCCAGACACTACTGAGGATGCACGCGAGTAGGATGCCAGCGACTGAGAGAAGGGTCTAGGATGTCTTTGGGGATTTGTTTTAAAATTAAGAAGATGAAACTTTACTTTCTTCACTAGTCGTTGTTCTATTGACTTCCAAGTTACCGTTGGTTTTTACTTGATTTTGTTAGCGCTATGGCGCCAAATATTGTTATGGCCTTTATTGCCGACCGTTGCTTTTAAAAATCATTTCGGAATTTCTATTTTCAAGAAAATTGTTTTATTTTAAAAACCGATACCGTTACACTAATAATCATGTTTCTTGTAGAATTTCTGATACATATTTTCTTTGACTACGGTGAATGCCTTTCGTATTTCTTACAATTTCCAGTCCAAGGGAATATTTCAATTGACCAAGATCTCTAATTTTAAATTCCTTTTTCAATTCTGTTTTTACTTGATCTATCTCATTCTAAGTCATTTCCTCCGATGATTATGTGATCTACATAGATGAGAATGACTATGATTCCAGCTGAAGTTTATCTTGTGAATAAAGTGTATTCATTTCTTGACTATAAGAACCCTACTTTCAGCAAAAGCTGTGAGAGCTTCAGGTTCTATTGCCTTGCAGCTTGCTTAAGGCCATATAGGCATTTATGTAGTTTACAGAAAAGTTGTATTTTGCTATTTCTACCTTTCTCCCCCTGAATTAGAATTGTTGGTCCCTTTAGACAACAAATAAAGACTAGGAGGGGGGGTGAATAGTCTTTACAACTTTTTCGTGTCTAAAACTTTCTCAGCAAGTGTTTATTACTTTTCAGTAATGAGATTGCTGGTACTTAACTTTCTCAACAAAGACTTATTACTTTTCAGTAATGAGTTTGTTGATACTTCAAACAGAGTGCGGAAGTCTTTACAATAAATGCTTTTGTCAGAAAACAGATTTCAACAAGTAAGCAAATAAACAGTTTAAAACAAAGGGACTTCTTGAAAGTAAACTGCAGTAACATAAATCACACAAACACTTTTATAGTGGTATCTGAGGGTGGCATATTCCCTCAACTAATCCACTTTTTCCTTTCTAGGACTGAATTCACCATGTCAGATGATGAGTTTCCGTACAACACCTACACACTAGAATTCTCAGAAACCAAAGCACACCATCTTTGTTTCCAACCTTGTTCTTCGCCAAACTTGGGACACTTATCAGCAAAACTATGCTTGATTAGTTCCCCCCCCCCCCGACAAACACGCCTTAAATGTGATTTGTATCAGTTAGAGAGGTTTGGGATGAGATCACTGAGAATAACGTTTCAGTTATCACAAGTAATCTAGAGAAACTCAACTTGTAATACTTTATAGCAAGCAAGTATGTTGTTTCTTGGTGTCAACACTTGTTCTTGTTTAGAGGAAAGAACACTTTACTAATTTCTGAGCTTTAGTATTCTACTTATTCACAAGTAGCTTTTGTTTCAAGTTTAAGTCTTGGAGCGGATCAATAGGCAGTTTGAGAGTAGAGAAGGATTTGAGTGTTTAAAAGCACAAGTGAGAGTTTTGATCACGTTGTTGACACACCCTTCTACTCAGCCTAAGGACCTCTATTTATAGTGTCTCAAGCTTCAACAACGTCAAGGATGGCTTTGATATTTTCTCGGTCACTACGTAACCAAGGAACTTGCCTCCCTTGACACTAAATGTGCATTTTGCCGGATTGAGCTTCAAGCCATACTTCCTCAGGACCGCGAAGCACTTGTTGAGATGCTCAAAATGTTGGTCCTCCGTCTTTCTCTACACTAGCATGTCGTCATCATAAACTTCCATCGTTTTGCCTATCTCTTCCTTGAACATCTTGTTCACTAGGCGTTGGTAAGTCGCTCCCGCGTTCTTGAGTCCGAAAGGCATGACGTTGAAGCAGTAGACGTTTCCATTGGCAAAGAAGGCTGTCTTAGGCATGTCGTCCCTCTCCATATTGATTTGGTAAAAGCCTTGGTAGGCATCCATGAAGCGAAGTAGTGCACATCCGGCGGTGGAATCTACAAGTTGATCAATCCTAGGAAGGGGATAGGGATCCTTCGGACAAAACTTGTTGAGGCGAGTGAAGTTGTTGCACATTCTCCATTCCCCTTCGCCCTTTCCTACTAGGACAACATTGCAAACCCAATCGGAGTATCTCACTTCGTTGATGTGCCCTGCCTTCAATAGCCTCTGGACCTCAGCCTCAATAATATGGTGTTGTCCTCCGGACCAATGTATCTTCGCTTCTCGCAAATATGGGTGATTTTGGGATCTAAGTTCAGACGGTGAACCACGACCCTAGGGCCAATTCCCTTAAGATCCTCCGTACTCCATGCAAAAACATCATTGTTGTCTATGAGTCATTGGATGACCTTCATTCGTACCTTGGCGGTCATCTCTGTCCCTATCCTTGTGACCTTGTCGGAGGCCCCTTCTACCACTTGAATTTCTTCCAAAGACTCTTTTGCTTCAATTTTGTTTTCTTCAAAGAATGCTTTCTTCTTTGAGGTCGGAGGGATGGAAGGGATTAATTTGTACTCTTCGAGTTCTTTTACCTCTGCCACTGCTAAACTTTGTTCTTTCCTCCGGACCACTTTTGTTCACCTTACTGTCGGACTAGGCTTTTTAGATTTTCTTCGAGTCCAGGTCGCTCGGATGGAGTAAAAAGTATTAGCTCTTGCTTCCGGATCCCTGTCGCCTAGGGTGAAACGTGCGCTCGAGGTCAAACTTGCGGAAAGAGTATAGCACTCCCACGCCTCTCTTATGTTTCTAATCTCTTGCCCTACGGCTCTGTCGTCCCAAGGAAACTTCATGCGGTTATGGGCGGTTGAGACAACAACCTTGAATTGTGACAATGCAGGTCACCCTATTACCATATAATAGTCGAATGGAATGTCGACTACCAAGAATGTAACCGACTTCGTTACTCCGAAAGGATCCTTTCCCATGGACACCGGTAGGACCAAACTCCCGAGGGGCATTATCGCCTGTCCTCCGAACCCTACTAGGGCGCTCACCACTTCTTTCAATCCTTCCTTCGGGTCAATTTTCATCTTTTTGAGAGTGCTTGTAAAAATGAGAATGGTTGAGCTTCCGGTATCTACTAGTAACTTTGGGAATTCATAGCAAAAATTGTTAATAGAAACTACCAAAGGAACACTTGGATCTCGAGTGTCCCCTCCTCCGGCATGTCTCATAGGAAGTTCACTATCATCGAAGGAGATCATGTTGGTTTCTTTCGGCGCGACTTGTCCATACTTGGGGTCTCTTGCGGTAAGGTCGTTCGCAGTTCTTTCTCTTGCCTTGCGACTATCTCCTCTCACCGGTCCTCCGGCAATAGTAAGAATTCTCCCATGGGTGGGTCTATTCTCAAAGTTCACTTCTCTTCTATAATCTCGATGTCGCTCGCCCTCCGGAGGAGGAGGTGGGGGCAACAGGACTGATGGCTCCCTTCGTGGTTCGGGGGCGATGTGATGGATAGGTTCCTCCCGACGATTGTAGTTAACCAATTGCCCTCGACGCACTAACTTCTCAATTTTAGTTTTGAGGTTAACACATTCATCGGTGGTATGTCCTCTGCCTTTTTGAAAGTGGCAAAACTTTTCTGAATTTCTATGGTTCCGGGACTCCGGCATGGGGTCGGCCCAATCCATGTCCATCCTTCTTGTTATAATAGTGCTCAAGATGTCGGATCTTGGCCTATTAAGCTCTATGTACTTCTCGTACCTTGTAGGAGGAGATCTCCTTGGAGGAGTTCTCTTGTCCCTGAAGTCATTTCTATATTGTGGCTCTTTTTGGATGGTATTTCTCTCATTCCTCTGGTCTTTCCTCTTTCGCTTCGGAGGATGACTTTGACCTTGCCTTCGCTATTCCTTTTGCTTCAGAACGTTCGGAGGAATAGTTCTTATTGGGACGGTTCTTCGGAATTCCTCCGCTGCCAAAAAGTTTTTTGCATACTTGCTCTAGGTCCTTCTCGGTCTTCACATTGGACCTTGCGAGTTCGTCCCAGAACTTCTCATTGGTGGTATTCCCATACAAGTATTCCTTTCGCTCCTTGGCTCCGTCAGTTTCTACTTGGTATGCCGCTTCATGGAACCTTGTCAAGAATTCTCTTAAGTCCTCTGATGAACGTATTTTTGACGCGTTCATCTTGTCTTTATTGCCTTATTTTGCTATCCTTTTGCCTTGTTTTTTGGTTAGTTTTGTAGAATAGTGTCACGTTTTGTGTTTTCTGCATTTTCAGGCACTTAGGTACGAAACGGTGTTTTTGGTGCTAAAAACGAGCATTTTTTTTTATGGAAAATGGCCCCGTTGAAGTTCCTCGACCTCCGTGGCTTTATTCGTGAGTGCTTGAGTCCCAATAAGTGTTGAGAAGGACGAGTGCAAGGCACCCGGGGGCCGATCGTGGGCAAAGGATTGAGCTTCCAAGTCAAAATCTACCCCACAGATCAAGTGAGCCGCTTCCGGAAGCCAAGCCCTCCGCTTGGAAATCTCCGGAATTCCAGAAAATCTGCCCAGCATCCAAGCGGTCCGCTTGGCAGCAGCCAAGTGGTCTACTTGCCAAGCGGTCCGCTTGGCCGAGCCCAAGCGGTCCGCCTGGCTGCAGTTACAGAATCGAGATTCTGTCTTTAAAACACATTTTCAGTTACTTTTTTCGTATTCAGACTTCAGCATTCGAATTTTGGAGAGCTTTAAGCCTCAATTTTCACCCTAGAACTCAGATTTACAGTGTAATTCACATTGGATTGAGGATTTGGCCATAGGAATGCATGATATTTTCATCTACGGAGAGGTTTCTATCAATTTCCACCTAATAGTGACAACTTTTGTGGTAACTTTGTATCAATCTCCGGTCTAGTAGTTTGATCAAAGGTCTTTCTGTAACAATTCAAATGATTTGATGTTTTCATTATTGAATATGAGTAGCTAAATCCTTTGTGTTGGTGGTAGAATATAGAATTTATATGTGTTGGATTATGTTTATGCTTACATGAGATTGTGATTCAATCTTGCTGCAAATGGCTCCATATGATTCATAGTGGCCTATAAAATATATTCGAATAGAGTATGTGACAAACTCGTGGTCAATGAAAGCTATAGGATTGTATGTTTGTAATTTGCAGCATGCTAGATAAATTGTGTTAGTGACAAACACCTCTAAAGTATTGATAGTGATCTTTTATAAAGTGTGTCTTGAAAGTTACCTAGACGGTTGCTTAGCAAACTTAGTCGAAGGTTTTACGCACTGAACTTGTGAGCATATTCGTAATCCATTCATGTTAATTCGATTTCTACCACCAACCGTTTTCCATCTTTGATTACAAACAAGTCTGATTCTAGTTTGCTGTAGTTCAAAAACCATTTTCAAAACCACTCTGATTTCGTTGACTGAAATTTCATACAGAAACCTCAAACAAAGCCACGTTAGGTCCCGACAGAACGACACTCGGGGAAAACTTGCCATTGCACTCTGTTTTGTGTAGTGATAAGTGTTCTTTAGCTTACAAACAAATTTAATTGGTGAAAAAACGACTCAACAATTTGGCACCGTTGCCTGGGACTTAACTCCTTTGGTTGGTGTTTTTTGTTTTGGTTTTTCAGCCAACATCTCTTCTTTGTCTTCTGTTTTTTTATTTCTTTGTGCGAAATTTTTTGCGATACTAACGGAAACTTACGTTAGTTGAAGGCTGTGTTGTTTGACCAGGTATGGGGGAAGTTTGCATGAATGAAGCCTTCAAGGTGCCGTATGAGGTGATTAAGAAGGAACCCGCAATATATCTTGAACCGGAAGCTAGGTTGTATGAGGTGACTGATGAAATCCTCTATAGCTTAGCTACCTTCCGGGACTCGCCTTGTGAGAATGCCTTGAGGTTCATGTTACAATTCCGGCGTGATGTTGGGTTGTTACCATCACGGGAATTGAATGAGGATCAGCTCTTGCGTCGGTTGTTTCCTTGTGCTCTTGTTGGAAAACCCAAGGAGTGGTTGAGAACCTTGCCTGGAGGATCGCTTAGAAGTTGGCAGGATATTGTAGATGCTTTCCTTGAGTGGTCCCTCTCCTTTAGAGAGAATGAAGTGCTTAAAAGTCAAATAGTTGAATTTACTCAGCGGAGTGGAGAAAGGTTTTGTGATGCTCTAGAAAGATTTGAGCTCTACAAGAGCGAATGTCCACATCATCGGCTGAGTGAGTATGAGTTGATTACTTACTTTTACATGGGGCTCGAGGAAGATTTACAATTGATTATAGATGGTGCATGTGATGGTATGGAGAATTGCACCGTTTCCCAGATTAATGAAGTTTTTGGGAAGCTCCTTGTCGCTACACACAACCGTGCTCTTGTGTCACCAGTGGATTATTCAAGAATGTATCAAGCGCCCAAGCCTATTGCTATAAGCTCCAATGATGACAACTTTGACTACAAGGTGAAGACATGCTCGGGGGAGAATGTTCCATATTATGTCTATGAGGCCGTAGAGTCGCAGGCTCAATGTGAAGAAGAATGTTTCTCTGGAGAAGAAGAGGAAGTGTTGTCAACTTTGATGAAGGTTTGGGGAGATGTACTTGAAATAGTGGGCAAATACCAAGAAGATTTCGATACGAGAATGGAGAGTGTGTATGAAGTTTTGGGAGAATCTGAGGTTATGCTCGAGTTACTAGAAGAGGAGATGATTGAAAAAGAGGCATTTGAATACAGAGAGCATCCAAAAACTGCAGAAAACTGCTTGCCGGACAGTATGCAGACAGCAGCTGTCAAGCGAGCCGCTTGGGAATCCCAAGCGGTCCGCTTGGGAACTGACAAACTCTCTGGAAGTTTCTCAGTTTCCAAGCAGAGCGCTTGTGAGCAACCAAGCGGTCCGCTTGACAAGAGGCTCGCTTGCTCCCAGCCAAGCGGTCCACTTGGGACCTGGGAACAAAATCCGGAATTTTTCCAGAATGATGGAATTCTAAGCCAGCAGTGGGAGATAATTGAGGGACTTAAAACCGATCCGGAGAGTGAAGAAGAACAAGGTGGAAGCCCAAGAATTGAAGAGGAGCTTGAAGAAGCAAATATACTTTTGCGAAGTGGCAAAGAGTCAACACCACCATATCCTTCGGTGTATCCTTCAAAAGTTAAATCTTTGTCTAATAATTCAGGTGATGCAGGTGATAAAGAGGATCTAGAGAAGGAGGAAGCAGAAGAAGGAGAGGTATCAACTCCTGAACTTACACCTGGGAAGGAGAACGAGGAAGAACAAGGAGATGCACAACAAAAGGAAGGCGGGCTTCATAAGTCGCCTAATCCTTATGTGCCCCCTAAACCACATCTTCCCTGCCCAGGAAGAGTAAAGGAGGCCAAGAAGGATATTGATGAATGTGAATTTTACACTTTCATTCGAGTCTTTTTCACCTAATTTAGCTATCCTCTATGATAATTTAGCTATATTTTAGTACATTTTATTAGAATAGTGTCACGTTTCCCTTTAGATTTTATTTTACCGGTTTTGGTTGAAATTCGGAGATTTCTGGGCAAATATATTGAAGTCTACAAGGAATTGGTGTTCCAGAAGCCTATTTGGAGTATCTGAAGGTTTCCGGATAGGATTTGGAGTCTAGGGGCCGAATCTGGAGGTTAGAAGGCTACTAGAAGTCATAAACCGAGTCCGAAAAGGTGAAGAAATCCAAAACCGCGTCGAAAACGCGGAAATTCCGCATTTACACTGTGGGGCGAACCGCCGGAGGCCAGAGGCGAACCGCCGCGGGCATAATTCGGGCCTATATATAGTGCTCAGTTTTCTCTCCGAAAATCATATCTTTCCAAGCCTACTTTCTCACCTCTCTCTATAGTTTTAGGTAGGAAATTCCCAGGGCCTGTCCTGGGAGTTCCGTAGCTTAGGGGATACTTTTTCATAGCAGATTGGAGCGCGTAGGATCACAATCATCTGGAGATTGACAACCTTCGGTAACTTTGTATCTTACAGTTTTTATCTACTTATTTTATTCTTCTTTCAATATGTTTTCTTCTATGATTGCTATTGATTGCATGCCTATTATGAGTAGCTAAACTTATCGTTGGTGGTAGTATGTGAATTCTTAGCGAGGGAAGATAATCATGCTAATGGCTATATCGCGCATTATACTCCGTGTCATTGCTTTATTTCGTTGATCAGTTGCAACCAAAATTCTCATATGTTGTATTGATTATTATGCACACATGGACACTTGTCAACCAATCAGACCAATTATCTTCGTAGTGTTGAATAATTACGGAACACATTAGGACGTTAGTTGTTGATGAGTCAGACCCATATTATCTTCGTAGTGCTTAATACTTGCAACAGGACACAAGATTGATTCAAAGATCTCTATGCAAGACCGAGGAATTTATGCATGATTATCGACCCATTATGTTAAGAAGGACCATACTATCACCAATCTCCATTATCTGCTTGAAAACCCCTATTGCTTTCTATCTGCTGTTTTATATTCTTAATTAGATTTGATAAAGCTAGTATAGTCCCGAGAGAACGACACTCGAGTCATTCTACTACTACACTACAGTTTTCGTTGTAGTTGTGGATTGCCTTTGGCTAAATACAAATTTATTTGATTGAATCTGACACGTTCATCAAATTGGCGCCGCTGCCGGGGACTATACTCCTTTTTTCTATTTAATTTGTTTTTATTTACAACTTTAGATTCCTAATTCTATTATTTTTAGTTTTCCTTTTTTTTCTCTCTCTACTTTCCTAGTTTGTTTCTAATCACTTTTCCTAGTCTGTCACAGATAGTGTATGCCACATACACGTTCTGCAGGAACACCGCTTGCTAATTCAATTGCTGAGATCGATAGAGTCTACCTCCAAAGAAGGCGACTACTTGAAAGGCGCGCACTAGAGGAAATAGAGGAAACCGATTTCTCTGAATCTCTAATTAGTTTATTCAAGGAAATCGACGGAATGGCAGAAGCTAGACCACTGAAGGCATGGGTACAACCCACCAAGGATCGTATGAGGGGACCGGCGATTGTTCTTTCGCCTGCAACCCGAGATCTGGAGATCAAGAACCACGCATTCCAACAACTTCCGAGGTTCTATGGCTTATCAAGGGAAGATGTGATGGGGTATTTGAACGATATCGATGATTTCGTCAACCAACTCCCATGACCCGGAGCTGACATAACAACGGATGAGTTGAGGATGAAGGTTTTTGCTATGGGACTTGGCGACAGAGCCAAGTCATGGCTGAGTTCTCTACCAGCCGGCTCACTAGACACCTGGGAAAAGGTTTTTTCAGCCTTCATGGAGAAATACTTCCCACACACTCTGACTACCGCGCTAAAGGCGCAAATCACTGGATTCAAGCAGGACTATGATGAGACCATCTACACCGCGTTCGAGAGGTTCCAAGATCTCACGAACAAGTGCCCTCACCATGGTTTTGAACTCTCTGACTTAGTCCAACACTTCTACAATGGACTAACCTTCGAGAACCAACAAGTGTTGGATTTCCAATGCCGAGGCAATATTTGGGTGGAAACCACAGAAGCCGTCTGGGCTGTTTTCGAAAGGCTTGCTAAGGGTTCGCAGTTCAAGGACCCAAGAGCAATGGTTAGGAGACGTGGACCTGAAGCTCCACCGACTCAAGAAGCCCCTATGTACAGGGGGAATGGGGATCAATTCGAGTGCTTTACCAACGAATTGGAGCAAGTCCTCAAGAGCGCCACCGGAACAACTGTTTCAAACGAAGTATGCCGAATATGCAAGAACTATGGGCATGGGGCTCATATGTGTAGATCGGAGCTGGCATACGATGATGGCAACTGGGCTCGAGGAGGAGAAGAAGAAGCCTTTGCTACGGAGAATGGTACTCAAGAAGTTAGCTACGGACAAGACGGTAGGAATCCTCGAGGTGGATTTTTGAGAAGAGGATACCGTAACAATCAAGGATATGCACCGGCTAACCAAACTTATGGACCTAACCAAGACCGTAGTAGGCTGAACTATGGTAATGATCACTGCGAAAACCCCGTTCCGAAAGAGCCACCGAAGTCGAAGTCGGCTCTACTAATGGAGAACTTGCAAAAGATGGTTGATCACACACAAAGTTTTCTCAAACGTTATGAGGAAGATTCTGAGAAGACTAGGGCAAGGCTTGATAAGTTGGAAGAGAGCACTAGGCTTGCCCATCAAAAGATGCAAGAGTTGATCGACCGAAGAGCAAGTAGGGAACAAGGCAACACTGAGAAGGTCGTTAGGTGCGAGTGTTGCATGAAGGAAGAACTTCTACAGGCTGAGGAAGAAGAGGAGGACCTTGGTTCTGACACAAGTGATGAGGAGCAAGAGGATCCCGAACCACTCCCTAAAAGTTTCGATGTTAAGGTAGGGATTGGTGAGCTTGAAGATGTCCATGCCACACTAGACACGGGATCCTACTCAAACATAATTCATTTGAATGTGTTTGAAAAGAGTAACCTTGGAAAACTATCTGAGGAAAGGGCTATTGTGCGACTGGCGGATGGATCATTTATGAGACCCGAAGGCGTTGTGAAAAATGTGTTGGTAAAGATTGGTGAAGCATCAATAAACACCAATTTCGTAGTTATGCCGGCATCTGCACCTGGGACAGGGGATGTCATACTATTAGGGCAAACATTCCTGACCAAGCTACGTTCCGTGATGGACATCTACCAAAGAACTTGCACCATCGAAGTAAATGGCAAGCAACACGTGTTGCAAGCCATACCCGATCCACCTGAACCGCCTGATATTACTACTCACTATTGTGGTCTTGCAACCTATATTCTTTCTTATTCACAGGTTCGTGGCATGGAAAGGAGATCAATGAAGGGGAAGCCTAGTACCCGAAAAATGAGGAGATAGGCGCAGACAGGAGTCGAGTCAAAGACTTAAAACAATGACGCTATCCGGGAGGCAACCCGGAATTTTTTATCGCTTTCTTTACTGTTTTTCAGCATGCATTCATTCTTGAACTATTTGCTTCTCATATGCGAATTTGTTCATGTGTGTGTTGTATATGCTTTTGTTCGAGTGAGATTTTTCGAGTGGTTTTTTGAAAAAAAAAAATTAGTTTCGGGATTTAAACCGCATTTTCTGACATCGGGACCCGTCTCCCCGCATTGGGGAGCACGGGGCGAACCGCCCCGTGGTGGGGCGAACCGCCCCACAGTCCCAGATCTTAAAAAATGCGGATTTCAACCCCAAATCATTATTTTCTTCATTTTTCTTCATCCATACTCCCAAAAAACCCGAAAAGTGCGATTTTGCTTCTAAATCTTCATAACTTCTTCGTTTCTTGACCAAATTGAGTGTTCTTTAGCTTAATTCGTAGTCTATTACATGATCTATCATCCTAACCGATCAGATTTCATCCTAATTCGTTAGATTTGCAGATCTGAGGTATCATCTTTAAGAACCCTAATTTTCGAATTTGGGGGTTTTCTAATTTGAGCTTCAATTATGCTTGTTTGATGCATGGGTATGTTGTTTATATGATTAGACATGTTATTTACTATCAATTGCATGCTCAATTTTGCTTAAATTGTTGATTTGGGTATTTTGCTATTAGATGATATATCTTGTTATGCATTATGTCTTTATCTTTGATTTATAGCATATGGATATGTTTATTGGTGTAATGTTGGTGGATTTGACGATAGAATGCTTATTAGTTGAGAATGAGGATTTATGCTGGTAGAATTTTTGCGCTACTATGGTATGAATTGAAACCTTGTTATCAAGGTTATTGGTTGTCTAGTAGGAGCATGAAGTGATGTATTGCATGTAGTAGTTACATTGATATGTTGCATGATGAAGAAGCTAGGCTAGACATTGTGGTTTGAGGAGTTTGATTGTTGATTCTATCACGTTTGTGTCTCGCTTTTACACTAGCATGTATTTGAGTCTGTTTTGAGTCGTACGAGGTGCTAATCGCTGTTTGTAGGTACCATATTAAGGGAAGGGAGCATTCCCGTATGATTGCTGTGAAGAACCATGTCAAGGAAGGTGACCTCGCTAGATGTGCGTTCGCCAAGGGGTTTGGCAACAACGTCGTGGATTATCCAAGAGGAGGAGCTAGAGTACACCTGGAGTAAGGACTCCTATGCCTATTCATGCACCACCGAAGGGTCAGAAACCACTATTACATCATCACTCCATCACAAGGACTGCAAAGTTCGTGTGAACTGGAAGGCACCGGGACATTCTCGCAGCGACGAATTTGATCTTGAGATCGCAGTTGCTCGAAGGTTCCGAAGCGCTAGCTTGGTTCCAAAACGTAATGACATGGGTACCCAGCACCTTGTTGGGGTGCCCCTTGCCTGCCTCTAAAAGGAGCATAACATTGATATTGGGAGCATCAACTGTAGAGAATGTGGACAAAATTGGAGAAAAAGGTAGAAGACTTCTGAGTATCCGAACAGCTAACTGAAACCTTCTCGTGGAGTAAACCGTTGGAGGGGGAGGTCCTGATACCACTGCCCTTTCCCCTTCAACAGTTCACATCCTATTGGAGGGGTACAAGATGGAGAATTCCATAACAGCGGCGGTTAATCTTGAGAATTCAAACTGCCACTACAACTCTACTAGTGAGGATGTGCGTGACAGTAGTGACAATGAAGACAAGAGGGACGATGATGATACAGATGGTTGAATTTGTCCTATCCGAACTTTTGATGGAACTACTGCCACTACCACAAGTCCCGATGATCATATATGAAGCTCCCAGAAGAGGCCCAATAACTCAAGAGCAGCATACTCAGCCGACCGAGGCCAAACCATGGGGTAACATCTAGTATCACATCTTATTTCCTCATTTTCTTACTGCTAGGGACTAGCATTAATTTCATGAGGGGGGATGGGATTTAAGTGATCTGATGTTGTTAGTTTGGAGCTTGGAATTGGTAGGATGAGTATAGTACCTCGCATGCTTTATCTGTTTGCATTTGCACGTTTACTGCTTTCTTAGATTTTTTAGATTGCATTCACTACATTCATCCTAGGATAGTCTTGCATGTTTTTTATGGAGTTTATTGCCGAATTTTTTGAACTTTTTTATTGGGTAGATCAGCTAGCTATGCCATTAATCGTATGCTTCATCTCTATGAATTTGTTTGAGGTTTTTCTCGCTTGGCTTGTCATATTTAGGTATTGCACTTAGTTGAGCTAGGTAGTCTCGACATCACTTAGTGGTGTTTTCTCTACTGCGGTTCACGAAGGCCTTTATAATAGGATGATGCATGTTAGGGTCTTATGGTTGTTTTCCCGAGTAATTATGTACCTAAGAGGCAACAAGTCTTCACCATGCTTTGAGATTGCTAAATGCCTAGGAAGGAGGTAGTGTGAGGTTGTGTGATCCTTTGTTTATAACCTATTCTTCCGAATAGGTTTGGGGAGGGGGTTACACCATCATAGACTTGTTTCTGTTTTTCATTCTTCGTATCGTGAGTTTATTTTTCTTTTCCGTGAATTTTGTACTCCAGCCTATTCTTTCAAATAGGTTTGGGGAAGTCGTGTGAGTCATTTTTTGTTTCTCTTTGTTATGCTACTGCTGGCTAGAAAAAAAATCGAAAAAAAAAAAGAAGAAAATTTCCAGAAAAAAAAGGGAAGAAGAAAATGCAAAAAGAATCTGGAAACGAAAAAAAAGAAAAAAAGAAGACCCCAACAAAGCAAAGAAGGGTCCAGAAAATAAAGCCAAATAGCAGTTTAGCAAAGTTTGAGTCTTTTCCATTTTTCGTATTGTTCGTAATTGTGTTTTTCTATTGTAGATCTTTTTTGTCTTAAGTGTCATCTGTTCTAGACCACCCTCGTCCTGCCATTCAGGAAGTGGTGAATAGCTTAAGACTTTACTTGAGAGATGGGTAGAATAGGGGAGAGTTATCTTTTATAGGGAACCCTCCTTCGTTTGATGAGAGCCAGTACTGGTTCGACCTCTTTTGAGGGAAAGTCTTAACATGGTGGAACAGCAGTAAGTCCTCAGTTTCATAGGCACGGGGCAACCATTCGTATCTTAGCATGCATCATTACGTCGTCACTGACTAGGTCCAGGTAGAGAATGTTACGAGAGACTATCTTGTCTTGACATAAGTGCTTATGTTGATGTGTATAAGTCAATCGAGGTATTCTTCAACCTATATTCATGCCTTGATTTATATGGTTTTTGTTCATATGTTATTTGATAGATTCAGTAATTTAGTTCATTTTATTTGGCATAAAACTCCATTTTGAGTCTTGCATGTTTTTTGTATTAGAGTCTAGCTTAGTTGCTTGAGGACAAGCAAAGGTTCGGTTTGGGGAGTTTGATGAATGTGTATTTTACATTTTCATTCGAGTCTTTTTCACCTAATTTAGCGATCCTCTATGATAATTTAGCTATATTTTAGTACATTTTATTAGAATAGTGTCACGTTTCCCTTTAGATTTTATGTTACAGGTTTTGGTTGAAATTCGGAGATTTCTGGGCAAATATATTGAAGTCTACAAGGAATTGGTGTTCCAGAAGCCTATTTGGAGTATCTGAAGGTTTCAGGATAGGATTTGGAGTCTAGGGGTCGAATCTGGAGGTTAGAAGGCTACTAGAAGTCATAAACCGAGTCCGAAAAGGTGAAGAAATCCAAAACCGCGTCGAAAATGCGGAAATTCCGCGTTTACACTGTGGGGCGAACCGCCGGAGGCCAGAGGCGAACCGCCGCGGGCATAATTTGGGCCTATATATAGTGCTCAGTTTTCTCTCCGAAAATCATATCTTTCCAAGCCTACTTTCTCACCTCTTTTTATAGTTTTAGGTAGGAACTTCCCAGGGCCTGTCCTGGGAGTTCCGTAGCTTAGGGGATACTTTTTCATAGCAGATTGGAGCGCGTAGGATCGCAATCATCCGGAGATTGACAACCTTCGGTAACTTTGTATCTTACAGTTTTTATCTACTTATTTTATTCTTCTTTCAATATGTTTTCTTCTATGATTGCTATTGATTGCATGCCTATTATGAGTAGCTAAACTTATCGTTGGTGGTAGTATGTGAATTCTTAGCGAGGGAAGATAATCATGCTAATGGCTATATCGCGCATTATACTCCGTGTCATTGCTTTATTTCGTTGATTTGTTGCAACCAAAATTCTCGTATGTTGTATTGATTATTATGCACACATGGACACTTGTCAACCAATCAGACCAATTATCTTCGTAGTGTTGAATAATTACGGAACACATTAGGACGTTAGTTGTTGATGAGTCAGACCCATATTATCTTCGTAGTGCTTAATACTTGCAACAGGACACAAGATTGATTTAAAGATCTCTATGCAAGACCGAGGAATTTATGCATGATTATCGACCCATTATGTTAAGAAGGACCATACTATCACCAATCTCCATTATCTGCTTGAAAACCCCTATTGCTTTCTATCTGCTGTTTTATATTCTTAATTAGATTTGATAAAGCTTGTATAGTCTCGAGAGAACGACACTCGAGTCATTCTACTACTACACTACAGTTTTCGTTGTAGTTGTGGATTGCCTTTGGCTAAATACAAATTTATTTGATTGAATCTGACACGTTCATCAGATATTCGTGACACACCCATATACGGGATCCTATCGAAAGTAGAGGTAAACGTTCCTCTTTTGGAATTGATTCAAAATGTTCCCGCCTACACGAAATTTTTCAAAGAGGTGAGGAGCAATAAGAAGATTTTCCAAAAGGGGTAGGTAGCCGAACTTGAAATGGTTAACTCCGTACATGAGTTGCCTTTGAAACAAAAGGATCCCAGGAGTTTCATTATTAGTATCACCATGGGAAACGACCGATCTGCAAAAGTAATTCTTGATTTGGGGGGCTAGCATTAATTTAATGTCATACTCCATTTACAAAGCATTGGGGTTAGGAGAAATCCAACCCACTAGCATGGTTGTTCAAATGGCTGATCGTAGTGTGAAACGTCCACTTGGGATAGTCGAGGATATTCTAGTGAAGTTTGAACGACTTATTGTGCCAACCGACTTTGTTGTGATGGAGACGGCAGATGAGGGAACTAGTTCAAGAAAGGAGCATATTGTTCTCTTGGGAAGGCCCTTCATGACCACCACCAACACATGCTTGGAGCTTCGAGGGAAAAAAATCACCATGGAGGTGCTCGGAAACAAGGTTCAGATCGAGCAATACAAACCGGTATATGAACCCGATTCTGAAGATGCTATAATTGAAGAGATTAAATTTGTTGATTGCTATGAACCTATTTCTTGCGATACTTATTTTTCTCATGAAGTTAGTGACCCTTTAGAAGCAGCCCTTACCATGACCCTTGAGGAAGGATTTGTCACCGAAGAAGTGTTAGCTATGACAACCCTCTTAGATAGTGCACCTGAAATTCCTCTAGGAGAAGAAGTAGAAGAGTCCCTAGAAATAGATGAAGAGGAAGGAGTGACCCCTCCACATAGTGAGCCAACACTTGAGCTTAAACCATTACCAAGCCACTTGCAATATGCCTTCCTAGGAGAGAATGAGTCCAAACCCGTGATCATGTCCTCTAAGCTTAGTAAGTACGAAGAGTCTAAGCTAGTTGATGTGTTGAAAAGGAATAACGGCGCCATAGGATGGAGCATATGAGACATCAAGGGCATAAGCCCGGTGCAGTGCACACACAAAATAGCCTTAGAAGAGGATCCAAACCCGTTAGGCAACCACAATGTAGGCTAAATCCAGCTATGCAAGAGGTTGTGAAAAAGGAAGTTCTTAAACTCCTAGATGCTAAGATGATTTACCCAGCTCCTGATAGCAAATGGGTCAGCCCCGTTCATGTAGTTCCTAAGAAATCGGGAATCACGGTTGAAGCTAATGATAAAGGGAAATTAGTGCCCGTTAGGAAACCAACCGGGTGGCGCATGTGCATAGATTATAGGAGATTAAATTTTGCCACTAAGAAGGATCATTTTCCCTTTCCATTTATTGATGATATGCTTAACCGCCTTGCTGGGCGAGAATTCTATTACTTCATGGATGGTTTGTCAGGTTTCTATCAGATCCCTATTGCTCCCGAGGACCAAGAGAAGACCACATTCACTTGCCCCTTTGGCACCTTTGCATACCGAAGGATGCCATTCGAAAAGTTGTACTCTCTTTTCTTCGTGATGTAATCTTTAACAGGTTTGGGACCCCGCGTTCCAATATTAAAAGCGACGGAGGAGCACACTTTGTGAACAAAGTCTTTGCTAACTTGATGAAGAAGTACAGGGTATCGCATTTCGTTGCTACTCCTTATCACCCACAAACATCCGGCCAAGTAGAAGTGAGCAACCGGTTGATTAAGATGATCCTAGAGAGGGTAGTCAAACCTACAGGGAAGGATTGGTCCAGTAAATTAACGGATGCGTATGGGCATATCGGACCTCGTTCAAAACAGTGATTGGGACCACACCCTATCAACTCGTATATGGGAAAACTTGCCATTTACCTGTTGAATTGGAGCATAGAGCACTTTGGGCAACCAAGAAACTAAATCTTGACATGGAGAAATCTGGTGAGGAAAGGCTCTTACAACTCACCGAGCTAGATGAATTGAGGTTGAAAGCCTTCGAAAGTGGAAAGATATACAAGGAGCGCGCAAAGAGGTACCATGATCGAGGCATAGTCCGCAAAGACGTAGTTCCTGGACAAAAACCACTCCTCTTCAACTCACGCCTAAGACTTTTCCCTGGGAAACTCCGTTCCAGATGGGATGGACCATTCGAAATTGTGCGAGTAGCACCCCATGGTTCTGTGGAACTCTTGGACAACAAAACCGGTGCGACCTTCAAATTCAATGGCCAGAGAGTTTTAGCCATACCTCGAGCCTCTTGAGTCGACACATGAAGTAGAAGTCGACTTGGTTGAGGTACCTGTAGTAGATTAGTCTCTTCCCTTTTAGTTTGCATTTGTCTCTGTCCATAGGTTAGATTAAAAAGAGAAAAAAATAAAGAATTTTAGTGTACAGGTCAAGTGGACCGCTTGGAAACCCCAAGCCCTCCGCTTGGGAACTGACTCAAATTCCAGAGAATTTCGTCAGCTCAAGCGAGCCGTTTGGAAATCCCAAGCGGTCCGCCTGGGAACTGACAAAACTCTATGGAATTCGTCAGTTTCCAAGCGGGGCGCTAGGCAATCCCAAGCCCTCCGCTTGGAAATTAACAAAATTTCCAGAGAGTTTGCTTAGGCTCAAGCGATCTACTTGGAAATCCCAAGCGGTCCGCCTGGGAACTGACAAACTCACTGGAAATTTGTCAGTTTCCAAGCGGGGCACTTGGATGGCTCCAAGCGGACCGCTTGGCTCCAGCCAAGCGGACCCCTTGGTCCTGACCTCCAAAATTCTTAGTTTTTTCGCCTTTTTTTCCAGCTATGGGCACCCGTTTTCACTTGTTTCCTGAGCATTTTCAGGTACTACTCATTTCTAGGAGTTGGATACAAACCTTTATCTCAGGGAAGTGTACTTTTATTCCAATTTTTCTTTTCGAATCAACTTTTCTTTGCTCGAGGACGAGCAAAAGTTTAGGTTTTGGGAGGGGTCATAGGGTTTTCAGTACTATGTGCTCTTTTGGTTCATGTGTGCCTGTTGTTAGCTCAAGTTCTTGTGATTTGTCGTGTTTTTTTCAATTTTTGCATGCATATCATCCCTAGATTAGTTGTTGCACGTTGTTGTGTGTGGAGCTTATTGCCAAGTTTCTTGAACTTTTTTATTGAGTAGACTAAGTTTTTATGACAACTGATTATATGTTGCATCACTTTGCAAGTGGTTTGTGTTAGTAATTGTAGTAAATTACCTCTAAGGTTAATGCAACGGAATTAGAATTTTTTTTCTACATGGATCGTTGATTTAATGATTATTTAACATGCTCCATATAAATGACTTACCCGTTATCCAGCTTCCAGCTTCCATTAATCATTGATCTAATCATGAATTTTTTTTTCAAAGAACAATGATGATTTTCTAAAGATTCTGACTGAACTCGGAACAATTCTAAGCTGCCTACGTACCCTCAGGATCAAGTCAAACGTAGTTCAAATCTTTGTTGATGAATTCTCCATGAATGCTAGGAAATCCATATTAAAAATATACATTAAGCAAAACAAGAAATCTCAAAGATCATAATAAAATAAGAATTAATCAAAGAAGAAAAGAAAAGTTTAGAACGAATACAACCGTATAGAAGAAATCCAAAAGAGGAGGAGAGCTCTAAGCCACAAGCAACAACACGTATCAAAATCCTACTTACCCATATCAGCCGCATGGACTGAATATGTACAAAACGTGTATGTGCACTTACATGAGCCTGGCCCAGTCGGTTGGTTCTCCTAGTTCCCATAGGAGAGGTCATGAGTTCGAGTCACAACAAGACCATAACTCTTTTCCTTTCCTCTTTTGGACTTTTAGCATTTGAACCCCATTCTAAATTTGTTCAAATGCAATTTCTAACTTTAATTAATTAAATCTAATTTAATCTAATTAATATTTTCTTCCTTTATTAATTAAATCTAGTTTAATTAATTTACATTCTAAAAGTATAAATTAATTAAGTACATTGAATTCAATTCAACTCAATTAATTAATTCTATAAAATAGAACATTCTCAATACTATTAAATTAAATATTTATCAATCTAATTGATATTTTATTTAATATAGTAATTAAGTTATAAATCTAATTTTAACTTAATTAATGATTGTAATCAAATGAAATGTCCTTGACTATTGTAAATCAAATGTTATCAATCCAATTGACATTTAATTTATCCTAATGCTTCATCGGGAAAATTATCACCTAGTTGTATATGACGCATAGGCCCTCACATATCAGGCAATGATCAAATCAAGGTCTCAGGGAATATTCCTAGACAATCGTCACTAGATAATACTAATATATAAGTAACCTTTGTTGAGGAGATACAAACTGTCTGTGATGTAGAGTACTTTGATGATACGGTCCATTCATTCTCGAATACGCGAATGAGTCTAGAATATGGATTAGTGTCTATTCCAATAACTCATCCATTGTTTCTCAATCGTCTTAGTCGATCTAGATGATTATGTCCAAACACCATTTTGACATATATCTTTGCAGTGGCCACTGACTAACGATCGCACTAAATATGAGATGTAGAGTATTCTCTCCTTGAATCTATTCGGAGGAATGAATCCTGATCTTGGTCCAATCACTCACACCATATGATTCCTAATATACCCAACTCATGCCCTATCTACCCTACTTTAAGAGTGCAAGCGTTGCGCATGGTCAAAGTATATAATTCCACATATGATGTAGTATTGACCTCAAGTCGGAGGACTATTACATAACCCTACAATCCGATACTCCCATAGACACTTAAATAGAATTTACCAAATGGTTTCTCGACTGGGTATGCCAACACTCTCCAAAGTGTCCATGTGTCCATCATGAATAACCAAGCTATTCGCAGCAGTGAGAACTACTATATCCTCGACGGATCTGATGCAACACATGCTAGTCTCTATCGCATCATTGATATCCCATATCTCAATGACCATCAACTAGTGGCTAATTTTAGGATTTAAATTCTGACACGCAAGCTCCCACTAACTTGGTGATTAACTTTAGTCCTTGGGAACATCTTACAGAATAATTCAAACAACCAAATAATATATTCAGTAAATGTAATGCTAATTGTATTTACGTATGCTTAAATAAATCTAACATAAATAAATACTAATAAGCTGAATGCGATAAAGTACATATTGTCCTTAATGTTGGTTGTCTCTAGGACATATATACTTTCAGTTTGAGGCTTGTCTCGCTTGGTTTGTCACATTCGCATGTGCACTAGTTAAGCTTAGTAGTCTCGACATCACCTTGAGTGGTGTTTCTTCTTCTGCGGTTCACGATGACCTTATAAAATGATGCATGTTAGAGTCTATGGTTGTAACCCGTGTAATTATGTACGTAAGAGGCGACAAGTTCTTCACCTCGATTAGAGATTGCTAAATGCCTAGGAAGGAGATAGTGTGAGGTGTGTGGTTCCTTGTATTAAACATATTCTATCGAATAGGTTTGGGGAGGGGGTTACTTCGTTGATCTTGACTTTCGTCTTTGAGTCGTTGTAAAGTTTGTCTTTTTCCTTTTTCTTTTGTGCTCCAACCTATTCTTTCGAATAGGTTTTGGGAGGCGTCTTGTAGAGTTTCTTCTCTTTCTTTTCGTCTTTTGTGCTCAAACCTATTCTCTCGAATACGTTTGGGGAGGTGTTTTTCGTCTTTTCGTGTTTAGAACTGCTGCTTGCCCTTATAATAAAAAAAAAAAGAGAAAAGAAAAGAAAACAAAAAGAGAAAAAGAAACAAAAAGAAAAAAGAAATAAAAACAAAGGAAGAATAAAGAAATAAGACTCAAAAAAGCAAAAGAAGGGTCCTTGCAAGCCAAAAAGCAGTCTTTGTAAAGTGTCAAGTGTCATGTAAATAGTTTGTTCTTGTGAAGTTTTCGAGTTGTAAATTCTATCTTTTGTTTCGTGTCGCCTTTGTCCAAGGCCTGTTCTTGACCACCCTCGTCTTGCCATTCATGAAGTGGTTGAAAGAAACTCATTCTTTGATAGTCTGGGTAGAATAGGGAAGTGTTTTCTTTCTAGGGAACCCTCCTTCGTTTGATGAGAGCCAGTATTGGTTCGCCCTCTCTTGAGGAAAATTTTCGCTTGGTGAACAGTAGTAAGCCCTCGGTTTCATAGGCACGGGCCATTTGTAGTATGATAACATGCATCATTGTGTCGTCACTGACCATGTCCAGGTAGAAGATGTTACGAGAGACTCCTTTGTTTAACAAAGTGCACATGAGAATGAGTATATTCGCAATCGAGGCATTCTTCAACCTACTTGCATGTCATGCTCATATGGTCTTTGTTCATAAGCGCTTGGTAGATTCAATAGATTAGTTCACTTTACTTGGCATGAGACTCCTTTTTGTGTTGCATTTAGATTAGTTTGTTGCTCGAGGACAAGCAAGGGTTTGGTTTGGGGAGATTGATGAACGTATTTTTTACGCGTTCATCTTGTCTTTTTTGCTTTCTATTGCTATACTTTTGCCTTGTTTTTTTGGTTAGTTTTGCAGAATAGTGTCACGTTTTGTGTTTTCTGCATTTTCAGGCACTTAGGTACGAAACGGTGTTTTTGGAGCTAAAAACGAGCATGTTTGATGGAAAATGGCCCCGTTGAAGTTCCTCGACCTCCGTGGCTTTGTTCGTGAGTGTTGAGAAGGACGAGTCCAAGGCACTCGAGGGCCGATCGTGGGCAAAGGATTGAGCTTCCAAGTCAAAATCTACCCCTCATATCAAGTGAGCCGCTTCCGGAACCCAAGCCCTCCGCTTGGAAATCTATGGAATTCCAGAGAATCTGCCCAGCATCTAAGCGGTCCGCTTGGCAGCAGCCAAGTGGTCCGCTTGCCAATCGGTCCGTTTGGCCGAGCCGAAGCGCTCCGCTTGGCTGCAGTTACAGAATCGGGATTCTGTTTTTAAAACACATTTTCAGTTACTTTTTTCATATTCAGACTTCAGCATTCGAATTTTGGAGAGCTCTAAGCCCCAATTTTCATCCTAGAACTCAGATTTACATTGTAATTCACATTGGATTGAGGATTTGGCCATAGGATTGCATGCTATTTTCATCTACGGAGAGGTTTCTATCAATTTCCACCGAATAGTGACAGCTTTGGTGGTAACTTTGTATCAATCTCTTGTCTAGTAGTTTGATCAAATGTCTTTCTGTAACAATTCATATGATTTGATGTTTTCATTATTGAATATGAGTAGCTAAATCCTTTGTGTTGGTGGTAGAATATAGAATTTACATGTGTTGGATTATGTTTATGCTTACATGAGATTTGTGATTCAATCTTGCTGCAAATTGCTCCATATGATTCATAGTTGCATATAAAATATATTCGAATAGAGTATGTGACAAACTCGTGGTCAATGAAAGCTATAGGATTGTATGTTTGTAATTTGCAGCATGCTAGATAAATGATGTTAGTGACAAACACCTCTAAAGTATTGATATGATCTTTTATGATGTGTGTCTTGAAAGTTATCTAGACGGTTGCTTAGAAGACTTAGTCGAAGGTTTTATGCACTGAACTTGTGAGCATATTTGTAATGCATTCATGTTAATTCGATTTCTACCACCAACCGTTTTCCATCATTGATTACAAACAAGTCTGATTCTAGTTTGCTGTAGTTGAAAACCATTTTCGAAACCACTCTGATTTCGTTGACTGAAATTTCATACAAAAACCTCAAACAAAGCTACGTTAGGTCCCGAGAGAACGACACTCGGGGACAACTTGCCATTGCACTCTGTTTTGTGTAGTGATAAGTGCTCTTTGGCTTACAAACAAATGTAGTTGGTGAAAAAACGACTCATCATCCTCCGACAGTCCTTGGACGATTTCGAACAAATACTTGACTCCTCTTTTCTTCCGAATCACTTTCTCAAATCTTTTGATGAACTGAGATGTAAGTTCCTTGTAGGACGTTATGTAGCCATTGTCCAAGTTAGACCACCAAACAATTGCCTCTCCACAAAGTGTCGAAGGGAAGATCAATTCCTTAGTGTTGAGATCATGTCCATGGGCTTCCATCTTTGTGCCAAACCTTACAAGATGGTTCTTTGGACAGCTAGTACCATCATAATTTTCCAAAGTTGGAAATCCTCTATCAGTCTTTACCACATGAGTTCTTATGCCATAACATAGGGCGCTTGGCTCCATGTCCTTTTCTTGCTCTTGGACGTTTTTATTCAACGCATCTATTTGCGCTTCAAGGACTTTTCTCTGGTCTTTTAGCTCTTCAAGGTTAAGCCTCCTTCCGGTCATGGGGTCAAATCCTACTGTAACAAATAAAATTGCACAAATGAAATTTTATTGATTTAAAATATATGAATTTACAATCTCTACGAATCCTCTGATTCGACTCTTCAAGAACTATCTAGGACTTGACTTTTGACTTTAATACTTTAGTCTTCACTTGTTTGACTTGGGAGTCGGGATTTGTTGACTCAAGGGCCTTCGCAGCTTATTCTTGAGACAATGCTTTGACTCGTTTGAAGTTGGCGGTTGACGCTTGTTAACTTCTTGGAATTGCTTCAAGGACCTTCGCAGCTTGTTCTTGAATCTTCACTTGAAGTTGGCGCGATCGCTTGTTAACTTCTTATCGACTTGATGGATGTCATTGACTTCGTCTTGAGCTTCTTGACTTGTGTAACTTTATCTTCTTCAAGGGCTTTGTGCTTGATCTTGATTTGGATGGAGGACTTGACTTGAGTTCGTCTATTCAAGGGCTTCTTGGCTTGATTTTTATGAGCATGTCTAGTTCTTACTGAAATCTGGCCTTCGATCTTCTTTAGAGGAAGTTCGATCTTCAGGAAACGTTTATTCAAGGGATTTTAGCTTGATCTTGAATTAAGTAGTACTTCTTGCTTGAATCTGGTGAGGAACACCAAGAATTCCGTCTTGAATTCTTCTTGCCTTCTTTATATGATCCTCCTTTGTGGAATTTGGACCTTCAATAACGTTTCTCCAAGTATGCAATTGCTTTCTCTTAGATCAAACGTATGATTTCCCCTTGGGACCTTCTTGAACACCTTGAATGCCTTCTTGAACTCCGTGGATGGCCTTTTGAACTTCTTGGAATTCTCCTTGGACTTCTGGCTTCTGAGATTCTGAGTTTTTTTGGTGGAGAATGAGCTCCTTATATAGGTGTGGAAAACGATAAGGACCAATTCTGATTGGTCGATACAGATTTGATCTTATCTGCATTTTCCAGCTTGCAGTTAATTAATAACTGCATCAATTTTATGACGTGGCACATCATGATTGGTGAACTTGAGTCTTCTTTCCCATGTCATGATTTTCAATTATAAAAATAATATTGACACAGTTAATATTCCGTGGCACCATTTGATTGGCCAGAAATACACCATCTTTTTCACGTAATTATTTCATGAGAAATAATACTAAGTGGCTTTAAAATCTTCACAATTTCCACGTGACACAATTTGATAGGCCACAAATGAAGCATATTAAAATCATTTAATTTGATGACTTTAATTATTTAATAGACATATTTTGAGTGTCTACAAATTGCCCCCTTGTAACTTGTTCATGAATAATGTCGTGTTGACGTGTAGTGAAATGAACGAGTTACGATTTTTAATTTGGACCGAGTCTTATTAATTGTGCTGGTACACAAGGCGGAATGATTTAGTTTAAACTCAACTCAAATCACGTCAAAGATGAAGAACTTACTAGCTGGATTAGCATAATTAATCACCATTTGTTGGGCTTTTCCTTAATCACCGACCCAAGCATTTTGTCATGGCGCATATGCACGCACATGCCTTTTTGTTTTGACAGTGACAGTGACCTGGTCTATGTAGACCTCTTCTATCTAATTATAGCTCATGTCACCTTTTCCAATTGAGACTCTGCAACCTTTCTGTGTTCATTCCCGAAACAGAGCACGCGGAAGATCTTTGGAAAACAGAGCACGCGGAAGATCTTTGGACCTAACTCGAACTCGATTCTGATTTCTATCCTGACTCTACCTAATTTGATATAACTGGGACCTTGAACAAATGTAGTCCGTCTCCAACTCTTCGTGCGAGTTATCTCCTCTCTTCGTCCGATTTTGACTTAGATTTCAATCCGAACACAACTTGTATTTGCATTTGAACTCGAATCCACCTTGGAATTCGAACCTGATTCGCAACTATATAAAAGGCATCTCTTTTAATCACTTTAAGCCACACAATTTACAACCAACTGAAGCGATCCCATAGTACCGAAGAATGGCCTTTTGACTCTCCGCCTTCGCCACTAGAGTACTCCGATAGTCTGATTTTGGTTTCGACCGTTTTGGTTTGAATTTGATTATGTCCACTTGCCTTTCTTCTTTACTATCTCCAAATCAGTCCCTTTTTTTTGTCCTTTGTGATGAACTGAAAGTTTGTCAGACTCCATTGATCAAATAGATTTGTTTTTAGCCAAAGGCAATTCACAACTACAACGAAAACCGTAGTGTAGCAGTAAAATAACCTCGAGTGTCGATCTCTAAGGACTATAACTAGCTTTATCTAATTTAACTTAAACTATAAAATCAACAAACGACTTAGCACAGATTTTTCTTATCAAAGATAATGGAAGTTAGTGATAGTATGATCATTCAAAGCATAGCAAGTTAATAATCATGCATGAAGTACCCGATCGTTTTGCATAGAAATCTAAGACCATGAATTGTCCAATGTGTTCCGTTCAATTCAACACTACGAAGATAGAGGGCTTAGATAGATCAAAGAAATAAAGCAATAACTCAAAGTCTGATTCGCATTACCGCCATCATGCATAATTAAGAACCCTAGCTAAGAAATCACATACTATCACCAACGATAGATTTAGCTACTCCTAGATGTCATGCAATCAACAGAAATCAAAGCAAGATTGAATGAAAACATGTTGAAAGATATAAAATATAAATAGAAAAATCGTGAGATACAATGTTACCGACGAAGGTTGTCAATCTCCGAAGAATCGCGAACTCACAAGCTCCAATTGATAAGAAAAATAGTCTCCTATGCAAAGAATTTCCAGAACAGGCTCTGGAGAATTCCTACCTAAAACTATGTGAAAAAGTATGAAAAAAGGTCTGAGAAAGTATGAAAAACGTAGAGAAACTTGCAACTATATATAGGAGTTCGGAACGTGTGGGGTGAGTCGCCCCAGACACCGGGCGAACCGCCTAGTGTGGGGCGAACCACCCCACATCCCGGGCGAACCGCCTGGGAGCTCCAGTCGGCGAGAAACGCGTTTTTGACGCGTTTTTGGTCTTCTCTTCCTTTTCGGACTCGGATTTTGCCTTCTAGTGACCTTTAAGCCTTGAAACTCGACCCCTAGACCTCAAATCTCATCCGGAACCTTCTAGATACTCCACGAATGTCCTCGAAACACCGATTCTTCGTTCTCTTCAATATAATTGCCCGGAAAATCACGTTTTTCACCTAAAACCTGTAAAATGCAAACTAAAGGGAAATGTGACATTATTCTAGTAAAATGCACTAAAATATAGCTAAATTAACATAGAGGATAGCTAAATAGGTGAAAAAAAGACTCGAATGAAGGTGTAAAATACACATTCATCAAACTCCCCAAACCGAACCTTTGCTTGTCCTCAAGCAACTAAGCTAGACTCTAATGCAAAAAACAATGCAACACAAAAAATGGAGTCTCATGCAAAATGAAATGAACTAATCTATTGAATCTATCAAAAAACTTATGAACAAAAACCATACAAATCATAACATGGATATTGGTTGAAGGATGCCTCGATTGACTCATACACATTCACATATGCACTACGTTAAACAAGATAGTCTCTCGTAACATTCTCTACCTGGACCTAGTCAGTGACGACGTAATGAAACATGTTAAAATACGAATGGTTGTCCCGTGCCTATGAAACTGAGGACTTACTGCTGTTCACCGAGTTAAAACTTTTCCTCAAAGAGGTCGAACCAATACTGGCTCTCATCAAACGAAGGAGGGTTCCCTAAAAGTTCACACTCCCCTATTCTACCCATCTCTCAAGCAAAGCCTTAAACTATTCACCACTTCCTGAATGGCAGGACAAGGGTGGTCTAGAACAGATGACACTCAAACAAACAAAAGACAAAAAATTACAACTCGATTACGAACATTACAAGAATTGTAAAATAAGACAAACACTTTCCTAAACTGCTTTTTGGCTTCTTTTTTTTTCGGACCCTTCCTTGCTTTTTTGGGGTCTTTTCTTTTTTTTCTTTTCCATATTTTTCTTTTTTCCTGGAATTTTTTCTTCTTTTTTTTCTTTTTTTTTTTTTTTTTTTTTTTTTTGTTTTAGCCAGCAGTAGCACAACGAAAAAGAAGTTACAATGACACACAAACGACCTCCCCAAACCTATGCGAAAGAATAGGTTGGAGCACAAACTTTACGAAAAAGGAAAACAAACTCACAATACTCAAAAATCGAAAAACAAGTCTAATGAAAGCGTAACCCCCTACCCAAACCTATTCGAAAGAATAGGTTGCAAACTAAGGATCACACAATCTCACACTACCTGCTTCCTAGGCATTTAGCAATCTCAAGCAAGGTGAAGACTTGTTGCCTCTTAGGTACATAATTACTCGGGAAAACAACCATAAGATCCTAACATGCATCATCCTATTATAAAGGCCTTCGTGAACCGCAGTAGAGAAAACATCACTAAGTGATGTCGAGACTATCAAGCTTAACTAAGTGCAAACATAAATGTGACAAGCCAAGCGAGAAAAACCTCAAACAAATTCATAGAGATGAAACATATGATTAATATCATAACTAGTTAATCTACCCAATAAAAAAGTTCAAAAAATTTGGCAATAAACTCCACATAAAACATGCAAGACTAGACTAGGATGAATGTAGTGTATGCAACTAAATACTAAGAAAGCGGTAAACGTGCAAATGCAAACAAAATACAAGATACCATACTCAACATCATAAAGCCAAACAATACTTAACATCATGGTTCACATCCCATCCCCCTCATAAAACTTAAGCTAGTCCCTAGCAAAAGAGAATGAGTAAATAAAAAGTGATACTATATGTTACCGAATGGTTTGGCCTCGGTCGGCTGAGTATACGACTTGTGAAAAGACTAATTATTGGGATCGTAATCCCCATAATAGTCCCTCCACATGTCAGACAGGAGATCATTGGACTTCTGTAGAGCCTCCTGTTGCTGACGGATGAGCTGCTGTTGCTCCCACATTATCTCCCTTTCATTCCGGCGATGCTCCTCAGCTATTTCCCAATCGCGGTTGCGTTGGGCAATGTATCCATCAAGAGCTGCAACCCTTGGACAGAAGTGGTCAAGGCTGCAACACTAGCATCAACTTTATCGAAACGGTCATCGAAGTAGGCCCGGAAATCAGAGAAGTCAATACCCCTAGGCCCTTGTGGTGCTCGAGGCGGTGCATGCGGTGCTCTACGGACAGAAGGGATATCAGGAATAGGGACTCGGCCATCGTCAGTTTCCATAGCATCCTCATCCTCCTCATCATCATTATCATCGTCAGAATCAGTCTGTTGGAGGGAAGATTCAACATCAGCAGCAACAGCCGTGGGGTTCTTCATACGATACTTAATCAGTTGCACATCAATAGTTGAAGGGGAAAGAGAAGCTACCTCACAATCCCCCTCATCAATGTCCTCGACCCCGTGATATTTGCAATATGTTGTGATGAAGCTCGGAAAAATGAAGGGCTTCTTCTTCTTCTCCCAATGACGCTCATTCTCTGCATACATGATATGACCGATGTCTATACGATGCTTGCCCAACAAGCAGTAGAGGAGCTCAGCATAATCCGGTTGTATCCACGTGTCATTCATTCCAGGGATCAGGTTGAAAATACAGAATTTCATAACCACCTTAGCCTCAATACTAAGGTCACTCTGATGGATCCGTCCAGGTTGTGCCCCGGTATCTGGATACACATATTCCCTGTTGCAGATCACATCTGTGATGTCACTTCCAATTCCTCTAGTGGCCCTCGAATACACGTAGGAATGGTTACTTGCGGTGAACTCTCGTTCCCCAAAATGGATAAATGCAGAAATTGAGGCCGGCGTCCATGGCACAATTACGCCTCTAACGAGTACCCCCTCCTTCTATTCAAGATCAGTGTACCCAGCATAAAACTCATGGAGGAGGCTCGTGTCGTACCCCTTGAATCGGTTGGAAGTGAACCAACCCCAATTCCTCTTTCTTGCCAATCGAGAGAGCACCCTGTAACCTGGCCTGTTAGCAAGTCCGTCTGGAATTTCGATCCTTCTATCCGGAATAGTTGATCGCCCACCTTGAGCAAGCTCTTCTTGGAGCCTCTGACGGACGTCAATCGCAGCAAGAGACAACTCAAATAACTCATGGGAAGGTTGGGAGCTTGAAGCCGCCCCCTTACCCTTCTTGCTCTTAGACGAGCCGGCTTTCTTCTTGTCTCGTGGAGGCATGGTTCCTATAAGCAGCAATTAGTATCTTATATGACAAAAAACAGATTTATGCATATGCAAATGCAATAGTGAAACACATGAGTGGTAACAACAACAATCGCACTCTTCAAAACCTACATGTCTAATCTAGCCACTTGTAGAACTAAAATGCAACACACCAACATATCTAAGACATGTAACATATCACATTAAGCTCTTGCTAGACAACAATTAGCCTTAAATCATAAGGCTCAAATCATACCATAGTAGCAAAAAATCTAGCATCATAAATCCTCAAACTCATTGATGAACGTGTATTTTCCAGTTTTATTCGAGTCTTTTTTCACCAATTTAGCTATCCTCTATGTTAATTTATCTATATTTTAGTGCATTGTATTAGAATAGTGTCACGTTCCCCTTTAGTTTGCATTTTACAGGTTTTAGGTGAAAAACGTGGTTTTCCGGGCAATTATATTGAATAGAACGAAGAATCGGTGTTCCGAGGACATTTTTGGAGTATGTAGAAGATTCCGGATGGGATTTGAAGTCTAGGGGTCGAGTCTGAAGGCAAAAAGGTCACTAGAAGGCAAAAACCGAGTCCGAAAAGGAAAAGAAATCTAAAAATGCGTCGAAAATGCGTCCTTGGCCGACTGGAACTCCCGGGCGATTCGCCCGGGACGTGGGGCGGTTCGCCCCACACCAGGCGGTTCACCCGTTGTGTGGGGCGACTCGCCCCACACGTTCCGAACTCCTATATATAGTTGCTCAGTTTTCTCCGTTTTTCATACTTTCTCAGACCTTTTTTCATACCTTTCTCATTAGTTTTAGGTAGGAATTCTCCAGAGCCTGTTCTGGGAATTCTTAGCATAGGAGACGATTTTTCTTATCAATTTGGAGCTTGTGAGATCGCGATTCTTCGGAGATTGACAACCTTCGGTAACATTGTATCTTGCAATTTTTTTCTATTCATATTTATATATCTTTCAACATGTTTTCAGTCAATCTTGCTATGATTTCTGTTGATTGCATGACATATATGAGTAGCTAAATCTATCGTTGGTGATAGTATGTGATTTCTTAGCGAGGGTTCTTAACTGTGCATGATGGCGGTAAAGCGAATCAGACTTCGAGTTATTGCTTTATTTCTTTGATCTATCTAAGCCCTCTATCTTCATAGTGTTGAATAAAACAGAACACATTGGACAATTCATGATCAAAGATCTCTATGCAAAACGATCGGGTACTTCATGCATGATTATTAACCCACTATGATTTGAATGATCATACTATCACTAACTTCCATTATCTTGATAAGAAAAACCTGTGCTAAGTCGTTTGTTGATTTAATATTTTAAGTTAGATTAGATAAAGCTAGTTATAGTCCTTAGAGATCGACATTCGAGGTTATTTTACTGCTACACTACGATTTTCGTTGTAGTTGTGAATTGCCTTTGGCTAAAAACAAATTTATTTGATTAATTTGAATCTGACAAATTCCGGTTCATCAAATTGGCGCCGCTGCCGGGGACTATACTTCTTTTTTCTGTTTAGCTTATTATTATTCTCAGCATTCAATTCCTAGTTTTAGTAGTTTTTATTTTTCTATTTGATCTCTCTGATACTCCTTTCTTAGCTTGTTACAGATAGTGTATGCGTGGTACACGATCTAGGGGAACACCGCTTGCTGATTCAATCGCTGAAATTGACAGAGTCTACCACCAAAGAAAGTGACTACTTCAACGACATGAACTAGAGGAAATAGAGGAAACCGATTTCTCTCATTCTCTACACAGTCTTTTTAAGGAAATCGTCTTAATGGCAGAAGCTAGACCACTGAAAGCATTGGTTCAACCCTCCAAGGATCGTATGAGGGGACCGACGATTGTTCTTTTGTCTGCAACTCGAGATCTGGAAATCAAGAACCACGCGTTCCAACAACTTCTGAGGTTCCATGGCTTAGCAAGGGAAGATGTGATGGGGTACTTGCACGATATCGATGATTTCGTCAACCAACTCCCACGACCCGGAGCTGAAATAACAACGGATGAGTTGAGGATGAAGGTTTTTGCTATGGGGCTTGGCGACAGAGCCAAGTCATGGTTGAGTTCTCTACCAGCGGGTTCGGTGGATACTTGGGAAAAGATTTTTTCAGCATTCATGGAGAAATACTTCCCTCACACCTTGACTACCGCGCTTAAGGCGCAAATCACTGGGTTCAAACAAGACTATGATGAGACCATCTACACCGCGTTTGAGAGGTTCCAAGACCTCATGAACAAGTTCCCTCACCATGGTTTTGAGCTTTCGGATCTTGTCCAACACTTCTACAATGGTCTGACCTTTGAGAACCAGCAGGTGGTGGATTTCCAATGCCGTGGCAATATTTGGTAGGAAACCGCGGAAGCCGTCTGGGCGGTTTTCGAAAGGCTTGCTAAGGGTTCGCAATTCAAGGATCCAAGAGTGATTGTTAGGAGACGTGGACCTGAAGTTCCACCTACTCAGGAGGCCCCTATGTATGGGCGGAATGGGGATCGATTCGAGTGCTTTACCAACGAGTTGAAACAAGTCCTCAAGAACTCCGCAGGAACAGCTATGTCAAACGAAGTTTGCCGAATATGCAAGAACTATGGGCGTGGAGCTCATATGTGTAGATCGGAGCTTGCATATGATGATGGAAATTGGGTTCAAGGAGGCGAAGAGGAAGCCTTTGCTACGGAATTTGGTACTCAAGAAGCTAGCTACGGACAAGATGGTAGGAATCCTCGAGGTGGATTTTGGAGAAGAGGGTTCCGAAACAATCAAAGATATGCACCGGCTAGCCAAACTTATGGCCCTGACCAAGACCGCAGTAGGCTTAACTATGGTAATGATCACTGCGAAAATTCCGCTCCGAAAGAGCAACCGAAGTCGAAGACAGCTCTACTGATGGAGAACTTACAAAAGATGGTTGATCACACCCAAAGTTTTCTTAAGCGTTATGAAGATGATTCTGAGAAGACTAGGGCGAGGCTTGATCGATTGGAAGAGAGCACTAGGCTTGCCCATCAAAAGATGCAAGAGTTGATTGACCGTGGGGCGAGTAGGGAGCAAGGGAAGTTGCCTAGCAACACTGAGAAGTCGATGTCCATTACCTTGGTGGGTGATCCACCTGTTGAAATCACCATCAAGAAGGTTGCTAAGTGTGAGCATTGAAAGGATGAAGAACCCCCACTAGCCAAGGAAGAAGAGAAGGACCTTGGTTCCGATGAGAGTGAAGAGGAGCAAGAGGATCCCGAGCCAATCCCTCAAAGTTTCGATGTTAAGGTCGGGATTGGTGAACTTGAACATGTTCGTGCTACACTAGACACGGGATCTTACTCTAATGTGCTCCCAATGAATGTGTTTGAGAAGAGTAGCATTGGAAAACTATCTGAGCATAAGGCTATTGTGCAATTGGCGGATGGATCCTTTGTCAGATCCGAAGGCGTTGTGAAGAACGTATTGGTTAAGATTGGTGAAGCTTCTGTGTACACCAACTTTGTAGTTATGCCGGCGTCTACACCTGGGATGGGGGATGTTGTTCTCTTGGGGCGAACGTTCTTGACTAAACTACACTCCGTTATAGACATCTATCGAAGAACTTGCACCATTGAGGTGGATGGCAAGCAACATGTGTTGCGAGCCATATCTGATCCAAATATTCACTTCAATGCTTCTCACACTGTTAACTATTTTGGTCTTGCTGTCTATGTTCACTCTCATTCACAGGTTCGTGGCATGAGGAGGAGATCCATGAAGGGGAAGTCTAGTACCCTCAAGAAGAAGAGCTAGAGCAAGAAGAAGTCGAGTCTAAGACTATAAACAATGGCGCTATCCGGGAGGCAACCCGGAGCTTTGATGAACGTGTATTTTACACTTTCATTTGAGTCTTTTTTCACCAATTTAGCTATCCTCTATGATAATTTAGCTATATTTTAGTGCATTTTATTAGAATAGTGTCACGTTTCCCTTTAGTTTGTATTTTACAGGTTTTGAGTGAAAAACGAGGTTTTCCGGGCAATTATATTGAAGTAGACAAAGAATTGGTGTTTCGAAGGCCTATTTGGAGTATCTAGAAGATTCCGGATAGGATTTGAAGTCTAGGGTCGAGTCTGAAGGCTAAAAGGTCACTAGAAGGCAAAAACCGAGTCCGAAAAGGAAAAGAAATCCAAAAACGCGTCAACATCCGACTGGAGGTCCCGGGCGAGTCGCCCGGGACGTGGGTTAAATCTCCCCACACCAGGCGATTCGCCCGGTGTGTGGGGCGACTTGCCCCACACCTGCCGAATGCCTATGTATAGTTGCTCAGTTTTCTCCGTTTTTCATACTTTCTCATTAGATTTAGGTAGGAATTCTCCAGAGCCTGTTCTGGGGATTCTTAGCTTAGGAGATACATTTTCTTAGCGTTTTGGAGCTTGTAAGATCGCGATTCTTCAAAGATTGACAACCTTCGGTAACATTGTATCTTACAGTTTTTCTATTTATATTTATTTATCTTTCAACATGTTTTCATTCAATCTTGCTATGATTTATGTTGATTGCATGACATCTATGAGTAGCTAAACTTCTCGTTGGTTATATTATGTGATTTCTTAGCGAAGGGTTAATAATTATGCTAATGGCTATATCACGCATTAGGCCTTGAGTTATTGCTTTATTTCTTTGATCTATCTAAAACCTCTATCTTCGTAGTGTTGAATTATAACGAACACAATTGGACAATTCATTGATCAAAGATCTCTATGCAAAACCGGGTACTTCATGCATGATTATTAACCTGCTATGCTTTGAATGATCAAACTATCACTAACCTCCATTATCTGATCAGAAAAACCTTTGCTAAGTAGTTTGTTGATTTTATATTCTTAAGTTAGATTAGATAAAGCTAGTTATAGTCCTTAGAGATCGACACTCGAGGTTATTTTACTGCTACACTACGGTTTTCGTTGTAGTTGTGAATTACCTTTGGCTCAATACAAATTTATTTGATTAACTAGAATCTGACAAGTTCTAAACCCGTTCATCAAATTGGCGCCGCTGTCGGGGACTATACTCCTTTTTTCTGTTTAGCTTTTTATATTTTCAGCATTCAATTCCTAGTCTTAGTAGTATTAGTCTTTTTCGTTTTCATAGTGATTTCCATATATTTTCTTGATTTTTGAGATTTCTAACAAGACTAAGTTTTAGTTTTGAGTTACTCCTGTTCCAGATTTCCAGGTATGACGACCTTAAAAGCTCGCTTAACACCTACGTTTTCGCAAGTCAAGAAAGGGTCAGCTATATACTTGGAAGAAGAGTTATCAGGGTATGAGGTAACAAGTTCTGTAGTGAGAAGGATACCGAGGTTCGAAGATGGAGTGGAGATGAATCCGTTAAGCTTCAACAGGTCCTAGGAGGAAGCAAAAGTTCCAGCAAAGGGGTTCACCGAGGACCAATTATGCAGGACATTATTTTCTTTTGCTCTGGGATATGAAACGAGGATTTGGATAGCAAGGTTAGTACCAGGATCACTAAGGACCTGGAGCCAAGTAGTAGAGGAGTTCTTGGCGCGTTTCATGCCTTACCATGAGACAATTGCCTTGCGGAGTCGGATCGAACACTTCAAGCACGGAGAGTGTGAGCGGTTCTGTGACACCTATGAACGTTTTGAGCTAAATAAACGTGAGTGCCCCCATCACTGTTTCGACGACGGGAGCTGTATTTGGTATTTTGTTGGTGGTTTACGTGATGATGTTAGGCTTCAAGTGGATGGGATGTGCCGAGGATTAGAAGAAATGTACAGTTGAAGAGGCAGAGAAGGTCTTTCAAAAGTAAGCCAACGGATCTGCACAATATGAGAAGATAATGTCGAGTCAAGTCACCAATGTAAATTCAAATTGGCGCGAAACTGACGGGTTATACGAAGGATATTCTGAAGACGAAGATATCAGTGAAGAGGAAGAACTTGCGTTTTACGCAGGGATTAAGGCCATTGAGAGTGTTTTCGAGATAGCACACGCAGGGCAAGATGAAAACAATCTTCGCATCGAAAAGGCTTTTGAAGCGGTCGAAGTAACTGTGCAACTTATCAAGGAGCTTAGCCTGTTGAAGTGTGAAAAGTGCGGAAAAGCAGTCGAAGACACACTTCGCCCGGTGTGGAGGGCGAATCGCCCCCCAAAGACAGAGTTTGGGGCGACTCGGCCCTCCCCAGGCGACTCGCCCGAGGTAGGGGGCGAATCGCCCCCCAGCTCCAGGGAACTAGACGACCCCAGTTCCCCCGTTTTGACACCTGAGGCTGATCCGGAGCCACTTCCAACAGTTACAACCGAGGAAACTCAGTACGAAGAAGTGAATCTACTACTCCGTGGAGGAAAGATGACCAAAATTCCTAACTTCGTACGTCCTAAACGTGTTGAATCTACTGGGACCGAAAATGCAGGACCAAGCACAGAACAAGAGGTTAGCAAAAGTTTCAAAGAACCTCAAGAAGTTCCAGAGAAGGATGACGAACCCAGACCATCTGTAGAAGACATGGGTGATGATGAAGTCGAAGTAGGAACTCCTACGCCAGCGGTACTTCACAAATCTTCTAATCCATATGTACCCCCGAAACCACATGTACCATTCCCAAGTCGGATCAAGCCAGCCAAGAAGGATATTCAAGAGTCACCTCTATTCCAACGCCTCTCAAAGGTTGAAGTCAATGTGCCTCTCTTGGAGTTAATCCAAAACATTCCGGCTTATACGAAATTCTTCCATGAGATAAAGAACAAAAGGGTTACTTCAGGAAAGGAAGTGAATGGGGTTGAAACGGTCAACTCAATTGCCGGATTACCTGTGAAGAAGAAAGATCCTGGAAGTTTCATCATCAACATCGCTTTGGGGAACGGTCGGACCACGAAGGCAATGCTTGACTTAGGGGCTAGCATTAACTTAATGCCCTATTCGGTATACAAGGCCCTGGATCTCGGAGAATTGACACCAACTGATATGGTCGTCCAAATGGCGGACCAAAGTGTGAAGAGGCCAGTCGGGATAATAGAGGATATCTTTGTGAAGGTGGACAAATTGATAATTCCGGCTGATTTTGTAGTAATGAAATCTGCAGACGAGGGAAAGAGCCATATTCGCGAGCACGTAGTACTACTTGGGAGACCATTCATGGCAACTACCAACACATGCCTTGAACTTAAGGGCAAGAAAATAACCATGGAGGTAATGGGTGAGAAGATTGAATTGGTAGGATGTAGCATCGGAGATAAGGAAGTCGTGGAAGAGTTAAATTTTGTCGATTGCTATGATTCCATGATTTCCGGATTCCATCATTGCTATGATAATCGTGAGCCACTTGAGGAGGCACTAACCATGCAGGTTGAGACATGCTACATGACCGAAGAAGCAAGGGAACTAGTTGAAATGATGGATAGCACCCCAGAAATTCCCATAGGAGAAGAAGTGCTTGAACCTTTGGATGAAGAAGAGGAAGAAAGTAAATTTCCTAAAGAGCCTAGCTTGGAATTAAAGCCACTTCCTGCGCACCTCAAGTATGTCTACTTAGGAGAAAATCAGAAGAAGCCTGTGATCGTCTTCTCACATCTCTCCAACGATGAAGAAAGTAGGCTAATTGAAGTTTTGAAAGCAAATTCTGCAGCTATAGGATGGGGTATTAGTGATATCAAAGGAATTAGCCCTACTCGGTGTGTGCACAACATCACTCTAGAACAAGATGCCAAACCGGTTAGGCAACCTCAGCGTAGGATAAATCCGGCCATGCAAGAGGTAGTAAAGAAAGAAGTGATCAAGTTACTAGATGCCAATATGATTTACCCCATTCCTGATACTCGATGGGTGAGCCCGGTTCATGTAGTTCCTAAGAAATCAGGAGTCACGGTGGAAGAGAATGAGAAGGGAGAGTTAGTACCGGTTAGGAAGACCACTGGATGGCGGATGTGCATTGACTATAGAAGATTAAATGCCGCCACTAAGAAAGACCACTTCCCTTTGCCATTTATAGATGACATGCTAAACCGCCTTGCGGGGCGGAAATTCTATTGTTTTCTTGATGGTTTATCAGGTTTCTACCAGATTCCGATTGCACCGGAGGATCAGGAGAAGACGACATTCACTTGCCCATTCGGAACATTTGCCTATCGGAGGATGCCGTTTGGGCTATGCAACGCTCCCGCCACTTTCCAAAGGTGCATGCTTTCTGTTTTCTCTGATATGGTCACTAAATTTGTTGAAGTTTTCATGGATGATTTTTCCCTTTTTGGGGATTCGTTTGATGAATGCTTGCAAAGATGGGATCTTGTTCTGAAAAGGTGCATTGAATGCAATTTGACCTTAAGCTGGGAGAAAAGTCATTACATGGTTAGGGAAGGCATTGTTCTAGGACATATAGTTTCTGAAAGAGGTATTGAGGTAGACAAGGCTAAGATCGAAATCATTGAAAAACTTCCCCCACCTACTTGTGTGAAAGAATTGCAGTCTTTTCTTTGTCATGTAGGGTTTCATAGGAGGTTTATTAAGAATTTTTCGAAAATTGTTAAACCTTTAAGTAGCTTGCTTGCAAAAGATGTGGTTTTCCATTTTTCTAGTGAGTGCTTAGTTGCTTTTAATACCCTTAAGGAAAAACTTGTCTCTGCTCCCATTGTTGTGCCACCCGACTGGAATCTTCCTTTTGAGATTATGTGTGATGCTTCAAATTTTGCTATGGGTGTTGTTTTATGCCAAAAAGTTGATAAGCAGTATCGTGTGATTTATTATGTTAGTAAGACTCTAGACTCCGTGCAATTTAATTATACAACTACTGAAAAGGAATTTTTAGTTGTTGTCTTTGCTTTACAAAAGTTTAGGTATTATTTAATTGGTCATCCTGTGAATGTCCATACTGATCATGCTGCTTTGAGACATTTGATAGCTAAGCAAGATTCTAAGCCTAGGTTAATCCGTTGGGTCCTTTTGGTGCAAGACTTTGATTTGACCATAGTGGATAGAGCTGGTAGGCAGAATTTAGTAGCTGATCATTTGTCTAGAATACCAAATATCCCTGTTGATTCGATACCCATCAATGAGGACCTCCCTGATGAGCACTTAATGAAGGCTAATGAAGAGCCATGGTATGCTGATATTGTAAACTATTTGGCTATGAATGTTTGCCCCACTAACTTTTCAGCCTCCGACAAGAGAGCTCTTGCCAAGCGTTGCAGGATTTATATATGGGATGATCCACATCTATTCAAAGAAGGAGCTGATGGGATTCTAAGGAGATGCGTGCCACAAGAAGAGCAACAAAGTGTGTTGAGTCATTGCCATGAGCTTAATTGTGGAGGACACTATAGTGGCTTGAAAACAGCTCGCAAAGTACTGCAAGTAGGATTATTCTGGCCAACAATATACCGAGATGCTCGAATTTTTGTGAAGAATTGTGACCCATGTCAACGAGGTGGTAATATTAGCAAGAAAGACGAAATGCCCCTTCAAGGGAATCTAGTGGTCGAACCTTTCGACGTATGGGGCACTGATTTCATGGGACCATTTCCATCAAGTGGAGGTTATGGATACATTCTTGTTGCGGTGGATTATGTGACTAAATGGGTGGAGGCAATTCCTACAAAAACAAATGACGGCACAGTTGTTATGAAGTTCTTGAAGGAAGTAATATTCTCTAGATTTGGGTGCCCTAGGACAATAATCAGTGATGGAGGGTCACACTTCGTCAATAGAACCTTTGCCTCCCTTCCTAAGAGATACGGTGTCCACCATAGTGTCGCTACTCCATATCATCCACAGACATCGGACCAAGTCGAAGTTAGCAACCGTCAAATTAAGAAGATCCTGGAGCGAGTAGTGAAGCCTAGTAGGAAAGACTGGGCAGGAAAATTGAATGATGCACTTTGGGCATACAGGACTAGCTACAAGACGGTGATTGGAACCACTCCGTACAGACTTGTGTATGGGAAAGCATGTCATCTTCCCGTAGAACTAGAACACAAGACATATTGAGCTATAAAAGCACTCAATCTTGATATGGGAAAAGCTGGCGAGGAACGATTGTTGGAACTAGATGAGCTTGATGAATTACGACTAGGTGCTTATGAAAATGCCAAGATCTACAAGGAACGTACTAAGAAGTATCATGATCGTGGTATAGTACGTAAGGAACTGATTCCTGGGCAAAAAGCTTTGGTATTTAATTCTCGCCTTCGACTATTTCCTGGAAAGCTCCATACTCGTTGGGATGGACCGTACGAAATTATCAAAGTTGCTCCCCATGGAGCTGTAGAACTCTTTGATCCAAATACGGGCAATACCTTCAAGGTGAATGGCCAGCGAGTGAAGCCATACTTCAAGATATCTAGTGATCAAAGGGAGGTTGATCACCTTGAGCTTACCCTTACCGCCTCTACTAAAGGTTAGTGTGTTTTGTTGTTTTGGGCATATCATTGTGTTGTTTTTCATATTTTCGTATGTTTTTGGTGATAAAATAGGTCTCTAGATGATAATTTAGCATTTTCGGAGGGAACCCGATTTTCTCCTATTGTGCTAAATTATCGATCTTTTTACCTCGTTTATCACCCGTTTTGTTTTCTCACGAGTTTGATTGAGTATTATAGGTTGCTTATACAAGTATTAGCTCTCACCTTGAATCCACTTTCGACGTTCGGGACGAGCGACGACGTTCAGGTTTGGGTGGGGGTTATCGCTGGTTATCTCTATACTTGTCTTGCTTATTAGGTTTGTGCATGGGGCGGATCGGATCAAATCCGATCCGAACTTCGGATTGATCCAATCCGAAAATGCAGGTTTTCTCCAATCCGAAATCCGATCTGAAATTTCGGATCGATTTCGGTTTGATCCGAAAATAGTCGGATCGGATTCGGATTAATCCGTTTAATCCGAAATTTAGTTGTACGCATGCTTAATTTGTAAATAAATATAAACAAAACTAAAATTTGAAGGTAGAAAACAAAAATCGTAACTCAAGAATGTGGCAAACAAGATTTGGGTACTCTCACAGAAAACTAATTAATTACTACATACAACCCATTTGACCTTGTTTGCCGATCTCGGATCTTTAGATCTTGTCATCTTGCTTTTTCTTTCTACCTCTGTTTTCTTCGTTGATTGGTCTCAAGGATAATACTCCTTTCGATTTCTCAAGCTATGGGTTATATGCTAAAAAGAATTGCAGGTAGGAGAGATTATGAAGGCATAAATGAAGATGGAAGGATTGTGAAGGCATGGATGAGAAAAGCAGAATGATTAGGCGAGAGAGAAGATGCCCAGAAACAGAAAGGGGGTGGAAATGGATATTTTAGGGTTAATTGGGTTTTAAGGCTTAAGTATATATAGTAGCTATAATTTATTTTTAAAAAATAAATAAATAAAGATCGGATCGGATTAATCCGAAAATCCGCGGATTTAATCCGATCCGATCCGAAAATTCGGATTGCTAAAAATGGTGATCCGCAATTTTCGGATCGGTTCGGTTTGGGCTCGGATCGTCGGATTTTCGGATTGAATTTTTGGTTTTGGATTTTATGCCCACCCCTATTGCTTATGATAAACTCATGAAATTTTTTGTTTTTTTGTTTGCATTTGCATTTGCACGTTTACCGCTTTCTTAGTTTTTAGTTGCATACACTACATTCATCCTAGGATAGTCTTGCATGTTTTTTGTGGAGTTTATTGCTAAATTTTTTGAACTTTTTTATTGGGTAGATTAACTAATTATGACATTAAACATATCCTTCATCTCTATGAATTTGTTTGAGGTTTTTCTCGCTTGGCTTGTCACATTTATGTATCGCACTTAGTTAAGCTTGGTAGTCTCGACATCACTTAGTGGTGTTTTCTCTAATGCGGTTCACGAAGGCCTTTATAATAGGATGATGCATGTTAGGGTCTTATGGTTGTTTTCCCGAGTAATTATGTACCTAAGAGGCAACAAGTCTTCACCTTGCTTTGAGATTGCTAAATGCCTAGGAAGGAGGTAGTGTGAGATTGTGTGATCCTTTGTTTGCAACCTATTCTTCCGAATAGGTTTGGGGAGGGGGTTACGTTTTCATTAGACTTGTTTTTCAATTTTTATTGTGAGTTTATTTTTCCTTTTTCGTAAATTTTGTACTCCAACCTATTCTTTCGAATAGGTTTGGGGAGGTCGTTTGTGCGTCATTTTTATTTCTTTTTCGTTGTGCTACTGCTGGCTAAAAAAATCGAAAAAAAAGAAGAAAAGAAAAATTCAAGAAAAAAGAAAAAAAAAACTGGAAAAGAAAAAAAAGAAAAAAAGAAAAGACCCCAAAAAAGTAAAGAAGGGTCCAAAAAAGTCAAAAAGCAGTTTAGCAAAGTGTTGTCTCATTTTTCAATTTTTGTAATGTTCATAATCGTGATGTAATTTTTGTCTTTTTGTTTGAGTGTCATATGTTCTAGACCACCCTCGTCCTGCCATTCAGGAAGTGGTGAATAGCTTAAGGCTTTGCTTGAGAGATGGGTAGAATAGGGGAGTGTTATCTTTTTTAGGGAACCCTCCTTCGTTTGATGAGAGCCAGTATTTGTTCGACCTCTTTGAGGAAAGTCTTAACTTGGTGAACAGCAGTAAGACCACAGTTTCATAGGCACGGGACAACCATTCGTATTTTAACATGTTTCATTACGCGTCACTGACTAGGTCCAGGTAGAGAATGTGATGAACGTATTTTTGACGCGTTCATCTTGTCTTTTTTACATTCTTTTGCTATCTTTTAGCCTTGTTTTTTGGTTAGTTTTGTAGAATAGTGTCATGTTTATTGTTTTCTGCATTTTCAGGCACTTAGGTACGAAATGGCGTTTTTGGAGCTAAAAACGAGCCTTTTTGATAGAAAATGGCCCCGTTGAAGTTCCTTGATCTCCATGGCTTGTTCGTGAGTGTTTGAGCATCAATAAGCATCGAGAAGGATGAGTCCAAGGCACCCGAGGGCCGTGCGAGGGCAAAAGATTGAGTTTGAAGAAAAAAATCTGCCCAGGAACCAAGCTAAGCGCCTGGAATAGTGAAGCGCTCCACTTCATTTTCCAGGAGTTTTGGCACAGAAGCCAAGCGAAGCGCTTGGAGGGCCAAAGCGCTTCGCTTGGCCTCTCCAAGCGGTCCGCTTGGCAGCGGTTACGTTTTTGGATTTTCCTTCTTAGATCTGATCTTCAGTCATTTTTTGAAGACTTTTGAACTGTAGCTTCGTTTTGGAGAGCTCCTAAGCCCCAAAACTCAGAGAAAACTCAGATTACATTGTAATTTAGCTTGAGATTCAAGATTTTGATTGGAATTCATCCTTTGTAATCATCTACGGAGAGGTTTTCTTTGATTTCCACCGATTAGTGACAGCTTTGGTGGTAACTTTTATCACTCTCTTGTCTTGTAGTTTGATATGATGTATTCTGATTATTATTCATATGAATTGATGTCTATGTTGATGAATATGAGTAGCTAAATCCTTTGTGTTGGTGGTAGAATGTAGAATATGCATGCTATGGGTTATGTTTATGCTTACATGAGATTGTGATTCAATCTTGCTGCAAATTCCTTCATATGATTCTTAGTTGCCTATAAAATATATTCGAATTGAGTATAGTGACAAACTCTTGGTCAATGAAAGCTATAGGATTGTATGTTAGAGATTTGCAGCATGCTAGATAAATGGTGTTAGTGACAAGCATCTCTAAAGTATTGATAGTGGTCTTTTATGATGTGTGTCTTGAAAGTTACCTAGACAAGTTGCTTAGCAGACTTGATCGAAGGTTTTACGCACTGAACTTGTGAGCATATTCGTAACCCATGCATGTGTATTTGATTTCTACCACCAACCGTTTTCCAAACTTGATACATCAATCTGATTTCTCATTGCTCTGTTCTAAGAAAGCGATTTTTCAAACATTTGAACTCGTTGACTGAAATTACTAGCAAAAACCTCAAACAAAGCCACGTTAGGTCCCGAGAGAACGACACTCGGGGACAACTTGCCATTGCACTCTAGTTTGTGTAGTGATAAGTGTTCTTAGGCTTTTTAAACAAATTTAATTGGTGAAAAACGACATCATCAATTTGGCGCCGTTGCCGGGGACTTAACTCCTTTGGTTGGTGTTTTTGTTTTGGTTTTTTCAGCCAACATCTCTTCTTTGCCTTATTTCTGTTTTTTGTTTCTTTTTGACTTGGAAACTCACTACTCTTCATTTCAGGTGAGTGCATGCCTAGAACCCGAACGGGTGGACCTATTATTGAACCTTTTGTAGACGAGATCGATCGTTTGTTTCAAGGAGAAGGAGGATTTTGAATCTCGAGTTTGAAGAAGTAGCATCTAGAGCTTCCACTTCTGGTATTCGGGAAGAGTCTTCTTCTTATCTTTTGGAGCCAATTCTTGAATCTGTTTACTTGGAAGGTGAAATGGCGGAGCGGCCTATACGTACACTTACTAAGCCTACGGTTGGGGCTAGAGGACCATCAATTGTCCTCAATGATGCCACAAGGAACTTGGAGATCAAGAATCACATGTTCCAACAACTTCCCAAATTCTATGGGATGGCTAATGAGGACGTGATTGGGTACTTGAATGAGCTCGAGAATTTTGTTCTCCATCTTGGGCGACCAGGAGCTGGTGTTACGGATGATGATCTCCGTAAGAAGGTCTTTTCTATGGGGCTAGGTGATCGTGCAAAGGCTTGGCTTAATACTTTGGAGGCCGGGTCTTTGACAACATGGGATCTTTGTTTTGATAAGTTCATGGAGCGTTACAACCCCGCTTCCAAGACGATGGCTATGAAGAGCCAAATTAGCTCCTTCGAGCAGAGGTATGATGAGCCTTTCCACGAGCCCTATGATCGATTCATGGGGTTGCATCATCGATGCCCACATCACGAGTATGATAAATGTCAACTTCTCCAATTCTTTTACAATGGTTTACATCCCGAGATTCAATCTCAAGTGGATAGTATTTGTGGAGGTAGTATGGGGGAGTTGCTTCCTTCTCAAGCTCAAGTGAACCTGGACATGATGTACCGGAATTCCCAAAACCGGAATGTGAGGGCTCGTGTGCTCCAAAAGGAGCAAAGAGGTGAGGCCAAGGTAGTGATAGAACAAGATGCCTTCGATGGGTTCGCCCATGAAGTGAAGCAAGCTTTAAGGCAAAGCGTTCGTTCTCCTTCTACGAAAGTTTGTGGTGTGTGCAAGAACTATGGGCACCCGGCCTATTTATGCCGTTCTGAATTTGCTAGAGAGCAATATATCACGAACGATGTCCGTCAAGAAGTGTATGCTGCTTAGGGAGAGCAAGTAGTTGGAGATGTGAACTACGGGCAAGGATATGGCAATATGAGGCCACAAAACCGTGGGCCCCGAGGTGGGTACCAAAATCAAGGCAACCGTGGTTATCTTTATAACCCGGATCAATATGCCTATGGGCCTAATCAAGATAGAAGTCGTCTCAGCTATGGGAACAATTGGTATGAAGGAGCACCGCCTTCTAATCCTACACCTCCACCTCAGGTTGCTAGTTCGGGACCACAAGGTGGAGGGGTGCTTCCTTCACCTCTTGTCTCTTCTCTCAACGATCTTGTGTTGAAGACGAATAAGTTTATGGAGCATTACTATCGTAATGAAGCTACTAACAATCAGCGGTTTGAGAAGCTTGAGGCTAGTAGTAGCAACCTCCATAAGAAGTTGCAAGAGTTGATAGATCGGGGGGCTAGTAGAGAGCAAGGGAAGTTTCCCGGGAACACGGAGAAGGCTATGGCCATAACCGTGGTGACTGATTTGCCCGTGGAGATCACGGTTGTGAGAGACAATGCACGAGTTGAGGTGTCAAGTTGCAAGATAACTGAAACTTGCAAGGTGAGTGAGGAGGTCGAGACTCCTAAGGTGGTTATGGAAGAGGAAGTTGTCGCACAATCTGATACGATAGTTGAAGAGGTGAAAGAAAACTCATCGTCTGAGGATGAGATGGTGGAAGTGCCCATCCAAGAGAGCTTCGATGTTGAAATCGGCTTGGGGAAGAAGGACGGAATAGTGGCAACTCTAGACACGGGAGCGGGTGTGAATGTTATACCCTTGAACGTGTATGAAGAGTCGGGTTTGTCTGGCTTGAGACCTATGAAATGCATGGTGCAATTAGCGGATGGGTCCATGAAAAAGCCGTTGGGTGTGATTGAGAACTTGGCGGTGAGGGTTGCCGGTGTAGAGGTGAAGACTAATTTCATCGTTATGCCTACATCTTCTGCTAAGCTCAAAGATGTGGTTCTCTTGGGTAGAGCCTTCATCAACAAAGTGCATATGGTCATAGACATGTATCGCCGAACATGTCACTTTGAGGTAAATGGCAAGCAACACACGTTGCGAGCCATTGTTAATTCATGTGCTTATGTTGATACTAACGAACTTGTAGGATTTTTTGGTACACTTTATGTTCGTCAAGATGTGCAGGGAATTGATGCTTTGAGAAGCAATTGGAGGGGGAAGTCTAGTACCCGAGGCGAAATCAATCCCGCATGAGTTGTGAAGAGTCGAGCCAACGACTTTTAAACGAAGGCGCTTCTCGGGAGGCAACCCGAGGTTGTATCTTTATTTGCTTTTGTAGTTGTGGCATGTGAGCCTTTTGTCGTGATTCGTTTAGTCTAGTGTTTGTCTTGGTTCCTTAGGTGATTAAGATAGGAAAAAACATCGAAAATCTGGAAACAGAGCCAAGCGAAGCGCTTGGCAGGCCCAAGCGGTCCGCTTGGAATTCTTACTGGAATTTCAAGCGGAGCGCCTGGAGCCTCCCAAGCGCTCCGCTTGACAAGCGGAGCCAAGCGGTCCTCCTGGACCCTGTACCCAGATTTTCCTCGTTTTTTCCATTCTTCTCACCTTTGCGCACCCGTTTTCACTTGTTTCTTGAGTCTTTTCAGGTACTACTCTTATATAGGAGATTGGACACGAACCTTTATCTCAGGGAAGTGTACTTTCAATCCAATTTTTCCTTTTCATTCAACTTTTCTTTGCTCGAGGACGAGCAAAAGTTTAGGTTTGGGGAGGGGGTATTGGATTTTCAGTACTATATGCTTGTGTGGTTCGTACATGCCTGATTTTACTCAAGTTCATGTGATTTGTTGTGTTTTTTCAAATTTTTTCATGCATTTCATCCCTAGATTAGTTGTTGCACGTTGTTGTGTGTGGAGTTTATTGCCAAGTCTTTTGAACTTTTTTATTCAGTAGACTAAGTGTTTATGACCATTGATCATATGTTGCATCACTTTGCAAGTAGTTTGAGGCTTGTCTCGCTTGGTTTGTCACATTCGCATGTGCACTAGTTAAGCTTAGTAGTCTCGACATCACCTTGAGTGGTGTTTCTTCTGCTGCGGTTCACGATGGCCTTATAAAATGATGCATGTGAGAGTCTATGGTTGTAACCCGTGTAATTATGTACGTAAGAGGCGACAAGTTCTTCACCTCGATTAGAGATTGCCAAATGCCTAGGAAGGAGGTAGTGTGAGGTGTGCGATTCCTTGTATTAAACCTATTCTATCGAATAGGTTTGGGGAGGGGGTTGCCTTATTGATCTTGTCTTTCGTCTTTGAGTCGTTGTGAAGTTCCTTTTTCTTTTTCCTTTTGTTTTGTGTCCCAACCTATTCTTTCGAATAGGTTTGGGGAGGTGTCTTCGTAAAAGAGTCTTTCCTTTTTCTTTTTCGTCTTTGTGCTCAAACCTATTCTTTCGAATAGGTTTGGGGAGGTGTTTTTGACACTTAGAACTGCTGCTTGCCCCTATATATAAAAAAAAAGAAAGAGAAAAAGAAAAGAAGAAAAAAAAAAAAGAGAAAAGAAAAAGAGAAAATAAAAAAAAAAAGAAGGAAGAAAATAAAGAATAAGACCCAAAAGCAAAAGAAGGGTCGTCGCAAGCCAAAAGCAGTCTCGTAGTGTCAAGTGTCATGTAAATATTTCGTCCTTGTGAATTATCGAGTTGTAAATTCTATCTTTCGTTTCGTGTCGCCTTTGTCCAAGGCCTGTTCTTGACCACCCTCATCTTGCTATTCAAGAAGTGGTTGAAAGAGGCTCATTCTTGAGAGTCTGGGTAGAATAGGGGAGTGTTATCTTCTAAGGGAACCCTCCTTCGTTTGATGAGAGCCAGTATTGGTTCGCCTCTCTTGAGGAAAAGTCTCGCTTGGTGAACAGTAGTAAGCCCTCGGTTTCATAGGCACGGGGCAATTGTAGTATGATAACATGCATCATTGTGTCGTCACTGACCAGGTCCAGGTAGAAGATGTTACGAGAGACTCCTTTGTTTAACCAAGTGCACATGAGAATGTGTATATTCGCAATCGAGGCATTCTTCAACCTACTTGCATGTCATGCTCATTTGGTTTTTTTCATAAGCATTTGGTAGATTCAATAGATTAGTTCACTTTACTTGGCAATGAGACTCCTTTTGTGTTGCATTTAGGATAGTTTGTTGCTTGAGGACAAGCAAAGGTTTGGTTTGGGGAGTTTGATGAACGTATTTTTGACGCGTTCATCTTGTCGTTTTTACCATGTTTTGCTATCTTTTAGCCTTGTTTTTTGGTTAGTTTTGTAGAATAGTGTCACGTTTATTGTTTTCTGCATTTTTAGGCACTTAGGTACGAAATGGCGTTTTTGGAGCTAAAAACGAGCCTTTTTGATAGAAAATGGCCCCGTTGAAGTTCCTTGATCTCCATGGCTTGTTCGTGAGTGTTTGAGCATCAATAAGCATCGAGAAGGATGAGTCCAAGGCACCCGAGGGCCGTGCGAGTGCAAAAAGATTGAGTTTGAAGACAAAAATCTGCCCAAGAGCCAAGCTAAGCGCCTGGAATAGTGAAGCGCTCCGCTTCATTTTCCAGGAGCTTTGGCACAGAAGCCAAGCGAAGCGCTTTGAGGGCCAAACCGCTTCGCTTGCCAAGCGCTCCGCTTGGCCTCTCCAAGCGGTCCGCTTGGCAGCGGTTACGTTTTTTGATTTTCCTTCTTAGATCTGATCTTCAGTCATTTTTTGAAGACTTTTGAACTCTAGCTTCGTTTTGGAGAGCTCCTAAGCCCCAAAACTCAGAGAAAACTCAGATTACATTGTAATTTAGCTTGGGATTCAAGATTTTGATTGGAATTCATCCTTTGTAATTATCTACGGAGAGGTTTTCTTTGATTTAAAATATATTTGAATTGAGTATAGTGACAAACTCTTGGTCAATGAAAGCTATAGGATTGTATGTTAGAGATTTGCAGCATGCTAGATAAATGGTGTTAGTGACAAGCACCTCTAAAGTATTGATAGTGGTCTTTTATGATGTGTGTCTTGAAAGTTACCTAGACAAGTTGCTTAGCAGACTTGATCAAAGGTTTTACGCACTGAACTTGTGAGCATATTCGTAACCCATGCATGTGTATTTGATTTCTACCACCAACCGTTTTCCAAACTTGATACATCAATCTGATTTCTCATTGCTCTGTTCTAAGAAAGCGATTCTTCAAACATTTGAACTCGTTGACTTAAAGTACTAGCAAAAACCTCAAACAAAGCCACGTTAGGTCCCGAGAGAACGACACTCGGGGACAACTTGCAATTGCACTCTAGTTTGTGTAGTGATAAGTGTTCTTAGACTTTTTAAACAAATTTAATTGGTGAAAAACGACATCTTCAGAATGTTACGAGAGACTATCTTGTCTTGACATAAGTGCTTATGTGGATGTGTATGAGTCAATCGAGGCATTCTTCAACCTATATTCATGTTATGATTTGTATGGTTTTTGTTCATATGTTTTTTAATAGATTCAATAGATTAGTTCATTACATTTGGCATGAGACTCCATTTTTTGTGTTGCATTGTTTTTTGCATTAGAGTCTAGCTTAGTTGCTTGAGGGCAAGCAAAGGTTCGGTTTGGGGAGTTTGATGAACGTGTATTTTACACTTTCATTTTAGTCTTTTTTCACCAATTTAGCTATCCTCTATGATAATTTAGCTATATTTTAGTGCATTTTATTAGAATAGTGTCATGTTTCCCTTTAGTTTGTATTTTACAGGTTTTGAGTGAAAAACGAGGTTTTCCGAGCAATTATATTGAAGTAGACAAGGAATTGGTGTTCCGAAGGCCTATTTGGAGTATCTAGAAGATTCCGGATAGGATTTGAAGTCTAGGGGTCGATTCTGAAGGCTAAAAGGTCACTAGAAGGCAAAAATCGAGTCCGAAAAGGAAAAGAAATCCAAAAACGCGTCAACAGCCGACAAGAGGTCCCGGGCGAGTCGCCCGGGACGTGGGGCGAATCGCCCCACACCAGGCGATTCGCCCGGTGTGTGGAGCGACTCGCCCCACACCTGCCGAATGCCTATATATAGTTGCTCAGTTTTCTTCGTTTTTCATACTCTCTCAGACCTTTTCTCTCACCTTTCTCATTAATTTTAGGTAGGAATTCTCCAGAGCCTGTTCTAGGGATTCTTAGCTTAGGAGATACTTTTTCTTAGCGTTTTGGAGCTTGTAAGATCGCGATTCTTCGGATATTGACAACCTTCGGTAACATTTTATCTTACAGTTTTTCTATTTATATTTATTTATCTTTCAACAGAGTATCTAGAAGATTCCGGATGAGATTTGAAGTCTAGGGGTCGATTCTGAAGGCAAAAAGGTCACTAGAAGGCAAAAACCGAGTCCGAAAAGGAAAAGAAATCCAAAAACGCGTCGAAAACGCGTCCTTGGCCGACTGGAACTCCCGGGCGATTCGCCCGGGACGTGGGACGATTCGCCCCACACCAGGCAGTTCGCCCGGTGTGTGGGGCGACTTGCCCCACACGTCCGGAACTCCTATATATAGTTGCTCAGTTTTCTTCGTTTTTCATACTTTCTCAGACCTTTTTTCATACCTTTCTCATTAGTTTTAGATAGGAATTCTCCAGAGCCTGTTCTGGGAATTCTTAGCATAGGAGACGATTTTTCTTATCAATTTGGAGCTTGTGAGATCGCGATTCTTGGAGATTGACAACCTTCGGTAACATTGTATCTTGCAATTTTTTTATTCATATTTATATATCTTTCAACATGTTTTCATTCAATCTTGCTATGATTTCTGTTGATTGCATGACATCTATGAGTAACTAAATCTATCGTTGGTGATAGTATGTGATTTCTTAGCGAGGGTTCTTAATTGTGCATGATGGCGGTAAAGCGAATCACACTTTGAGTTATTGCTTTATTTCTTTGATCTATCTAAGCCCTCTATCTTCGTAGTGTTGAATAAAACGGAACACATTGGACAATTCATGATCAAAGATCTCTATGCAAAACGATCGGGTACTTCATGCATGATTATTAACCCACTATATATGATTTGAATGATCATACTATCACTAACTTCCATTATCTTGATAAGAAAAACCTGTGCTAAGTCGTTTGTTGATTTAATATTTTAAGTTAGATTAGATAAAGGTAGTTATAGTCCTTAGAGATCGACACTCGAGGTTATTTTACTGCTACACTACGGTTTTCATTGTAGTTGTGAATTGCCTTTGGATAAAAACAAATTTATTTGATTAATTTGAATCTGACAAATTCCGGTTCATCACTCATCAATTATGAATTCTTCCATCATGTCCATCATTATCACATCAATAAACACAACCATAGACATGGAATGAAAGGAAAAGAAGCAATGCACCTTAAGACATAGACATCTAGTAGGGAAAATTCTCAAACCAACAAACCAAGCATAATTGAACATGCAATTGATAGTGAATCACGTTTCTAATCACACAAACAATCAACCCATACATCATATAAGCTCAATTGAAGCATAAATCAAAAAACTCCCAAATTTAAAAAATTAGGGTTCATATGAAATTACCTCAGATCTGACGAATGAATGAACTAGGAAGAAATTTGTTCGGATGAAAAGAAAGAGCACGTAATGGGCTTCGATTGAAGCTAAAGAACACAAAATTTGATGGAGAATTGAAGGTTTTATGAAAGATTGAAGATTTTTTGAGTTTTGGGGTATTTTGGGAGTAAGAAAGTGAAGAAGATGGAAAAATGAGGAAAAAGGGAGGAACTCCCGTTTTTCTCTTGGCTGATGGTGTGGGGCGAATCGCCCCCCAAGGCCAGAGAGTTTGAAACTCTCTGGCCATGTGGGGCGATTCGCCCCCCACCTCCAGAGGTGGGGAGACGAAACCTTTTCCGAAAAACACTGCTTTTATCCCCGAAAACCATTTCCCTCATGAAAAACACTCGAAAAAAAAAAAATTCACTCAAGCGTAAACATAAGCACAAATCAACACATAAACGAACAAATTCACATAAAGAAAGGCAAATTGTTCAATGTATGAATGCATGCAATGCAATAAAGCGATAAAAAAGCGATAAAAACTCCGGGTTGCCTCCCGGGTAGCGCCGTTGTTTATAGTCTTTGACTCGACGTCTTCTTGCTCCTAGTTCTTCTTTTTGAGGGTACTAGACTTCCCCTTCATGGATCTTTTCCTCATTCCACGAACCTGTGAATGAGAATGAACATAGACAGCAAGACCAAAGTAGTTAACAGTGTGAGAAGCATTGAACTGAATATTTGGATCAGATATGGCTCGCAACACATGTCGCTTGCCATCCACCTCAATGGTGCAAGTTCTTCGGTAGATGTCTATCACGGAGCGTAGTTAGTCAAGAATGTTCACCCCCAGAGAACAACATCCCCCATCCCAGGTGTAGACGCCGGCATAACTACAAAGTTGGTGTAAACAGAAGCTTCACCAATCTTAACCAATACGTTCTTCACAACGCCTTTGGGTCTCACAAAGGATCCATCCGCCAATTGCACAATAGCCTTTTGCTCAGATAGTTTTCCAAGGCTACTCTTCTCAAACACATTCATTGGGAGCACATTAGAGTAAGATCCCGTATCTAGTGTAGCACGAACATCTTCAAGTTCACCAATCCCAACCTTAACATCGAAACTCTCAGGAATTGGCTCGGGATCCTCTTGATCCTCATCACTCACATCAGAACCAAGGTCCTTCTCTTCTTCCTTGGCTAGTGGGGGTTCTTCATCCTTGCAACGCTCACATTTAGCAACCTTCTTGATGGTGATTTCAACAGGAAGATCACCCACCAAGGTAATAGACGACTTCTCAGTGTTGCTAGGCAACTTCCTTTGCTCCCTACTTGCTCCACGGTCAATCAACTCTTGCATCTTTTGATGGGCAAGCCTAGTGCTCCTTTCCAAACGATCAAGCCTCGCCCTAGTCTTCTCAGAATCTTCTTCACAACGCTTAAGAAAACTTTGAGTGTGATCAACCATTTTCTGCAAGTTTTCCATGAGTAGAGCTGTCTTCGACTTCGGTTGCTCTTTGGGAGTGGGATTTTCGCAGTGATCATTACCATAGCTAAGCTTACTACGGTCTTGCTTAGGGCCATAAGTTTGGCTAGCTGGTGCATATCCTTGATTTTTTCGGAACACTCTTCTCCCAAATCCACCTCGAGGATTCCGACCATCTTGTCCAAAGCTAGCTTCTTGAGTACCAAATTCCGTAGCAAAAGCTTCCTTTTTGCTGCCTTGAACCCAATTGCCATCATCATATGCAAGCTTCGATCTACACATATGAGCTCCATGCCCATAGTTCTTGCATATTCGGCAAACTTCATTCGACATAGATGTCGCAGCTGAGTTCTTGAGGACTTGTTTCAACTCATTGGTAAAGCACTCGAAACGATCCCCATTCCCCCATACATCGGGGCCTCTTGAGTAGGTGGAGCTTCATGTCCACGTCTCCTAACCATTGCTCTTGGATCCTTGAATTGTGAACCCTTAGCAAGCCTTTCGAAAACCTCCCAGACGGCTTCCGTGGTTTCCTCCCAAATATTGCCACGGCATTGGAAATCCACCACTTGCTGGTTCTCAAAGGTCAGTCCATTGTAGAAGTGTTGGACAAGATCCCAAAGCTCAAAACCATGGTGAGGGCTCTTGTTCATGAGGTCTTGGAACCTCTCAAACGCGGTGTAGATGGTCTCATCATACTCTTGTTTGAACCTAGTGATTTGCACCTTAAGCGCAGTAGTCAAGGTGTGAGGAAAGTATTTCTCCATGAAGGCTGAAAAAACCTTTTCCCAAGTGTCAAGCGAACCCGCAGATAGGGAGCTCAACCATGACTTGGCCCTGTCGCCAAGCCCCATAGCAAAAACCTTCATTCTCAACTCATCCGCTATTATTTCAGCTCCGGGTCGTGGGAGTTGGTTGACGAAGTCATCGATATCGTGCAAGTCATCCGCTGTTATTTCAGCTGCGGGTCGTGGGAGTTGGAACGCGTGGTTTTTTATTTCCAGATCTCGAGTTGCAGGCGAAAGAACAATCGCCGGTCCCGTCATACGATCCTTGGTGGGTTGAACCCATGATTTTAGTTGTCTAGCTTTTGCCATTACGACGATTTCCTTAAAAAGACTCTGTAGAGATTCAGAGAAATCGGTATCCTCTATTTCCTCTAGTTCACGTCGTCGAAGTAGTCACCTTCTTTGGTGGTAGACTCTGTCGATTTCAGCGATTGGTTCAGCAAGCGGTGTTCCCCTAGATCGTGTACTTCGCATACACTATCTGTAACAAGCTAAGAAGAGAGTATCAGAGAGATCAAATTAAATAAAACTACTAAAACTAGGAATTGAATGCTGAAAATATAAATAAGCTAAACAGAAAAAAGGAGTATAGTCCTCGGCAACGGCGCCAATTTGATGAACTGAAAGTTTGTCAGACTCAATTAATCAAATAAATTTGTTTTTAGCCAAAGGCAATTCACAACTACAACGAAAACAGTAGTGTAGCAGTAAAATAACCTCGAGTGTCGATCTCTAAGGACTATAACTAGCTTTATCTAATTTAACTTAAACTATATAATCAACAAACGACTTAGCACAGATTTTTCTTATCAAAGATAATGGAAGTTAGGGATAGTATGATCATTCAAAGCATAGCAGGTTAATAATCATGCATGAAGTATCCGATCATTTTGCATAGAAATCTAAGATCATGAATTGTCCAATGTGTTTCGTTCAATTCAACACTACGAAGATAGAGGGCTTAGATAGATCAAAGAAATAAAGCAATAACTCGAAGTTTGATTCGCATTACCGTCATCATGCATAATTAAGAACCCTAGCTAAGAAATCACATACTATCACCAATGATAGATTTAGCTACTCATAGATGTCATGCAATCAACAGAAATCAAAGCATGATTGAATGAAAACATGTTGAAATATATAAATATAAATAGAAAAATTGTGAGATACAATGTTACCGACGAAGGTTGTCAATCTCCGAAGAATCGCGAACTCACAAGCTCCAAATTGATAAGAAAAATAGTCTCCTATGCTAAGAATTCCCAGAACAGGCTATGGAGAATTCTGATGAAACGCGGGATTGTCAGTTCCGGATCAAGCAAATAAATTTGTTATTTAGCCAAAGGCAATTCACAACTACAACGAAAACCGTAGTGTAGCAGTAGAATGACCTCGAGTGTCGTTCTCTAAGGACTATAACTAGGTTTATCAAATCTAATTTAGAATATAAAAACAGCAGACGGTATAGCAAAGGTTTTTCTAACAGATAATGGAGATTGGTGATAGTATGGTCCTTCAAAGCATAACGGGTTAATAATCATGCGTAAATTCCTCGGTTTTGCATAGAGATCTTTGATCAATTAATTGTCCTGTTGTAATTATCAAACACTACGAAGATAAATAGATAGGTCAAAAGACTATTAAATTGTCCAATTGTGTTCCGTAATTATTCAACACTACGAAGATATAGATATGCTAGTCTAATGAATTGTCCAATTGTGCATAATAATTAATCAACATACGAAGATATAGGTTCCGCTAGATCAAAGAAATAAAGCAATAACACGGAGTATAATGCGCGATATAGCCATTAGCATAATTATCAACCCTTCGCTAAGAATTCACATACTATCACCAACGATAAGTTTAGCTACTCATAGTTGTCATGCAATCAACAGAAATCATACCACGAATGAATGAAAACATGATGAGAGATATATAAAAATAAGTAGAAAAACTGTAAGATACAATGTTACCGAAGGTTGTCAGTCTCCGAAGAATCGCGATCTTACAAGCTCCAAACTGCTATAAAAAAGTATCTCCTAAGCTATGAACCCCAGAACAGGCTCTGGGAAGTTCCTACCTAAAACTACAGAGAAAGGTGAGAGAATAGGTCTGGAAAAGTATGAATTTCGGAGAAAAACTGAGCAACTATATATAGGCCTCGAATTTGTGTGGGGCGAAGGGCCCCACACACCGGGCGATTCGCCTGGTGTGGGGCGATTCGCCCGGGAGCTTTTTTCGGGAATTTCCGCGTTTTCGACGCGTTTTTGGATTTCTTCCCCTTTTCGGACTCGGTTTCTGACTTCTAGTGGCCTTCTACCTCCAGATTCGACCCCTAGACTCCAAATCCTATCTGGAAACTTTCAGATACTCCAAATAGGCTTCTGGAACACCAATTCCTTGTCAACTTCAATATAATTGCCCGGAAATTCTCGTTTTCAACCAAAACCTGTAAAATAAAAACTAAAGGGAAACGTGACACTATTCTAATAAAATGCACTAAAATATAGCTAAATTAACATAGAGGATAGCTAAAATAGGTGAAAAAGACTCAAATGAAAGTGTAAAATACACATTCATCAAATTCCCCAAACCGAACCTTTGCTTGTCCTCAAGCAACTAAGCTAGACTCTAATGCAAGAAACAATGCAAGACACAAAATGGAGTCTCATGCCAAATAAAATGAACTAATCTACCGAATCTATCAAAAAACATATGAACAAGAACCATATAAATCAAAGCATGAATATAGATTGAAGAATACCTCGATTGACTCATACACATCCACATAAGCACTTATGTCAAGACAAGATAGTCTCTTGTAACATTCTCTACCTGGACCTAGTCAGTGACGACGTAATGAAGCATGCTAAGATACGAATGGTTTTCCCGTGCCTATGAAACTGAGGACTTACTGCTGTTCACCAAGTTTAAGACTTTCCCTCAAAGAGGTCGAACCAGTATTGGCTCTCATCAAACGAAGGAGGGTTCCCTATAAAAGATAACACTCCCCTATTCTACCCATATCTCAAGTAAAGTCTTAAGCTATTCACCACTTCCTGAATGGCAGGACGAGGGTGGTCTAGAACAGATGACACTCAAAAACAAAAGGCAAAAAATAGAAAATTACAACACGATTACGAACATTACAAAAATTGTAAAATGAGACACAACACTTTGCTAAACTGCTATTTGGCTTTCTTTTTGGACCCTTCCTTGCTTTTTTGGGGTCTTTTCTCTTTTTTTCTTTTTTTCTTTCCAGTTTCTTTTTTTCTGGAATTTTCTTTTCTTTTTTTTGATTTTTTTTTTAGCCAGTAGTAGCATAACAAAAAGAGAAACAAAATGACTCACAACGACTTCCCCAAACCTATTCGAAAGAATAGGTTGGAGTACAAAATTTACGTGAAAGGAAAAATAAACTCACAATACGGAAATGAAAAACGAAAAACAAGTCTAATGATGGTGTAACCCCCTCCCCAAACCTATTCGGAAGAATAGGTTATAAACAAAGGATCACACAACCTCACACTACCTCCTTCCTAGGCATTTAGCAATCTCAAAGCATGGTGAATACTTGTAGCCTCTTAGGTACATAATTACTCGGGAAAACAACCACAAGACCCTAACATGCATCATCCTATTATAAAGGCCTTCGTGAACCGCAGTAGAGAAAACACCACTAAGTGATGTCGAGACTACCAAGCTTAACTAAGTGCAATACATAAATGTGACAAGCCAAGCGAGAAAATCCTCAAACAAATTCATAGAGATGAAGCATACGATTAATGGTATAGTTAGATAATCTACCCAATAAAAAAGTTCAAAAAATTCGGCAATAAACTCCATATAAAACATGCAAGACTATCCTAGGATGAATGTAGTGAATGCAACCTAAAAAATCTAAGAAAGCGGTAAACGTGCAAATGCGAATGCAAACAAAGAACAAGATACTAATCAATACAAACCAAACAATACTTAACATCGCGGTTCACATCCCACCCCCCTTATGATTCTTAAGCTAGCCCCTAGCAAAAGAGAATAAGTAATAAGAAGTGATACTAGATGTTACCGAACGGTTTGGCCTCGGTTGACTGAGAGTGGACATGTGAAAAGACTAATCATCGGGATGGTAATCCCCATAAAAGTCCCTCCACATGTCAGACATGAGCTCATTGGACTGCCGTAGAGCCTCCTGTTGCTGCTGGATGAGCTGTTGCTGCTCCCACCTTTGTTGCCTATCCTCTCGGCGATGCTCCTCGAATGTCTCCCAGTCGCGGTTGCGCTGGGTGATGAATGTGTATTTTACACTTTCATTCAAGTCTTTTTCACCTAATTTAGCTATCCTCTATGATAATTTAGCTATATTTTAGTACATTTTATTAGAATGGTGTCACGTTTCCCTTTAGATTTTATTTTACAGGTTTTGGTTGAAATTCGGAGATTTCAGAGCATTTATATTGAAGTCTACAAGGAATTGGTGTTCCAGAAGCCTATTTGGAGTATCTGAAGGTTTCCGGATAGGATTTGGAGTCTAGGGGCCAAATCTGGAGGTTAGAAGGCTACTAGAAATCATAAACCGAGTCCGAAAAGGTGAAGAAATCCAAATCCGCGTGGAAAAACGCGGAAATTCCGCGAAATATCGGGGGGCGAACCGCCGGAGTCAGGGGGCGAACCGCCCCGGAGTAATTTCGGGCCTATATATAGTGCTCAGTTTTCTCTCCGAAAATCATATCTTTCCAAGCCTACTTTCTCACCTCTCTCTATAGTTTTAGGTAGGAACTTCCCAGGGCCTGTCCTGGGAGTTCCGTAGCTTAGGGGATACTTTTTCATAGCAGATTGGAGCGCGTAGGATCGCAATCATCGGGAGATTGACAACCTTCGGTAACTTTGTATCTTACAGTTTTTATCTACTTATTTTATTCTTCTTTCAATATGTTTTCTTCTATGATTGCTATTGATTGCATGCCTATTATGAGGAGCTAAACTTATCGTTGGTGGTAGTATGTGAATTCTTAGCGAGGGAAGATAATCATGCTAATGGCTATATTGCGCATTATACTCCGTGTCATTGCTTTATTTCGTTGATCAGTTGCAACCAAAATTCTCGTAGGTTGTATTGATTATTATGCACACATGGACACTTGTCAACCAATCAGACCAATTATCTTCGTAGTGTTGAATAATTACGTAGCACATTAGGACGTTAGTTGTTGATGAGTCAGACCCATATTATCTTCGTAGTGCTTAATACTTGCAACAGGACACAAGATTGATTCAAAGATCTCTATGCAAGACCGAGGAATTTATGCATGATTATCGACCCATTATGTTAAGAAGGATCATACTATCACCAATCTCCATTATCTGCTAGAAACCCCCTATTGCTATTTATCTGCTGTTTTATATTCTCTTGTTAAATAGATAAAGCTAGTTATAGTCCTGAGAGAACGACACTCGAGTCATTCTACTACACTACGGTTTTCGTTGTAGTTGTGGATTGCCTTTGGCTAAATACAAATTTATTTGATTGAATCTGACACGTTCCTCAAATTGGCGCCGTTGCCGGGGACTATACTCCTTTTTTCTATTTAATTTGTTTTTATTTACAGCTTTAGATTCCTAATTCTATTAGATTTAGTTTTCCTTTTTTTTCTCTCTCTACTTTCCTAGTTTGTTTCTAATCACTTTTCCTAATCTGTCACAGATAGTGTATGCCGCATACACATTCTGCAGGAACACCGCTTGCTAATTCAATTGCTGAGATCGATAGAGTCTACCACCAAAGAAGGCGACTACTTGAAAGGCGCGCACTAGAGGAAATAGAGGAAACCGATTTCTCTGAATCTCTAATTAGTCTATTGAAGGAAATCGACGGAATGGTAGAAGATAGACACTGAAGGCATGGGTACAACCCACCAAGGATCGTATGAGGGGACCGACGATTGTTCTTTCGCCTGCAACCCGAGATCTGGAGATCAAGAACCACGCATTCCAACAACTTCCGAGGTTCTATGGCTTATCAAGGGAAGATGTGATGGGGTATTTGAACGATATCGATGATTTCGTCAACCAACTCCCACGACTCGGAGCTGACATAACAACGGATGAGTTGAGGATGAAGGTTTTTGCTATGGGACTTGGCGACAGAGCCAAGTCATGGCTGAGTTCTCTACCAGCAGGCTCACTGGACACCTGGGAAAAGGTTTTTTCAGCCTTCATGGAGAAATACTTCCCACACACTCTGACTACCGCGCTAAAGGCGCAAATCACTGGATTCAAGCAGGACTATGATGAGACCATCTACACCGCGTTCGAGAGGTTCCAAGATCTCACGAACAAGTGCCCTCACCATGGTTTTGAACTCTCTGACTTAGTCCAACACTTCTACAATGGACTAACCTTCGAGAACCAACAAGTGGTGGATTTCCAATGCCGAGGCAATATTTGGGAGGAAACCGCAGAAGCCGTCTGGGCTGTTTTCGAAAGGCTTGCTAAGGGTTCGCAGTTCAAGGACCCAAGAGCAATGGTTAGGAGACGTGGACCTGAAGCTCCACCGACTCAAGAAGCCCCTATGTACAGGGGGAATGGGGATCAATTCGAGTGCTTTACCAACGAATTGAAGCAAGTCCTCAAGAGCGCCACCGGAACAACTGTTTCAAACGAAGTATGCCGAATATGCAAGAACTATGGGCATGGGGCTCATATGTGTAGATCGGAGCTGGCATACGATGATGGCAACTGGGCTCGAGGAGGAGAAGAAGAAGCCTTTGCTACGGAGAATGGTACTCAAGAAGTTAGCTACGGACAAGACGGTAGGAATCCTCGAGGTAGATTTTGGAGAAGAGGATACCATAACAATCAAGGATATGCACCGGCTGACCAAACTTATGGACCTAACCAAGACCGTAGTAGGCTGAACTATGGTAATGATCACTGTGAAAACCCCGCTCCGAAAAAGCCACCGAAGTCGAAGTCGGCTCTACTGATGGAGAACTTGCAAAAGATGGTTGATCACACACAAAGTTTTCTCAAACGTTATGAGGAAGATTCTGAGAAGACTAGGGCAAGGCTTGATAAGTTGGAAGAGAGCACTAGGCTTGCCCATCAAAAGATGCAAGAGTTGATCGACCGAAGAGCAAGTAGGGAACAAGGCAACACTGAGAAGGTCGTTAGGTGCGAGTGTTGCATGAAGGAAGAACTTCTACAGGCTGAGGAAGAAGAGGAGGACCTTGGTTCTGACGCAAGTGATGAGGAGCAAGAGGGTCCCGAACCACTCCCTAAAAGTTTCGATGTTAAGGTAGGGATTGGTGAGCTTGAAGATGTCCGTGCCACACTAGACACGGGATCCTACTCAAACATAATTCCTTTGAATGTGTTTGAAAAGAGTAACCTTGGAAAACTATCTGAGGAAAGGGCTATTGTGCGACTGGCGGATGGATCATTTATGAGACCCGAAGGCGTTGTGAAAAATGTGTTGGTAAAGATTGGTGAAGCATCAATAAACACCAATTTCGTAGTTATGCCGGCATCTGCACCTGGGACAGGGGATGTCATACTATTAGGGCAAACATTCCTGACCAAGCTACATTCCGTGATGGACATCTACCAAAGAACTTGCACCATCGAAGTAAATGGCAAGCAACACGTGTTGCAAGCCATACCCGATCCACCTGAACCGCCTGATATTACTACTCACTATTGTGGTCTTGCAGCCTATATTCTTTCTTATTCACAGGTTCGTGGCATGGAAAGGAGATCAATGAAGGGGAAGCCTAGTACCCGCAAAAAGAGGAGATAGGCGCAGACAGAAGTCGAGTCAAAGACTTAAAACAATGACGCTATCCGGGAGGCAACCCGGAATTTTTTATCGCTTTCTTTACTGGTTTTCTGCATGCATTCATTCTTGAACTATTTGCTTCTCATATGCGAATTTGTTCATGTTTGTGTCGTATATGCTTTTGTTCGAGTGAGATTTTTCGAGTGGTTTTTTGAAAAAAAAAAATTAGTTTCGGGATTTAAACCACATTTTCTGACATCGGGACCCGTCTCCCCGCATTGGGGAGCACGGGGCGAACCGCCCCACAGTCCCAGATCTTAAAAAACGCGGATTTCAACCCCAAATCATTATTTTTTTCATTTTTCTTCATCCATACTCCCAAAAAACCCGAAAAGTGCGATTTTGCTTCTAAATCTTCATAACTTCTTCATTTCTTGACCAAATTGAGTGTTCTTTAGCTTAATTCGAAGCCTATTACATGATCTATCATCCTAACCGATCAGATTTCATCCTAATTCGTTAGATTTGCAGATCTGAGGTATCATCTTTAAGAACCCTAATTTTCGAATTTGGGGGTTTTCTAATTTGAGCTTCAATTATGCTTGTTTGATGCATGGGTATGTTGTTTATATGATTAGACATGTTATTTACTATCAATTGCATGCTCAATTTTGCTTAAATTGTTGATTTGGGTATTTTGCTATTAGATGATATATCTTGTTATGCATTATGTCTTTATCTTTGATTTATAGCATATGGATATGTTTATTGGTGTAATGTTGGTGGATTTGACGATAGAATGCTTATTAGTTGAGATTGAGGATTTATGCTGGTCGAATTTTTGCGCTGCTATGGTATGAATTGAAACCTTGTTATCAAGGTTATTGGTTGTCTAGTAAGAGCATGATGTGATGTATTGCATGTAGTAGTTACGTTGATATGTTGCATGATGAAGAAGCTAGGCTAGACATTGTGGTTTGGGGAGTTCGATTGTTGATTTTATCACTTGTGTGTTTCGCTTTTACACTAGCATATATTTGAGTCTGTTTTGAGTCGTACAAGGTGCTAATCGCTATTTGTAGGTACCATACTAAGGGAAGGGAGCATTCCCGTATGATTGATGTGAAGAACCATGTCAAGGAAGGTGATCTCGCTAGATGTGCGTTCGAGCCAAGGGGTTTGGCAACAACGTCGTGGATTATCCAAGAGGAGGAGCTAGAGTACACCTGGAGTAAGGACTCCTATGCCTATTCATGCACCACCGAAGGGTCAGAAACCACTATTACATCATCACTCCATCACAAGGACTGCAAAGTTCTTGTGAACTGGAAGGCACCGGGACATTCTCGCAGCGACGGATTTGATCTTGAGTTCGCAGTTGCTAGAGGGTTCCAAAGCGCTAGCTTGGTTCCAAAACGTAACGACATGGGTACACAATCCCTCGTTGGAACATCAACTGTAGAGAATGTGGTTGACATTGGAAAAGATGGAAGACAACCTCTGAATACCCGAACAGCCTACTGTGACCTCCCTGGAGTGTGAAACGTTGGAGGGGAAGAACCTAAGGCCATTTGCTTTTCCCCTTCAACGGTTCACGAGCTATTGGAGAGATACCGGGTGGAAGATTCCATAACAGAGGCGGCCAATCTTGAAGATTCTCTTCGACACTGCAACTCTACAAGTGACGATGTGCATGACAGTAGTGACAATGAAGACAAGAGGGACGATGATGATACAGATGGTTGAATCAGTCCTATCCAATCTTTTGATGGAACTACTGCCACTACGACAAGTCCCGATGATCATATAAGAAGCTCCCAAAAGAGGCCCAATAACTCAAGAGCAGCATACTCAGCCGACCGAGGCCAAACCATGGGGTAACATCTAGTATCACATCTTATTTCCTCATTTTCTTACTGCTAGGGACTAGCGTTAATTTCATGAGGGGGGATTGGATTTAAGTGATCTAGTATTATTAGTTTGGAGCTTGACATTGGTAGGCTGAGTATAGTATATCGCATGATTTATCAGTTTGCATTTGCATTTGCATGTTTACCGCTTTCTTAGAATTTTTTAGGTTGCATTTCACTACATTCATCCTAGGATAGTCTTGCATGTTTTATATGGAGTTTATTGCCGAATTTTTTGAACTTTTTTATTGGGTAGATCAGCTAGCTATGCCATTAATCGTATGCTTCATCTCTATGAATTTGTTTGAGGTTTTTCTCGCTTGGCTTGTCATATTTAGGTATTGCACTTAGTTGAGCTAGGTAGTCTCGACATCACTTAGTGGTGTTTTCTCTACTGCGGTTCACGAAGGCCTTTATAATAGGATGATGCATGTTAGGGTCTTATGGTTGTTTTCCCGAGTAATTATGTACCTAAGAGGCAACAAGTCTTCACCATGCTTTGAGATTGCTAAATGCCTAGGAAGGAGGTAGTGTGAGGTTGTGTGATCCTTTGTTTATAACCTATTCTTCCGAATAGGTTTGGGGAGGGGGTTACACCATCATAGACTTGTTTCTGTTTTTCATTCTTCGTATCGTGAGTTTATTTTCCTTTTTCCATAAATTTTGTACTCCAACCTATTCTTTCGAATAGGTTTGGGGAAGTCGTGTGAGTCTTTTTGTTTCTCTTTTGTTATGCTACTGCTGGCTAGAAACAATCGAAAAAAAAAAAAGAAAGAAAAATTCCAGAAAAAAATGAGAAAAAGAAAATGAAAAAAAGAATCTGGAAAGAAAAAAAAAAGAAAAAAAGAGAAGACCCCAAAAAAGCAAAGAAGGGTCCAAAAAAGAAAAGCCAAATAGCAGTTTAGCAAAGTTTTGAGTCTTTTCCATTTTTCATATTGTTCGTAATCGTGTTTTTCTATTTTTTATCTTTTTTGTCTTAAGTGTCATCTGTTCTAGACCACCCTCGTCCTGCCATTCAGGAAGTGGTGAATAGCTTAAGACTTTACTTGAGAGATGGGTAGAATAGGGGAGAGTTATCTTTTATAGGGAACCCTCCTTCGTTTGATGAGAGCCAGTACTGGTTCGACCTCTTTTGAGGGAAAGTCTTAACATGGTGGAACAGCAGTAAGTCCTCAGTTTCATAGGCACGGGGCAACCATTCGTATCTTAGCATGCATCATTACGTCGTCACTGACTAGGTCCAGGTAGAGAATGTTACGAGAGACTATCTTGTCTTGACATAAGTGCTTATGTGGATGTGTATAAGTCAATCGAGGTATTCTTCAACCTATATTCATGCTTTGATTTATATGGTTTATGTTCATATGTTATTTTGTAGATTCAGTAATTTAGTTCATTTTATTTGGCATGAAACTCCATTTTGAGTCTTGCATGTTTTTTGTGTTAGAGCCTAGCTTAGTTGCTTGAGGACAAGCAAAGGTTCGGTTTGGGGAGTTTGATGAATGTGTATTTTACACTTTCATTCGAGTCTTTTTCACCTAATTTAGCTATCCTCTATGATAATTTAGCTATATTTTAGTACATTTTATTAGAATAGTGTAACGTTTCCCTTTATATTTTATTTTACAGGTTTTGGTTGAAATTCGGAGATTTCTGGGCAAATATATTAAAGTTGACAAGGAATTGGTGTTCCAGAAGCCTATTTGGAGTATCTGAAGGTTTCCGGATAGGATTTGGAGTCTAGGGGCCGAATCTGGAGGTTAGAAGGCTACTAGAAGTCATAAACCGAGTCCGAAAAGGTGAATAAATCCAAAACCGCATCGAAAACGCGGAAATTCCGCGTTTAAACTGTGGGGCGAACCGCCGCGGGCATAATTCGGGCCTATATATAGTGCTCAGTTTTCTCTCCGAAAATCATATCTTTCCAAGCCTACTTTCTCACCTCTCTCTATAGTTTTAGGTAGGAACTTCCCAGGGCCTGTCCTGGGAGTTCCGTAGCTTAGGGGATACTTTTTCATAGCAGATTGGAGCGCGTAGGATCGCAATCATCCAGAGATTGACAACCTTCGGTAACTTTGTATCTTACAGTTTTTATCTACTTATTTTATTCTTCTTTCAATATGTTTTCTTCTATGATTGCTATTGATTGCATGCCTATTATGAGTAGCTAAACTTATCGTTGGTGGTAGTATGTGAATTCTTAGCGAGGGAAGATAATCATGCTAATGGCTATATCGCGCATTATACTCCGTGTCATTGCTTTATTTCGTTGATCTGTTGCAACCAAAATTCTCGTATGTTGTATTGATTATTATGCACACATGGACACTTGTCAACCAATCAGACCAATTCTCTTCGTAGTGTTGAATAATTACGGAACACATTAGGACGTTAGTTGTTGATGAGTCAGACCCATATTATCTTCGTAGTGCTTAATACTTGCAACAGGACACAAGATTGATTCAAAGATCTCTATGCAAGACCGAGGAATTTATGCATGATTATCGACCCATTATGTTAAGAAGGACCATACTATCACCAATCTCCATTATCTGCTAGAAACCCCCTAATGGAGATTGGTGATAGTATGGTCCTTCTTAACATAATGGGTCGATAATCATGCATAAATTCCTCGGTCTTGCATAGAGATCTTTGAATCAATCTTGTGTCCTGTTGCAAGTATTAAGCACTACGAAGATAATATGGGTCTGACTCATCAACAACTAACGTCCTAATGTGTTCTGTAATTATTCAACACTACGAAGATAATTGGTCTGATTGGTAGACAAGTGTCCATGTGTGCATAATAATCAATACAACATACGAGAATTTTGGTTGCAACTGATCAACGAAATAAAGCAATGACACGGAGTATAATGCGCGATATAGCCATTAGCATGATTATCTTCCCCGCTAAGAATTCACATACTACCACCAACGATAAGTTTAGCTACTCATAATAGGCATGCAATCAATAGCAATCATAGAAGAAAACATATTGAAAGAAGAATAAATAAGTAGATAAAAACTGTAAGATACAAAGTTACCGAAGGTTGTCAATCTCCGGATGATTGCGATCCTACGCGCTCCAATCTGCTATGAAAAAGTATCCCCTAAGCTACGGAACTCCCAGGACAGGCCCTGGGAAGTTCCTACCTAAAACTATAGAGAGAGGTGAGAAAGTAGGCTTGGAAAGATATGATTTTCGGAGAGAAAACTGAGCACTATATATAGGCCCGAATTATGCCCGCGGCGGTTCGCCTCTGGCCTCCGGCGGTTCGCCCCACAGTGTAAACGCGGAATTTCCGCGTTTTCGACGCGGTTTGGATTTCTTCACCTTTTCGGACTCGGTTTATGACTTCTAGTAGCCTTCTAACCTCCAGATTCGGCCCCTAGACTCCAAATCCTATCCGGAAACCTTCAGATACTCCAAATAGGCTTCTGGAACACCAATTCCTTGTAGACTTTAATATATTTGCCCAGAAATCTCCGAATTTCAACCAAAACCTGTAAAATAAAATCTAAAGGGAAACGTGACACTATTCTAATAAAATGTACTAAAATAGAGCTAAATTATCATAGAGGATAGCTAAATTAGGTGAAAAAGACTCGAATGAAAGTGTAAAATACACATTCATCAAACTCCCCAAACCGAACCTTTGCTTGTCCTCAAGCAACTAAGCTAGACTCTAATACAAAAAACATGCAAGACTCAAAATGGAGTTTCATGCCAAATAAAATGAACTAAATTACTGAATCTACCAAATAACATATGAACAAAAAACATATAAATCAAAGCATGAATATAGGTTGAAGAATACCTCGATTGACTTATACACATCCACATAAGCACTTATGTCAAGACAAGATAGTCTCTCGTAACATTCTCTACCTGGACCTAGTCAGTGACGACGTAATGATGCATGCTAAGATACGAATGGTTGCCCCGTGCCTATGAAACTGAGGACTTACTGCTGTTCCACCATGTTAAGACTTTCCCTCAAAAGAGGTCGAACCAGTACTGGCTCTCATCAAACGAAGGAGGGTTCCCTATAAAGATAACTCTCCCCTATTCTACCCATCTCTCAAGTAAAGTCTTAAGCTATTCACCACTTCCTGAATGGCAGGATGAGGGTGGTCTAGAACAGATGACACTTAAGACAAAAAAGATCTACAATAGAAAAACACAATTACGAACAATACGAAAAATGGAAAAGACTCAAACTTTGCTAAACTGCTATTTGGCTTTATTTTCTGAACCCTTCTTTGCTTTTTTGGGGTCTTCTTTTTTTCTTTTTTTTTTCTTTCCAGATTCTTTTTTCATTTTCTTCTTCTCTTTTTTTTTTCTGGAAATTTTCCCTTTTTTTTTCGATTTTTTTTCTAGCCAGCAGTAGCATAACAAAGAGAAACAAAAATGACTCACACGACTTCCCCAAACCTATTTGAAAGAATAGGTTGGAGTACAAAATTCACGGAAAAGAAAATTAAACTCACGATACGAAGAATGAAAAACAGAAACAAGTGTATGACGGTGTAACCCCCTCCCAAACCTATTCGGAAGAATAGGTTATAAACAAAGGATCACACAACCTCACACTACCTCCTTCCTAGGCATTTAGCAATCTCAAAGCATGGTGAAGACTTGTTGCCTCTTAGGTACATAATTACTCGGGAAACAACCATAAGACCCTAACATGCATCATCCTATTATAAAGGCCTTCGTGAACCGCAGTAGAGAAAACACCACTAAGTGATGTCGAGACTACCTAGCTCAACTAAATGCAATACATAAATGTGACAAGCCAAGCGAGAAAAACCTCAAACAAATTCATAGAGATGAAGCATACGATTAATGGCATAGTTAGTTGATCTACCCAATAAAAAAAGTTCAAAAAATTCGGCAATAAACTCCATATAAAACATGCAAAACTATCCGAGGATGAATGTAATGAAATGCAACCTAAAAATTCTAAGAAAGCGGTAAACGTGCAAATGCAAATGCAAACTGATAAATCATGCGAGGTAATATACTCAGCCTACCAATGTCAAGCTCCAAACTAATAATACTAGATTACTTAAATCCAATCCCCCCTCATGAAATTAACGCTAGTCCCTAGCAGTAAGAAAATGAGGAAATAAGATGTGATACTAGATGTTACCCCATGGTTTGGCCTCGGTCGGCTGATTATGCTGCTTGTGATTTATTGGGCCTCCTCTGTGAGCTTCATAGGTGGTCATCAGGTCTTCTGGCAGGTATAGTAGTTCGATTTATATGCCGAACAGGAGCAATTCCCCTATCAGAGTCATCATTTCCCGTATGGCCTTCATTGTCACTACTATCACGCACATCCTCGCTAGTGGAGTTGTAGTGGCAGGTAGAATTCTCAAGTGTGGCCGCCGCTGTTATGGAATCCCCCATCCTGAAGCCCTCCAATAGGATGTGAAATGTTGAAGGGGAAAGGGCAGTGGTATCAGGACCTCCCCCTCCAACGATTTACACCTCGAGAAGGTTACAGTAAGCTGCTCGGACACTCAGAAGTCTTCTACCTTTTTCTCCAATTTTGACCACTTTATCCACTGTTGCTCCGACCAATGTCTATATGATGCTCATCTTTAGAGGCAGGCAAGGGGCACCCCAACAAGGTGCTGGTTACCCATGTCATTACGTTTTGGAACCAAGCTAGCGCTTCGGAACCTTCGAGCAATTTCGGACTCAAGATCGAATCCATCGCGGTAAGACTGTTTCGGTGCCTTCCTGTTCACTCGAACTCTGTAGTCCTCGTGATGGAGTGCTGACATAATAGTGGTTTCTGACCCTTCGGTGGTGCATGAATAGGCATAGGAGTCCTTCCTCCAGGTGTACTCTAGCTCCTCCTCTTGGATAATCCACGACGTTGTTGCCAAACCCCTTGGCTCGAACGCACATCTAGCGACATCACCTTCCTTGACATGGTTCTTCACAGCAATCATACGGGAATGCTCCCTTCCCTTAATATGGTACCTACAAACAGCGATTAGCACCTCGTACGACTCAAAACAGACTCAAATACATGCTAGTGTAAAAGCGAGACACACAAGTGATAGAATCAACAATCAAACTCCTCAAACCACAATGTCTAGCCTAGCTTCTTCATCATGCAACATATCGATGTAACTACTACATGCAATACATCACTTCATGCTCCTACTAGACAAGCAATAACCTTGATAACAAGGTTTCAATTCATACCATAGTAGCGCAAAAATTCTACCAGCATAAATCCTCATTCTCAACTAATAAGCATTCTATCGTCATATCCACCAACATTACACCAATAAACATATCCATATGCTATAAATCAAAGATAAAGACATAATGCATAACAAGATATATCATCTAATAGCAAAATACCCAAATCAACAATTTAAACAAAATTGAGCATGCAATTGATAGTAAATAACATGTCTAATCATATAAACAACATACCCATGCATCAAACAAGTATAATTGAAGCTCAAATTAGAAAACCCCCAAATTCGAAAATTAGGGTTCTTAAAGATGATACCTCAGATCTGCAAATCTAACGAATTAGGATGAAATCTGATCCGTTAGGATGATAGATCATGTAATAGGCTTCGAATTAAGCTAAAGACCACTCAATTTGGTCAAGAAACGAAGAAGTTATGAAGATTTAGAAGCAAAATCGCACTTTTCGGGTTTTTTGGGAGTATGGATGAAGAAAAATGAAGAAAATAATGATTTGGGGTTGAAATCTGCGTTTTTTAAGATCTGGGACTGTGGGGCGGTTCGCCCCACCACAGGGCGGTTCGCCTCGTGCTCCCCAATGCGGGGAGACGGGTCCCGATGCTAGAAAATGCGGTTTAAATCCCGAAACTAATTTTTTTTCAAAAAACCACTCGAAAAATCTCACTCGAACAAAAGCATATACGACACACACATGAACAAATTCGCATATGAGAAGCAAATAGTTCAAGAATGAATGCATGCAGAAAAGCAGTAAAGAAAGCGATAAAAAATTCCGGGTTGCCTCCCGGATAGCGTCATTGTTTTAAGTCTTTGACTCGACTCCTGTCTGCGCCTATCTCCTCTTTTTGCGGGTACTAGGCTTCCCCTTCATTGATCTCCTTTCCATGCCACGAACCTGTGAATAAGAAAGAATATAGGCTGCAAGACCACAATAGTGAGTAGTAATATCAGGCGGTTCAGGTGGATCGGGGTATGGCTTGCAACACGTGTTGCTTGCCATTTACTTCGATGGTGCAAGTTCTTCGGTAGATGTCCATCACGGAACGTAGCTTGGTCAGGAATGTTTGCCCTAATAGTATGACATCCCCTGTCCCAGGTGCAGATGCCGGCATAACTACGAAATTGGTGTTTATTGATGCTTCACCAATCTTTACCAACACATTTTTCACAACGCCTTCGGGTCTCATAAATGATCCATCCGCCAGTCGCACAATAGCCCTTTCCTCAGATAGTTTTCCAAGGTTACTCTTTTCAAACACATTCAAAGGAATTATGTTTGAGTAGGATCCCGTGTCTAGTGTGGCACGGACATCTTCAAGCTCACCAATCCCTACCTTAACATCGGAACTTTTAGGGAGTGGTTCGGGATCCTTTTGCTCCTCATCACTTGCGTCAGAACCAAGGTCCTCCTCTTCTTCCTCAGCCTGTAGAAGTTCTTCCTTCATGCAACACTCGCACTTAGCAACCTTCTTGATGGTGATTTTAACAGGTAGATCACCTACTAAGTTAATGGACAATGACTTCTCAGTGTTGCTAGGCAGTTTGCCTTGTTCCCTACTCGCTCCTCGGTCGATCAACTCTTGCATCTTTTGATGGGCAAGCCTAGTGCTTTCTTCCAACTTATCAAGTCTTGCCCTAGTCTTCTCCGAATCTTCCTCATAACGTTTGAGAAAACTTTGTGTGTGATCAACCATCTTCTGCAAGTTCTTCATCAGTAGAGCCGACTTCGACTTCGGTGGCTCTTTCGGAGCGGAGTTTTCGCAGTGATCATTACCATAGTTCAGCCTACTACGGTCTTGGTTAGGTCCATAAGTTTGGTTAGCCGGTGCATATCCTTGATTGTTACGGTATCCTCTTCTCCAAAATCCACCTCGAGGATTCCTACCGTCTTGTCCGTAGCTAACTTCTTGAGTGCCAAACCCCGTAGCAAAGGCTTCTTCTTCTCCTCCTCGAGCCCAGTTGCCATCATCGTATGCCAGCTCTGATCTACACATATGAGCCCCATGCCCATAGTTCTTGCATATTCGGCATACTTCGTTTGAAACAATTGTTCCGGTGGCGCTCTTGAGGACTTGCTTCAATTCGTTGGTAAAGCACTCGAATTGATCCCCATTTCCCCTGTACATAGGGGCTTCTTGAGTCGGTGGAGCTTCAGGTCCACGTCTCCTAACCATTGCTCTTGGGTCCTTGAACTGCGAACCCTTAGCAAGCGTTTCGAAAACAGCCCAGACGGCTCCTCCCAAATATTGCCTCGGCATTGGAAATCCACCACTTGTTGGTTCTCGAAGGTTAGTCCATTGTAGAAGTGATGTATTGCATGTAGTAGTTACATTGATATGTTGCATGATGAAGAAGCTAGGCTAGACATTGTGGTTTCAGGAGTTTGATTGTTGATTCTATCACTTGTGTGTCTCGCTTTTACACTAGCATGTATTTGAGTCTGTTTTGAGTCGTACGAGGTGCTAATCGCTGTTGTAGGTACCATATTAAGGGAAGGGAGCATTCCCGTATGATTGCTGTGAAGAACCATGTCAAGGAAGGTGATCTCGCTAGATGTGCGTTCGAGCCAAGGGGTTTGGCAACAACGTCGTGGATTATCCAAGAGGAGGAGCTAGAGTACACCTGGAGTAAGGAATCCTATGCCTATTCATGCACCACCGAAGGGTCAGAAACCACTATTACATCATCACTCCATCACAAGGACTGCAAAGTTCGTGTGAACTGGAAGGCACCGGGACATTCTCGCAGCGACGGATTTGATCTTGAGTTCGCAGTTGCTCGAAGGTTCCGAAGCGCTAGCTTGGTTCCAAAACGTAATGACATGGGTACCCAGCACCTTGTTGGGGTGCCCCTTGCGTGCCTCTAAAAGGAGCATAACATTGATATTGGGAGCATCAACTGTAGAGAATGTGGACAAAATTGGAGAAAAAGGTAGAAGACTTCTGAGTATCCGAACAGCTAACTGAAACCTTCTCGTGGAGTAAACCGTTGGAGGGGGAGGTCCTGATACCACTGCCCTTTCCCCTTCAACAGTTCATATCCTATTGGAGGGGTACAGAATGGAGAATTCCATAACAGCGGCGGTTAATCTTGAGAATTCAACCTGCCACTACAACTCTACTAGTGAGGATGTGCGTGACAGTAGTGACAATGAAGACAAGAGGGACGATGATGATACAGATGGTTGAATTTGTCCTATCCGAACTTTTGATGGAACTACTGCCGCTACCACAAGTCCCGATGATCATATATGAAGCTCCCAGAAGAGGCCCAATAACTCAAGAGCAGCATACTCAGCCGACCGAGGCCAAAGCATGGGGTAACATCTAGTATCACATCTTATTTCCTCATTTTCTTACTGCTAGGGACTAGCATTAATTTCATGAGGGGGGATGGGATTTAAGTGATCTGATGTTGTTAGTTTGGAGCTTGGAATTGGTAGGATGAGTATAGTACCTCGGATGCTTTATCTGTTTGCATTTGCACGTTTACTGCTTTCTTAGATTTTTTAGGTTGCATTCACTACATTCATCCTAGGATAGTCTTGCATGTTTTTTATGGAGTTTATTGCTGAATTTTTTGAACTTTTTTATTGGGTAAATCAACTAGCTATGCCATTAATCGTATGCTTCATCTCTATGAATTTGTTTGAGGTTTTTCTCCCTTGGTTTGTCACATTTATGTATTGCACTTAGTTGAGCTAGGTAGTCTCAACATCACTTAGTGGTGTTTTCTCTACTGCGGTACACGAAGGCCTTTATAATAGGATGATGCATGTTAGGGTCTTATGGTTGTTTCCCGAGTAATTATGTACCTAAGAGGCAACAAGTCTTCACCATGCTTTGAGATTGCTAAATGCCTAGGAAGGAGGTAGTGTGAGGTTGTGTGATCCTTTGTTTATAACCTATTCTTCCGAATAGGTTTGGGGAGGGGGTTACACCATCATAGACTTGTTTCTGTTTTTCATTCTTCGTATCGTGAGTTTATTTTTCTTTTCCGTGAATTTTGTACTCCAACCTATTCTTTCAAATAGGTTTGGGGAAGTCGTATGAGTCATTTTTTGTTTCTCTTTGTTATGCTACTGCTGGCTAGAAAAAAAATCGAAAAAAAAAAAGAAAAATTTCCAGAAAAAAAGGGAAGAAGAAAATGAAAAAATAATCTGGAAAGGAAAAAAAGAAAAAAGAAGACCCCAAAAAGCAAAGAAGGGTCCAGAAAATAAAGCCAAATAGCAGTTTAGCAAAGTTTGAGTCTTTTCCATTTTTCGTATTGTTCGTAATTGTGTTTTTCTATTGTAGATCTTTTATGTCTTAAGTGTCATCTGTTCTAGACCACCCTCGTCCTGCCATTCAGGAAGTGGTGAATAGCTTAAGACTTTACTTGAGAGATGGGTAGAATAGGGGAGAGTTATCTTTTATAGGGAACCCTCCTTCGTTTGATGAGAGCCAGTACTGGTTCGACCTCTTTTGAGGGAAAGTCTTAACATGGTGGAACAGCAGTAAGTCCTCAGTTTCATAGGCACGGGGCAACCATTCGTATCTTAGCATGCATCATTACGTCGTCACTGACTAGGTCCAGGTAGAGAATGTTACGAGAGACTATCTTGTCTTGACATAAGTGCTTATGTGGATGTGTATAAGTCAATCGAGGTATTCTTCAACCTATATTCATGCTTTGATTTATATGTTTTTTGTTCATATGTTATTTGGTAGATTCAGTAATTTAGTTCATTTTATTTGGCATGAAACTCCATTTTGAGTCTTGCATGTTTTTTGTATTAGAGTCTAGCTTAGTTGCTTGAGGACAAGCAAAGGTTCGGTTTGGGGAGTTTGATGAATGTGTATTTTACACTTTCATTCGAGTCTTTTTCACCTAATTTAGCTATCCTCTATGATAATTTAGCTCTATTTTAGTACATTTTATTAGAATAATGTCACGTTTCCCTTTAGATTTTATTTTACAGGTTTTGGTTGAAATTCGGAGATTTCTGGGCAAATATATTAAAGTTGACAAGGAATTGGTGTTCCAGAAGCCTATTTGGAGTATCTGAAGGTTTCCGGATAGGATTTGGAGTCTAGGGGCCGAATCTGGAGGTTAGAAGGCTACTAGAAGTCATAAACCGAGTCCAAAAAGTTGAAGAAATCCAAAACCGCGTCGAAAACGCGGAATTTCCGCGTTTACACTGTGGGGCGAACCGCCGGAGGCCAGAGGCGAACCGCCGCGGGCATAATTCGGGCCTATATATAGTGCTCAGTTTTCTCTCCGAAAATCATATCTTTCCAAGCCTACTTTCTCACCTCTCTCTATAGTTTTAGGTAGGAACTTCCCAGGGCCTGTCCTAGGAGTTCCGTAGCTTAGGGGATACTTTTTCATAGCATATTGGAGCACATAGGATCGCAATCATCCGGAGATTGACAACCTTCGGTAACTTTGTATCTTACAGTTTTTATCTACTTATTTTATTCTTCTTTCAATATGTTTTCTTCTATGATTGCTGTTGATTGCATGCCTATTATGAGTAGCTAAACTTATCGTTGGTGGTAGTATGTGAATTCTTAGCGAGGGAAGATAATCATGCTGATTGCTATATCGCGCATTATACTCCGTGTCATTGCTTTATTTCGTTGATCAGTTGCAACCAAAATTCTCGTATGTTGTATTGATTATTATGCACACATGGACACTTGTCAACCAATCAGACCAATTATCTTCGTAGTGTTGAATAATTACGGAACACATTAGGACGTTAGTTGTTGATGAGTCAGGCCCATATTATCTTCGTAGTGCTTAATACTTGCAACAGGACACAAGATTGATTCAAAGATCTCTATGCAAGACCGAGGAATTTATGCATGATTATCGACCCATTATGTTAAGAAGGACCATACTATCACCAATCTCCATTATCTGCTTGAAAACCCCTATTGCTTTCTATCTGCTGTTTTATATTCTTAATTAGATTTGATAAAGCTAGTATAGTCCCGAGAGAACGACACTCGAGTCATTCTACTACTACACTACAGTTTTCGTTGTAGTTGTGGATTGCCTTTGGATAAATACAAATTTATTTGATTGAATCTGACACGTTCATCAATGGGCAATGTGCCCGTCGAGGTCCTGTCGCAGTCCTTGGACAGAAGTGGTCAAGGCTGCAGTACCAGCATTGGCTCTATCGAAACGGTCATCGAGGTAGGTCCGGAATTCAAAGAAGTCAAATCCTCTAGATCCCTGTGGTGCTCGAGGCGGTGCATGCGGTGCTCTATGGACAAATCGGATATCCGGGATAGGGGCTTGGCCATCATCAGCCTCCATAGCATCCTCATAATCATTCTCATTATCGGAATCGCTCGGTTGGAAGGGTGCTTCCACATCAGCAGCGGCAGCCGTGGGGTTCTTCAACTGATACCTAGCCAGCTGCACCTCAATGGTCGAGGGTGAAAGGGCAGCGACCTCGCAATCCCCCTCGTCAATGTCATCGACCCCATGATATTTGCAGTAGGCAGTGATGAAGCTCGGAAAGATGAAGGGCTTCTTCTTCTTTTCCCAGTGGCGCTCATACTCTTCATACATGATGTGCCCGATGTCGATCCGATGTCTGTCTATGAAGCAGTAGAGGAGCTCGGCGTAGTAGGGCTGAATCCATGAGTCATTCTTCCTAGGGATCAAGTTGAAAATGCAGAATTTCATCATTACCTTAGCTTCAATGCTAAGGTCGCTCTGACGGATCCGTGCAGGTTCTCCCCCGATTTCCGGATATCTGTACTCCCTGTTGCAGATCACGTCCGTAATATGTCTTCCTATCCCCCTAGAGGCCCTCGAATACAGGTAGGCATGGTCGCTCCCTGTGAACTCCTGATGCCCAAAATGGATGAATGAAGAAATGGTCTCTGGTGTCCATGGTATTATCAGGCCTCGAACTAGTACCCCATTCTTCTCCTCGAGATTTGTGTATCCAGTGTAATACTCTTGGAGGAGGCTCACGTCGTACCCCTTGAACCTGTTGGAACTGTACCGAACCCAATTCCTTCTTGATGCCAATCGGGATAGCGTCCTATACCCCGCCGTTCCAGCTGCTGACTCTGGAATATCAATCCTCCTGTCTGGAATGATCGATCTTCCCCCTTCGGCCATCTCCGCTTCGAGCCTTTGTCGGACATCTATCGCCGCTAAAGACATCTCGTACATGTGGTGAGAAGGTTGGGAGCTTGATGCTACTCCCTTCCCCTTTTTGCTCGAGCCAGCTCTCCTCGATCCTCTTGGAGCCATGATTCCTACAAAAAGCAATTAGTATCTTGTATGACACAAAACAGACCTATGCATATGTAAATGTACGAGCGAACAAACGAGCAATATCTTCAACAATCCAACTCCTCAAAAACCCAATGTCTAGTCTAGCTACTTCATCACGCAACATATCAATGTAACTACTACATGCAATACATCACATTATGCTCTTGCTAAAAAACAAATGCCTTGAACCAAGGTTAAATCCATACCATAATAACAAAAAA
>CM051456.1:42871911-42967841 GCA_028274465.1 Plantago ovata | reverse complement strand
TAAACTCGCAATAAATCATGACATGAAATTCAATCGTGCCACTTATTAAAAGGAGTTATTAATCTAACGGCTAACAAACAAAGAGAGAGAGTGCTCTGACGGTTTTAGTTAGTGGGCCACTACGCATCAATGCAAAGCTCCACTATCTCCAGTGTTTCTCTTTTTTACCCTTGCTGAGCTCAATCGATTGAGTTCTCACACACCAGAGACACTATATAAAGAAGGAGTTAGAGAAATGACAAAATTCTTTAACTCACATTTCCTTTCTCTGCAATTTCTAGCCTGAAACTAATGTACCTCCGGTCAAAAAGCAAACTATCTCTTTTCGTACAATCTTTCTTGCTCTATAAGAAATGGCTCCCAAGAGACAGTCATCTAAGTCCTCAAAATCGTCAAAGGTTGACAGTGCTGAAACACCATTGCTCGGTGACTGCTCGGTGACTACTCTGGCAAGAACAACGAAAGTTGTGTTGAAAAACGACCGAATCACTGTAAAACCTATGCCTCCGTCATATCTTGACACTGCAAAGTGTGAGATGTTGATGCAATGGGGAGGGTTTGCAAAAGAAAAGTACATTAGGTACTTTTATGAACAAGAACTTGATGACCAAAATGAAGAGGCGCTTGAGTTCATCAAGCAGCAAGGCCTCATGAACTTTATCTCTGCTCGCACTAAGCAAGTGAGCATGATTGATACTATGGAATTCTACAACAATCAGAAATCCAGTCCCTTACAGACAGTAATGGAGTCACTGAAAAAGTGATCCTTACTACAGTTCAGAACACGCAAATCGTCCTGAAATGGACTGATTTAGCGGAGATTTTTCAGATTCCAACCACTGGAACTGAAGATGACGTCACTGCTTCTGACGAAGAAATTGAAGCTTTCTACAGTGACGTCAGAAATGCAAAAATGAAGAAAGGCGAGATAGCTCCCGTGACTTGGACAAAGCACGTTAAGAGAAAGCATCTCTGCCATCACTTGGTCTAGTAGCTCTGCTACTCATTAAAGTTCTTGACTCCCAAGTTGGAGGAATTGACCAAGGCCTGAGAAGATGGCCATTGCTGATGCATATCTATGAAATAAATCGGAACTTAACTGGGCTAAGTACATTTTCAACAGGCTTGTTGATTGTGTTACTAAGTTTAAGGTAAAGGTAGAAGACAACAAGGTCTCACCTTCCTTTCCAGTTATGTATGGAATCAAGATATGCTATATCCTTGAACATTTCAGGATTCAGCTAAGAAACCCATTGCCAATCAAGAAATCTGTGTGCAATGTGGGAAGATCTTTCTACAAGCAGAATGTACCTAAGATTGCTGGAAAGAAAACCAAGAAGACAACAACTGCAAATGTTGTCAGCACAAGCCAGCAAGAAAGGTATACAACAGCTGCAGATGTTACCACTCAGCAACTTAGAGATGAAACTGCTGTTGGTGGTGGTAACACAAATGAAACTGCTGTAGAAAATCAACAAGGTACGTGTACAACAGCCGTTGCTGAAAATGCAACAATAGATGACTCTGGGAAACTGGAGAAATCTAAAAAGAAAAAGAGGAAAGCTGATGATGACACTCAGACTGCAGCGTCATCAGCAAATCCCGTACCTAAGAGGAAACGGACAAGTAACAAAAGAAAGAAGACACTGGCTTCTCAGTCAGTCCCTAATGTCCAAGACTCCTCAGTCAATTCCCAGACAAATGCTGAAACGCATTTGCCAGTAGATGTTGCTGAAATAATTACTGAAACATATATCAGCAATGTTGAAGTGTTTGCGGAAGCCTTCAACAATCAACTTAACGTTGATAACTCTACTGAGAACAGACCTCAAGGCAGTGGAAATGAAATTCCTGCCCAAGTCCCAGATATCTACATTGTAGATATTCCAAATGATCCAACTATGGAACCAGCAAGCTACATTGCTGTTGATCTGCAAAGAGCGGCACTCGCTGATGCTGCTGGAGAGATGGTTGCTGAACAAGCAACTCATCAAGTTGCTGAAACCCAGCTTGCTGATGGACCAGTTGCTGAAATAGCAATGGTTCCTGTTCCTGAAGTTGCTGAAACTCAAGAAGCATTATTCAAAGACGCATCTCTTGATGCTGAGAATACTGGCCCAAGTTCACCCAAGACCTCAATTGACAAAGTCCAGCTTGTACTGGAAGATTTAAGCAAACAAATGGAGTTGGAGATTGAAGAATCATCCAACAAGTCAATTGATCTCTTCATGACAAGCAGTGAGCTTAAAGGTCAAGATGCTTCTGCTCAACTTGTCATTTCAGAGACAAGGGAGATTGCTGAAACCGCACAGCTTTCTCAGTTAGAGCAAAATCAGAAGTCTGCTGAAGAAACAGTCCCAGAAGCCGAAGAAACTGTTAATGCTGAAAGGACTGAGCCACAACCTGTCCTTCTTCAGCAGGTAGTTAATTCAACCATCAGTAAAACTTCAAATTCTGAAAATTGTTCTTTTGCTAAAATTATTCTTTCTCTACAGACTTCTCAAGATGCAAGTCAGATGGTTGCTGAAGCCTCTGCACCAGAACCAACACTCCCTGCTCAGCAGGTAGTTAATAATTTTGGTATAAAAACTAAGTTTGACAGCTTAGTACTTGTGTCTAATTTTAATTTATTTCAGGATGAACAAATGGAGGATGCTACTCAAGCTCCTCATGGAATGGAAATTGTACTACATGAGCTTGCTGACTCTCAGCAGGTAAATCATGTTTCAGACTTAAACTCTAAAACAATTTTCCAAACCAATCCTGATCTAAATAAAATTCTTTTTCAGGCTCAAAAGGAGACCACTGAAGTGGTACTCATCACTGAAGATCAGCAAGTAAGTTCTGAAGAACTTTACTTGAGCTTCAAGAGGACAACTTTGTCAAGGGTTGCTAAGTCCGTCAGCAACTGGCAAAGATATAGGAGAATGGACTTCTCAGATCTTCACCTTCATCTCTCAAATGAGAAAAAGAGATCTTCACTGTTAAAGCTCGAAACATTTGTCCACTCCATCCTTCCTGAAGAAATGACATATTCTCAGCAAATGAGCTCAAATCTGATTGCTCAAATCAGAGAGAATATGAAGGCCAAATTTAAGAGTGCCTCTCCAGCTGAACAAGCTGTGATGCTCAAAGGTCTTTTTGTTCCTGTGGTGGCTGATCCCCACAAATTAACTGAGGAAGAGGAAGTGACAAGTGTTGCTTTGTACAAGCATATTGAGCTAGTCATTCTGACAGATGATGAAGAAGAAGAAGAAGATGAGAACATTCCCACTGATTCCAGTGATGATGAAGGGAAAGATTCCAAGGACAAGAAAGACGATGATGATGACAATCAAGGTCCAAGTCCTGATGCTGGAGGCCTAAAGTTGACAGTTGCGGAAAATGTTCAACAAGAAAATCAGCAAGCTGAACAACCACAACCTCAGCATGAATCTCAACCTCCTCCTGCTACTGAAAATCAAGCACCTGTACAAGGTGCTGATACTGAAGAAGAATATGCCAGAAAAAGGGTTGCCTTGAAAAATGGCAAGAGTCCAGTTTCTGATGCCAAGGTTACTGAAGAAAACCTTGAAGACGAGGATGAAGAAGATGAAGATTACCAACGAGCTCTACAAAATAGTCTCGTGATCCATGCAAGGCATACGCAGGATCTGGAAATTGGTGAATCTTCAAGACCAAAATCAAAGGAAGTTCCATCCCTTCCATTTACTACTGGCGAAACTCCAGTTATTGAGTCTCAAACGTTGCCTTCAGCAACTACTCAATTAAACTAACTACTGGCGAAACTCCAGAAATTGAGCCACAAACTCAATTGAAACAACTACCTACTGGTGAAACTCCAGTCGTTGAGTCTGAAGCGTTGCCATCAGCAACCACCCAACAAAAAGGAAGTGAAGCTACTGACAAAGGCTCCAAAGTCGCTCAACTTGATGAATCTGAGGATGATGACGACTTGTCAGAAAATGATGATGATCAATCTAAGCGAGACCCAAAAGTCGTTCAGATTCCTCCTCCTGATTACATCAATGATTTAGACGATGGGCTGAGAGCCGAATTGCTGACGCGTGATGATCAGTTTGCTTCTGAGATTAAGGTTCATTCCTTAACACCTCATTTAGTGTCGTTCCCAAGAGTTGAGGAGTTTACTCCCAGAATTCTAGCACTAAAGCAAGTCCATGATGCCTGCAAAGCTGAAGATGAGGCATTGCTTGCTGAGAGCCCACTTGACATTGGAAAAATACTGGCTACAGTGCTGAGACGCACTACAACTTTGACAATAGCTCAAAGAGACATCAGTCTTTTTCATAAGAGCTATGAAGCAGATGTAAGTCAGGCGCTCAAGCTTGCAAAGAATGCTCTTGTCAAAGCTCAGAATATTATGGATGAGAAGGCCGCAACAGAGAAAAGACATGAAGAGAACATGATGAATATTCAAAAAGAGTTAGCAACAATGAACTCTGACCAACAAGAAATCATCATGAAGTATAACAGTCTCAACACTCTTGCTGAAAATTGCAATGAGTTCTATTCTCTGCACATCACTCCGATGTTGTAATCCATGTCTAAGGGGGAAAAGAAGACAAGAAAAAGCAATCAAACCCCTCCTACTACTGCTGCTGATGCGCCACTTCCACTAGAACCTCTTGCTGAAAGAGAGCAAAGTTCTAAAAGACAAGCAGAAACTGAGTTAAATTCAGCAAGTACCAAAAAGAGAAAAACCGCTGCTGAAACTCAAGATTTCTGTCACACTGAAAGTCATCACAATCTGAATGAAGATGATGAAGAAGATGATGACAATCAAACAATAGCTCAAGCCATAAGAGCTAGACCCTTGACAGCCATAACTCCGTCTGGCCACTCAAGGCATTTTTCGTCTGACTCTTCAGCAAGAGATCAAGACAATGCTAAATCTAGAAGAAGAAGGCAAAGACAGGAAGAGAAAAGGCTGGCCAGCATTGCTATTGGCTCCGGCATTGAATATACAAATACCAGCAATGATGAAACCACTCAGAATGTGATCAGAAACATTCATGGTTGCTGGATCCTAAAGCTGGAAGACTTGCTGGTAAATGAGTTCTTTCCTACAGCCATTCTGAATCAAATGTTCAAATGGATTGAACTCAAGGTCCAAAGAAAGCAAAGGGAAGAATCCCTCCCAAGAAATATTGCTGGGAGATGGTTGAATCTGGAGGTCTCAGTAAGAAGAACTGCCATTGGTAAGACTTATAGACAAGAACCAGATTTGATAAAACCACCTGGCATTGCTTACTATGCTGACCCGGTAACAAAGAAACCTAAGAAGAAACTTGGATTGATTCCTTATGAGTACTTCTATCTCACTGCTAACGATCAAGAAGAAGATCTTCTCTGGTTAAGAAAGATTCATCCGAGAAACATTTCAGATACACAGCTTCTCCATGCAAGTAATTGGGGCATGCTTTATGGGTAATTCACTACATGGAAATGAATGCTGAAAAGCATCATCATACTGCCTGCAAAAATGCAAGAATTCTTCAACTACGAGTCCGTAGGCTTCTAGAAAACTACGAGAAGGATTGTGTTGAATTCACTGCTCTTGCTGAGAAGAGTGTAAGAGAGATTTTGAGAAAATCCTCTGAAAGAGTTTAAGTCCCTGCAATAGTTTTTGTTAAAGTTTTTGTTTGCTGATTCATTGTTATCTATGCTTTCTTGTAATCTTCTGAATGATAACTTTCAGCAATGAATTCTTTTTGACTCTTATTGGTTTTGATTATGCAACTTACTTATGCTTACTGTTTATTAATTCAAGTATGCTTGCATTAATCATCTGATTTATTCAACATCAGAAACCTCTAAAAGGGTAACAATTAATTTAGCCATGGATTGCTAACATCAAAAAGGGGGAAATTTGTTAGGAAACTTGTAATTTTGATGAGCAATTAACCATGCTAAATTAAGAACAGTCCAGTAACTAGTACTCTTAAGGTCCATAGGTTTTTAGAATTGTAAGGACATTGTAAAAGAGGAACGTTTGCTGATGACTTAGTTAGGTTTTAGATAAGTTATTTCTTTTGTGTATGACGTATTTTATTTTCTGAGAAGAAAATAATTTATTGACACTTTAGTGTATGACGTATTTTATTTTCTGAGAAGAAAATAATTTATTGACACTTTAGCGTATGATGTATTTTATTTTCTGAAAAGAAAATATCTTATTGATGCTTAGCTTTAATGAATCTTATTTTCTGAAAAGAAAATGACCTATTGAAGCATTTGCTGAAGATATATTTTGTTTATTACAAACAAATTATTGAAGCAAATAAGAAACCGGTCAGAATCTTGAAGACTTTTGAAGATCTGAAGACTTGAAGACTTGAAGATTGCTGAAGACTGGTAAAGGCACGTGTTGCTCAGAAAGTGGAATTTTCAGCAACAGCATTGCATAAGTGAAAATCTGAAAGACAGAGTAGGTTGTGCTTGCTGAAACCTAGAATGAACACTTGCTGATGAACATATGTGACCTCTTGCTGAATGTACGTGAAATTGCGCTCCAATGTTACTGTTTGAATTCTATTCAAATATGCATTTAATGCAAAGCTTACACGTGAAGGACATGAAGACTAGAAGACAAACAAAGTTGCTGCTGAAAGTACAAAAGCAAGATAGTGACATGTTAAGGAACAAAAGCCTTAGGATTTGAAATTCAAACGGCTCCTTACTTGCACTATAAATAGAGGTCATCCGGCAAAGAGTTGAAGTGTGTCAACAACGTGATCAAACTCTCACTTGTGCTTAAAAACTCACAAACCTTCAAACACTCTTACTGCCATTGATCCGTTCCAAGACTTAAAGCTTGAAAAAGCTACTTGTGAAGAAGTAGAACAAACTCGGCTAAGAAATTAGTTAAGTGTTCTTTCTTTCGAACAAGAACAAGTCTTGACACCAGAAACAATCAAACTTGTTTACTGCAAAGTATTCCAAGTTGTGTTTCTTAGATTACTTATTGTAACTGAATAAGTTATAATTAAGTTATCTCACCCCAAAACTCTCTAACTGAAAATACACCCTTTCAGGCGTGATATTCAGGGGGAACTTAATCGAGCAAGGTTTTGCTGATTAAAAGTACCAAGTTTGGTGGAGAACAAGGTTGAGTTCTCTAGTTTAGGTTGGAGACAAAGCAAGTGTGCTTTGGTTTCCGTTTAATCGCTTTAGATAGGAGATTGTAAGGAACCTCAATCATATCTTAGTGGATTCAGTCCTAGAAAGGACAAAGTGGATTAGTTGAGAGATTACGCCACTCTCAGATACCACTATAAAAGCGTTTGTGTGATTTACTTACTGCATTTAGCTTTCAGCAAATTATATCTGTTTGTACACAGTCACTCAATTCACTTGCTGAATCCCTTTACTTGCTGAAAGAGCACCTATTGTTTCAAAGACTTCCGCTCTCTGATTTAAGTATCAGCAAACCAAGCTATTGGAAAGTAACTTACGCTTGCTGAGAAAGTTAAGTATCAGCAACTTCATTACTGTAAAGTAATAAGTACTTGCTGAGAAAGTTTTTAAACGACAAAAGTTTGAAAAGACTATTCACCCCCCCCCTCTAGTCTTTTCGTGTTGTTTAAAGGGACCAACATGGGGCGAATCGCCCCGCGTGGGGGGCGATTCGCCCCCCACCTCCTGAGTTGGGGAGACGAACGTTTCGAAAAAAATGCGGTTTTTAGTCCCCGAAACCATTTTTCTCAAAAAATCACTCGAAAAATCTCACTCAAACATAACATAAACACATACGACACAGGGACGAACAAATTCACATATGAAAAGCAAATTGTTCAAGTATGAATGCATGCAATAAAGCGGTAAAGAAAGCGATAAAACCCCGGGGTTGCCTCCCGGATAGCGCCATTGTTTAAAGTCTTTGACTCGACTCCTGTCTACGCCTAGCTCTTCTTCTTGAGGGTACTAGACTTCCCCTTCATGGATCTCTTCCTCATAGCTTGAACCTGTGAATAAGAATGAACATAGACATTAAGACCACTGTAGTCAATAGTGTGAGAAGTATCAGGTGGATCAGATATGGCTCGCAACACATGTTGCTTGCCATCCACTTCAATAGTGCAAGTCCTTCGGTAGATGTCCATCACGGAGCGTAGCTTAGTCAAGAACGTTCGCCCCAAGAGAATGACATCCCCCGTCCCAGGTGTAGATGCCGGCATAACTACAAAATCGGTGTATACGGAAGCTTCACCAATCTTGACCAATACATTCTTCACAACGCCTTCGGGTCTCACAAAGGATCCATCCGCCAGTTGCACAATAGCCTTATGCACAGATAGTTTTCCAAGGCAACTCTTCTCGAACACATTTAAAGGGAGCACATTAGAGTAGGATCCCGTGTCTAGTGTGGCACGGACATCTTCAAGTTCCCCAATCCCGACCTTAACATCGAAACTTTGAGGGAGTGGCTCGGGATCCTCTTGCTCCTTTTCACTCTCGTTAGCACCAAGGTCCTTCTCTTCTTCCTCAGCCTGTGGGGGCACTTCCCCCTCGCAACTCTCACACTTAGCAACCTTCTTGATGGTGATTTCAACAGGTAGATCACCCACCAAGGTAATGGACATCGACTTCTCAGTGTTGCTAGACAGCTTGGCTTGCTCCCTACTTGCTCCTTGGTCGATCAACTCTTGCATATTTTGATGGGCAAGCCTAGTGCTTTCTTCCAACCTATCAAGTCTCGCTCTAGTCTTCTCGGAATCTTCTTCATAACGTTTGAGAAAACTTTGGGTGTGATCAACCATCTTTTGCAAGTTCTCCATCAGTTGAGCCGACTTCGACTTCGGTGGCTCTTTCGGAGCGGGGTTTTCGCAGTGATCATTACCATAGTTAAGCCTACTACAGTCTTGGTTAGGGCCATAAGTTTGGCTAGCCGGTGCATATCCTTGATTGTTTCGGAATCCTCTTCTCCAAAATCCACCTCGAGATTCCTACCGTCTTGTCAGTATCTAGCTTCTTGAGTACCAAACTCCGTAGCAAAGGCTTCCTCTTCGCCTCTTTGAGCCCAGTTGCCATCATCATACACAAGCTCCGATCTACACATATGAGCTCCATGTCCATAGTTCTTGCATATTCGGCAAACTTCGTTGAATTCGTTGGTAAAGCACTCGAATTGATCCCCATTCCCCCTATACATAGGGGCTTCTTGAGTCGGTGGAGCTTCAGGTCCACGTCTCCTAACCATTACCCTTGGGTCCTTGAACTGCGAACCATTACCATTAGCCTTTCGAAAACTGCCCAGACGGCTTCTGCGGTTTCCTCCCAAATATTGCCTCGGCATTGGAAATCCACCACTTATTGGTTCTCGAAGGTTAGTCCATTGTAGAAGTGTTGGACTAGGTCAGAAAGTTCAAAACCATGGTGAGGGCACTTGTTCGTGAGATCTTGGAATCTCTCAAACGCGGTGTAGATGGTCTCATCATAGTCCTGCTTGAATCCAGTGATTTGCGCCTTTAGCGCGGTAGTCAAGGGGTGAGGGAAGTATTTTTCCATGAAAGCTGAAAAAACCTTCTCCCAAGTGTCCAGCGAGCCTGCTGGTAAAGAACTCAACCATGACTTGGCTCTGTCGCCAAGCCCCATAGCAAAAACCTTCATCCTCAACTCATCCGTTGTTATTTCAGCTCCGGGTCGTGGGAGTTGGTTGACGAAATCATCGATATCGTGCAAGTACCCCATCACATCTTCCCTTGATAAGCCATAGAACCTCGGAAGTTGTTGGAATGCGTGGTTCTTGATTTCCAGATCTCGAGTTGCGGACGAAAGAACAATCGCCGGTCCCCTCATACGATCCTTGGAGGGTTGAACCCATGCTTTCAGTGGTCTAGGTTCTGCCATTCCGTCGATTTCCTTGAAAAGACTGTGTAGAAATTCAGAGAAATCGGTATCCTCTATTTCCTCTAGCTCACGCCTTTGAAGTAGTCGCCTTCTCTGGTGGTAGACTCTGTCGATCTCAGCAATTGAATCAGCAAGCGGTGTTCCCCTAGATCGTGTATGTGGCATAAACTATCTGTAATAGACTAGGAAAGCAGTATCAGAGAGAGATTAAAAAGGAAAACTAAAACTACTAGAATTAGGAATTGAATGCTGAAAATATAAACAAATTAAATAGCAAAAAGGAGTATAGTCCCCGGCAGCGGCGCCAATTTGATGAAACGCGGGATTGTAAGTTTCGGATCAAGCAAATAAATTTGTTATTTAGCCAAAGGCAATTCACAACTACAACGAAAACGGTAGTGTAGCAGTAGAATGACCACGAGTGTCGTTCTCTAAGGACTATAACAAGCTTTATCAAATCTAATTTAGAATATAAAAACAGCAGACGGTATAGCAAAGGTTTTTCTAACAGATAATGGAGATTGGTGATAGTATGGTCCTTCAAAGCATAACGGGTTAATAATCATGCATAAATTCTTCGGTTTTGCATGGAGATCTTTGATCAATTAATTGTCCTGTTGTAATTATCAAACACTACGAAGATAAATAGATAGGTCAAAAGACTATTAAATTGTCCAATTCTGTTCCGTAATTATTCAATACTACGAAGATATAGATATGCTAGTCTAATGAATTGTCCAATTGTGCATAATAATTAATCAACATACGAAGATATAGGTTCCGCTAGATCAAAGGAATAAAGCAATAACACGGAGTATAATGCGCGATATAGCCATTAGCATAATTATCAACCCTTCGCTAAGAATTCACATACTATCACCAATGATAAGTTTAGCTACTCATAGTTGTCATGCAATCAACAGAAATCATACCACGAATGAAATGAAAACATGATGAGAGATATATAAAAATAAGTAGAAAAACTGCAGTCTCCGAAGAATCGCGATCTTACAAGCTCCAAACTGCTATGAAAAAGTATCTCCTAAACTATGAACCCCCAGAACAAGCTCTGGGAAGTTCCTACCTAAAACTACAGAGAAAGGTGAGAGAATAGGTCTGGAAAAGTATGAATTTCGGAGAAAAACTGAGCAACTATATATAGGCCTCGAATTTGTGTGGGGCGAAGGGCCCCACACACCAGGCGATTCGCCTGGTGTGGGGCAATTCGCCCCACGTCCCGGGCGATTCGCCCGAGAGCTTTTTCGGGAATTTCCGCGTTTTCGACGCGTTTTTGGATTTCTTCCCCTTTTCGGACTCGGTTTCTGACTTCTAGTGGCCTTCTAACCTCGAGATTCGACCCCTAGACTCCAAATCCTATCCGGAAACTTTCAGATACTCCAAATAGGCTTCTGGAACACCAATTCCTTGTCAACTTCAATATAATTTCCCGGAAATCCTCGTTTTTCAACCAAAACCTGTAAAATAAAAACTAAAGGGAAACGTGACACTATTCTAATAAAATGCACTAAAATATAGCTAAATTAACATAGAGGATAGCTAAAATAGGTGAAAAAGACTCAAATGAAAGTGTAAAATACACATTCATCAAATTCCTACCTAAAACTATGTGAAAAGGTATGAAAAAAGGTCTGAGAAAGTATGAAAAACGTAGAGAAACTTGCAACTATATATAGGAGTTCGGAACGTGTGGGGCGAGTCGCCCCAGACACCGAGCGAACCGCCTGGTGTGGGGCGAACCGCCCGGGAGCTCCAGTCGGCGAGAAACGCGTTTTTGACGCGTTTTTGGTCTTCTCTTCCTTTTCGGACTTGCATTTTGCCTTCTAGTTACCTTTATGCCTTGAAACTCGACCCCTAGACCTTAAATCTCATCCAGAACCTTCTAGATACTCCACGAATGTCCTCGGAATACCAATTCTTCGTTCTCTTCAATAAAATTGCCCGGAAAATCACATTTTTCACCTAAAACCTGTAAAATGCAAATTAAAGGGAAACGTGAGACTATTCTAATAAATGCACTAAAATATAGCTAAGTTAACACAGAGGATAGCTAAATAGGTGAAAAAAGACTCGAATGAAGGTGTAAAATACACGTTCATCACTTTGCCCCCTTGTGTCTCTTCTTTTTGCAGAACCGGGCTTTACCTTTTGGAGCTTCAATACTCGAGTACAATAAATCACCATTTAGAAAAAAAACAAAATCTAGTGAGGTAACTTTCTACGCATTCTCTTTCTTTATATTTATATTTATGTCTCTTGTTTTAGGCCGTGACAAAGTTCATAGCGGAAAAGACCACAGTGGACACGAATCAATAGACATTGTCTCAGCTCCACAAAGGAGACGTTCCAATAGACCAATAGACGGACCCATGAAGCCTTGGAGGTACCGAATCAATAGACATTATCTAGGTTCTATGAAGGAGACGTAGCACGGACCCTTGAATCCTTGGAGGCACCGAACCTTTAGACGTTAGTCTTCGGTTCCATGTAGGAAACGAACCCTTGGAGGTACAGAACCTTTAAACGTTAGTCTTGGTTCCATGGAGGAAACGAACTCTTGGAGGTACCGAACCTATAGACGTAAGTCTTGATTCCATGGAGGAAACGGACCCTTAGAGCCTTGGAGTTGTCGAACCTATAGACTTTTGTCCTGGTTCCATGGAGTAGAGGCGGACCCACGAAGCACTGGAGGTGCCAAACCCATAGACTTTTGTCTTTGGTTCCATGGAGTAGAGACGGACCTTGGAGCCATAGAAGACCTATTTCTTGAAGAAGTTCCTCTTTTTTTTTCTTTTTTTTTTTAAGGAAATGACTGAGCTCCAAATCATCTTTAGAGCGGCCTACGTATCCCACATTGGGAATCAAGTCAAGACGTAGTTCAAGGATTCCATTCACACTTTATACTCAGGTGAGCAACGAGTCACATGCAGTTTATGCTCGTGCGTAAAGGAGCGTTGACTTCAAATTGTAGATAGTTTTGGCTCGTGCCAAGGAACTTTTATTTGGACTTGTAGACAGTTTGTGCTTGTGTCAAGGAGCTTCGGTTTCAACTTCCAGACAGTTTGCACTCGTGTCAAGGAGCTTTGGTTTCAACTTGCAGACAGTTTGCACTCGTGTCAAGGAGTTTTGACTTCGGGTTGTAGACAGTTTGTGCTCGTGTCAAGGAGCTTCGATTTCGACTTGTAGACAGTTTGCACTCGTGTCAAGGAGCTTTGACTTCGATTTGTAGACAATTTTTCTCGTGTCAAGGAGCTTTCATGTGGACTTGTAGAAAGTTTGCCCTCGTGTCAAGGACTTTTGATTTCGGCTCGGAGATAGTTTATGCTCGTATCAAGGAGCCTTGCACTTTGAACTTCGTAACATTTTATGTTCGCGTTGAGGGGCAGTGGTGACAGTTTATGCTCGTATCGAGGAGCGAAGCAGACAGTTTATTCTCATATCAAGGAGCGTCGGTGACAGTTTTTGCTCATGTCGAGGAGCAATGTAGACAGTTTATTCTCTTATCAAGGAGAAGTGCAGACAGTTTATTCTCGTATCAAGGAGAAATGGTGACAGTTTTTGCTCGTGTCGAGGAGCCTGGTTGACCAAATTAATTTGAAGGCCGTAGATAGTTTAAGCTCATATCTAGGAGCAAGTTTGTAGAGATTCCTTTTGAAGGCGGTGGATAGTTTAGGCTCATATCCGGGAGCAAGCTCGCAGAGTTGGAATAAGATGATTCTTCATCTTTATCGCTTTCTTCATCGTCATAACTTTGGCTTTGGCTATCGCTTTCTTCATGACTTTGACTTTCGCTTTGGCTTTCAGCATCAACGTGGTCTTCATCTTCGCTTCCATAGCTATCTTCATGCGTTTTATCAGGATCCATGCTTATCTCAATCCCATGCGCACGGGTTGCAAGTTCTTCACATGATTTTGGCTTGATGCCTTGAAGAATGTCGGAAAGGCTCCAGTTCATTCCTTGGATGCACATTTCAATGGCCGTGGTTTCAGAGATTTGGTCTTTGCAGTTGAGGCTCAGGTTCCTCCATTGATTTATCTAGTCAATAACATGCTCCTCTTCATATTTCTTTGTACTTGTGAGTTCGAACATGTTGACTGTTCTTCGGATGTTGTAGAAGCGGTTGAGAAACTCCTTTTGCAGCTGGTCCCAACTATCAATGGAGTTTTCCCCCAAGTCCGCGTACCAATTGAACGCATTGTCCTACAGCGAGCGAACAAATTGTTTTACAAGTTGATCGCCATGAGTTCCAGCACTGTCGCATGTTTCAACAAAATGAGCTATGTGTTGCCTTGGGTTGCCATCACCGTTGAATTGCTGAAATTTCGGAGGTTGATAACCATGTGGCATTTGCAAGGCATCAATCCTTTGTGTGTATGGTTTGGCATAGCTTGACGTTGACTCTTTCTTGTCAAAGTTCTCTCTGATGGTTTGGATGATGAGTTCCTTCACTTCACTAGTGGGGATCTTAACATCCGTAGGCCTTTGTGAATTTTCAGCAGTAGATTTGGAGCTCTTTAGATGTTCAAGAAGAAGTTCAGAACATTCTTCATATTCTAGACGATTCTTCTTAATTGCTTCACTTGTGCTAGTATCGCCACCTTGCTTAAAAGCATGTCCAACTTGGCATCTCGATCTTCATAGATTTTCATCAGCAATAACATGCTACTTGTTAAATTAGCAATTTGCTTCGATTGAAGTTGTTTTCACCATGATGGTTGCTATAGAAGTTTGATGCTTCTTGAATGGAAGAGATGAGAGGTAGAGATTGTCCAACTGGGCGTGCCAAAAATTTGTAACAAATAAAATTGCACAAATGAAATTTTATTAATTTAAAATATATGAATTTACAATCTCTACGAATTCTCTGATTCGACTCTTCAAGAATTATCTAGGACTTGACTTTTGACTTTAATACTTTAGTCTTCTCTTGTTTGACTTGGGAGTCGGGATTTGTTGACTCAAGGGCCTTCGCAGCTTATTCTTGAGACAATGCTTTGACTCGTTTGAAGTTGGCGGTTGACGCTTATTAACTTCTTGGAATTGCTTCAAGGGCCTTCGCAGCTTGTTCTTGAATCTTCACTTGAAGTTGGCGCGATCGCTTGTTAACTTCTTATCGACTTGATGGATGTCATTGACTTCGTCTTGAGCTTCTTGACATGTGTAACTTTATCTTCTTCAAGGTATTTGTACTTGATCTTGATTTGGATGGAGGACTTGACTTGAGTTCGTCTATTCAAGGGCTTCTTGGCTTGATGTTTATGAGCACGTCTAGTTCTTACTGAAATCTGGCCTTCGATCTTCTTTAGAGGAAGTTCGATCTTCAGGAAACGTTTATTCAAGGGATTTTTAGCTTGATCTTGAATTAAACAGTACTTCTTGCTTGAATCTGTGAGGAACACCAAGAACTCCGTCTTGAATTCTTCTTGCCTTCTTGATTTGATCCTCCTTTGTGGAATTTGGACCTTCAATAACGTTTCTCCAAGTATGAAATAGCTTTCTCTTATATCAAACGTATGATTTCTCCTTGGGACCTTCTTGAACTCCTTGAATGCCTTCTTGAACTCCGTGGATGGCCTTTTGAACTTCTTGGAATTCTCCTTGGACTTATGGCTTCTGAGATTCTGAGTTGTGTTTTTTTGGTGGAGAATGAGCTCCTTATATCGGTGTGGAAAAAGAGAAGGACCAATTCTGATTGGTCGATACAGATTTGATCTTATCTGTATTTTCCAGCTTGCAATTAATTAATAACTGCATCAATGTTATGACGTGGCACATCATGATTGGTGAACTTGAGTCTTCTTTCCCATGTCATTATTTTTAATTATAAAAATAATATTGGCACAGTTAATATTCCGTGGCACCATTTGATTGGCCAGAAATACACCATCTTTTCCACGTAATTATTTCATGAGAAATAATACTAAGTGGCTTTAAAATCTTCACAATTTCCACGTGACACAATTTGATAGGCCACCAATGAAGCATTTTAAAATCATTTAATTTGATGACTTTAATTATTTAATAGTTATATTTTGAGTGTCTACACCTACCATCGGGGTTATTTGAGCCACCGTCCTACCACCGTTATTCTCAGCCATCGCCTCCGGACAGTTCTCAGGAGTGGTTTGATTTGGAAGAGTTGGTAGATTGACAACCTGAAGTTGAAGTTGGTCCGGAGGAAGTTGGGGATGGTCCGGAGGATGTGGGTCATTGGGCGCTTGCGAGGCCCTTACTCTTCTCTCGATCACTTCCCTCAAGTCTCCCGGTGCTCCTTGGGGACCTAGCCTTGATTGCACGCCTTGGGGTCCTAACCTTGAGTGAATCGGCCTAGGACTTGCTCTAGATTGAGCTTCGTCTTGAACGGGATATGCTCTTGCTTGGATTGGTGCGGGTTCTTGTACTTGGGGTTGCCTTTGGGACCTTATTTCTTCCACTACGCTTGCTGCCTCATTTTGTCCTAGGCATCCTTGGATGGTCAGGAGGAACAATCCGTATTGCGCCTCCGTGAACCAAAAGTCTGCGGGACGGACTACTTGTCCGTTGGGAAGGGTAAAGTTTACTGTTGCTAGTTGGACCTGCCTTCGGAGCGGTTGAGCTTGCCTTGGGACCTGGTTGGCGGTAGGTCTCAATGCGCCAAAACCGGATCCGACGGAGATTCCTTGGGGCACATTTTCATCAACCCTTTCCTCCGGAGCAGTGACGCTCGATGGAGCTTCGTCGACCAATTCATCATCGAGTAATCATCAACATTATCATTTCTAACTGCCCTACCACCATTGCCTCACCCCCTTCCTCTGCCTCTTAACGGGGGACAGCCCCGGGGACGAGCAGGTCGGGGTTCGGCCACAACGATCGCAAGACGGGTACTTCTTTTGGGATTAACCATCCTTCGGCTCGCGCTAGTAGGGCGAGGGTAACATTTTGATCGTTTCCCACAAACGGCGCAAAATGTTGATAAGTAATTAGGGATTCCTCTGGAGCGTCTGAGGCGAGAGTCTTCAACTGCCTTCCATACATGTTCCTAGGACCTGAGATATAACTTAGCAAGAGGGGGGGTTAGTGCCACAAGCCCGGCTTGTCAATGATCAAGCCGGAGGGACGACTTTACGTGTAGGGAGTTGGTAGGCTTCCCTAGTAAATATAGTAGTCAGATGATTGATGGGATGTGGTAATGATTAAATGATACCTTGAATGGGGCGAGCCCCTATTTATACTAGAAATAGAATATTGTCTGAGCTCCTAGGATTGTGACAAGTGTCCGGTCCGGATTGAGCCTCCATTAGGTTTAGGCCCATTAAGAGTAGGCCATGGGCTTTGGCCCAGACCTATTGCTAGGGCTGGCAGGGGTAAAGTGGTCCTTTCGGGTGCTAGAAGGCTAGTAGGGCGTGTGTCGCCTTAGTACCGTCAATGGACGGGGTAGTAGGACGCACATTAAGCTTCTACGGTCCGAGGAACATCCTTTTCTTGGGACCAACTAGTTGTTCCTTGTTGGAAGGAGTGCTGCAATGGTCCGAGGACCACCTTTTCCTTGGGAGGAATTAGGCTATTAGCTCTTCCTTGTCGGAAGGAGTGCTGCTATGGTCCGAAGACCACCTTTTTCTTGGGACCAGGACTTAGGCTATTAGCTCTTCCTTGTCGGAAGGAGTGATGCTATGGTTTGAGGACCATCTTCTCCTTGGGACCAGGACTTAGGCTACCTCCTACTGCTCCGCCCCCTGTGTTGGAGTTGACAAATCCTCCACTTGATGCTGAAAAAGTATCAACCAGATCTCAGAAAAGATCTGAGATTGAAACTGAGAGAAGTTCAGCACCTGCAGCAAAGAAGATGAGAACTGCTGCTGACACTTCTGAAACTTGTGGAGAAGCTCTCATCATGTACGAAACTGACAATGATGATGATGATGATGATGATGATGATGAGTTGCCTTTGACCCAAGTGCTCTGATCTGACTCCATCTGGACAGTCTAAGCACTTCTTTTCTAACTCCAGATCCTCAGCAAAGGATCAAGGAAATGCTAAGTCAAGAAGAAGAAGACAAAGAGAAGAAGAAGACAAAGAGAAGAAGAAAGAAGGCTTGCTGACATTGAAGTAGGTACTGGCATTGGATATACAAGACTAGCAACGAGGAAACCACTCAAAATGTGGTCAGAAACCTCAAAGGTTACTGGATTCTTAAACTGGAAGACCTACTAGCAAATGATTTCTTTCCAACTGCTGTGCTAAATCAGCTTTATACTTGGATTGATCTAAAAGTTGCGAAGAAATAAAGGGATCCTCCTCCCTACCCAAGGAACATTGCTGCAAAATGGCTGAATACTGAAATCTTGGTAAGAAGAAACTCCATCAGCAAGAAGTTAAGACAAGAGCTTGACTTCATCAAGCCTATGGATGTTTCTTACTACAATGACCCTATAACCAACAAGTCCAAAAAGAAACTCCACTTAATTCCTTATGAATTTTTCTATCTTACTGCAAAGGATCAAGATGAAGACCTCCGTTGGTTAAGGAAGATTCATGCCAATAAGGGAATTTCTGACACTCATCTATTACATGCTAGCAACTGGGGTGTGGACTTATGGGTAGTACACTACAAAGATCAGAATGGTGAAACTCATCACTATACAGCCTGTAAGAATGCGAGAATAATTCAACTTGAAGTCCGCAAACTTCTTGAAGATTACGAGAAGGACTACATTGAATTTACTGCCCTTGCTAAGAAGAGTGTGAGAGATATTCTCAGAGAATCCTCTGCTGGACAAGCTTAGAGATTTTTTAAAACCTTTCCTTGTGTAATGATTGTAATAGTTACCTATGTTCATTCTTGTAAAACTTACTACTAAAAGATAACTATCAGCAATCAACTTTTGATGACTCTTATTGGTTCTTGATTATGCAAATTACTTATGCTTACTGTTTTATTATTCAAGTATGTTTGCTTTAATCAACTGATTTATTCAACATCTGGAACGTCTAAAAGGGTAACAATTAATTTAGCCATGGATTGCTGTCATCAAAAAGGGGGAAATTTGTTAGGAAACTTATAATTTTGATGAACAGATTACCATGCTAAATTAAGAACAGTCTAGTGATTAGTACTCTTAAGGTCCATAGGAAATTAGAATTTTTAAAGGACATTGTAAAAGAGGAACATCTGCCGAAGAATTAGTATAGGTACTAGATAGGTTCTTTTGTCTGCTGATGATGTACGTTGTTTGCTGAAACAATCTATTGAAGTTTAAGAACTACTCAGAAGACTTGAGGACTTGAAGATTTGAAGAAAATAAGACTTGAAGTTTGCTGAGATTTGGTATCTATATAAGGCGCATAGTAAAGTTAACTAAAGCACACATTTCAGCAAAGTAGAAAACACAAGTGTTAAACTTGAGTCTGCTGAGCTGATACAACGTGCTAAAGTAACTACATGTGACCTTAGTTGTTGAAGTAGTACTTTTACTTGAGCTCCAAGTTTCAAACGTTGAAACAGGTCAAAGAGCATTAAATGAAAAGCATATCGTTCTAAAAAAGTTGAACATGCTGCTGACAGTACCTTCATAGCAAGATAGTGACATTTTCTGGCTCCGGCTTAGAATTTTAAAATTCTAACGGCACCAAGAAATCACTATAAATGGAGACCCTTAGGCAGTGAAAGAAAGTGTGTCAACAACGTGATCTGATTCTCACTTGTGCTTTAAAACTCACATCTTTCTTAATCTCACTACTGTCTAAAGATCCGACCCAAGACTTAAGCTTGAAATAAAAGCCACTTGTGAAGAAGTAGAACTCTGGATAAGAAATTAGTTAAATGTTCTCTCTCCTGAACAAGAAAGAGTCTTGACACCCAGAAACAATATACTTATAACTGAAAAGTTATTCAGTTGAGTTTTTCAAGATTACTTGGTATTAGCTGAAAAGTTAATTTCATTGTGATCTTCACCCAAAATCTCTCTGACTGATAAAACACTCTTTTACAGGCGTGTTTTTTACGGGGAACTAATCAAGCAAGGATTTGCTGATAAGTGTCCCAAGTTTGGTGGAGAACAAGGTTTTAGTTCTGAGGATAGGTTGGAAACAAAGCAAGGGTGCTTTGGTTTTTGGAATTCTAGTAGATTAGGTGTTGTAAGGAACCTCATCGTCTATCTTAGTGAATTCAGTCCTAGCACGGACAAAGCGGACTAGTTGAGGGATTACGCCACCCTCAGATACCACTATAAAGTGTTTGTGTGATTTACTTACCGCATTTACATTTCAGCAAAGCTTTATTTTAGTTACAGCAGATTCTTTCAAAAATCTTTCACTCAGCAGACTTGGCTTAAAATTGTTTTGTTTAACTTGCTGAGTTGTTGTTTTGTCAAAAGCACTTAATTTCAAAAGACTTCCGTTCTCTGATTATTTAAGTATTAGCAAAGCTTACTACTGAACAAGTATTAAGCACATTGCTGAGAAATTGTGTTAAGTATCAGCATAAGCTCTTTACTGAAAAGTAAAAGCACCTTGTTGAGAAAGTTTTAGACGACAAAAACGTTTTAGAGACTATTCACCCCCCTAATCTCTAATTGTTGTCTAAAGGGACCAACATCTTCTTCACCAACGATAAGAACTTCCTCAATGATAGGTGTCTCAACATGCTCACTCAAAACATCCACTGAAATCTCATTCAATTGCCTTTGTATTTCGGACTCACCCCATAAGAAAGGATAGTGAAGCTTAATCTGATTCATGGTCAAACCATGCTCGGGATCTTCACCATAATCTCGAAGGGTGCTGCAAATTTAATCCGCAAACCTATCGCAAGCAAGCTTGGAAGCACTCGTTGTCATATGAAGGAAATCTCTCCCAGTTCTTTTTTTGAAAGACATTTGATGGTCGGATCTCAAACCACAGTAGAAATACAACAACAAATCCGCGAGCTCCATCTGGTGTTTGGAGTTCCTCCTCAAGTGTAGGTATTCAAACCTACGCCAAGCGAGATGAAAACCTTCATTCGGCAACTGACGAAACGAGGTGATAACAGTTGTATCCATACAAGCATCAGCAACATGCCCATTCTCCCCACAAACTTCGCAATACAAGTCATTCATGTATACCTACACACACAAAGACAAGTGATGAGCGGAGATTTGTCAGGTCCCGGTTCAGTCAAATTATATTTGTTATTTAGCCAAAGGCAATCCACAACTACAACGAAAACCGTAGTGTAGTAGTAGAATGACTCGAGTGTCGTTCTCTCAGGACTATAACTAGCTTAATCTATTTAACAAGAGAATATAAAACAGCAGATAAATAGCAATAGGGGGTTTTCTAGCAGATAATGGAGATTGGTGATAGTATGGTCCTTCTTAACAGAATGGGTCGATAATCATGCATAAATTCCTCGGTCTTGCATAGAGATCTTTGAATCAATCTAGTGTCCTGTTGCAAGTATTAAGCACTACGAAGATAATCGGGTCTGACTAGTCAATCTCTGCTGTCCTAATGTGATCCGTAATTATTCAACACTACGAATATAATTGGTCTGATGGTCGACTAGTGTCCAATTGTGCATAATGATCAATACAACATACGAGAATTTTGGTTACAACTGATCAACGAAATAAAGCAATGGCACGGAGTATAATGCGCGATATAGCCATTAGCATGATTATCTTCCCTCGCTAAGAATTCACATACTACCACCAATGATAAGTTTAGCTACTCATATTATGCATGCAATCAACAGAAATCATAGAAGAAAACATATTGAAAGATAAATAAAATAAGTAGTTAAAACTGTAAGATACAAATTCACCGAAGGTTGTCAATCTCCGGATGATTGCGGTCCTACGAGCTCCAAACTGCTATGAAAAAGTATCCCCTAAGCTACGGAACTCCCAGGACAGGCCCCGGGAAATTCCTACCTAAAACTATAGAGAGAGGTGAGAAAGTAGGCTTGGAAAGATATGATTTTCGAAGAAAAAACTGAGCACTATATATAGGCCCGAAATTATCACGGGGCGGTTCGCCCCAGGACTCCGGCGGTTCGCCCCACGAATATTTCGCGGAATTTCAGCGTTTTCGACGCGGTTTTGGATTTCTTCACCTTTTCGGACTCGGTTTCTGACTTCTAGTGGCCTTCTAACCTCCAGATTCGACCCCTAGACTCCAAATCCTATCCGGAAACCTTTAGATACTCCAAATAGGCTTCTGGAACACCAATTTCTTGTAGACTTCAATAATATTGCCCGGAAATCTCCGAATTTTAACCAAAACCTGTAAAATAAAATCTAAAGGGAGACGTGACACTATTCTAATAAAATGTACTAAAATATAGCTAAATTATCATAGAGGATAGCTAAAATAGGTGAAAAAGACTCGAATGAAAGTGTAAAATACACATTCATCAAACTCCCCAAACCGAACCTTTGCTTGTCCTCAAGCAACTAAGCTAGACTCTAATACAAAAAACATGCAGGACTCAAAATGGAGTTTCATGCCAAATAAAATAAACTAATCTACTGAATTTACCAAATAACATATGAACAAAAACCATATGAATCAAAGCATGAATATAAGTTGAAGAATACCTCGATTGACTTATACACATCCACATAAGCACTTAGGTCAAGACAAGATAGTCTCTCGTAACATTCTCTACCTGGAGCTAGTCAGTGACGACGTAATGATGCATGCTAAGGTACGAATGGTTGCCCTGTGCCTATGAAACTGAGGACTTACTGCTGTTCCACCATGTTAAGACTTTTCCTCAAAAGAGGTCGAACCAGTACTGGCTCTCATCAAACGAAGGAGGGTTCCCTATAAAAGATAACTCTCTCCTATTCTACCCATCTGTCAAGTAAAGTCTTAAGCTATTCACCACTTCCTGAATGGCAGGACGAGGGTGGTCTAGAACAGATGACACTCAAGACAAAAAGATAAAAAATTGAAAAACACGAACACGAACAATACAAAAATGGAAAAGACTCAACACTTTGCTAAACTGCTATTTGGCTTTCTTTTCTTTGGACCCTTCTTTGCTTTTTTGGGGTCTTTTCTTCTTCTTTTTTTCTTTCCAGATTCTTTTCTTTTTTCCTCTTTTTTTCTGGAATTTTTTCTTTCTTTCTTTTTTCTTCGATTTTTTTTTTATTTTTTATTTTTTTAGCCAGCAATAGCATAACAAAGAGAGAAACAAAAAGACTCACACGACTTCCCCAAACCTATTCGAAAGAATAGGTTGGAGTACAAAATTCACGGAAAAAGAAAATAAACTCACGATACGGAAATGAAAAACAGAAACAAGTCTAACGATGGTGTAACCCCCTCCCCAAACCTATTCGGAAGAATAGGTTATAAACAAAGGATCACACAACCTCACACTACCTCCTTCCTAGGCATTTAGCAATCTCAAAGCATGGTGAAGACTTGTTGCCTCTTAGGTACATAATTACTCGGGAAAATAACCATAAGACCCTAACATGCATCATCCTATTATAAAGGCCTTCGTGAACCGCAGTAGAGAAAACACCACTAAGTGATGTTGAGACTACCTAGCTAAACTAAGTGCAATACATAAATGTGACAAGCCAAACGAGAAAAACTCAAACAAATTCATAGAGATGAAGCATACGATTAATGGCATAGTTAGTTGATCTACCCAATAAAAGAGTTCAAAATATTCAGCATTAAACTCCATATAAAACATGCAAAAACTATCCTAGGAAAGCAGTAAACGTGCAAATGCAAAAAATTTCACGAGTTTATCATAAGCAAGATAAGTATAGAGATAACCAGCGATAACCTCCTCCCCAAACCTGAACGTCGGCGCTCGTCCCGAACGCCGAAAGTGGATCCAAGGTGAGAGCTAAAGCTTGTATAAGTACCTATAATACTCAATCAAACTCGTGAGATAAAATCTAAAGCGGTAAAGAAAGTGATAAAAATTCCGGGTTGCCTCCCGGATAGCGTCATTGTTTAAAGTCTTTGACTCGACTCCTGTCTGCGCCTATCTCTTCTTTTTGCGGGTACTAGACTTCCCCTTCATCGATCTCCTTTCCATGCCACGAACCTGTGAATAAGAAAGAATATAGGTTGCAAGACCACAGTAGTGAGTAGTAATATCAGGCGGTTCAGGTGGATCAGGTAAGGCTTTCAACACGTGTTGCTCGCCATTTACTTCAATAGTGCAAGTTCTTTGGTAGATGTCCATCACGGAGCGTAGTTTAGTCAAGAATGTTTGCCCTAAGAGTATGACATCCCCCGTCCCAGGTGCAGATGCCGACATAACTACGGAATTGGTGTATATAGATGCTTCACCAATCTTGACCAACACGTTTTTCACAACGCCCTCGGGTCTCATAAAGGATCCATCCGCCAGACGCACAATAGCCCTTTGCTCAGATAGTTTTCCAAGGTTGCTCTTTTCAAACACGTTCAAAGGGATTATGTTTGAGTAGGATCCCGTGTCTAGTGTGGCACGGACATCTTCAAGCTCGCCAATCCCTACCTTAACATCGAAACTTTTAGGGAGTGGTTCGGGATCCTCTTGCTCCTCATCACTTGCGTCAGAACCAAGGTCCTCCTCTTCTTCCTCAGCCTGTAGAAGTTCTTCCTTCATGCAACACTCGCACCTAACGGCCTTCCTGATGGTGATTTCGTCAGGTACATCACCAGCCAATTTCGACTTTACAGTGTTGCTAGGCAGTTTGCCTTGTTCTCTACCTGCTCCTCGGTCGATCAACTCTTGCAACTTTTGATGGGCAAGCCTAGTGCTCTCTTCCAACCTATCGAGCCTTGCCCTAGTCTACTCGGAGTCTTCTTCATAACGTTTGAGAAAACTTTGTGTGTGATCGACCATCTTTTGCAAGTTCTCCATCAGTTGAGCCGACTTCGACTTCGGTGGCTCTTTCGGAGCGGGGTTTTCGCAGTGGTCATTACCATAGTTTAGCCTACTACGGTCTTGTTTAGGTCCATAAGTTTGGTTAGCTGGTGCATATCCTTGATTGTTACGGTATCCTCCTCTCCAAAATCCACCTCGAGGATTCCTACCGTCTTGTCCGTAGCTAACTTCTTGAGTGCCAAACTCCGTAGCAAAGGCTTCTTCTTCGCCTCCTCGAGCCCAGTTGCTATCATCGTATGCTAGCTCTGGTATATACACATATGAGCCCCATGCCCATAGTTCTTGCATATTCGGCATACATTGTTCGAAACAGTTGTTCCGGTGACGCTCTTGAGGACTTGCTTCAATTCGTTGGTAAAGCACTCGAATTGATCCCCATTCCCCCTATACATAGGGGCTTCTTGAGTCGGTGGAGCTTCAGGTCCACGTCTCCTAACCATTGCTCTTGGGTCCTTGAACTGCGAACCCTTAGCAAGCCTTTCGAAAACTGCCCAGACGGCTTCTGCGGTTTCCTCCCAAATATTGCCTCGGCATTGGAAATCCACCACTTGTTGGTTCTCGAAGGTTAGTCCATTGTAGAAGTGTTGGACTAGGTCGGAAAGTTCAAAACCATGGTGCAGGCACTTGTTCGTGACATCTTGGAACCTCTCGAACGCGGTGTAGATGGTCTCATCATAGTCCTGTTTGAATCCAGTGATTTGCGCTTTTAGCGCGGTAGTCAAGGTGTGGGGGAAGTATTTCTCCATGAAAGCTGAAAAAACCTTCTCCCAAGTGTCTAGTGAGCCGGCTGGTAGAGAACTCAGCCATGACTTGGCTCTGTCGCCAAGTCCCATAGCAAAAACCTTCATCCTCAACTCATCCGTTGTTATGTCAGCTCCGGGTCGTGGGAGTTGGTTGACGAAATCATCGATATCGTTCAAGTACCCCATCACATCTTCCCTTGATAAGCCATAGACCTCAGAAGTTGTTGGAATGCATGGTTCTTGATCTCCAGATCTCGGGTTGAAGACGAAAGAACGATCGCCGGTCCCCTCATACGATCCTTGGTGGGTTGAACCCATGCCTTCAGTGGTCTAGCTTCTGCCATTCCGTCAATTTCCTTGAAAAGGAGTCGCCTTCTTTGGTGGTAGACTCTATCGATCTCAGCAATTGAATCAGCAAGCGGTGTTCCTGCAGAACGTGTATGCGGCATACACAATCTATAACAGACTACGAAAGGTGATTAGAAACAGACTAGGAAAGCAGTATCAGAGAGAGATTAGAAAGGAAAACTAAAACTAATAGAGTTAGGAATCTAAAGTCGTAAATATAAACAAATTAAACAGAAAAAAGGAGTATAGTCCCCGGCAGCGGCGCCAATTTGATGAACGGAGATTTGTCAGGTCCCGGTTCAGTCAAATTATATTTGTTATTTAGCCAAAGGCAATCCACAACTACAACGAAAACCGTAGTGTAGTAGTAGAATGACTTGAGTGTCGTTCTCTCAGGACTATAACTAGCTTAATCTATTTAACAAGAGAATATAAAACAGCAGATAAATAGCAATAAGGGGGTTTCTAGCAGATAATGGAGATTGGTGATAGTATGGTCCTTCTTAACATAATGGGTCGATAATCATGCATAAATTCCTCGATCTTGCATAGAGATCTTTGAATCAATCTAGTGTCCTATTGCAAGTATTAAGCACTACGAAGATAATCGGGTCTGACTAGTCAATCTCTGCTGTCCTAATGTGTTCCGTAATTATTCAACACTACGAATATAATTGGTCTGATGGTCGACTAGTGTCCAATTGTGCATAATGATCAATACAACATACGAGAATTTTGGTTACAACTGATCAACGAAATAAAGCAATGACACGAAGTATAATGCGAGATATAGCCATTAGCATGATTATCTTCCCTCGCTAAGAATTCACGTACTACCACCAATGATAAGTTTAGCTACTCATATTATGTATGCAATCAACAGAAATCATACAAGAAAACATATTGAAAGATAAATAAAATAAGTAGTTAAAACTGTAAAATACAAAGTTACCGAAGGTTGTCAATCTCCGGATGATTGCGGTCCTACGAGCTCCAACTTGCTATGAAAAAGTATCCCCTAAGCTACGGAACTCCCAGGACAGGCCCCGGGAAATTCCTACCTAAAACTATAGAGAGAGGTGAGAAAGTAGGCTTGGAAAGATATGATTTTCGAAGAAAAAACTGAGCACTATATATAGGCCCGAAATTATCACGGGGCGGTTCGCCCCAGGACTCCGGCGGTTCGCCCCACGAATATTTCGCGGAATTTCCGCGTTTTCGACGCGGTTTTGGATTTCTTCACCTTTTCGGACTCGGTTTCTGACTTCTTGTGGCCTTCTAACCTCCAGATTCGACCCCTAGACTCCAAATCCTATCCGGAAACCTTCAGATACTCCAAATAGGCTTCTGGAACACCAATTCCTTGTAGAATTCAATATAATTGCCCGGAAATCTCCGAATTTCAACCAAAACCTGTAAAATAAAATCTAAAGGGAAACGTGACACTATTCTAATAAAATGTACTAAAATATAGCTAAATTATCATAGAGGATAGCTAAAATAGGTGAAAAAGACTCGAATGAAAGTGTAAAATACACATTCATCAACAAGCAAAGAAGAGTAGTTCCGCAACACAAGCAAAAAGCTAAACTATCATATATACATAACTCAACCAAGAGCGCAACAAGAACAAATAGAGCACAAGCACACAAAGTAACCAAGCACCAAATTTGGAGATAGAGAGAAAGAAGTGAGGTAAGAAAGTGAAGTTGGCTGAAAAAATCGAAACAAAATTTTGATGTCGTTAGAATCAAAATTAATATTTGTTTAAAAAGCCAAAGAACACTCAACACTACACAAAGACTAGTGCAATGGTAAGTTGTCCCCGAGTGTCGTTCTCTCCGGACCTAACGTGGCTTTGCTTGGTTTCTTTGTAAGTAATTCGGTCAACGAATCAGTTTGCAAAAGAGTTTGGGAAACAAAATTTGTAAACTTTAACACAAACAAGATTAAGAAGCAACTTGAACGAGTTTTGTATCAATAGATGAAACGGTTGGTGATAACAATGGGGTCAAACATGTAATGAAACACACATACGCTTGTAAGTTCAGTGCGTAAAGCCTTCAACAAGTTCTACATAGTAAAACGTCTAGGCAAGTTTAATACACACCTCTTGAAAGGTTCCTATCGATACTTTAGAAGTGGTGTCACTCCACTATTTATATAGCATGCTGCATACTCCAATCATTTACCATAGCCTTGATCGACCTAGAGTTTATCACATACTCATATTCGAAGATATGTAATTGGCAACTATGATAATATTCGAAGATATGTAATTGGCAACTATGATAATCCTTCCGTAGATCAATGTCAAATATATTCAAGGTGCCAAATACACAATATCTAATGAATTACAATGGTTCACATGTTCAAATATGAGAATTAGGGCTTGAGAAAGCTCCCAAAACGCAGATGGAGAAGTCTGAGAGTGAAAAAAGTCTAAAAAATGAAAAGGGGTAACTGAAAATTGTGTTTTAAACCCAAAATCTCGTCTAGGAGCCAATTTTGGGCGCTTCGCCCAGCCTCTGGTGCGATTCGCTGATGAACGAGATTATCAGACTCGAACGATCAAATAAATTTATTTGAAAGCAAAAGGGCAACTCACAACTACACAAAACAAGTAGTGCAGAGGTAAGATGACCTCGAGTGTCGATCTCTAGAGACTAAACTAGCTTTAGCTAAATAACTATATATAATTTCAGAAAACAAATTTATCTTAACTTGACTTAACAATATATGGAGAGAGCTGGTGATAGTATGCTCGTTCTAAGCATCAAGTTCTAATTATTCATGAAAGTGCAACTCGTAGTTCCTTAAAAGTAATTCGAATTAACAAACACCAAAGACAGATTTGTAGACGTGTATTTTGAAAGCTTCCTATCTATACTAATACTTAGCTAAGGTTGTTAGTCTTAGTTCAAGCAGTACTTGCAATCGAAGATAATGAAAACAATGATCTTGAATTGTCCTAGTGTTTCTAACACTTTTATACGAAGATGTTTGGCCTAGTCGGATCAAAGATTCGAATATAATCAATAAAACAAGTAAAAGACTCAGAAACTCAATCATGCATAATACGAACCCTAGCTACGAATTCACAAACTATCACCAACTAGATGCTTAGCTACTCATATCAATAACACAATCAACAATCATAATCGAAGCAATAATGAATGAAAACATGTTGAATTGAAAGATAAATAGCTGAATTGTGAGATACAAAGTTACCACCAAAGGTTGTCAATCTCCGGTGAATTGCTAAACTCACAAAGATCTAGCAAGGTGAGATCAATTGATGTCCAAATCTCTCCTCTAGCTCCAAATTCGCTAAGATACAAAGGTTCTAAGAGAAAATATACCCAGAACAAGCTCTAGGGTTAATTCTGTAAAATAATGATAAACGATATGAAAATTCGCAACCTTTACAATTATATATATAGCTGTCGGAAGCTCCACGGCGGAACGCCCCATACGCGGTGGTGCGCCTGGCACGGGCAGAGAGTTGCCCGTGCCAAATTCTTCCTCCGGACCTTCGATTTCGGCCCCTTGCACGGGTTTCAGCTACGAAACTTGGTCTTTTGGCCTGGAAACTCGTCCCGGTACTCCTTGACACACCACGGGTGATCTCGTTGCACCAAAACATCATCGTTTCGCCATGATTATATCCCAAAAGCGCAATTTTCACCTAAAACCTGAAAATAAAAAAAGAAATGGAAACGTGACACTATTCACAAAATGCACTAAAATTCATGCAAGAGGATAGCTAAATTGGTGAAAAAGACCCGAATGATAGTGTAAATAACACTGTCATCAAACTCCCCAAACCCAACCTTTGCTTGTCCTCAAGCAACTAGCTAGACTCTATGCAACCTACATGAAACACAAAGAGGAGTCTCATGCCTAACAAGAAGAAATAATCGATTGTATCTACCAAATGCTTATGAACAAACATCATACAAATCATAACATGGAAGTAGGTTGAAGAATGTCTCGATTGAACCTATACACATTCACATATGCACTTTGTTAAACAAGGAAGTCTCTCGTAACATTCTCTACCTGGACCTAGTCAATGACGACGTATTGATGCATATCAAAATACAAATGATTGCCCCGTGCCTATGAAATTGAGGGCTTACTACTGTTCACCAAGTGAGACTTTCCCTCAAGAGAGGTCAAACCAATACTGGCTCTCATCAGACGAAGGAGGGTTCCCTAAAAGACAACACTCCCCTATACTACCCGACTCTTAAAGAAAAACTCTTCACCACTTCCTGAATGGCAGGACGAGGGTGGTCTAGAACAAGCCTTGGACTAGGCGACACGAGAACACAAGGAAGAATTTACAACTCGATTACGAACTACTACAAAAGCTGAAAAATAATGCAATACTTTGCTAAAACTGCTTTTTGGCTTGCTTAGACCGTTCTTCTGTTTTTTTGTATCTTATTCTTTTTCTTTTTTTTTTCTCTCTCTCTTTTTTCTTTTTCCAGATTCTGGAATTTTTCTCTTTTTTTCCTTTTTTTTATCTAGCCGGCAGTAGCACAATGAAAGGAAATTACAATGACAATACAACGACCTCCCCAAACCTATTCGAAAGAATAGGTTGGAGCACAAACTCACAAGAAAAAATAAAACAAACTCGACGTGACTCAGCAAGACGAAAAACAAGTCATAATGAAAGTAACCCCCTCCCCAAACCTATTCGTTAGAATAGGTTTCAAACAAAGGATCTCACACCTCACTCTACCTCCTTCCTAGGCATTTAGCAATCTCATAAAGCAAGGTGAAGACTCGTTGCCTCTTACGTACATAATTACACGAGAATACAACCAAAGACTCTAACATGCAACATTTTATAAGGCCTTCGCGAACCGCAGTAGAGAAAACACCACATTGTGATGTCGACACTACCAAGTTTAACTAGTGCACATACGAATATGACAAGCCAAGCGAGACAAACCTCAAACTATTCCATGGAGATGCAATGTATGGTCAATGGTCACAAACACTTAGTCTATCAATAAAAAATTTCAAAAAATTTGGCAATAAACTCCACACAACATCATGCAAAAACTAGACTAAGGATGAATGCATACGAACAAACTAAATTCTAAGAAAGCAGTAAACGTGCAAACAAAGACACAAGATACAATACTCAACGACATAAGTCATACAATACTAACATCAAAGTTCACATAACACCCCCCACATGAAGCTCAAACTGGTCCCCAGCAAAAGAGAATGAGGAATACAAAGTGATACTAGATGTTACCGAATGTGTGGCCTTTGTCGGCTGAGTATACCAGAATGGACATGTGAAAAGACTAGTAATCCGGGTCATAATCCCCGTAATAGTCATCCGCATGTCAGAGAGACGATCCTGGGACTGCTGTAGGGTCTCCTGCTGCCGGTCCAAGAGCATTTGCTGCTGCAAAATGAGCTGACTATCATTCCGACGATGCTCCTCCACGAGCTCCCAATCACTGTTGCGTTGTGCAACATATCCATCGAGAGTATGCTGCAAACCCTGTACAATGGTGGTCAGGTTTGCAACATTGGCATCGAACCCATGAAATATGTCATCGAGGTAGGTCCTGAGCTCAGTATAATCAAATCCACGGGAACCACGTGTGGCCCGAGGTGGCTGTTGTGACCCACTAGGAGCGGCGGTGTCTGGAATAGGGTCCCGATCATCTGTCTCCATGTCATCCTCATCACTCGGTGAGGAAGGTGGTGAGTCATCGACGACGGCAGCTGAAGGTATGGTCTGTCGGAACCTATGCTCCTGCTCAGTGATAGATGTTGGAGTCAAGGTCGAGGTGACTGAGCCGGTCTCGTCAATACCCTCTACCCCGTGGTATCTTCAGTAGGCGGTGATCAGGCAGGGAAAGACAAAAGGCTTCCTCTTTTTGTTCCAATGCCTCTCATACTCTTCATAGATGATGTTGCCGATGTCAATGTTATGCCGAACCAAAAGACAGTAGATAAGCTCTGCATACCATGGCTGAATCGAAGTATCATTGGTCCGAGGAATGAGATTGGCCATGATGAACTTCATAGCCGTCCTAGCCTCAAGGTTGAGGTACTTCCTGTTCAGTCTCTCCGGTGTATTGCCGTATGGGTACACATAATCCCTGTGGTAGATCACATGTGTGACGCTGTCGTCAATCACCCGGTTGGCCCTCGAGTACCTGTATGCGTGTGCACTCCCGGTGAACTCCCGTTCCCCTAAATGGATGAAGTCTGAAATCGTTTGGGGGATCCATGGCACTAGTGTGTTCCATACTGGGATACCCCCATGTCCGCACGGTCTGTGTATCCTATGTAGAACTCTTGAAGTAGTTATACATCATACCCCTGGAACCGGTTGGAGGTGTACCATTTCCAGTTCCTTCTCCCCTCCAAGCTATAGAGCATTCGGCACGCCGGTGTGTTAGCATGGCTTGCTGGGATTTGGATTTTGCGGTCACGGACTATGGAGCGGGGCTTAATTGAGGAAACTTCCTCCTCAAGGTCCAGTCGACTGGAGATCGCTTGGAGCGATGGTTCATAGGCTCCGCTGGCTCGGGAGCTCGAGTCTGCTCCCTTGCCCTTCTTGCTCTTGGATGACCCTGCTTTCTTCTTATCACGAACCATGGTACCTGAAACGCAGCAATTAGTATCTTGTACTCAACAAAAATGATATGCTAATGCAATGCAAGGTGTGCAAGTAAACGAGTGTCAACTTCGACCAACTCTACTCCCTTACCCCATGTTCTAGTCTAGCTACCTATGCTAAATCATGCAATTCATCACAATTATGTACTATATTTGATGATGTCGTTTTTCACGAATTAAATTTGTTTAAAAGCCTAAGAACACTTATCACTACACAAACTAGAGTGCAATGGCAAGTTGTCCCCGAGTGTCGTTCTCTCGGGACCTAACGTGGCTTTGCTTGAGGTTTTTGCTAGTAATTTCAGTCAACGAGTTCAATGTTTAGAGAATCGTTTTCTTTAAACAAAGCAACGATAAATCAGATTGTTGTAATCAAGTTTGGAAAACGGTTGGTGGTAGAAATCAAATACACATGCATGGGTTACGAATATGCTCACAAGTTCAGTGCGTAAAACATTCGATCACGTCTGCTAAGCAACTCGTCTAGGTAACTTTCAAGACACACATCATAAAAGACCACTATCAATACTTTAGAGGTGCTTGTCACTAACACCATTTATCTAGCATGCTGCAAATCCCTAACATACAATCCTATAGCTTTCATTGACCAAGAGTTTGTCACTATACTCAATTCGAATATATTTTATAGGCAACTAAGAATCATATGAAGGAATTTGCAGCAAGATTGAATCACAATCTCATGTAAGCATAATCATAACCCATAGCATGCATATTCTACATTATACCACCAACACAAAAGATTTAGCTACTCATATTCATCAACATAGACATCAATTCATATGAATAATAATCAGAATACATCATATCAAACTACACGACAAGAGAGTGATACAAGTTACCACCAAAGCTGTCACTAATCGGTGGAAATCAAAGAAACCTCTCCGTAGATGATGATTACAAAGGATGAATTCCAATCAAAACCTTGAATCCCAAGCTAAAATACAATGTAATCTGAGTTTTCTCTGAGTTTTGGGGCTTAGGAGCTCTCCAAAACGAAGCTACAGTTCAAAAGATATTCAAAAAATGACCAAAGATCAGATCTAAGAAGGAAAATCCGAAAATGTAACCACTGCCAAGCGGACCGCTTGGAGAAGCCAAGCGGAGCGCTTTGGCACTCCAAGCGCTTCGCTTGGCTTCTGTGCCAAAGCTCCTGGAAAATGAAGCGGAGCGCTTCACTATTACAGGCGCTTAGCTTGGCTCCTGGGAAGATTTTTGTCTTCAAACTCAATCTTTTTGCCCTCGCATGGCCCTCGGGTGCCTTGGACTCATCCTTTTCGATGCTTATTGATGCTCAAACACTTACGAACAAGCCACGGAGATTGGAGAACTTCAACGGGGCCATCTTTTTCATCAAAAAGGCTCGTTTTTAGCTCCAAAAACGCCGTTTCGTACCTAAGTGCCTGAACATGCAGAAAACACAAAACGTGACACTATTCTACAAAACTAACCAAAAAACAAGGCTAGAAGATAGCAAAAGAAGGTAAAAAAGACAAGATGAACGCGTCAAAAATACGTTCATCAAACTCCCCAAACCAAACCTTTGCTTGTCCTCAAGCAACAAACTATCCTAAATGCAACACAAAAGGAGTCTCATGCCAAGTAAGCGAACTAATCTATTGAATCTACCAAATGCTTATGAACAAAACCAAATGAACATGACATGCAAATAGGTTGAAGTATGCCTCGATTGCGAATATACACATTCTCAAGTGCACTTGGTTAAACAAAGGAGTCTCACGTAACATCTTCTACTTGGACCTGGTCAGTGACGACACAATGATGCATATTATCATACTACAATTACCCCGTGCCTATGAAACCGAGGGCTTACTACTGTTCACCAAGCGAGACTTTTCCTCAAGAGAGGGCGAACCAATACTGGCTCTCATCAAACGAAGGAGGGTTCCCTTAGAAAGATAACACTCCCCTATTCTACCCAGACTCTCAAGAATGAGCCTCTTTCAACCACTTCTTGAATAGCAAGACGAGGGTGGTTAAGAACAGGCCTTGGACAAAGGCGACACGAAACGAAAGATAGAATTTACAACTCGACACTTCACAAGGACAAAATATTTACATGACACTTGACACTACGAGACTGCTTTTGGCTTGCAACGACCCTTCTTTTGCTTTTGGGTCTTATTCTTTATTTTCTTTCTTCTTTTTTTTTTTTTTTATATTTTCTCTTTTTCTTTCCTCTTTTTTTTTTTTCTTTTCTTTTTCTCTTTCTTTTTTTTATTTTTTTATATATAGGTGCAAGCAGCAGTACTATGTGTCAAAACACCTCCCCAAACCTATTCAAAAGAATAGGGTTGAGCACAAAGACGAAAAAGAAAAAGCAAAGACTCTTTTACAAAGACACCTCCCCAAACCTATTCGAAAGAATAGGTTGGGACACAAAACAAAAAGAAAAAGAAAAAGGAAACTTTACAACGACTCAAAGACGAAAGACAAGATCAAATAAAGCAACCCCCTCCCCAAACCTATTCGATAGAATAGGTTTAATACAAGGAATCGCACACCTCACACTACCTCCTTCCTAGGCATTTGGCAATCTCTAATCGAGGTGAAGAACTTGTCGCCTCTTACGTACATAATTACACGGGTTACAACCATAGACTCTAACATGCATCATTTTATAAGGCCATCGTGAACCGCAGCAGAAGAAACACCACTCAAGGTGATGTCGAGACTACTAAGCTTAACTAGTGCACATGCGAATGTGACAAACCAAGCGAGACAAGCCTCAAACTACTTGCAAAGTGATGCAACATATGATCAATGGTCATAAACACTTAGTCTACTCAATAAAAGGTTCAAAAGACTTGCAATAAACTCCACACAAAACAACGTGCAACAACTAATCTATGGATGATATGCATGCAAAAATTTGAAAAACCACGACAAATCACATGAGCTTGAGTAAAATCAAGCATGTACGAACCACACAAGCATATAGTACTGAAAATCCAATACCCCCTCCCCAAACCTAAACTTTTACTCGTCCTCGAGCAAAGAAAAGTTGAATGAAAAGGAAAAATTGGATTGAAAGTACACTTCCCTGAGATAAAGGTTCGTGTCCAATCTCCTATATATGAGTAGTACCTGAAAGGACTTAAGAAACATGTGAAAACGGGTGCGCAAAGGTGAGAAGAATGGAAGAAACGAGGAAAATCTGGGTACAGGGTCCAGGCGGACCGCTTGGCGGGAGCCAAGCGGTTCGCTTGGCAACCGGAGCGCTTGGGAGGCTCCAGGCGCTCCGCTTGAATTTCCAGGAAGTTGCAAAACTTTCTGGAATTTCAAGCGGACCGCTTGGCCCTTCCAAGCGCTTCGCTTGGCTCTGTTTCCAGATTTTTGATGTTTTTTCCTATCTTAATCACCTAAGACACCAAGACAAAACTAGACTAAACTAATCATGACAAAAGGCACACAGGCCACAACTACAAAAGCAAATAAAAAAGTAAAACCTCGGGTTGCCTCCCGAGAAGCGCCTTCGTTTAAAAGTCATTGGCTCGACTCGTCTTAGCTCATGCGGGATCAATTTCGCATCGGGTACTAGACTTCCCCGTCCAAGTGCTCTTCAAAGCATCAAGTCCCTGCACATCTTGACGAACATAAAGAGGACCAAAGAATCCTACAAGTTCGTTAGTATCAACATAAGCACATGAATTAATTATGGCTCGCAACGTATGTTGCTTGCCATTTACCTCGAAGCTACATGTACGACGGTACATGTCTATCACCATATGTACTTTGTTGATGAAGGCTCTACCCAAAAGAACCACATCCTTGAGCTTTGCGGAGGATGTAGGCATGACGATGAAGTTCGTCTTGACCTCTATACCGGCGACTCTTACCACTAGATTCTCGATCACACCCAATGGCTTCTTCATAGACCCGTCCGCCAATTTCACCATGCACTTCATTGGTCTTAAGCCAGACAAACCCGACTCTTCGTACACGTTCAAAGGTATGACATTCACACCCGCTCCCGTGTCTAGAGTTGCCACTATTCCATCCTTCTTACCCAAGCCGATTTCCACATCAAAGCTCTCTTGGATAGGCACTTCCACCATATCCACCAACTCATCCTCAGATGATGAGTTTTCATTCACTTCTTCCACTATCGCATCAGATTGTGCGACCACTTTTTCTTCCACAACCACCTTAGGAGTCTCAAGCTCCTCACTCACTTTGCAAGTTTCAGTTATCTTGCAACTTGGCACATCAACTAGTGCATTGTCTCTCACAACCGTGATCTCCACGGGCAAATCAGTCACCACGGTTATGGCCATAGCCTTCTCCGTGTTTCCGGGAAACTTCCCTTGCTCTCTACTAGCCCCGATCTATCAGCTCTTGCAACTTCTTATGGAGGTTGCTACTACTAGCCTCAAGCTTCTCAAACCGCTGATTATTAGTAGCTTCATTACGATAGTAATGCTCCATAAACTTATTTGTTTTCAACACAAGATCGCTGAGAGAAGAGACAAGAGGTGAAGGAAGCACCCCTCCACCTTGTGGTCCCGAACTAGCAACCTGAGGCGGAGGTGTAGGATTAGAAGGCGGTTCTCCTTCATACCAATTGTTCCCATAGCTGAGACGACTTCTATCTTGATTAGGCCCATAGGCATTTTGATCCGGGTTGTGAAGATAACCACGGTTGCCTTGATTCTGGTACCCACCTCGGGGCCCACGGTTTTGTGGCCTCACAATGCCATATCCTTGCCCGTAGTTCACATCTCCAACTACTTGCTCTCCCTCAGCAGCATACACTTCTTGACGGACGTCGTTCGTGATATATTGCTCTCTAGCAAATTCAGATCGACATAAATAGGCCGGGTGCCCATAGTTCTTGCACACACCACAAATTTCCGTAGAAGGAGAAGGAACGCTTTGCCTGAAAGCTTGCTTCACTTCATGGGCGAACCCATCGAAGGCATTTTGTTCCACTACTACCTTGGCTTCACCTCTTTGCTCCTTTTGGAGCACACGAGCCCTCACATTCCGGTTTTGGGAATTCCGGTACATCATGTCCAGCTTCACTTGGGCTTGAGAAGGAAGCAACTCCCCCATACTACCTCCACAAATACTATCCACTTGAGATTGAATCTCAGGATGTAAACCATTGTAAAAGAATTGGAGAAGTTGACCTTTATCATACCCATTATGTGGGCATCGATGATGCAACCCCATGAATCGATCATAGGCCTCGTGGAAAGGCTCATCATACCTCTGCTCGAAGGAGCTAATTTGGCTCTTCATAGCCATTGTCTTGGAAGCGGGGTAGTAACGCTCCATGAACTTATCAAAGCAAAGATCCCATGTTGTCAAAGACCCGGCCTCCAAAGTATTAAGCCAAGCCTTTGCACGATCACCTAGCCCCATAAAAAAGACCTTCATGCGGAGATCATCATCCGTAACACCAGCTCCTGGTCGCCCAAGATGGAGAACAAAATTCTCGAGCTCATTGAAGTACCCAATCACGTCCTCATTAGCCATCCCAAAGAATTTGGGAAGTTGTTGGAACATGTGATTCTTGATCTCCAAGTTCCTGGTGGCATCATTGAGGACAATTGCTGGTCCTCTAGCCCCAACCGTAGGCTTAGTAAGTGTACGTATGGGCCGCTCCGCCATTTCACCTTCCAAGTAAACAGATTCAAGGATTGGCTCCAAAAGATAAGAAGAAGACTCTTCCCGAATACCAGAAGTGGAAGCTCTAGATGCTACTCCTTCAAACTCGAGATTCAAATTCCTCCTTCTCCTTTGAAACAAACGATCGATCTCGTCTACAAAAGGTTCAATAATAGGTCCACCCGTTCGGGTTCTAGGCATGCACTCACCTGAAATACAAGATAGTGAGTATCTCAAGCAAAAAGAAACAAAAACAGAAATGAGACAAAGAAGAGATGTTGGCTGAAAAAACCAAAACAAAAACACCAACCAAAGGAGTTAAGTCCCCGGCAACGGCGCCAAATTGATGATGTCGTTTTTCACCAATTAAATTTGTTTAAAAGCCTAAGAACACTTATCACTACACAAACTAGAGTGCAATGGCAAGTTGTCCCCGAGTGTCGTTCTCTCAGGACCTAACGTGGCTTAGCTTGAGGTTTTTGCTAGTAATTTCAGTCAACGAGTTCAATGTTTAGAGAATCGTTTTCTTTAAACAAAGCAACGAGAAATCAGATTGTTGTAATCAAGTTTGGAAAACGGTTGGTGGTAGAAATCAAATACACATGCATGGGTTACGAATATGCTCACAATTTCAGTGCGTAAAACCTTCGATCAAGTCTGCTAAGCAACTCGTCTAGGTAACTTTCAAGACACACATCATAAAAGACCACTATCAATACTTTAGATGTGCTTGTCACTAACACCATTTATCTAGCATGCTGCAAATCCCTAACATACAATCCTATAGCTTTCATTGACCAAGAGTTTGTCACTATACTGAATTCGAATATATTTTATAGGCAACTAAGAATCATATGAAGGAATTTGCAGCAAGATTGAATCACAATATCATGTAAGCATAATCATAACCCATAGCATTCATATTCTACATTCTACCACCAACACAAAAGATTTAGCTACTCATATTCATCAACATAGACATCAATTCATATGAATAATAATAAGAATACATCATATCAAACTACAAGACAAGAGAGTGATACAAGTTACCACCAAAGCTGTCACTAATCGGTGGAAATCAAAGAAAACCTCTCCGTAGATGATTACAAAGGATGAATTCCAATCAAAACCTTGAATCCCAAGCTAAAATACAATGTAATCTGAGTTTTCTCTGAGTTTTGGGGCTTAGGAGCTCTCCAAAACGAAGCTACAGTTCAAAAGATATTCAAAAAATGACCAAAGATCAGATCTAAGAAGGAAAATCCGAAAACGTAACCGCTGCCAAGCGGACCGCTTGGAGAAGCCAAGCGGAGCGCTTGGCAAGCGAAGCGCTTTGGCACTCCAAGCGCTTCGCTTGGCTTGTGTGCCAAAGCTCCTGGAAAATGAAGCGGAGCGCTTCACTATTCCAGGCGCTTAGCTTGGCTCCTGGGCAGATTTTTGTCTTCAAACTCAATCTTTTTGCCCTCGCATGGCCCTCGGGTGCCTTGGACTCATCCTTCTCGGTGCTTATTGATGCTCAAACACTTACGAACAAGCAACGGAGATTGGGGAACTTCAACGGGGCCATCTTTTCCATCAAAAAGGCTCGTTTTTAGCTCCAAAAATGCCGTTTCGTACCTAAGTGCCTGAAAATACAGAAAACACAAAACGTGACACTATTCTACAAAACTAACCAAAAAATAAGGCTAGAAGATAGCAAAAGAAGGTAAAAAAGATAAGATGAACGCGTCAAAAATACGTTCATCAATATCATACTCAAAGCTCATGCTAGACAACTAATAACCTCAAATTCATAAGGCAACATGCATACCTTAGTATCGAAAATTACCAAAAAAACTCCCAATCTACCCAATCAAGTGTTCTACCCAATAATCTATAGTCATTATATCAATTTGCTCGAATTTAAATAGGCATGAACGAATCAAAACAATGCAATCAAGACTTAGAAATCCTAATTGAGCAAAAGCCCCAATTCAACCATCCCAACGAAATTACGCATGCAATTGATAGAGAAATCATGTAATAAACACACAAACAAATAACCCATACATCATATAAGCTCAATTGAAGTAAAAATAAAGAAACTCCCAATTTCGAAAATTAGGATTCTTGAGGGGTTACCTCAGATCTGGAAATCAGATGAAGTATGAAGAGATTTGTTCGGATGAAGATGAAGAGCACGTAATGGACTTCGATTCAAGCTAAAGAACACAAAATTTGGTGGAGAATTGAAAGAATTATGGAAGAGTGAAGATTTTTGGGGAATTTTCGATTTTGGGAGTAAAAGGGAGAGAAAAGATGAAGAATGAGATGAAGGAGAGGAAAATCTCGCTTTTGAGATTTCTGGCACTGTGGGGCGGACCGCCCCAGGTGTGGGGCGGGGCGCCCCACAGCACCCGAGAGCTGGAGCTCTCGGGTGATGAGGGGCGCACCGCCCCACATGGGGCGGTCCGCCTCACAACTCCAGAGAGCCGTTGGGGGGCGGACCGCCCCCCATGGGCGGCGGTCCGCCTCTCACTTCCAGAGAGCCGCTAGCTCTCTCGAAGTGGGGGGGCGGACCGCCCCCTATGGGAGGCGGTGCACCTCCCACTTACAGAGGCTGGGGGCCGAATTTTTTCGGCCCCTCTCACAAAATTTTCACTCCAAAACATTTTCTTCACTGAAACACTCGAAAAACTTCACTCAAACACATACAGTAAGCACAAAACAATACACAAACCACAAAACTTATCAAAAACAAAACAATTGTTCGATGTATGTATGCAATGCAAGAAAGCAATAAAACTCCGGGTTGCCTCCCGGAAAGCGCCATTGTTTAAAAAGTCTCTGACTCAACTTCTTCTCGCTCTTTAGTTCTTGTCCTTACGGGTACTAGACTTCCCCTTCATCGATCTCTTCCTCATACCCAGTACCTGAGAATGAGAAATAACATACGCAGCAGGACCAAAAAAGTTAATAGCATGAGAAACATTAAAGCGAGGACTAGGATCAGATACGGCTTGCACCACATGTTGCTTGCCATCCACCTCAATGGTGCAAGTTCTCCTGTAGATGTCGATTACGGAGCATAATTTAGTTAAGAATGTTCGCCCTAAGAGAACAACATCACTAATCCCAGGTGTAGACGCCGGCATCACAACAAAATTGGTGTAAACAGAAGCTTCACCAATCTTGACCAATACATTCTTCGCAATGCCCTCCAGTCGTACAAAGGATCCATCCGCTAGTTGCACAATGGCTTTGTGCTTCGCAAGCTCTCCTAGGCAACTCTTCTCAAACACATTCATGGGGAGCACATTAGAGTAAGATCCTGTATCTAGTGTAGCCCGGACATCATCGAGACTACCAACCCCAATCTTAACATCGAAGCTATCTGGAATTGGCTCAGGATCCTCTTGCTCCTCATCACTTACATCAAAACCAAGGCCCTTATCTTCCTCCTTAGCAAGTGGAGGCTCACCGTTTTCGCAACACTTTCACGCCGCAACCTTCTTAATGGTAATCTCCATAGGGAGATCTCCAACCAAAGTGATGGAAATCTACTTTTCAGTATTGCTAGGCAACTTCCCCTGCTCCCTACTCGCTCCACGGTCTATTAGCTCTTGCATCTTTTGGTGAGCAAGCCTAGTACTTGTCTCCAATTGATCGAGCCTACTCCTCGTCTTCTCCGAATCTTCCTCATACCTCTTCATAAACCCCTGAGTATTATCAACCATCTTCTGCAAAGTGTCCAAGAGAGCAACTGACTTGGACTTAGGTGCTTCAGTTCTAGGGGGAGGGTTCTCACAATGATCATTACCGTAGTTGAGATTACTACGGTCTTGGTTAGGTCCATAGGTCTGGTTTTGGGGTGCATAGCCTTGGCTGCTTCGGAACCCCTTCTTCCAATATCCACCACGAGGATTCCTACCATCTTGCCCATAGCTAGCCTCCCCAAGTTCTGCAGCAAACACCTCTTCTTCTCCTACTTCCACCCAATAAACACCATCATTGGCCAAATCAGACCTACACATATGAGCCCCATGTCCATAGTTCTTGCACACCCTGCAAACTTTATTGGAAAGAGGCTGCCCCATCGAGCTCTTAAGAGCCTGCATCATCTCATGGGCGAAGCCATCAAACCTATCCCCACTCACACCGTTCAACTGCACCTCGGGTTTCGTTGGAGCTTCAACTACACGCCTCATGTTCATACCCCTTGGATCCTTGAACTGAGATCCTTTCGCAAGCCTTTCAAAACACGCCCACACATCTTCGGCGGTCTCCTCCCAGATATTTCCTCGGCATTGGAAATCCACAACTTGTTGGCTCTCGTATGTGAGCCCATTGTAGAAGTGCTGGACAAGATCGGAGAGTTCCATCCCATGGTGTGGGCACTTGTTCATGAGGTCCTTGTACCTCTGGAGAGCAGTGTAGTGATGAACGGTTGAATTTGTCAGATTCTAGTTAATCAAATAAATTTGTATTTAGCCAAAGGCAATTCACAACTACAACGAAATACGTAGTGTAGCAGTAGAATAACCTCGAGTGTCGATCTCTAAGGACTATAACTAGCTTTATCTAATCTAACTTAAGAATATAAAATCAACAGACGACTTAGCAAAGGTTTTTCTTAACAGATAATGGAGATTGGTGATAGTATGGTCATTCAAAGCATAGCAGGTTAATAATCATGCATGAAGTCCCCGGTTTTGCATAGAGATCTTTGATCAATGAATTGTCCAATTGTGTTCCGTAATTATTCAACACTACGAAGATAGAGGTTTTAGATAGATCAAAGAAATAAAGCAATAACTCAAATTACAATGCGCGATATAGCCATTAGCATAATTATTAACCCTTCGCTAAGAAATCACATACTATCACCAACGAGAAGTTTAGCTACTCATAGATGTCATGCAATCAACAGCAATCATAGCACGAATGAATGAAAACATGTTGAAAGATATATAAATATAAATAGAAAAACTGTAAGATACAATGTTACCGGGCGACTCGCCCGGGAGATTTTGTCGGCCCTTTACGCGTTTTTGGATTTCTTCTCCTTTTCGGACTCGGTTTTTGCCTTCTAGTGACCTTTTAGCCTTCAGACTCGACCCCTAGACTTCAAATCCTATCTGGAATCTTCTGGATACTCCAAATAGGCCTTCGGAACACCAATTCCTTGTCTACTTCAATATAATTGTCCGGAAAACCTTGTTTTTCACCCAAAACCTGTAAAATACAAACTAAAGGGAAACGTGACACTATTCTAATAAAATGCACTAAAATATAGCTAAATTAACATAGAGGATAGCTAAAATAGGTGAAAAAGACTCAAATGAAAGTGTAAAATACACGTTCATCATGTAGATGTTCTCATCGTAGTCTTGCTTGAAACCACTGATTTTGTACCTTACCACCTGAGAATTGCAAAAGCAACAAAACGTGACACTATTCTACAAAACTACCAACAAAACTAAGCTTAAAGATAGCAAAAGGAGGCAAAAAAGACAAGATGAACGTGTCAAAAATACGTTCATCAAACTCCCCAAACCAAACCTTTGTTTGTCCTCAAGCAACAATCTACCTAAATGCAATACAAAAAGGAGTTTCATGCCAAGCGAGAAGAACTAATCTATTGTATGTACCAAATGCTTATAAACAAAGACCATACAAATCATAACATGCAGGTAGGTTGAAGAATGCCTCGATTGAACCTATACACATTCCCATGTGAACTTGGTTAAACAAAAGAGTCTCTCGTAACATTCTCTACCTGGACCTGGTCCATGACGACGCAATGATGCACATTATCATACTAAGGTTGCCACGTGCTGATAGTATGTATGTCCTATAGACAACCTTTATTAAGGGCAAATGTACTACTACACAGTCAACGTAATATATTATATGTTTGTTTATCCATGTTTATGTTTACATAACGTATTTATATATTACATCAGGCATACAACATGTCATACCTTTATCTGGTTGGTCTGTATAGATATCAAACATGTCCCTTGTGGATAGATGACTGATCACATAACTAGTGGGAACTATGTGAATTATCATCAATCCCAAACTCTCCCTAGTCGAAGCTCATTTCAGATGTAGAGGTCTGAATGAGGCAATCGAGACTAGTATGCGTGGAGGTTATACTTGTTGGAGCAAGTGTGTGTCGATCCCACAACCACGTAATGGATCGTTAGACGAATCCATGATGTTCCTATAACTGCGCATAGTTGTTAGAGGAGGATTCCGAACAATGGAAGAACCTACCGGATACTCCCATCGATGTGTATTCTACACTGAAGTGTCCATGGGAACCGGAGTTGTCGAAGTGATGTCATTCGTCCTTAGACTCACTGGGACATTATCATCACATTTGTTACCCCATGTCTTTGGGAGGGGATCCAACGCACGCTCTGAATAAGCAGCGTGATACGACCCTTTCTGGGATCATGGCCATATTACAAATGTGGATGATAAGTATTCTTGTGAGGATTCATCTCTCATGTGTAGCATTGGAGAGAACTGCTCAAGTCGTTCATAGTTGCGTTGGTAAAACCGTTGCCCAGCGTATTGATATATTTATGAATGGTCATAAGATATATCGCATTAACCAAGCAGCTCACGGGATAGACACATCATCGATCCTAGATGCATTCGAGTCAGTCAGATGAAAGGACCTTACCATCGCCGCATTGAGTGCAACAGGCTTCTACAACGAAAGAGTAGCTTTGAGAAACCTCTCAAACGTCCTCATGTATTAATATTGCAAATTGGACCGTCTAGGAATCCCATGATGCCTAGTGATGTCACTAGCTTAATACATTGTGGCCCTATGGGTCACACTATGTGGTGATTCAGCTTATCCGCATGACCATAGAGATGGGATTATAATTAATCGACATTAATTATAATTCTATGTCGCACAATTAGTATCTTGGAAATATTAATTGAATTAATTTTATTTATGAAAATACAATTAAATATTATATTTTGGAAATATAATAGAGGTTGGAATTAAAAGGATATATTAATTAAAAATTAATATATGCACATGGGCAAAATCTAATAGAGTTAGAATTGCCTTAGACTTGCATGTGGGTCCCAAAAGTGGGACCCACATACTCCCTCCATAGGCGCATCCGAATGGGTGAAGGAGGAGACTCCTTCCCCCATTCAAACTTAAGGGGCAAGTTTTACTAATTGATTTATGATTTAATTAGGGAATGAATCTATACACAAAGGTTTACTTGTGCAATAAGAATTAGAATTCTTATTCCTTTTAGGAGTCTTAAAGAATTTTCTTTAGCTTCTATTGACTACTATATAAGTAGATGGTTAGAGAGCTTTTCTGATATACATTATTATTCACTCTACTATTCTCTCAAGAAAAAGCTCTCTCCCCCCTACCTCTAGCCACTGCCGCCGCCGCCCCTTTCTCTCTGGAACCGAGTTTGACTCGAGAATATCCTAGCATTCTCTCGATAAGCTGTTCATCCGTGGATACCAAGGTTGAGGTTCGCAGGAGCTGGAAACTAACCTTTATTGTCTTGCAGATATTCAGGAAAGCATATTAGATATCTTCGACTTCAACGAAGGAGAAGAAACACCGGATTATAACGAAGATCATATCAATTGGGCTATCGATTCTGTTTTAATTCTTGCTTTTGGAGTATTGTAAGTCTTCTAACTGATGTGTTTCAATATACGTTATATGCATGATGAATTAGTATGCATGTTAAGAAAATTTTGAAATTCCGCTGCATTACCCTAGAGGTAATTATGACCGTATTTTTCTTACACGTGCCTATGAAACCGAGGGCTTACTACTGTTCACCAAGTGAGACTTTTCCTCAAGAGAGGGCGAACCAATACTAACTCTCATCAAACGAATGAGGGTTCCCTAAAAGACAACACTCCCCTATTCTACCCGACTCTTGAAACAAAGACTCTTCACCACTTCCTGAATGGCAGGACGAGGGTGGTCTTGAACAGGCCTTGGACTAGGCGACACGAAACAAAAGGAAGAATTTACAACTCGATACAAAACAACTCAAAACTGAAAATTATTCACAACACTTAACAAGACTGCTTTTTGGCTTGCTTTGACCCTTCTTTTGCTTTTTTCGGTCTTATTCTTTATTTCTTTTTTTCACTTTTTTTTTTTTAATATATAGCAAGAAGTAGCAACAACGAAAAGAAATTACAAAAACTCAACAACGACCTCCCCAAACCTATTCGAAAGAATAGGTTGGAGCACAAACTCAAAAAGAAGAAGAAAAACCAACTTTACATGACTCAAAAAGACGAAAGACAAGAACACAACGGTAACCCCCTCCCCAAACCTATTCGTTAGAATAGGTTTCAAAGAAAGGATCACACACCTCACTCTACCTCCTTCCTAGGAATTTAGCAATCTCGAAAGCAAGGTGAAGAACTTGTCGCCTCTTAGGCACATAAGTACACGAGTATACTGATAGTGTATATGTCCTAGAGACAGTCCTTACTAAGGGCATGGTGCCCTTATAGAGGGCATATATGTACTATTACACAGGTCAACGTAATATAATATATGTTTGTTGCATTTTACTATTGAGTATCGCTTTCATATTTATATTACACCAGGCATGCAGCATGTCATATCTCTATTACTGTCTGTATTGATATTAAACATGTCTCCTCGGATAGATGACCGATCACACAGATAGTGGGAGCTATGTGAGTTATCATCTATCCCAAACTCTCCCTAGTCGAGGTTCATCTCGGATGTAGGGGTCTGAATGAACCAGACAAGACTAGTATGCGTGGAGGTTATACTTGTTGGAGCAAGTGTGAGCCGATCCCAAGGCCACGGAACGGATTGTTGGACAATCGAGAAACGTTCCCATAACTGCGCATAGTTGTTCGAAGAAGCTTTATCGAACAATGGAAGTACCCACCGGACACTCCCATCGATGTATACTCTACACCGAAGTGTCTATGGGAACTGGTGAGTTGTCGAAGTGATGCCAGTCATCCTTTGTACTTACACGACTTTATCATCACATTTGTTGCCACGTATCCTGGGTGGACCCGTCGATGTCAGCTCTGAATAAGCAGCTGACCTAAGACACGATCCAGGATTATGGCTACATACAAATGGGGGTGATAAGTGATTCTGTGAAGGATTCATCTCTCAAGTGTAGCATCGAAGAGCACTGCTCATAGTCGTTCATAGTTGTGATGGTAAAACCGCTGGCCAGCGTATCAATATTATTATGATGGTCATAATAGATATTGGATTCACCATGCAACTCACGGAAGACGCCCGTGGATGTATTATTGGGATAGACACTTCACCGATCCTAGATACATTCGAGCAAGTCAGATGAAGGGACGTTACCATCGCCGCGTTGAGCGCAACAGACTTCGCAACGAAAGGGTTAGCTTTGAGAAACCTCTCAAACGTCCTCATGTATTAATATTGCAAATGGAACCGTCTAGGAATTCCATGTTGCCTCGTCTAGGACTTGCTTAATACGATGAGGCCCTATGGGTCACACTATGTGGTGATTCAGCCTATCAGAATATCCTTGAAGATGGAATCGCAATTAATTTGGAATTAATTGTGATTGATGGATTATAATTGATTTGGAATTAATTATAATATTTGGTGGCTCAATTAATGATTTGAAATTATTAATTGAATTGGCTGATAATTGTATTTTATGTAAATACAATTAAAGATTATATTTTGGAAATAAAATAGAGGTTTGATTTGAAAGGATATGTTAATTTAGAATTAACATATGCACTTGGGCAAAATCTACTTGGAGTTTTTGAATTGCCTTACAACTATAAGTGGGTCCCAAAATCGGGACCCACCTATTGTCCCAGGGAGAGCGCGCGCGCACGCATAGGCTGGGTAGGGGAAGGAGTTCGACTCCTTCCTCTATTAGAAGTCCAAGGGATAAGTTAGATTTTCCTGATTGAGTTTTGATTTGATTGGGAATGAATCTAGACTTGATATTGGTTTCCTTGTGCGATAAGAATTAGATTCTTATTCCTTTACGAAGTCTAATTGCTTATGCTTTAGGCTTCTATAGACTACTATATATAGTAGACTATTAGAGAGCTTTTGACACACAGTTTCAGACATAGATTTTCACACAGTTGAAGAATCTATTCTTAGAGAATTATTCTACCCAATTTTTTTAGAGAAAATAAAAGCTCTCCCCTCCTCTATAAGCCACGCGCGCGCCACCTGCCGGAGGAATCGCCGCCCCATCTTCTTGGTCACACAAAGAATATCCTAGCATTCTTCCGATAGGTTGTTCATCCGTGGATACCAAGGTTGAGGTTCTAAGAGCTGGAAACTAACTTTTATTGTCTTGCAGATAATCAAAGTATTGCAGATATCTTCTACTTCGACGAAGGAGAAGATACACCAGATTATTACGAAGACATGGAAGTTGCTTTGGAAGTAAGGTTAGTCTTCTAATTGACTTGTTTAAATATATACGGCATATACATAATCAATTAACCTGTATGTTAAGAAATTTTTTGAAATTCCGCTGCGTACCCTAGGGGTAACTCTGACCATATTTTCTTACAGTGGTATCGGAGCGAGGTTAATTGATTACGTATATACGTATATATATTGTATGATTTTGTAGATATGTGATTAATTCGATTTTCAAAAGTTTTGTTTTTATATAAATTTAGAATTTATATTTTTCAAAAAAAAAAAAAATTTTAAAATATATATATTGACCGGGCCGCCTGCGTGACGCCTATGGCGCCGGGCGTTAATTGATTGCGGCGGGCGCCGGGGGTTAATTGATTGCGGCGGGCACAGGCGTACGGCGCCTAGGGCGCCGGGCGCCCCGGGTGCCTACGGGCACCCACGCCTGGGGCGCCGGGCGCCTGCGTGCCGCAGGCACCCCGGGTGCCTGCGGGCACCCGCGTCTGCGGCCACAGGCGCACGGCGCCTGGGGCGCCGCGCGCTTGCGTGCCGCAGGCGCCCCGGGTGCATGCGGGCGCAGGCGCCCGTGCCCGCGGCCGCCAGCACGGTAGGGGACGGGACCTAGTCCCGTCCCATATTTTAATATATATATATATTTTTTCGGGTTGGACCCAAAATCGATTTAAAAATTTTGAGAATTGAATTTTATATTTGGAATATAAATATGATTTAATTGTAATTTTTTTTAACTAGAGGGGTTAAATTTAATTAGTATAAAGTTAAAGGGCTTATTTGTAATTTATCAATTTATTATTTATTGCAAATTAGTCCTTCTACTTTTGAATTTTAGATTTAACACCCCCAAGGTTTCAAAAATTACAATTAAGTCCTTCGGATTTTCGAAAATTGCTACTTGGTCAATAGAATTTTCGATTATTCAATCTAGTCCAAATTTTCAATTATTTCATAGAGATTATAAGTATGGCATTATAATTTTCATAATGAAAATATGAAGTCATTTGTCATCCACATAGGCTACTACTTGTTTCATATGCTCGATATGCTATTGTTTGACAATGCATGTTTAAACACCAAGTATTTTACCTTCCGTTCGACCGCTATGCATGCGAGGGTAGGCGACGCCCTGTTATATGTCGGACCGCATATTTTATGTATGGGTAGGCGGCACCCATTATGTGCTTGACCGCGTTTAGAACTAGAATGGATAGGCGGCATCCATTACGTGTAGACCGTTCATGCATGATGGGTAGGCGGCGCCCTTATTTGCTTGTAGATGACTGATAACAACCCTCAAGCGACAAGCCCCAACCAATACAAGTACAGAAATATATATATGTATGTATTTCTGAGATGCTTTCCATAGGGTGCTTTAATTCTGAACTTTCATTGCGTTTTCTTGTATTGGCGACCTCGTCTTACAGACTCGCAGTGATCGTCAGATTAGAGTAAGCCTGTGGTTATGACTTACTGCATATTGTATCTAGCGACCTCGATAGGTACAGTATGTAGGGCATCGGGTTAAATTAGATTTAACAACCAAGAGTTGCGTGACGCAATTGGATAGTTCTACTAGTCCTACCGGTCATATTATGCTATGCGACCAGCCCCCGTTGGAGTATAGCGTAGTATGGATTTGGATCTTGGCCACTAAGGTAACTTGTTGGACATTACCCGTATGTTTGTTGTGGGGGCAGGCATATGTGAAAATAGTGGGAGCTAAACAGCTAAAGGACCTTGTTGTTTAGTTATGTTGACTGTGTATTTAGAAATAATATTTCAATAGTTGATTTATTATTTTCGTTCTATATTATTTCTCCTGAAAAACCGAAATGACGAGTATCTCGCTCCGTGCTGTCTTAGAGAAGCAAATTTTGACCGAACCAAACTTCCTAGATTTGATCAGGAATATATGTTTGGTGCTGAGGTACGAAAGGATTGAGTACGTCTTGGACGAGGCTAATCCCGTGTGTCCCGAGAATCAGACTGCCGATCAAGTTGCTGATTTGGAATCAAGCCAACAAGGCAAGGTCTGATAAGCATCATGAGGATGCTAGATCCGCGCAGTGTATTATGCTGGAGGCAATGAGTAATGAGCTGCAGAGGCAACATGAAAGCATGTTGCCGTATGAGATGCTGAAGCATCTTGAGTCGGTCTTTAAGACGACAGCTAGAAGTGTTGAATTTGATTTGATAAAAGAGATACTCAGATGCAAGCTCAATGAAGGAGGGAACATGTCTGAACATGTTCTCAAGATGAGAATAAGGTCATGGTGATCTTTGTCCTTCAATCATTGTCGAGTTCGTATTCGCAGTTCATCGTTAACCACCATGAATGCGAAGGACGTAACACTGACCGAACTCCATAATCTGCTGAAGACATATGATCAAACTCTTCCTAAGAAGGAAAAGTCGATCATGTTTGTTGGGCAACCGTCTAACCGAAACCCGAGAAACAAAGGTGCTAAGGGTAAGGGAAAGTTGGGAGCCAAGGCTAACACTTCGAGTGATAGACCTAAGCGTCTGAACCAGAAAAGGAAGTTCAAGAGAAGCGGAACGGTACGCACAGATGAATGTCATTTCTGTAAGCAGAAAGGACACTGAAAGAAAGATTGCCCTAAGCTGAGGGCAGATCAAGCTAAGAAGCCACCGCCTTCTAGCTCAGGTATGTTTGTTATTGAAATGAACATGACTACTTTTGACTCCAATGGTTGGGTATTAGATACAGCCTGTGGCTCGCACATTTATAATAATGTGCAAGGGGCCATTGAACACAGGCTAGTCAAGCAAGGTGAAATCGACTTGCATGTTGGGAACGGCAATCCAGCTGAAGCCAAATGCGTTGGACGCTGCAAGATAGATTTACCTTCAGGACAATGTTTGGAACTTGATAACGTTTATTTTGTTCCATCCATTGTCAGAAATATTATTTCCATTCCATTGTTGGACAATTTGGGTTTTTCCTAATACTTGTTATTTTTCATTAAGTGACCAGTATTATGGAAAAGCTCGCTTAGTGAATGGTTTATATATTTTGCAAAGTAGTCTACCTTTATTTCAAATACATAACAAACAACCGTCTTCAAGTAGGAAGAATAATCCATCTTATCTATGGCATTGTCGGCTAGGCCATATCAATGAAACACGGATTCAAAGACTAAGGAAGTTGGACTACTTAGAACCATTTGATTTTGAATCATATGGTACATGTGAATCATGTGTTAAGGGTAAGATGACGAACAAACCTTTTGTTGGACAAGGTGTTTGTGCCACTCGCTGCTTAGAGCTCATACATACCGATGTATGTGGACATTTTAAAGGCAGTCCACAACTACAACGAAAATCGTAGTGTAGCAGTAGAATGACTCGAGTGTCGTTCTCTCAGGACTATAACTAGCTTTATCAAATCTAATTTAGAATATAAAAACAGCAAACAGATAGCAAAGGGGTTTCTAGCAGATAATGGAGATTGGTGATAGTATGGTCCTTCTTAGCATAACGGGTCGATAATCATGCATAAATTCCTCGGTCTTGCATAGAGATCTTTGAATCAATCTAGTGTCCTGTTGCAAATATTAAGCACTACGAAGATAATTTGGTCTGACAAGTCAATCACTATTGTCCTAATGTGTTCCGTAATCATTCAACACTACGAAGATAATTGGTCTGATGGTCGACAAGTGTCCAAACATGCATAATAATTAATACAACATACGAGAATTTAGGCTGTGCCTGATCAACGAAATAAAGCAATGACACGGAGTATAATGCGCGATATAGCCATTAGCATGATTATCTTCCCTTCGCTAAGAATTCACATACTACCACCAAAGAAAGTTTAGCTATTCATAATAGGCATGCAATCAACAGAAATCATAGAAGAAAACATGTTGAAAGAATATAATAAAATAAGTAGATTAAAACTGTATGATACAAGGTTACCGAAGGTTGTCAATCTCCGGATGATTGCGATCCTATGAGCTCCAAACTGCTATGAAAAAGTATCCCCTAAGCTACGGAACTCCCAGGACAGGCCCCGAGAAGTTCCTACCTAAAACTATAGAGAGAGGTGAGAGAGAAGGTCTGGAAAGATATGATCTTCGGAGAAAACTGAGCAACTATATATAGGCCCCGAAATACTGTGGGGCGGTTCACCCCACACAACGGGCGGTTCGCCCGGTGTGGGGCGGTTCGCCCCACCTCTGGGGCGGTTCGCCCCAGAGAATTTCTCGCGGAATTCCGCGTTTTCGACGCGTTTTTGGATTTCTTCCCCTTTTCGGACTCGGCCCCTAGACTTCAAATCCTATCCGGAAACCTTCAGATACTCCAAATAGGCTTTTGGAACACCAATTCCTTGTAAACTTCGATATATTTGCCCGGAAATCTTCGAATTTCAACCAAAACCTGTAAAATAAAATCTAAAGGGAAACGTGACACTATTCTAATAAAATTCATTAAAATATAGCTAAATTAACATAGAGGATAGCTAAAATAGGTGAAAAAGACTCGAATGAAAGTGTAAAATACACATTCATCAAACTCCCCAAACTGAACCTTTGCTTGTCCTCAAGCAAGTAAGCTAGACTCTAATACAAAAAACATGCAAGACACAAAATGGAGTTTCATGCCAAATAAAATGAACTAATCTACTGAATCTACCAAAAAACATATGAACAAAAACCATATAAATCAAAGCATGAATAAAGGTTGAAGAATACCTCGATTGACTTATACACATCCACATAAGCACTTATGTTAAGACAAGATAGTCTCTCGTAACATTCTCTACCTGGACCTAGTCAGTGACGACGTAATGAAGCATGCTAAGATATGAATGGTTTCCCCGTGCCTATGAAACTGAGGACTTATTGCTGTTCCACCATGTTAAGACTTTTCCTCAAAAGAGGTCGAACTAGTACTGGCTCTCATCAAAAGAAGGAGGGTTCCCTATAAAAGTTAACACTACCCTATTCTACCCATCTCTTAAGTAAAGTCTTAAGCTATTCACCACTTCCTGAATGGCAGGACGAGGGTGGTCTAGAACAGATGACACTGAAAACAAAAAAGATAAAAATAGAAAAACACGATTACGAACATTACAAGAATGGAAAAGACTCAACACTTTGCTAACTGCTATTTGGCTTTCTTTTTTGGACCCTTCTTTGCTTTTTTGGGGTCTTTCCCTTTTTTCTCTTTTTTTCTTTCCAGATTCTTTTTTTTCTTTTTTTCTTTTTCTCTTTTTTTCTGGAATTTTTCTTTCTTTTTTTTCGATTTTTTTTAGCCAGCAGTAGCATAACAAAGAGAGAAACAAAAAGACTCACACGACTTCCCCAAACCTATTCGAAAGAATAGGTTGGAGCACAAAATTTACGGAAAAGGAAAAATAAACTCACGATACGAGAATGAAAAACAGAAACAAGTCTATGATGGTGTAACCCCCTCCCCAAACCTATTCGGAAGAATAGGTTATAAACAAAGGATCACACAACCTCACACTACCTCCTTCCTAGGCATTTAGCAATCTCAAAGCATGGTGAAGACTTGTTGCCTCTTAGGTACATAATCACTCGGGAAAACAACCATAAGACCCTAACATGCATCATCCTATTATAAAGGCCTTCGTGAACCGCAGTAGAGAAAACACCACTAAGTGATGTCGAGACTACCAAGCTCAACTAAGTGCAATACATAAATGTGACAAGCCAAGCGAGAAAAACCTCAAACAAATTCATAGAGATGAAGCATACGATTTATGACATAGTTAGCTGATCTACCCAATAAAAAAGTTCAAAAAATTCGGCAATAAACTCCATATAAAACATGCAAAACTATCCTAGGATGAATGTAGTGAAATGCAACCTAAAAAATCTAAGAAAGCAGAAAACGTGCAAATGCAAATGCAGACGGATAAAGCATGCGAGGTACTATACTCATCCTACCAATACCAAGCTCAAACTAACAACATCAGATCACTTAAATCCCATCCCCCCTCATGAAATTAACGCTAGTCCCTAGCAGTAAGAAAATGAGGAATTAAGATGTGATACTAGATGTTACCCCATGGTTTGGCCTCGGTCGTCTGAGTATGTTGCTTGTGATTTATTGGGCCTCCTCTGTGAGCTTTATAGGGTGTCATCAGGTCTTCACGTAGGTGCGGTAGTTCCATTTATAGGCTGGACAGGAACAACTCCTCTATCAGAATCATCATTGCCCGTATGGCCTTCATTGTCACTACTGTCACGCACATCCTCGCTAGTAGAGTTGTAGTGGCAGGTAGAATTCTCAACAGTAGCCGCCGCTGTTATGGAATCCTCCATTCTGTAGCCCTCCAATAGGATGTGAACTGTTAAAGGGGAAAGGACAGTGGTATCAGGACCTCCCCCTCCAACGTTTTACACCACGAGAAGGTTTCAGTAAGCTACTTGGATACTCAGAAGTCTTCTACCTTTTTCTCCAATTTTGACCACATTCTCTACGGTGGATCCGACCGATGTCTATATGATGCTCACTTTAGAGACAGGCAAGGGGCACCCCAACAAGGTGCTGGGCACCCATGTCATTATGTTTTGGAACCAAGCTAGCGCTTCGGAACCTTCTAGCAACTGCGAACTCAAGATTGAATCTGTCGCGGCCAGAATGTCCCGGTGCCTTCCTGTTCACTCGAACTCTGCAGTCCTCGTGATGGAGTGATGACGTAATAATGGTTTTGTCCCTTCGGTGGTGCATGAATAGGCATAGGAGTCCTTACTCCAGGTGTACTCTAGCTCCTCCTCTTGGATAATCCACGACGTTGTTGCAAAACCCCTTGGCTCGAACGCACATCTAACGAGGTCACCTTCCTTGACATGGTTCTTCACAGCAATCATACGGGAATGCTCCTTTCCCTTGGTATGGTCCCTACAAACAGCAGTTAGTACCTCGTATGACACAAAACTGACTCATGCATATGCTAGTGTAAGAACGAGATAATCAAGTGACAAAATCAACAATCGAGCTCCCCAAACCGTAATGTCTAGTCTAGCTTCTTCATCATGCAACATACCAACGTAACTACTACATGCAGTACATCACAATATGCTCTCACTAAACAACCAATATCCTAGATAACAAGGCTCAATTCATACCATAGTAGCGAAAAATTCTACCAACATAAAACCTCATACTCAACGATTAAGCATTCTATCGTCAAATCTCCCAATATTACATCAATAAACACAACCAAATGCTAAAAATCAAAGATAAAGACATAATGCATAACAAGATATATCATCTAGTAGCAAAATACCCAAATCAACAATTCAAGCAAAATTGAGCATGCAATTGATAGTAAATAACATGTCTAATCATACAAACAACATACCCATGCATCAAATAAGCATAATTGAAGCTCAAATTAGAAAACCCCCAAATTCGAAAATTAGGGTTCTAAGGATGATACCTCAGATCTGAAAATATAACGCATAAGGATGAAATCCGTTCGGATGGGATGAAAGGTCATGTAATAGGCTTCGATTTAAGCTAAAGAACACTAAATTTGGTCAAGAATTGAAGAAGTTATGAAGATTTGAAATTGAAGTCGCGAAATTCGGTTTTTTTGGAAGGAGGAATGAAGAAGAATGAAGAAAATGAGGTTTTGGGGAAGAAATCCGCGTTTTTGAAGATCTGGAGACGTGGGGAGGTTCGCCCCACGTGCGGGGCGGTTCGCCCCCCACGTGGGGCGGTTCGCCCCGTGCTCCCCAGTGCGGGGAGACGGTTCCCGACGTCAGAAAATGCGGTTTTAATCCCCGAAATCAATTTTTTTCAAAAAACCACTCGAAAAATCTCACTCAAACATAAGCACATACGACACAGACAAGAACAAAAATTCGCATACGAGAAGCAAATAGTTCAAGAATGAATGCATGCAGAAAAGCAGTAAAGAAAGCGATAAAAATTCCGGGTTGCCTCCCGGATAGCGTTATTGTTTAAAGTCTTTGACTGGACTCCTGTCTGCGCCTATCTCTTCTTTTTGCGGGTAGTAGGCTTCCCCTTCATTGATCTCCTCTCCATGCCACGAACCTGTGAATAAGAAAGAATATAGGCTGCAAGACCACAGTAGTGAGTAGTAATATCAGACGGTTCTGGTGGATCCGGTATGGCTTGTAATACGTGTCGCTTGCCATCCACTTCGATGGTGCAAGTTCTTTGGTAGATGTCCATCACGGAGCGTAGTTTGGTCAAGAATGTTTGCCCTAAGAGTATGACATCCTCTGTCCCAGGTGCAGATGCCGGCATAACTACGAAATTGGTGTATATAGATGCCTCACCGATCTTGACCAACACATTTTTCACAACGCCCTCGGGTCTCATAAAGGATCCATCCGCCAGTTGCACAATAGCCCTTTGCTCAGATAGTTTTCCAAGGTTGCTCTTTTCAAACACATTCAAAGGAATTATGTTTGAGTAGGATCCCGTATCTAGTGTGGCACGGACATCTTCAAGCTCACCAATCCCTACCTTAACATCGAAACTTTTAGGGAGTGGTTCGGGATCCTCTTGCTCCTCATCACTTGTGTCAGAACCAAGGTCCTTCTCTTCTTCCTCAGCCTGTAGAAGTTCTTCCTTCATGCAACACTCGCACCTAACAACTCCTAATGGTGATTTCGTCAGGTACATCACCAGCCAATGTAATGGCATTCGACTTCACAGTGCTGCTAGGCAGTTTGCCTTGTTCCCTACTTGCTCCTCGGTCGATCAACTCTTGCATCTTTTGATGGGCAAGCCTAGTGCTCTCTTCCAACCTATCAAGCCTTGTCCTAGTCTTCTCGAAATCTTCTTCATAACGTTTGAGAAAACTCTGTGTGTGATCAACCATCTTCTGCAAGTTCTCCATCAGTTGAGCCGACTTCGACTTCGGTGGCTCTTTCGGAGCGGGGTTTTCGCTGTGGTCATTACCATAGTTTAGCCTACTACGGTCTTGGTTAGGTCCATAAGTTTGGTTAGCCGGTGCATATCCTTGATTGTTACGGTATCCTCTTCTCCAAAATCCACCTCAAGGATTGCTACCGTCTTGTCCGTAGCTAACTTCTTGAGTGCCAAACTCCGTAGCAAAGGCTTCTTCTTCGCCTCCTCGAGCCCAGTTGCCATCATCGTATGCCAGCTCCGATCTACACATATGAGCCCCATGCCCATAGTTCTTACATATTCGGCATACTTCGTTCGAAACAGTTGTTCCGGTGGCGCTCTTGAGGACTTGCTTCAATTCGTTGGTAAAGCACTCGAATTGATCCTCATTCCCCCTGTACATAGGGGCTTCTTGAGTCGGTGGAGCTTCAGGTCCACGTCTCCTAACCATTTCTCTTGGGTCCTTGAATTGCGAACCCTTAGCAAGCCTTTGGAAAACAGCCCAGACGGCTTCTGCGGTTTCCTCCCAAATATTGCCTCGGCATTGGAAATCCACCACTTGTTGGTTCTCGAAGGTTAGTCCATTGTAGAAGTGTTGGACTAGGTCGGAAAGTTCAAAACCATGGTGAGGGCACTTGTTCGTGAGATCTTGGAACCTCTCAAACACGGTGTAGATGGTCTCATCATAGTCCTGCTTGAATCTAGTGATCTGCGCCTTTAGCGCGGTAGTCAAGGTGTGAGGGAAGTATTTCTCCATGAAAGCTGAAAAAACCTTCTCCCAAGTGTCCAGCGAGCCTGCTGGTAGAGAACTCAGCCATGACTTGGCTCTGTCGCCAAGTGCCATAGAAAAACCTTCATCCTCAACTCATCCGTTGTTATGTCAGCTCCGGGTCGTGCAAGTACCCCATCACATCTTCCCTTGATAAGCCATAGAACCTCGGAAGTTGTTGGAATGCGTGGTTCTTGATTTCCAGATCTCGAGTTGCAGACGAAAGAACGATCGCGGGTCCCCTCATACGATCCTGGGTGGTTTGAACCCATGCCTTCAGTGGTCTAGCTTCTGGAATTCCGTCGATCTCCTTGAAAAGAATGTGTAGAGATTCAGAGAAATAGGTTTCCTCTATTTCCTCTAGTGCGCGCCTTTCAAGTAGTCGCCTTCTTTGGTGGTAGACTCTATCGATCTCAGCAATTGAATCAGCAAGCGGTGTTCCTGCAGAACGTGTATGCGGCATACACAATCTGTAACAGACTAGGAAAGGTGATTAGAAACAGACTAGGAAAGCAGTATTAGATAGAGAGATTAAAAAGAAAAACTAAAAGTAGTAGAATTAGGAATCTAAAGCTGTAAATATAAACAAATTAAACAGAAAAAAGGAGTATAGTCCCCGGCAGCGGCGCCAATTTGATGAACGCGCTGGTGTCGTGTTCCAACGCGAACGGATCAAATAAATTTGTAATTAGACAAAGACAATCCACAACTACAACGAAAACCGTAGTGTAGCAGTAGAATGACTCGAGTGTCGTTCTCTCAGGACTATAACTAACTTTATCAAATCTAATTTAGAATATAAAAACAGCAAACAGATAGCAAAGGGGTTTCTAGCAGATAATGGAGATTGGTGATAGTATGGTCCTTCTTAGCATAACGGGTCGATAATCATGCATAAATTCCTCGGTCTTGCATAGAGATCTTTGAATCAATCTAGTGTCCTGTTGCAAATATTAAGTACTACGAAGATAATTTGGTCTAACAAGTCAATCATTATTGTCCTAATGTGTTCCGTAATCATTCAACACTACGAAGATAATTGGTCTGATGGTCGACAAGTGTCCAAACATGCATAATAATTAATACAACATACGAGAATTTAGGCTGTGCCTGATCAACGAAATAAAGCAATGACACGGAGTATAATGCGCGATATAGCCATTAGCATGATTATCTTCCCTTCGCTAAGAATTCACATACTACCACCAACGATAAGTTTAGCTACTCATAATAGGCATGCAATTAACAGAAATCATAGAAGAAAACATGTTGAAAGAATATAATAAAATAAGTAGATTAAAACTGTAAGATACAAAGTTACCGAAGGTTGTCAATCTCCGGATGATTGCGATCCTACGAGCTCCAAACTGCTATGAAAAAGTATCCCCTAAACTACGGAACTCCCAGGACAGGCCCCGGGAAGTTCCTACCTAAAACTATAGAGAGAGGTGAGAGAGAAGGTCTGGAAAGATATGAGTTTCGGAGAAAACTGAGCAACTATATATAGGCCCCGAAATACTATGGGGCGGTTCGCGCGGTTCGCCCTAGAGAATTTCTCGCGGAATTCCGCGTTTTAGGATTTCTTCCCCTTTCCGGACTCGGTTTCTGACTTCTAGTAGCCTTCTATCCTCCAGATTCGGCCCCTAGACTTCAAATCCTATCCGGAAACCTTCAGATACTCCAAATAGGCTTCTGGAACACCAATTCCTTGTCAACTTCGATATATTTGCCCGGAAATCTTCGAATTTCAACCAAAACCTGTAAAATAAAATCTAAAGGGAAACGTGACACTATTCTAATAAAATGCATTAAAATATAGCTAAATTAACATAGAGGATAGCTAAAATAGGTGAAAAAGACTCGAATGAAAGTGTAAAATACACATTCATCACAAGGCCCGATGTGGCGCATGCGCTTAGTGTCACTTGTCGACACCAACAGAATCCAGGAGTACCTCACTGGACTGCTGTAAAGTACATTCGTAAGTACCTTCGACGGACTAAAGAGATGTTCTTGGTGTTCCGTGGAGAACCAGAATTAAAGATGTCTGGTTATGTCGACGCTGGATTTGAATCAGATTCTGATGACTTTGAGTCACAGACAGGATACGTATTCAAATTGAACGGAGGAGCTATCTGTTGGAAGAGTTCTAAGCAAGCCACGATTGCTGACTCATCCACAAAATCCGAGTACATTGCTGCATCAGAAGCATCGAAAGAAGCTATCTGGATGTCAGAGTTCTTGAAGGAATTGAGGGTTGTTCCTGCTCCTAGTCCAATAACGATTTATTGGGACAATACGTGCGCCGTCGCTCAAGCTAAGGAGCCTAGATCTACAAACAAGAACGTACATGTACTTAGAAAGTATCACGTTATACGTGAGATTATTGATAGAGGAGAAGTTAGTATAGAACGTGTCTCTACCACGGACAACGTGGCAGATCCTTTCACCAAGGTCTTATCAGTGGAAGTCCACTTAAGACATTATGCTAATCTGGGTATTAGGCATAAAGGTGACTGGCTCTAGTCCAAGTGGGAGATTGATAATGTATATGTTCTAGAGACAGTTCTTACTAAGGGCATGGTGCCCTTATAGAGGGCATATATGAACTATTACACAGGTCAACGTAATATAATATATGTTTGTTGCATTTTGCTATTGAGTATCGCTTTCATATTTATATTACACCAGGCATGCAGCATGTCATATCTCTATTACTGTCTGTATTGATATTAAACATGTCCCCTCGGATAGATGACCGATCGCACAGATAGTGGGAGCTATGTGAGTTATCATCTATCCCAAACTCTCCCTAGTCGAGGTTCATCTCGGATGTAGGGGTCTGAAATAACCAGACAAGACTAGTATGCGTGGAGGTTATACTTGTTGGAGCAAGTGTGAGCCGATCCCACGGCAACGGAATGGATTGTTGGACAATCGAGAAACATTCCCATAATTGCGCATAGTTGTTCGAAGAAGCTTTATCGAACAATGGAAGTACCCACCGGACACTCCCATCGATGTATACTCTACACCGAAATGTCTATGGGAACCGGTGAGTTGTCGAAGTGATGCCAGTCGTCCTTTGTACTTACAGGACTTTATCATCACATTTGTTGCCCCATATCCTTGGTGGACCCGTCGATGTCAGCTCTGAATAAGCAGCTGACCTAAGACACGATCCAGGATTATGGCTACATACAAATGGGGGTGATAAGTGATTCTGTGAAGGATTCATCTCTTAAGTGTAGCACAGGAGAGCACTGCTCATAGTCGTTCATAGTTGTGATGGTAAAACCGCTGGCCAGCGTATCAATATTATTATGATGGTCATAATAGATATTGGATTCACCATGCAACTCATTGAAGACGCCCGTGGATGTATTATTGGGATAGACACTTCATCGATCCTAGATACTTCATCGATCCTAGATACGCCCGTGGGTCACACTATGTGGTGATTCAGCCTATCAGAATATCCTTGAAGATGGAATCGCAATTAATTTGGAATTAATTGTGATTGATGGATTATAATTGATTTGGAATTAATTATAATATTTGGTGGCTCAATTAATGATTTGGAATTATTAATTGAATTGGCTGATAATTTTATTTTATGTAAATACAATTAAAGATTATATTTTGGAAATATAATAGAGGTTTGATTTGAAAGGATATGTTAATTTAGAATTAACATATGCACTTGGGCAAAATCTACTTGGAGTTTGAATTGCCTTAGAACTATAAGTGGGTCCCAAAATCGGGACCCACCTACTGTCCTTGGGAGAGCGCGCGCGCGCATAGGCTGGGTAGGGGAAGGAGTTCGTTGAGTTTTGATTTGATTGGGAATGAATCTAGACTTGATATTGGTTTCCTTGTGCGATAAGAATTAGATTCTTATTCCTTTACGAAGTCTAATTGCTTATGCTTTAGGCTTCAATAGACTACTATATATAGTAGACTATTACAGAGCTTTTGACACACAGTTTCAGACATAGATTTTCACACAATTGAAGAATCAATTCTTAGAGAATTATTCTACCCAGTTTTCTTAGAAAAATAAAAGCTCTCCCCTCCTATATAAGCCACGCGCGCGCCACCTGCCGGAGGAATCGCCGCCCCATCTTCTTGGTCACACAAAGAATATCCTAATATTCTTCTGATAGGCTGTTCATCCGTGGATACCAAGGTTGAGGTTCTAGGAGCTGAAACTAACTTTTATTGTCTTGCAGATAATCAAAGTATTGCAGATATCTTCGACTTCGACGAAGGAGAAGATACACCGGATTATTACGAAGACTTGGAAGCTGCTTTGGAAGTAAGGTTAGTCTTCTAATTGACGTGTTTAAATATATACGGCATATACATAATCAATTAACCTGTATGTTAAGAAAATTTTTGAAATTCCGCTGCGTACCTTAGGGGTAACTCTGACCATATTTTCTTACAGTGGTATCAGAGCGAGGTTAATTGATTACGTATATACGTATATATATTGTATGATTTTGTAGATATGTGGATGCAATTGATTCTATGATTAATTCGATTTTCAAAAGTTTTGTTTTTATATAGTTTAGAATTTATATTTTTCAAAAAAAAAAAAAATTTAAAATATATATATTGACCGGGCCGCCTGCGTGAAGCAGGCGCCGGGCGCCGGCGCCAGGGGCGCCGGGCGCCTGCGTGCCGCAGGCACCCCGGGTGCCTGCGGGCACCCGCGCCTGCGGCCACAGGCGCACGGCGCCGCAGGCGCTCGGCGCCCCATATTTTATATATATATATAGATATATATAGATATACTATATATATTATATAGATATATATATATAATATCTATATATATATATATATATATATATAATATATATATATATATATATTATATATATATATATATATATATATAATATATATATATATATAATATATTTTCGGGTTGGAGCCAAAATCGAATTTTGAAAATTTTGAGGATTGAATTTTATATTTGGAATATAAATATGATTTAATTGTAATTGTTTTTAACTAGAGGGGTTAAATTTAATTAGTATAAAGTTAAGGGCTTATTTGTAATTTATCAATTTATTATTTATTGCAAATTAGTCCTTCTACTTTTGAATTTTAGATTTAACACCTCCAAGGTTTCAAAAATTACATTTAAGTCCTTCGGGTTTTCAAAATTGCTACTTGATCAATAGAATTTTTGATATTTCAATCTAGTCCAAATTTTCAATTATTTCATAGACATTATAAGTATGGGATTATAATTTTCATAATGAAATTATGAAGTCGTTTGTCATCCACATAGGCTACTACTTGTTTCATATGCTCGATATGCTATTGTTTGACAATGCATGTTTAAATACCAAGTATTTTACCTTCCGTTCGACCGCTATGCATGCGAGGGTAGGCGGCGCCCTGTTATATGTCGGACCGCATATTTTATGTATGGGTAGGCGGCACCCATTATGTGCTTGACCGCGTTTAGAACTAGAATGGATAGGCGGCATCCATTACGTGTAGACCATTCATGCATGATGGGTAGGCGGCGCACTTATTTGTTTGTAGATGACTGATAACAACCCTCAAGCGACAATCCCCAACCAATATAAGTACAAAAATATATATATATGTATGTATTTCTGAGATGCTTTCCATAGGGTGCTTTAATTATGAACTTTCATTGCGTTTTCTTGTATTGGCGACCTCGTTTTACAGACTCGCAGTGATCGTCAGATTAGAGTAAGCCTGTGGTTATGACTTACTGCATATTGTATCTAGCGACCTCGATAGGTACAATATGTAGGGCATCGGGTTAAATTAGATTTAACAACCAAGAGTTGCGTGACGCAATTGGATAGTTCTACTAGTCCTACCGGTCATATTAAGCTATGCGACCAGCCCCCGTTGGAGTATAGCGTAGTATGGATTTGGATCTTGGCCACTAAGGTAACTTGTTGGACATTACCCGTATGTTTGTTGTGGGGGCAAGCATATGTGAAAATAGTGGGAGCTAAACAGCTAAAGGACCTTGTTGTTTAGTTATGTTGACTGTGTATTTAGAAATAATATTCCTTTACGAAGTCTAATTGCTTATGCTTTAGGCTTCTATAGACTACTATATATAGTAGACTATTAGAGAGCTTTTGACACACAGTTTCAGACATAGATTTTCACACAGTTGAAGAATCAATTCTTAGAGAATTATTCTACCCAGTTTTCTTAGAAAAAATAAAAGCTCTCCCCTCCTCTATAAGCCACGCGCGCGCCACCTGCCGGATGAATCGCCGCCCCATCTTCTTGGTCACACAAAGAATATCCTAGCATTCTTCCGATAGGCTGTTCATCCGTGGATACCAAGGTTGAGGTTCTAGGAGCTGGAAACTAACTTTTATTGTCTTGCAGATAATCAAAGTATTGCAGATATCTTCGACTTCGACGAAGGAGAAGATACACCGGATTATTACGAAGACTTGGAAGCTACTTTGGAAGTAAGGTTAGTCTTCTAATTGACGTGTTTAAATATATACGGCATATACATAATCAATTAACCTGTATGTTAAGAAAAATTTTGAAATTCCGCTGCGTACCCTAGGGGTAACTCTGACTATATTTTCTTACATATACAACCATAGACTCTAACATGTGATGAACGAGATTGTCAGACTCGAACAATCAAATAAATTTGCTTTAGCCAAAGGGCAACTCACAACTACACAAAACACGTAGTGCAGAGGTAAGATGACCTCGAGTGTCGATCTCTAGGGACTTAACTAGCTTTAACTAAATAACTATATGTAAATTCAGAAAACAAATTTAACAACGCTTGACTTAACAATATATGATGAGAGCTGGTGATAGTATGCTCATTCTAAGCATCGGGTTCTAATTATGCATGAAAGTGCAACTCGTACTGCTTTAAAAGTAATTCAAATTAACAAATACCAAAAAGACAGATTTTTAGACGTGTATTTTGAAAGCTTCCTATCTATACTAATACATGGCTAAGGTTGTCAGTCTTAGTTCAAGCAGTACTTGATAATTATAATTATTGAATCGATGATCTTGAATTGTCCTAGTGTTTCTAACACTTTCATACGAAGATATTGGCTTAGTAGGATCAAAGAATCGAATTAAAATAATTAAACAAGTAAAAGACTCAGAAACTCAATCATGCACAATATGAACCCTAGCTACGAATTTACATACTATCACCAACTAGAAACTTAGCTACTCATATCAAAATCTAAATCAACACAAGCAATCATATATGAAAACATCATTGAATTGAAAAGATAGAGTATGAAAAGGGTGAGATACAAAGTTACCACCGAGGGTTGTCAATCTCCAGTGAATGACTAAACTCACAAGTTTCTAACAAAGTTACCACCGAGGGTTTTGCTATTAAATGTCTTAAAGCAGCATGATCAGTATGGACATTCACAGGGTGTCCTAACAAATATGACCTAAACTTCTGTAAAGCAAAAACAACAGCTAACAATTCTTTTTTAGTAGTTGTATAGTTAACTTGAGATGAGTCTAGGGTCTTACTAACATAGTAAATCACATGATACTGCTTATCCACCTTTTGGCATATAACAGCCCCCATAGCCAAAATTTGAGGCATCACACATTATCTCGAAAGGAAGTTTCCAATTAGGTGGCACAACTATAGGAGCAGTAATTAATCTTGCCTTAAGTGTGTTAAAGGCTTCTAAGAAATCTTCAGAAAAATCGGAACTAAGGGTTTCGCAATTTTCAAAAATCTTTGATAAACCTCCTGTGGAATCCTACATGACCAAGAAATGATTGAAGTTCTTAGACACAAGTGGGTGGGGGAAGCTTCTCAATTATTTCTATCTTTGCCTTATCAACTTCGATCCCCCTATCGGAGACCACATGTACTAGAACAATGCCTTCCCTAACCATGTAATGACTTTTCTCCCAACTTAGAGTTAAATTGCATTCGATACACCTCTTCAGAACAAGATCTAATCTATGCAAGCATTCATCAACGAATCACCAAAAAGGGAAAAATCATCCATGAAAACCTCAACAAACTTAGTCACCATATCAGAAAAAACAGAGAGCATGCACCTTTGAAAAGTGGCGGGGGTGTTACATAGCCCAAATGGCATTCTCCTGTAAGCAAACGTTACGAAAGGGCAAGTGAATATAGTTTTCTCCTGGTACTCTGGCGCAATCGGAATTTGATAGAAACCTGACAAGCCATCAAGGAAACAATAAACCGCCCCGCGAGGCGGTTCAACATGTCATCGATAAATGAGAGAGGAAAGTGGTCTTTCTTTGTGGCGGCATTTAATCTCCTATAGTCAATGCACATCCGCCAACCTGTGGTTTTCCTAACTGGCACTAGCTCTCCCTTCTCATTCTCCTCTACTGTAATACAAGATTTCTTAGATACAACATGTACGGGGCTTACCCACCTACTATCAGGAATGGGGTAGATCATATCGGCATCTAGCAACTTAATCACCTCCTTCTTCACTACTTCTTGCATGGCTGGGTTTATCCTACGCTGAGGTTGCCAAACGGGTTTGGCATCTTGTTCTAGGGTGATATTGTGCATACCTCGTGCAGGGCTTATCCCCTTTATATCACTAATTCCCCATCCTATGGCTGTAGAATTTTCCTTCAGGACTTGGACTAGCCTACCTTCTTCTATGCTAGATAGGTGTGAAGAGATTATTACAGGCTTTTTCTCATTTTACCCTAAGTACACATACTTAAGGTGCCCAGGAAGGGATTTTATTTCTAAGCTAGGCTCTTCTGGAAGTCGGTTATCTCCCTCTTCTTCCTCTATGGGTTCAAGCTCCTCTTCTCCGAATGGGATTTCGGGTGTGCTATCCATTCTCTCAACTAGTTCCCTTGCTTCCTCAGACATGTAACACGTCTCTACCTGCATGGTTAGTGCCTCTTCAAGAGGTTCAGTATTATCATGGCAATGGTGAAATTCAGAAATCACAGAATCATAGCAATCAATAAACTTCAATTCTTCTATAACTTCTTTATCGACTATACTACATCCTACCAATTGAATTTTCTCACCCATTACCTCCATGGTGATTTTCTTGCCTTTTAGTTCAAGGCATGTATTGTAGTGGCCATGAATGGTCTTCCAAGCAGCACCATGTGTTCGCGAACATGGCTCTTTCCTTCCTCGGCTGACTTCATTACTACAAACTCTGCAGGAATTATCAATTTATCTACCTTCACGAGGATATCCTCAATTATTCCCACAGGACGTTTCACGCTTTGGTCCGCCATCTGTACAACCATCTCGGTTGGCTGCATTTCTCCAAGGTCTAGGGCTTTGTATACTGAGTAGGGCATCAGGTTGATGCTAGCTCCTAAGTCGAGCATAGCCTTGGTGGACCGTCCATTTCCCATGGTAATATCTATGATTAAGCTCCCTGGGTCTCTTTGCTTCACAGGAAGCCCCGCTACAGAATTCACTGTCTCCATCCCGGTCACGTCTCCCCTTAGTGCAATCCTTTTGTTGCTCTTTACCTCCCGAAAGAACTTCGTATAGGCAGAAACATTCTGGATTAGTTCCAATAGAGGAACATTAACTCGGACTTTAGAGAGGCGCTTGAATAGCGGTGACTCCTATATATCTTTCTTGGCTGGCTTGATCCTACCAGGGAATGGTATGTGAGGTATCGAGGGCACATAAGGGTTGGGAGACTTATGAAATCCCAACTCAATATTTGGTGTGTCCCCCTTCTCCCCATCGTTGTCGCTGTCTTCAGATGTGCGGGATGCATCGTCCTGCACTTGAGGGTCTGTTCAGCCCTCACCAACTTTATTCCCCTGGCTTATCCCTGCATTGTTAGTCACCGTAGATTTAACATGTGTAGGAGGTACAAAATTAGGGATTTTAGTTACCTTTCCACTACGGAGGAGTAGGTTTACTTCCTCGAACTAAAGGATCTCGGTGGTAACCGCTGGGATGTGCTCCGCATCATGAAGGTTGTTGACGAAGGGCGAAATCGGGGAGCTGGGATCGTCCAGCTCCCTGGAGCAGTGGGGCGGACCGCCCCCCACCTCAGGCGGTGCGCCTGGGAGTGGCAATGGCATCCCCAACTCTCTGGTGCTGTGGGGCGCACCGCCCCCCACACCAGGCAATGCGCCTAGGGTGGCCAGAGGGGCGGTCTCCTTTCTGCTGTCGTGGGGCGCACTAATGAACGTGTATTTTACACTTTCATTCGAGTCTTTTTTCACCAATTTAGCTATCCTCTATGCTAATTTAGCTATATTTTAGGGCATTTTATTAGAATAGTGTCACGTTTCCCTTTAGTTTGTATTTTACAGGTTTTGGGTGAAAAACTAGGTTTTCCGGGCAATTATATTGATGTGGACAAGGAATTGGTGTTTCGAAGGAATTTTTGAAGTATCTAGAAGATTCCGAATAGGATTTGAAGTCTAGGGGTCGAGTCTGAGGGCTAAAAGGTCACTAGAAGGTAAAAACCGAGTCCGAAAAGGAGAAGAAATCCAAAAACACGTCGAAAACGCGTCAATTGCCCACAGAACCTCCCGGGCGATTCGCCCGGGACGTGGGGTGATTCGCCCCACACCAGGCGATTCGCCTGGTGTGTGGGGCGACTCACCCCACACCTGCCGAACACCTATATATAGTTGCTCAATTTCTTCGTTTTTTCATACTTTCTCAGACCTTTTCTCTCACCTTTCTCATTAGTTTTAGGTCGGAATTCTCCAGAGCCTGTTCTTGTGATTCTTAGCTTAGGAGATACTTGTTCTCATCGTTTTGGAGCTTGTGAGATCGCGATTCTTCGGAGATTGACAACCTTCGGTAACATTGTATCTTACAGTTTTTCTATTTATATTTATTTATCTTTCAACATGTTTTCATTCAATCTTGCTATGATTTCTGTTGATTGTATGACATCTTTCAACCAGAAATCGACATTGCCGATGAAGAGGAATGTGGAGAAAAATCCATTGATGAAGTCTCCTCAGTGTTTACCTTGGATTCCACGTCCTTACTTGCGGATGTCGAGGTTGTTGGTCAAGAGGAAGTCGTGGAGGAGGTGATAACTGAATCCATTACTTCACTTGAGTCAGAAGGTGATGGCGTGAGTTGTGTTGAGGTTGAGGAGCCAATCTCTGAAGTTTAGGTGTCTCTGAATCAATTGGGCCAGATACACTTGATCTTGACTCCTACGTTCTGGTCCACGCACCCACCTATGAGTTCCAAAGGAGTTTTGATCCTCTTTTCTCTTTTTATTTTCCATCTGATTCCCTTAGTTATTTTTTAGATTTTGTTTCTATTGGTTTTGTTAGTTTTAGTTTTCAGGGAATCATGGACTTGCTTTAGCAGATACGGAGAGGAGCCAAGGATGGTTCCCAAGATGCGCGGAGTAATGGAACGGATGCACAAGATTCGTTTCCATTTGATAATGGATAACATTAGTGGTAATGGTCGCATGTAGTTTAGTTTTATCGCTTTCTTGCACTGCATGCATATTTATTTTTCGTGTGTTTTTGGTGATAAAATAGGTTTTAAGATGATAATTTTGCGTTTTGGGAGGGAAACCGACACCTCCAGGAGTCTGGAGGTGCCGGGCGAACCGCCCCCCACGTGGGGCGATTCGCCTGGCTTGTCCAGAAACCCGGAGGTCTGGATTTTCGTTTGCAGTCCCATTTTCCTCCTATTATGCTAAATTATCGATCTTTTTACCTCGTTTATCACCCGTTTTGTTTTCTCACGAGTTTGATTGAGTAATATAGGTCACTTATACAAGTATTAGCTCTCACCTTAAATCCACTTTCGACGTTCGGGACGAGCGACGACGTTCAGGTTTGGGGGGGGGTTATCGCTGGCTATCTCTATACTTGCCTTGCTTATGATAAACTCGTGAAATCTTTTGTTTGCATTTGCATTTGCACGTTTACTGCTTTCTTAGTATTTGGTTGCATACACTACATTCATCCTAGGATAGTCTTGCATGTTTTATGTGGAGTTTATTGCAAAAATTTTTGAACTTTTTTATTGGGTAGATTAACTAATTATGACATTGATCATATGCTTCATCTCTATGAATTTGTTTGAGGTTTTTCTCGCTTGGCTTGTCACATTTATGTATTGCACTTAGTTAAGCTTGGTAGTCTCGACATCACTTAGTGGTGTTTTCTCTACTGCGGTTCACGAAGGCCTTTATAATATGATGATGCATGTTAGGATCTTATGGTTGTTTTCCCGAGTAATTATGTACCTAAGAGGCAACAAGTTTTCACCTTGCTTTGAGATTGCTAAATGTCTATAAAGGAGGTAGTGTAAGATTGTGTGATCCTTTGTTTGCAACCTATTCTTTCGAATAGGTTTGGGGAGGGGGTTACTCTGTCACTAGACTTGTTTTTCAATTTTTAGTGTGTGTTGTGAGTTTATTTTCCTTTTTCTCCTTTCGTAAAGTTTGTACTCCAACCTATCCTTTCGAATAGGTTTAGGGAGGTTGTTTGTGTGTCATTTTTGTTTTCTTTTTCGTTGTGTTACTGCTGGCTAATAAAAAAAATTCGAAAAAAAAGAAAAATGTTCCAGGAAAAAAGAAAAAAATCTGGAAAAGAAAAAAATGAAAAAGACACCAAAAAAAAGCAAGAAGGGTAAAAAAAAAGAGCCAAAAAAGCAGTTTAGCAAAGTGTTGTCTCATTTTTCAATTTTTGTAATGTTCGTAATCGTGTTGTAATTTTTGTCTTTTGTTTGTTTGAGTGTCATCTGTTCTAGACCACCCTCGTCCTGCCATTCAGGAAGTGGTGAATAGCTTAAGGCTTTGCTTGAGAGATGGGTAGAATAGGAGAGTGCTATCTTTTTTAGGGAACCCTCCTTCGTTTGATGAGAGCCAGTATTGGTTCGACCTCTTTGAGGAAAAGTCTTAACTTGGTGAACAGTAGTAAGTCCTCAGTTTCATAGGCACGGGACAACCATTCGTATTTTAAGATGTTTCATTACGTCGTCACTGACTAGGTCCAGGTAGAGAATGTTACGAGAGACTATCTTGTTTGGCATAAGTGCTTATGAGAATGTGTATGAGTCAATCGAGGCATTCTTCGACCAATATCCATGTCATGATCTGTATGGTTTTTGTTTATATGTTTTTTGATAGATTCAATAGATTAGTTCATTTCATTTGGCATGAGACTCCATTTTTTGTTTTGTATTGTTTTTTGCATTAGAGTCTAGCTTAGTTGCTTGAGGACAAGCAAAAGTTCGGTTTGGGGAGTTTGATGAACGTGTATTTTACACATTAATTCGAGTCTTTTTTCACAAATTTAGCTATCCTCTATGCTAATTTAGCTATATTTTAGTGCATTTTATTAGAATAGTGTCACGTTTCCCTATAGTTTGTATTTTACAGGTTTTGGGTGAAGAACGAGGTTTTCCGGGCAATTATATTGAAGTGGACAAGGAATTGGTGTTTCGAAGGCATTTTTGGAGTATCTAGAAGATTCCAGATAGGATTTGAAGTCTAGGGGTCGAGTCTGAAGGCTAAAAGGTCACTAGAAGGCAAAAACTGAGTCAGAAAAGAAGAAGAAATCCAAAAACGGGTCGAAAACGCGTCAATTGCCGACAGAACCTCCCGGGCGATTCGCCCGGGACGTGGGGCGCCCCACACCAGGCGATTCGCCCGGTGTGTGGGGCGACTCGCCCCACACCTGCCGAACACCTATATATAGTTGCTCAATTTCTCCGTTTTTTCGTACTTTCTCAGACCTTTTCTCTCCCCTTTCTCATTAGTTTTAGGTAGGAATTCTCCAGAGCCTGTTCTGGGGATTCTTAGCTTAGGAGATACTTTTTCTCATCGTTTTGGAGCTTGTAAGATCGCGATTCTTCGGAGATTGACAACCTTCGGTAACATTGTATCTTACAGTTTTTCTATTTATATTTATTTATCTTTCAACATGTTTTCATTCAATCTTGCTATGATTTCTGTTGATTGCATGACATCTATGAGTTATTGCTTTATTTCTTTGATCTATCTAAAACCTCTATCTTCGTAGTGTTGAATTATAACGAACACAATTGGACAATTCATTGATCAAAGATCTCTATGCAAAACGATCGGGTACTTCATGCATGATTATTAACCTCCTATGCTTTGAATGATCATACTATCACTAACCTCCATTATCTGATAAGAAAAACCTTTGCTAAGTAGTCTGTTGATTTTATATTCTTAAGTTAGATTAGATAAAGCTAGTTATAGTCCTTAGAGATCGACACTCGAGGTTATTTTACTGCTACACTACGGTTTTCGTTGTAGTTGTGAATTGCCTTTGGCTAAATACAAATTTATTTGATTAACTAGAATCTGACAAGTTCTAAGCCGTTCATCACGCACCGCCCCCCACACCAGGCGGTGCGCCTGGGGTGGCCAGAGGGCACTCCAATGTTCTACTCATGATGGGCGCACCGCCCCCCACACCAGGCGGACCGCCCCTCACGTCCTGTGGGGCGTCCCCTGTGTTTTGGCCTCCGAACTCTTGTGCATGAATTTCTTCTACCTTTTCACACTTTAACAAACAGACTTCCTCCATTAGTCGTTCAGTTACTGCTACACCCTCAAAAACCTATGCTATACGAAGGTTCTGTTCAACTTGTCTTGCATGTGCGATTTCAAATACACTCTCAGTGGCTTTAATTCCTGCATAAATTGCAAGTTCATCCTCCTCAGCAATATCTTCTTCTCCAAACTCCTCAGATAAGCTTTTAGCTCCACCTCGGTCTAGTCTCTCACTGGCGATGTGACTTGGTGTTACTCTCTCAGACTGCGCGGATCCTATGGCGTACTTACGGAAGACCTTTTTTGATTGTCAGACTCGAACAATCAAATAAATTTGTTTTAGCCAAAGGGCAACTCACAACTACACAAAACACGTAGTGCAGAGGTAAGATGACCTCGAGTGTCAATCTCTAGGGACTTAACTAGCTTTAACTAAATAACTATATATAAATTCAGAAAAAAAATTTAACAATGCTTGACTGAACAATATATGATGAGAGCTGGTGATAGTATGCTCATTCTAAGCATCGAGTTCTAATTATGCATGAAAGTGCAACTCGTACTGCTTTAAAAGTAATTTGAATTAACAAATACCAAAAGACAGATTTGTAGACGTGTATTTCGAAAGCTTCATATCTATACTAATACTTGGCTAAGGTTGTCAGTCTTAGTTCAAGCAGTACTTGATAATTATAATTACTCAATCGATGATCTTCAATTGTCCTAGTGTTTCTAACACTTTTATAAGAAGATATTGACTTAGTAGGATCAAAGAATCGAATTAAAATAATTAAACAAGTAAAAGACTCAGAAACTCAATCATGCACAATATGAACCCTAGCTACGAATTTACATACTATCAAAAACTAGAAACTTAGCTACTCATATCAAAATCTAAATCAACACAAGCAATCATATATGAAAACATCATCGAATTGAAAAGATAGAGTATGAAAAGGGTGAGATATCAAAGTTACCACCGAGGGTTGTCAATCTCCAATGAATGGCTAAACTCACAAGTTTCTAGCAAGGTGAGATCAAAAGATGCCCGAATCTCTATGATGACAGTGTTTTTTACACTATCATTCGAGTCTTTTTTCACTAATTTAGCTATCCTCTTGCGTGCATTTTAGTGCATTTTGTTAATATAGTGTCACGTTTCCATTTCTTTTGTTCTTTTCAGGTTTTAGGTGGAAATCGCGTTTTTGGAAGTAATTCATTGCGAACAATGATGTTTTGGTGCAACGAGATCACCCGTGGTGTGTCAAGGAGTACCGAGACGAGTTTCAAGGCCAAGAGATCCCCATACTCTTACTACCGCGCTGAAGGCGCAAATCAGTGGTTTCAAGCAAGACTACGATGAGACCATCTATACTGCTCTCGAGAGGTACAAGGACCTCATGAACAAGTGCCCACACCATGGGATGGAACTCTCCGACCTTGTCCAGCACTTCTACAATGGGCTCACATATGATATCCAAAAGGTTGTGGATTTCCAATGTCGAGGAAATATCTTGGAGGAAACCGCTGAAGATGTGTGGGCGTGTTTTGAAAGGCTTGCGAAGGGATCTCAGTTCAAGCACCCAAGGGGTATGAACATAAGGCGTGTAGTTGAAGCTCCAACGAAACCCGAGGTGCAGTTGAACGGTGTGAGTGGGGATAGGTTTGATGGCTTCGCCCATGAGATGAGGCAGGCTCTTAAGAGCTCGATGGGGCAACCTTTTTCCAATGTAGTTTGTAGGGTGTGCAAGAACTATGGGCATGGGTGATGATCGCGGGATTGTCGGGTCCCGATCAATCAAATAAATTTGTTATTTAGCCTAAGGCAATTCCCAACTACAACGAAAACCGTAGTGTAGCAGTAGAATAACCTCGAGTGTCGATCTCTAAGGACTATAACTAGCTTTATCTAATCTAATTTAGAATATAAAACAGCAGACGATTTAGCAAAGGTTTTTCTTAACAGATAATGGAGATTGGTGATAGTATGGTCCTTCAAAGGATAACGGGTCAATAATCATGCATAAATTCCTCGGTTTTGCATGGAGATCTTTGATCAATGAATTGTCCTGTTGTAATTATCAAACACTACGAAGATAAAGATTTAGATAGGTCGAAGACCAATGAATTGTCCAATTGTGTGTAATAATTAATCAACAATACGAAGATAGAGATTTAGATAGATCAAAGAAATAAAGCAATAACACGGAGTATAATGCGCGATATAGCCATTAGCATAATTATTAACCCTTCGCTAAGAATTCACATACTATCACCAACGAGAAATTTAGCTACTCATAGTTGTCATGCAATCAACAGAAATCATAGAAGAAAACATGTTGAAAGATATATAAAAATAAGTAGAAAAACTGTAAGATACAATGTTACCGAAGGTTGTCAGTCTCCGAAGAATCGCGATCTTACAAGCTCCAAACTGCTATGAAAAAGTATCTCCTAAGCTATGAACCCCCAGAACAGGCTCTGGGAAGTTCCTACCTAAAACTACAGAGAAAGGTGAGAGAAAAGGTCAGAAAAAGTATGAAAATCGGAGAAAAACTGAGCAACTATATATAGGCTTCGAATTTGTGTGGGGCGAAGGGCCCCACACACCGGGCGACTCGCCTGGTGTGGGGCGACTCGCCCGGGAGTAAAACTCGGGAATTTATGCATTTTCGACGCCTTTTTGGATTTCTTCCCTTTTCGGACTCGGTTTCTGACTTCTAGTGGCCTTCTAACCTCCAGATTCGACCCCTAGACTTCAAATGAAAAAGACTTAAATGAAAGTGTAAAATACACATTCATCAATGGGGCTCATATGTGTAGGTCCGATTTGGCCAATGATGGGGTTTATTGGGTTGAAGCAGGAGAAGAAGAGGTGTTTGCTGCTGAACTTGGCGAGGCTAGTTATGGCCAAGATGGTAGGAATCCTCGAGGTGGATATTGGAAGAAGGGGTTCCGAAGCAACCAAGGGCATGCACCTCAAAACCAGACCTATGGACCCAACCAAGACCGTAGTAATCTGAACTACGATAATGATCATTGTGAGAACCCTCCACCTAGAACCGAAGCAACAAAGTCCAAATCAGTTGCTCTCTTGGACACTTTGCAAAAGATGGTTGATAATACTCAGGGGTTTATGAAGAGGTATGAGGAAGATTCGGAGAAGACGAGTAGTAGGCTCGATCAATTGGAGGCAAGTACTAGGCTTGCTCACAAAAATATGCAAGAGCTAATAGACCGAGGAGCAAGTAGGGAGCAGGGGAAGTTGCCTAGAAATACTGAGAAGTCGATGTCCATCACTTTGGTAGGAGATCTCCCTGTGGAGATTACTATTAAGAAAGTTGCAGCGTGCAAGTGTTGCGAAAACGGTGAGCCTCCACTCGCTAAGGAGGAAGATAAGGGCCTTGGCTTTGATATGAGTGATGAGGAGCAAGAGGATCCTGAGCCAATTCCTGATAGCTTCGATGTTATGATTGGAGTTGGTAGGCTCAACGATATCCGTGCTACACTAGACACGGGATCTTACTCTAATGTACTCCCCATGAATGTGTTTGAGAATAGTGGTCTAGGAGAGCTTGCAAAGCACAAAGCCATTGTGTAACTAGCGGATGGATCCTTTGTACAAGCAGAGGGCATTGTGAAGAATGTATTGGTCAAAATTGGTAAAGCTTCTGTTTACACCAATTTCGTTGTGATGCCGGCGTCTACACCTGGGATTAGTGATGTTGTTCCTTTGGGGCGACCATTCTTAACAAAATTACGCTCCGTAATCGATATCTACAGGAGAACTTGCATCATTGAGGTGGATGGCAAGCAACATGTGTTGCAAACCATATCAGATCCTAGTCCTCGCTTTAATATTTCTCATGGTATTAACTTAATTTTTTGGTCCTGCTGCGTATGTTATCTCTCATTCTAAGGTACTAGGTATGAGGAAGAGATCGATGAAGGGGAAGTCTAGTACTCGCAAGGACAAGAACTAAAGAGCAAGAAGAAGTCGAGTCAGAGACTTTTTAAACCATGGCACTATCCGGGAGGCAACCCGAAGTTTTATTGCTTTCTTGCATTCCATACATACATCGAACACTTGTTTTTTGATAAGTTTTAGTGGTTTGTGTATTGTTTTGTGCTCATTGTATGTGTTTAAGTGAGGAAAATGCTTTGGAGTGAAAATTTTGTGAGAGGGGCCGAAAAATTTCGGCCCCCAGCCTCTGTAAGTGGGAGGCAGTCCGCCTCCCATGGGGGGCGGTCCGCCCCCCACTTCCAGAGAGCCAGCGACTCTCTGGAGCTGTGGGGCGCACCGTCCCACATGGGGGCGGTCCGCCCCCCAGCTCCAGAAATTCGTACCGCCCCACATGGTGGGCAGTCCGCCCCCCAACTCCAGAAAGCCGCAGCTCTCTGGAGCTGCGGGGCGCACCGCCCCACATGGGGGGCGGTCCACCCCACAACTCCAGATAGCCGTGGCTCTCTGGAGCTATGGGGCGCACCGCCCCACACCCGGGACGGTCCACCCCACACACCCAGAAAAAAAAAAACGTTTTTCTCCCCTTTTTCCCTCATTCTTCATCCTTCTTCTCCCTTTTACTCCTAAAAATCGAAAATTCTTTAAAAATCTTCACTCTTCTATAATTCATCCAATTCTCCACCAAATTTTGTGTTCTTTAGCTTAAATCGAAGCCCATTACGTGCTCTTCATCTTAATACGAACAAATTTCTTCATACTTCACCCGATTTCCAGATCTGAGGTAACCCCTCAAGAACCCTAATTTTTAAATTGGGGGTTTCTTGATTCTTGCTTCAATTAAGCTTATATGATGTATGAGTTTCTTGTTTGTGTGATTATTACATGATTTCTCTAACAATTGCATGCTCAATTTCGTTGGAATGGTTGAATTGGGGCTTTTGCTCAATTAGGATTTCTAAGTCTTGATTGCATTGTTTTGATTCATTCATGCCTATTTAAATACGAGCAACTTGCTATGATCACTACAGACTATTGGGTAGAACATTTGATTGGGTGGATTGTAAGATTTTTGATGATTTTTGATACTATGGTATGCATGTTGCCTTATGAATTGAGGTTATTCATTGTCTAGCATGAGCTTTGATTATGATATAGTACATGATTGTGATGAATTGCATGATTGTTCTTAGCATAGGTAGCTAGACTAGAAGATGGGGTAAGGGAGTAGAGTTGGTCGAAGTTGACACTTGTTTGCTTGCACACACTTGCATTTGCATAGCATATCGTTTTTGTTGAGTACAAGGTACTGATTGTTGCGTTTCAGGTACCATGGTTCGAGACAATAAGAAAGCAGGCTCATCTAAGAGCAAGAAGGGCAAGGGAGCAGCCTCGAGCTCCCGAGCTAGTGGAGCCTATGAACCATCGATCCAGGAACTCTCTATTAAGCTGGACCTTGAGGAGGAAGCTGCCTCAGCTAAGCCCCGCTCCATAGTCCGAGACCGAAAAATCCAAATCCCAGCAAGCCATGCTAACACACCGGCGTGCCGGATGCTCTACAGCTTGGAGGGAAGAAGGAACTGGAAATGGTACACCTCTAACCGTTTCCAAGGGTATGATGTATCGCTCCTCCAAGAATTCTACGTAGGATACACATACCGTAGGGACATGGGGGTATCCCGGTATGGAACACACTAGTGCCGTGGACCCCGTAGACGATTTCAGATTTCATCCATTTGTGGGAACCGGAGTTCACCGGGAGTGCACATGCATACAGGTACTCGAGGGCCAGCCGGGTGACTGACGACAGCATTACACATGTGATTTTACACCGGGACTATGTGTACCCATATGGCAACGAACCGGAGCGACTGAACAGAAGGGACCTCAACCTTGAGGCTAGGACTGCTATGAAGTTTATCATAGCCAATCTCATTCCTCGGTCCAATGATACTTCGATTCAGTCAGGGTATGCAAAGCTTAACTACTGTCTTTTGGGTCGGCATAACATAGACATCGACAACATCATCTATGAAGAGTATGAGAGGCATTGGGACAAAAAGAGGAAGCCCTTTGTCTTTCCCTGCCTGATCACCGCCTACTGCAGATACCACGGGGTAGAGGGTATTGACGAGACCGGCTTAGTCATCTCGACCTTGACTCCAGCATGTATCACTGAGCAGGAGCATAGGTTCCGACAGACCATACCTTCAGCTGCCGCTGCCGATGACTCACCACCTTCCTCACCGAGTGATGAGGATGACATGGAGACAGATGATCGGGACCATATCCGGGACCCTATTCCAGACACCGCCGCTCCTAGTGGGTCACAGCAGCCACCTCGAGCCACACGTGGTTCCCGTGGGTTTGATTTTTCTGAGCTCAGGACCTACCTCGATGACAGATTTTGTGGGTTCGATGCCAATGTTGCAAACCTGACCTCCATTGTACAAGGTTTGCAACATACACTTGATGGATATGTTGCCCAGCGCAACAGTGATTGGGAGCTCGCAGAGGAGCATCGCCGGAACGATAGGCAGCTCATATTGCAGCAGCATATGCTCTTGGACCGGCAGCAGGAGACCCTACAACAGTCCCATGATCTTCTCTCTGACATGTGGAACAAATATTACGGGGATTATGACCCGGATTACTAGTCTTTTCACATGTCCATTCTGGTATACTCAGCCGACCGAGGCCACACATTCGGTAACATCTAGTATCACTTTGTATTCCTCATTTTCTTTTGCTGGGGACCAGCTTGAGCTTCATGTGGGGGGGGTGTGGTGTGAACTATGATGTTAGTATTGTATGACTTATGTCGTTGAGTATTGTATCTTGTAGTCTTTGCATTGCACGTTTACTGCTTCCTTAGGATTTAGTTTGTTCACATGCATTCATCTTTAGTGTAGTCTTTGCATGATGTTGTATGGAGTTTATTGCCAATTTTTTGAAATTTTTTATTGTATAGACTAAGTGTTTATGACCATTGCCCATGCATTGCATCTCTATGGAATAGTTTGAGGTTTGTCTCGCTTGGCTTTTCATATTTGTATGTGCACTAGTTAAACTTGGTAGTCTCGACATCACTATGTGGTGTTTTCTCTACTGCGGTTCGCGAAGGCCTTATAAAATGTTGCATGTTAGAATCTTTGGTTGTATTCCTGTGTAATTATGTACTTAAGAGGCAACAAGTCTTCACCTTGCATATTGAGATTGCTAAATGCCTAGGAAGGAGGTAGAGTGAGGTGTGTAATCGTGTGTAATCCTTTGTTTGAAACCTATTCGTTAACGAATAGGTTTGGGGAGGGGGTTACTATCATTATGACTTGTTTTCGTCTTGTTGAGTCATATTGAGTTTGTTTTAATTTTTTCTTGTGAGTTTGTGCTCCAACCTATTCTTTCTAATAGGTTTGGGGAGGTCATTGTAGTGTCGTTGTTATTTCCTTTCATTGCACTTTCATTGTGCTACTGCTGGCTATATACAAAAGAAAAAAAGAAAAGGAAAAAAAAAGAGAAAAATTTCAGAATCTGAAAAAAGAAAAAAAAAGAAAAAATGAAGAAGAAGAAAAGAATAAGACCCAAAAAAGCAAAAGAAGGGTCCAAGCAAGCCAAAAGCAGTTTTAGCAAAGTGTTGCATTATTTTTCGACTTTTGTAATAGTTCGTAATCGGGTTGTAAATTCTTCCTTGTGTTCTCGTGTCGCCTAGTCCAAGGCTTGTTCTCGACCACCCTCGTCCTGCCATTCAGGAAGTGGTGAAGAGTTTTTCTTTAAGAGTCGGGTAGAATAGGGGAGTGTTGTCTTTTCGGAACCCTCCTTCGTTTGATGAGAGCCAGTATTGGTTCGACCTCTCTGGAGGGAAAGTCTCACTTGGTGAACAGTAGTAAGCCCTCGGTTTCATAGGCGCGGGGCAACCATCTGTATTTTGGCATGCATCATTACGTCATCCTTGACTAGGTCCAGGTAGAGAATGTTACGAGAGACTCCGTTGTTTAACAAAGTGCATATATGAATGTGTATAGGTTCAATCGAAACATTCTTCAACCTACTTCCATGTTATGATTTGTATGGTCTTTGTTCATAAGCATTTGGTAGATACAATCGATTATTTCTTCTTGTTTGGCATGAGACTCCTCTTTGTGTTGCATGTAGGTTGCATAGAGTCTAGCTAGTTGCTTGAGGACAAGCAAAGTTTCGGTTTGGGGAGTATGATGACAGTGTTTTTTACACTATCATTCGAGTCTTTTTTCACCAATTTAGCTATCCTCTTGCATGCATTTTAGTGCATTTTGTTAGAGTAGTGTAGTGCATTTTGTTAGAGTAGTGTCACGTTTTCATTTCTTTTCTTCTTTTCAGGTTTTAGGTGGAAATCGCATTTTTGGAAGTAATTCATGGCGAAACAATGATGTTTTGGTGCACCGAGATCACTCGTGGTGTGTCAAGGAGTACCGAGACGAGTTTCAAGGCCAAGAGATCAAGTTTCGGAGCTCAAAACCGTGCAAGGGGCCGAAATCGAAGATCCGGAGGAGGAATTCCGCACGGGCAGGCGCACCGCCGCGTGCGCGGCGGAACGCCGCGTGGAGGGCGCACCGCCGCGTACGGGGTGCACCGCGGGACGCCTTCCTACAACAACTATATATATTTCTAAAATATGCGATTTTTCATATCTTTCATCATATTTTTACAGACTTAAACCCTAGAGCTTGTTCTGGGTATATTTTCTCTTAGAACCTTTGTAACTTAGCGAATATGAAGCTAGAGGAGAGATTTGGACACCGATTTATCTCACCTGGCTAGATCTTTTGTGAGTTAGCAATTCACCGGAGATTGACAACCTTTGGTGGTAACCTTGTATCTCACAATTCTGCTATTTATCTTTCAATTAAACATGTTTTCATTCATTACTACTTCAACACTACGAAGATAATTGGTCTGATTGGTTGACAAGTGTCCATGTGTGCATAATAATCAATACAACATACGAGAATTTTGGTGTTCAACTGATCAACGAAATAAAGCAATGACACGGAGTATAATGCGCGATATAGCCATTAGCATGATTATCTTCCCTCGCAAAGAATTCACGTACTACCACCAACGATAAATTTAGCTACTCATAGGCATGCAATCAATAGCAATCATAGAAGAAAACATATTGAAAGAATATAAAATAAGTAGATAAAAGTTGTAAGATACAAAGTTACCGAAGGTTGTCAATCTCCGGATGATTGCGATCCTACGCGCTCCAATCTGCTATGAAAAAGTATCCCCTAAGCTATGGAACTCCCAGGACAGGCCCCGGGAAGTTCCTACCTAAAACTATAGAGAGAGGTGAGAAAGTAGGCTTGGAAAGATATGATTTTCGGAGAGAAAACTCGCAACTATATATAGGCCCGAATTTCTTCTGGGGCGGTTCGCCCGGTGATGGGGCGGTTCGCCCCACAGTGTAAATGCGGAATTTTCGCGTTTTCGACGCGGTTTTAGATTTCTTCACCTTTTCGGACTCGCTTTATGACTTCTAGTAGCCTTCTAACCTCCAGATTCGGCCCCTAGACTCCAAATCCTATCCGGAAACCTTCAGATACTCCAAATAGGCTTCTGGAACACCAATTCCTTGTAGACTTCAATATAATTGCTCGTAAATCTCCGAATTTCAACCAAAACCTGTAAAATAAAGTCTAAAGGGAAACGTGACACTATTCTAATAAAATGTACTAAAATATAGCTAAATTAACATAGAGGATAGCTAAAATAGGTGAAAAAGACTCGAATGAAAGTGTAAAATACACATTCATCAAACTCCCCAAACCGAACCTTTGCTTGTCCTCAAGCAACTAAGCTAGACTCTAATACAAAAAACATGCAAGACTCAAAAATGGAGTTTCATGCCAAATAAAATGAACTAATCTACTGAATCTACCAAATAACATATGAACAAAAACCATATAAATCAAAGCATGAATTTAGGTTGAAAAATAACTCGATTGACTTATACACATCCACATAAGCACTTATGTCAAGACAAGATAGTCTCTCGTAACATTCTCTACCTGGACCTAGTCAGTGACGACGTAATGATGCATGCTAAGATACGAATGGTTGCCCCGTGCCTATGAAACTGAGGACTTACTGCTGTTCCACCATGTTAAGACTTTCCAGGAGGTCGAACCAGTACTGGCTCTCATCAAACGAAGGAGGGTTCCCTATAAAGATAACACTCCCCTATTCTACCCATCTCTCAAGTAAAGTCTTAAGCTATTCACCACTTCCTGAATGGCAGGACGAGGGTGGTCTAGAACAGATGACACTCAAGACAAAAAGATAAAAAAATAGAAAAACACGATTTACGAACAACACGAAAAATGGAAAAGACTCAAAACTTTGCTAAACTGCTATTTGGCTTTTCTTTTTGGACCCTTCTTTGCTTTTTTTGGGGTCTTCTCTTTTTTTTTTCCTTTTTTTTTCTTTCCAGATTCTTTTTTCATTTTCTTTTTTTTCTTTTTTTCTGGAATTTTTCTTTCTTTTTATTTTTCTATTTTTTCTAGCCAGCAGTAGCATAACAAATAGAGAAACAAAAGGACTCACACGACTTCCCCAAACCTATTCGAAAGAATAGGTTGGAGTACCAAATTACGGAAAAGGAATAATAAACTCACGATACGAAAAATGAAAAACAGAAACAAGTCTAATGATGGTGCAACCCCCTCCCCAAACCTATTCGGAAGAATAGGTTATAAACAAATGATCACACAAACTCACACTACCTCCTTCCTAGGCATTTAGCAATCTCAAAGCATGGTGAAGACTTGTTGCCTCTTAGGTACATAATTACTCGGGAAAACAACCATAAGACCCTAAAATGCATCATCCTATTATAAAGGCCTTCGTGAACCGCAGTAGAGAAAACACCACTAAGTGATGTCGAGACTACCTAGCTCAACTAAGTGCAATACATAAATGTGACAAGCTAAGCGAGAAAAACCTCAAACAAATTCATAGAGATGAAGCATACGATTAATGGCATAGCTAGTTGATCTACCCAATAAAAAATTTCAAAAATTCGGCAATAAACTCCATATAAAACATGCAAAACTATCCTAAGATGAATGTAGTAAAATGCAACCTAAAAATTCTAAGAAAGCAGTAAACGTGCAAATGCAAATGGATATGCGAGGTACTATACTCAGCCTACCAATGTCAAGCTCCAAACTAATAATACTAGATCACTTAAATCCATTCCCCCCTCATGAAATTAACGCTAGTCCCTAGCAGTAAGAAAATGAGGAAATAAGATGTGATACTAGATGTTACCCCATGGTTTGGCCTCGGTCGGCTGAGTATGCTGCTTGTGATTTATTGGGCCTCCTTTGTGAGCGTCATAGGTGGTCATCAGGTCTTCTCGCAGATGTAGTAGTTCGATTTATACGCCGAACATGAGCAACTCCTCTATCAGAGTCATCATTGCCCGTATGGCCTTCATTGTCACTACTATCACGCACATCCTCACTAGTAGAGTTGTAGTGGCAGGTAGAATTCTCAAGAGTGTCCGCCGCTGTTATGGAATTCCCCATCCTGAAGCCCTCCAATAGGATGTGAACTGTTGAAGGGGAAAGGGCAGTGGTATCAGGACCTCCCCCTCCAACGATTTACACCATGAGAAGGTTACAGTAAGCTGCTCGGACACTCAGAAGTCTTCTACCTTTTTCTCCAATTTCGACCACATTCTCCACTGTTGCTCCGCCCGATGTCAATATGATGTTCACTTCAGAGGTTGGCAAAGGGCGCCCCAACGAGGGACTGGGTACCCATGTCGTTACGTTTTTGAACCAAGCTAGCGCTTCGGAACCTTCTAGCAACTGCGAACTCAAGATCAAACCCGTCGCTGCTAGAATGTCCCGGTGCCTTTCTGTTCACTCGAACTCTGTAGTCCTCGTGATGGAGTGCTGACATAATGGTGGTTTCTGACCCTTCGGTGGTGCATGAATAGGCATAGGAGTCCTTACTCCATGTGTACTCTAGCTCCTCCTCTTGGTTAATCCACGACGTTGTTGCCAAACCCCTTGGCTCGAACGTACATCTAGCGAGATCACCTTCCTTGACATGGTTCTTCACAGCAATCATACGGGAATGCTCCCTTCCCTTAGTATGGTACCTACAAACAGCGATTAACACCTCGTACGAGTCAAAACAGTCTCAAATATATATGCTAGTGTAAAAGCGAGACACACAAGTGATAAATTCAACAATCGAACTCCCCAAACCGCAATGTCTAGCCTAGCTACTTCATCATGCAACATATCAACGTAACTACTACATGCAATACATCACACCATGCTCTTACTAGACAACCAATATCTTTGATAACAAAGCCTAATTTAAACCATAGCAGCGCAAAAATTCTACCAGCATAAATCCTCATTCTCAACTAATAAGCATTCTATCGTCAAATCCACCAATATTTACTCCAATAAACATATCATTATGCTAGAAATCAAAGATAAAGACATAATGCATAACAAGATATATCATCTAATAGCAAAATACCCAAATCAACAATTAAAGCAAAATTGAGCATGCAATTGATAGTAAATAACATGTCTAATCATAATAACAACATACCCATGCATCAAACAAGCATAATTGAATCTCAAATTAGAAAACCCTCAAATTTGAAAATTAGGGTTCTTAAAGATGATATCTCAGATCTGCAAATCTAATGAATTAGGATGAAATCTGATCGGTTAGGATGATAGATCATGTAATAGGCTTCGAATTAAGCTAAAGAACACTCAATTTGGTCAAGAAACGAAGAAGTTATGAAGATTTAGAAGCAAAATCGCACTTTTCGGGTTTTTTGGGAGTATGGATGAAGAAGAATGAAGAAAATAATGATTTGGGGTTGAAATCCGCATTTTTTAAGATCTGGGACTGTGGGTCGGTTCGCCCCACATGTGGGGCGGTTCGCCCCACCACGGGGTGGTTCGCCCCCCAAGTGGGGCGGTTCGCCCCGTGCTCCCCAATGCGGGGAGACGGGTCCCGAAGTCAGAAAATGCGGTTTAAATCCCGAAACTAATTTTTTTCAAAAAACCACTCGAAAAATCTCACTCAAACAAAAGCATATACGACACACACATGAACAAATTCGCACATGAGAAGCCAATAGTTCAAGAATGAAATGCATGCAGAAAAGCAGTAAAGAAAGCGATAAAAAATTCCGTGTTGCCTCCCGGATAGCGTCATTGTTTTAAGTCTTTGACTCGACTCCTGTCTGCGCCTATCTCTTCTTTTTGCGGGTACTAGGCTTCCCCTTCATTGATCTCCTTTCCATGCCACGAACCTGTGAATAAGAAAGAATATAGGCTGCAAGACCACAGTAGTGAGTAATAATATCGGGCGGTTCAGGTGGATCAGGTATGGCTTGTAATACGTGTTGCTTGCCATCCACCTCGATGGTGCAAGTTCTTTGGTAGATGTCCATCACGGAGCGTAGCTTGGTCAAGAATGTTTGCCCTAAGAGTATGACATCCCCTGTCCCAGGTGCAGATGCCGGCATAACTACGAAATTGGTGTTTATTGATGCTTCACCAATCTTGACCAACACATTTTTCACAACGCCTTCGGGTCTCATGAATGATCCATCCGCCAGTCGCACAATAGCCCTTTCCTCTTATAGTTTTCCAAGGTTACTCTTTTCAAACACATTCAAAGGAATTATGTTTGAGTAGGATCCCGTGTCTAGTGTGGCACGGACATCTTCAAGCTCACCAATCCCTACCTTAACATCGAAACTTTTAGGGAGTGGTTTGGGATCCTCTTGCTCCTCATCACTTGCGTCAGAACCAAGGTCCTCCTCTTCTTCCTCAGCCTGTAGAAGTTCTTCCTTCATGCAACACTCGCACCTAACGACCTTCTCAGTGTTGCCTTGTTCCTTACTTGCTCTTCGGTCGATCAACTCTTGCATCTTTTGATGGGCAAGCCTAGTGCTCTCTTCCAACTTATCAAGCCTTGCCCTAGTTTTCTCGGAATCCTCCTCATACCGTTTGAGAAAACTTTGTGTGTGATCGACCATCTTCTGTAAGTTCTCCATCAGTAGAACCGTCTTCGACTTCGGTGGCTCTTTCGGAGGGGGGTTTTCGCAGTGATCATTACCATAGTTCAGCCTACTACGGTCTTGGTTAGGTCCATGAGTTTGGTTAGCCGGTGCATATCCTTGATTGTTACGGTATCCTCTTCTCCAAAATCCACCTCGAGGATTCCTACCCTCTTGTCCGTACCTAACTTCTTGAGTACCGAACTCCGTAGCAAAGGCTTCTTCTTCTCCTCCTCGAGCCCAATTGCCATCATCGTATGCCAGCTCCGATCTACACATATGAGCTCCATGCCCATAGTTCTTGCATATTCGGCATACTTCGTTCGAAACAGCTGTTCCGGTGGCGCTCTTGAGGACTTGCTTCAATTCGTTGGTAAAACACTCGAATTGATCCCCATTCCCCCTGTACATAGGGGCTTCTTGAGTCGGTGGAGCTTCAGGTCCACGTCTCCTAACCATTGCTCTTGGGTCCTTGAACTGAGAACCCTTAGCAAGCCTTTCGAAAACAGCCCAGACGACTTCTGCGGTTTCCTCCCAAATATTGCCTCGGCATTGGAAATCCACCACTTGTTGGTTCTCGAAGGTTAGTCCATTGTAGAAGTGTTGGACTAAGTCGGAAAGTTCAAAACCATGGTGAGGGCACTTGTTCGTGAGATCTTGGAACCTCTCGAACGCGGTGTAGATGGTCTCATCATAGTCTTGCTTGAATCCAGTGATTTGCGCCTTTAGCGCGGTAGTCAGAGTGTGTGGGAAGTATTTCTCCATGAAGGCTGAAAAAACCTTTTCCCAGGTGTCCAGCGAGCCGGCTGGTAGAGAACTCAGCCATGACTTGGCTCTGTCGCCAAGTCCCATAGCAAAAACCTTCATCCTCAACTCATTCATTGTTATGTCAGCTCCGGGTCATGGGAGTTGGTTGACGAAATCATCGATATCGTTCAAATACCCCATCACATCTTCCCTTGATAAGCCATAGAACCTCGGAAGTTGTTGGAATGCGTGGTTCTTGATCTCCAGATCTCGGGTTGCGGGCGAAAGAACAATCGCCGGTCCCCTCATACGATCCTTGGTGGGTTGTACCCATGCCTTCAGTGGTCTAGCTTCTGCCATTCCGTCGATTTCCTTGGAAAGGAGTCGCCTTCTTTGGTGGTAGACTCTATCGATCTCAGCAATTGAATCAGCAAGCGGTATTCCTGCAGAACGTGTATGCGACATACACGATCTGTGACAGACTAGGAAAAGTGATTAGAAATAGACTAGGAAGGCAGTATCAGAGAGAAATTAAAAAGGAAAACTAAAACTAATAGAATTAGGAATCTAAAGATGTAAATAAAAACAAATTAAACAGAAAAAAGGAGTATACTCCCCGGCAACGGCGCCAATTTGATGAACGTGAGATTTGTCAGGTCCCGGTTCAGTCAAATAAATTTGTTATTTAGCCAAAGGCAATCCACAACTACACGAAAACAGTAGTGTAGTAGTAGAATGACTCGAGTGTCGTTCTCTCAGGACTATACTAGCTTTATCAAATCTAATTAAGAATATAAAACAGCAAATAGAAAGCAATAGGGGTTTTCAAGCAGATAATGGAGATTGGTGATAGTATGGTCCTTCTTAACATAATGGGTCGATAATCATGCATAAATTCCTCGGTCTTGCATAGAGATCTTTGAATCAATCTTGTGTCCTGTTGTAAGTATTAAGCACTACGAAGATAATAAGGGTCTGACTCATCAACAACTAACGTCCTAATGTGTTCCGTAATTAATAAACACTACGAAGATAATTGGTCTGATTGGTTGACAAGTGTCCATGTGTGCATAATAATCAATACAACATACGAGAATTTTGGTGTTCAACTGATCAACGAAATAAAGCAATGACACGGAGTATAATGCGCGATATAGCCATTAGCATGATTATCTTCCCTCGCAAAGAATTCACATACTACCACCAACGATAAATTTAGCTACTCATAGGCATGCAATCAATAGCAATCATAGAAGAAAACATATTGAAAGAATATAAAATAAGTAGATAAAAGTTGTAAGATACAAAGTTACCGAAGGTTGTCAATCTCCGGATGATTGCGATCCTACGCGCTCCAATCTGCTATGAAAAAGTATCCCCTAAGCTATGGAACTCCAGGACAGGCCCCGGGATGTTCCTACCTAAAACTATAGAGAGAGGTGAGAAAGTAGGCTTGGAAAGATATGATTTTCGGAGAGAAAACTCACAACTATATATAGGCCCGAATTTCTTCTGGGGCGGTTCGCCCGGTGATGGGGCGGTTCGCCCCACAGTGTAAATGCGGAATTTTCGCATTTTCGACGCGGTTTTGGATTTCTTCACCTTTTCGGACTCGGTTTATGACTTCTAGTAGCCTTCTAACCTCCAGATTCGGCCCCTAGACTCCAAATCCTATCCGGAAACCTTCAGATACTCCAAATAGGCTTCTGGAACACCAATTCCTTGTAGACTTCAATATAATTGCTCGTAAATCTCCGAATTTCAACCAAAACCTGTAAAATAAAGTCTAAAGGGAAACGTGACACTATTCTAATAAAATGTACTAAAATATAGCTAATTAACATAGAGGATAGCTAAAATAGGTGAAAAAGACTCGAATGAAAGTGTAAAATACACATTCATCAAATTCGTAGCTAGGGTTCGTATTATGCATGATTGAGTTTCTGAGTCTTTTACTTGTTTAATTATCTTAATTTGATTTATTGATCCGACTAAGCCATATATCTTCGTAGAAAAGTGTTAGAAACACTAGGACAATTCAATATCATCGATTCGATTATATATAATTTGCAAGTACTGCTTGAACTAAGACAGACAACCTTAGCCAAGTATTAGTATAGATAGAAAGCTTTCAAAATACACGTCTACAAATCTGTCTTTGGTGTTTGTAAATCGAATTACTTTTAATGCAGTACGAGTTGCACTTTCATGCATAATTAGACCTTGATGCTTAGAACGAGCATACTATCACCGGCTTTGTCCATATATTGTTAAGTTAAGTTAGAGATAAATTTGTTTTCTGAAATTATATATAGTTATTTAGTTAAAGCTAGTTTAGTCCCTAGAGATTGACACTCGAGGTCATCTTACCTCTGCACTACGTGTTTTGTGTAGTTGTCAGTTGCCCTTTGGCTTTCAAACAAATTTATTTGATTGTTCAAGTCTGACAATCTCGTTCACTACTCTACCTTGGTGCTCCAAATTGCTAAGATAATGTAGTTCTAAAAGAAAAAATACCTAGAACAAGCTCTAGGGTTTAAGTCTGCAAAATAATGATCTAAGATATGAAAATTCGCAACTTTACAAAATATATATATATCTGTCGGACGCTCCCAGGCGGTGCGCCTGGCACGGGCAGAGAGTTGCTCGTGCCTTTTCTTCCTCCAAGTCTTCGATTTTGGCCTTGGGCACGGTTTTGAGCTCCGAAACTTGATCTTTTGGCCTGGAAACCCGTCCCGGTACTCCTTGACACACCACGGGTGATCTCGTTGCACCAAAACTTCATTTTTTCGCCATGATTCATATCCAAAAATGAGATTTTCACCTAAATCCTGAAAATATCAAAGAAAATGGAAACGTGACACTATTCTAACAAAATGCACTAAAATGCATGCAAGAGGATAGCTAAATTGGTGAAAAAGACCCGAATGATAGTGTAAACAACACTGTCATCAACATGCATCATTTTATAAGCCTTCGTGAACCGCAGTAGAGAAGACACCACATAGTGATGTCGAGACTACAAAGCATAACTAGTGCACATGCGAATGTGACAAACCAAGCGAGACAACTCTCAAACTACTTACATAGAGATGCAATGTGTGGTCAATGGTCACAAAAACTTAGTCTATACAATAAAAAAGTTCTACACGATTGACAATAAACTCCACACAAACAACGTGCAACAACTAGACTAAGGATAAAATGCATGCAAAAATACGGAAAATCACAAGCTACACAAAAACCCAAGCTAAGAGGCACACATGAACAGATAAGAGCATAAAGTACTTGGAAATCCAATGACCCCTCCCCAAACCTAAAATCTTGCTAGTTCCACGAGCAAAAGAGTGAAAAGAAAAGGCGAAATTGAATTGAAAGTACACTTCCTTGATAAAATAGTTCGTGTCCAACTCCTAAAAGTTAGTATGTACCTGCAAACTCAAGTAACAGGTGAGAAACGGGAGCCAAATGGTGAAAAGAGAGAGAAGAAAATGCAATTTTAGCTCCCCAGGCTAGGTGAACCGCCAGGCAGATCCAGGCGACTCGCCCCATGAGACAGCTAGTTGCAGTTTCAAAACTGCAACTAGCCAATTCTGGGGCGACTCCCCCCCCCCCCCCCCGTCCCAGGCAATTCCCCGGGTCTGGAAGTGTTGAAAAAACATTTTTCTCCTCTTTTAATCTTACCATTGGCTCAAAACACATGCAAACGGAAGCTAAACGTGATTGTACACTAAATGCAAACAAAAGAACTATACTACTAACAATGCATTACCACTCCGTGCTATCCATTATCAAATGGAAACGAATCTCGAGAGTAAGTCCCATTTCTCCTTGCATTTTGGGAACCATCCTTAGCTCCTCTCCTTAAGTCCTCAAGCAAATCCATGATTCCCTGAAAAAATAAATTAACTAAATTAACAAAATCAAAATCTAAAAAAAACTATAGGAATCAGAGGGAAAATAAAAAGAAAGAAGTGGATCAAAACTCCCTTGAAACTCGTCAGTGGGGGCATGGACCAAAACATAAGAGTCAAGATCAGGAATGTCTACAACAATAGAGTCTAAGCATGTCGGCTCAGAGGTACCAATTGTTGGAAATTAGGTGTTCACACGGGGAAATGTGAGAGTTAGAAGATGGAACAAGAGAGTTATAACAAAATGAAACTTGTACATTAACATTGCTAAAATACAATAATAAAGAAATTTAAAAAATAAACTTCCCTTTCTTTCTTCATGCCACAAAATATCATGTCTTGAAGCAACTCCGGCATGGTAATGCACAACAATAAATCAACAAGAAGGCGAGTAGAGTCGATGGTTGGACCATCTCTCCTTAAGACAAATACTTGCCCCGCTCATGGTGCTTACGGAATAATGACAATCTGTCTCCCAAGATAAAACTACTCTGTAGACGACTAAGGAGCACTCCAATAGTCGAATCTGGCGAACTTACTTTGAGTATGTGATGAATGTGTATATTACACTTTCATTCGAGTCTTTTTCACCTATTTTAGCTATCCTCTATGTTAATTTAGCTATATTTTAGTGCATTTTATTAGAATAGTGTCACGTTTCCCTTTAGTTTTTATTTTAGAGGTTTTGGTTGAAAAACGAGGATTTTCGGGCAATTATATTGAAGTTGACAAGGAATTGGTGTTCCATAAGCCTATTTGGAGTATCTGAAGGTTTCCGGATAAGATTTGGAGTCTAGGGGTCGAATCTGGAGGTTAGAACGCCACTAGAAGTCAGAAACCGAGTCCGAAAAGGGGAAGAAATCCAAAAACGCGTCGAAAATGCGGAATTCCGCGAATTTTACTCCCGGGCGAATCGCCCGGGACGTGGGGCGAATCGCCCCACACCGGGCGAATCGCCCGGTGTGTGGGGCCCTTCGCCCCACACAAATTCGAGGCCTATATATAGTTGCTCAGTTTTTCTCCGAAATTCATACTTTTCCAGACCTATTCTCTCACCTTTCTCTGTAGTTTTAGGTAGGATCTTCCCAGAGCCTGTTCTGGGGGTTCGTAGCTTAGGAGACACTTTTTCATAGCAGTTTGGAGCTTGTAAGATCGCCATTCTTCGGAGACTGACAACCTTCAGTAACATTGTATCTTACAGCTTATTCTACTTATTTTATATATCTTTCAACATGTTTTCTTCTATGATTTCTGTTGATTGCATGACAACTATGAGTAGCTAAACTTATCGTTGGTGGTAGTATGTGAATTCTTAGCGAAGGGTTGATAATCATGCTAATGGCTATATCGGGCATTATACTCCGTGTTATTGCTTTATTTCGTTGATCAGGCGCAACCTATATCTTCGTATGTTGATTAATTATTATGCACAATTGGACCCTCGTCGACCTATGCATATCTATATCTTCGTAGTGTTGAATAATTACGGAACACAATTGGACAATAGTGTTTGACTTGTCAGTATCTATATCTTCGTAGTGTTTAATAATTACAACAGGACAATTGATTGATCAAAGATCTCCATGCAAGACCGAGGAATTTATGCATGATTATTAACCCGTTATGCTTTGAAGGATCATACTATCACCAATCTCCATTATCTGTTAGAAAAACCTTTGTTATACCGTCTGCTGTTTTTATATTCTTTATTTAAATAGATAAAGCTAGTTATAGTCCTTAGAGAACGACACTCGAGGTCATTCTACTACTACACTACTGTTTTCGTTGTAGTTGTGAATTGCCTTTGGCTAAATAACAAATTTATTTGATTTGCTCGGAGCACGACATCCGCGCGTTCATCAAATTGGCGCCGTTGCCGGGGACTATACTCCTTTTTTCTGTTTAATTGGTTTATATTTTCAGCATTCAATTCCTAATTCTATTAGTTTTAGTTTTCCTTTTTAAATCTCTCTCTGATACTGCTTTCCCAGTCTGTTACAGATAGTGTATGCCACATACACGATCTAGGGGAACACCGCTTGCTGATTCAATTGCTGAGATCGACAGAGTCTACCACCAAAGAAGGCGACTACTTCAAAGGCGTGCACTAGAGGAATTAGAGGATACCGATTTCTCTGAATCTCTACATAGTCTTTTCAAGGAAATCGACGGAATGGCAGAAGCTAGACCACTGAAAGCATGGGTTCAACCCACGAAGGATCGTATGAGGGGACCGACGATTGTTCTTTCGTCTGCAACCCGAGATCTGGAAATCAAGAACCACGCGTTCGAACAACTTCCAAGGTTCTATGGCTTATCAAGGGAAGATGTGATGGGGTACTTGCACGATATCGATGATTTCGTCAACCAACTCCCACGAACCGGAGCTGAAATAACAACGGATGAGTTGAGGATGAAGGTTTTTGCTATGGGACTTGGCGACAGGGCCAATTCATGGTTGAGTTCTCTACCAGCAGGCTCGCTGGACACTTGGGAGAAGGTTTTTTCAGCTTTCATGTAGAAATACTTCCCTCACACCTTGACTACCGCGCTAAAGGCGCAAATCACTGGATTCAAGCAGGACTATGATGAGACCATCTACACCGCGTTTGAGAGATTCCAAGATCTCACGAACAAGTGCCCTCACCATGGTTTTGAGCTTTCTGACCTAGTCCAACACTTCTACAATGGACTAACCTTCGAGAACCAACAAGTGGTTGATTTCCAATATTTGGGAGGAAATCGCAGAAGCCGTCTGGGCAGTTTTCGAAAGGCTTGCTAAGGGTTCGCAATTCAAGGACCCAAGAGCGATGGTTAGGAGACGTGGACCTGAAGCTCCACCGACTCAAGAAGCCCTATGTATAGGGGGAATGGGGATCAATTCGAGTGCTTTGCCAACGAATTGAAGCAAGTCCTCAAGAGCGCCACTGGAACAACTGTTTCGAACGAAGTATGCCGAATATGCAAGAACTATGGGCATGGGGCTCATATGTGTAGATTAGAGCTTGCGTATGATGATGGCAACTGGGCTCGAGGAGGCGAAGGAGAAGCCTTTGCTACGGAGTTTGGTACTCAAGAAGCTAGCTACGGACAAGACGGTAGGAATCCTCGAGGTGGATTTTGGAGAAGAGGATTCCGAAACAATCAAGGATATGCACCGGCTAGCCAAACTTATGGCCCTAACCAAGACCGTAGTAGGCTAAACTATGGCAATGATCACTGCAAAAACCCCGCTCCGAAAGAGCCACCGAAGTCGAAGTCGGCTCAACTGATGGAGAACTTGCAAAAGATGGTTGATCACACCCAAAGTTTTCTCAACGTTATGAAGAAGATTCTGAGAAGACTAGGGCAAGGCTTGATAGGTCGGAAGAGAGCACTAGGCTTGCCCATCAAAAGATGCAAGAGTTGATCGATCGAGTAGCAAGTAGGGAACAAGGCAAATTGCCTAGCAACACTGAGAAGTCAAATTTCATTGCATTGGCTGATGATCTACCTGTCGAAATCACCATCAAGAAGGTTGCTAAGTGCGAGTGTTGCAAGAAGGAAGTACTCCCACAGGCTAAGGAAGAAGAGAAGGACTTTGGTTCTGACGAGAGTGATGAGGAGCAAGAGGATCCCGAGCCACTCCCTAAAAGTTTCGATGTTAAGGTCGGGATTGGTGAGCTTGAAGATGTCCGTGCCACACTAGACACGGGATCCTACTCTAACATACTCCCTTTGAATATGTTTGAAAAGAGTAGCCTTGGAAAACTATCTGAGCATAGGGCTATTGTGCAACTGGCGGATGGATCCTTTATGAGACCCGAAGGCGTTGTGAAAAATGTGTTGGTTAAGATTGGTGAAGCTTCTGTATACACCAATCTTGTAGTTATGTCGGCGTCTGCACCTGGGACGGGGATGTCATTCTCTTGGGGCGAACGTTCTTGACTAAGCTAACGCTCCGTGATGGACATCTACCAAAGAACTTGCACTATTGAAGTGGATGGCAAGCAACACGTGTTTGCAAGCCATATCTGATCCACCTGATCCCCTGATAATTCTACACACTCACTACTGGGTCTTGCAGCCTATGTTCTTTCTTATTCACAGGTTCGTGGCATGAGAGGAGATCAATGAAGGGGAAGTCTAGTACCCTCAAGAAGAGCTAGCAAAGACAGGAGTCGAGTCAAAGACTTTAACAATGGCGCTATCCGGGAGGCAACCCGGATTTTTTATCGCTTTCTTAATCGCTTTCTTTACAGCTTTATTGCATCATTCATTATTGAACAATTTGGTCTTCATATGTGAATTTGTTCTGTCTCTGTGTCGTATATGCTAATGTTTGAAGTGAGATTTTCGAGTGGTTTATGAGAAAATGGTTTCGGGGATAAAAAATCGCGTTTTTTATCGAAGATTCGTCTCCCCGCATCGG